>CM066968.1:4243534-5485570 GCA_033971965.1 Cucurbita ficifolia
GCGAGATATGTGGAAAAGACTTCTCTCAACTTTATCGCTCCTCCCAATTTGAGTATAACTTAGTAGATAAAAGATGGCTACTACGTGAGTATAACTTAGTAGATAAAAGATACTTTTTATTTGGATCCAAGACTAAAGTTGAAAAAATCACTAATTTACAAAATATATCTTTCTGTCCAAGATAATTAACAATTCAACATTCTTTGAATTATAATTATGAAGGAAATTGTTTTCGGGAAAAGAAAACCAATATAAAAAAAAAAATCATGTTGTTTTATTTTAAAATTGAGGTTAAATCATCTAGATTCTATTTTTTAAAAATAAAATAAAATTGTGTTTTTAATTTTGTTGGACGAAATTAAAGCTCCCTAAAATTGCGAGGGAGAAGAGAAGAGCGAGTCTCCGGAATAGGGCTCTCCGTTCGCCATTGATTCAAAGCCCCACTTTCTCCCTTCAATCTATCAATAAAAATCTTCATACTCCATTGTTCCCTCAACTTCCTCCTCTTTCTTTCTTCCCAACTCGCTTCCATTTCCTCAGGGATTTACTTCAACTCAGGTCCGCATTCTGTTATTTTCTGTTTTTTTGTTCGATCGAATAACTCCATCTGGTCTGCATCTCATTTTGAATCTTCCGTTGTTGCTGATTTCTTCTCGGAATCTTCTTCTCATTTCTATTCTTTTTTCCGATTGTTGTTATTGTCCTTGTTCTTGTTTAGCGACTCGTCTGCATCTTATTCGAATCTTCCTTTGTTATTGTTGTCTTTGATTACGAATTTGTTCTCGTCTTCGAGATTTTAATGCTAATAGTTCATCTGTTTCCCTCTTTTCGATCCCTTTTGAACCGGAGTTGATCTAATACAAAGGTTTGTTAAGATTCAGCGTAGACTATTCATGTAATGTTGATTCTGTTTACATTTTCTTTTTGTTTCTGTTTACACTCCTTTCAATGTAATGTTGATTCTGTTTATGTTGGAAATCAATTCTTCGTCGCTGTTTATACCAGTCTATAATGGATACCTTCCTCTTCACTTCTGAGTCTGTCAATGAGGGCCATCCTGACAAGATTTGTGACCAAGTATCCGATGCTATCCTCGATGCGTGCCTTGAACAAGATCCCGAGAGCAAGGTCGCTTGTGAGACGTGCACCAAAACCAACATGGTCATGGTGTTTTGGTGAGATCACAACCAAGGCCAACGTCAACTACGAGAAAATAGTTCGAGACACTTGCAGAGGAATCGGATTCATCTCTGCTGATGTCGGTCTTGATTGCGACAACTGCAAGGTCCTAGTGAATATAGAACAACAGAGCCCTGACATTGCCCAAGGAGTCCATGGACACATGACCAAGAAACCTGAGGAGATCGGAGCTGGTGATCAAGGCCACATGTTTGGTTATGCCACAGATGAAACCCCAGAGCTCATGCCACTCACCCATGTCCTTGCTACACAACTTGGTGCCAAGCTCACTGAGGTCAGGAAGAACCAAACCTGCCCATGGCTTCGGCCAGATGGTAAGACACAAGTGACTGTCGAGTACAAGAATGAGAACGGAGCTATGGTCCCTGCTAGGGTCCATACTGTTCTAATTTCAACCCAGCATGACGAAACTGTTACAAACGAACAGATTGCTAAAGATCTGAAAGAACATGTCATAAAACCTGTCATTCCTGCAAAGTATCTCGACGACAATACTATCTTCCATCTCAACCCATCTGGCCGGTTCGTCATTGGAGGACCTCATGGTGATGCAGGACTGACTGGAAGGAAGATTATCATTGATACCTATGGAGGGTGGGGTGCTCATGGTGGCGGTGCCTTCTCAGGGAAGGATCCAACAAAGGTAGATAGAAGTGGTGCCTATATTGTTAGGCAAGCAGCAAAGAGTGTAGTTGCTTCAGGACTCGCTCGTCGCTGTATCGTGCAGGTTTCTTATGCAATAGGAGTAGCTGAGCCCCTGTCAGTCTTTGTAGACACCTACAAAACAGGAAAGATCCCAGATAAGGATATCCTTGTCCTGATTAAGGAGAATTTTGACTTTAGGCCTGGAATGATTGCAATCAATCTCGACTTGAAGCGAGGAGGAAACTCAAGGTACCAGAAGACGGCTGCTTATGGTCATTTCGGCCGAGACGACCCAGATTTCACCTGGGAAACTGTAAAGCTTCTCAAGCCAAATGCCTGATTGGCTCAATATAATGTCTGCAAGCGATGATCACAACCATCAGTGTTCTTGCAGGAAAAATAAAGTAGCTTTTTCCATACACATTTGTTTCTGTGTTTTTGTAAACCCAATAGAGAAGTGTGGCTAGATTTGCCTGCTCTCTGATTAGCTCAGGACGTCTTGTCCCGAGTTTGTACAACTCGAATCCTCTATTCTTTATTCTTTTCGTTTAGTAAAAAATCTACCCTTATTATTAACTGTTGCTTCCAGATCCAACTGTGCTGTGACTGCCTTGGATTCTACAATGTTGTTATTCTTTTATATCGACTTTCAACTCTCGAGGTGATCGTGAACATGTTCGTGCTTCAAATTCACCTAAAAAATGCATTTCCCCACTTGACACTAATGATTCAGATGTCAAAAGAAACCGAATATCCATTGTAAATCTACCTTTAAGAACAATCTACATGTCTTCATAAGAGGATAAAATGAAATACTTTCTAGAAATGATCTTGTTTATCAAGAGAATGAGATGGATACAGAAATGAGCTCAATTTCTGAACCAAATACCAAAACAGAGCCATTACCAACCTAACTACAGTGTGTATTCCTCATCCTCATAACTGATGATGACAAATGATGATGATGTGGTTAATCTAACCTGACTTTAGGAGTGCAACCACAACCTGTCGTGCAGCCGTTCTTCCCCAGTACCGAACATCTCGTCTACTCTTTCACCGTCACGATAAAAATGGAATGTCGGAGTGTACCGGATATGTTCAGTTGTTTCTGGACATTCATCAATATCTGCATAGATGAAAGAAACCTTTGGAAAATTGTTGCTCAGCCGACAGAATGCTGGAAGAATTTGACTGCATACACGACACCTGAAACGAAACAACAACAATCCCTTTAAGCCCTGCAGGTTCTAATATCAGCAAGCAAACCAATCCATAAGCCCTTTAAGCCCCCTGCAGGTTCTAATATCAGGAAACAAATCGTTGAGGCCTTAAAACAAGAAACTTAGTACCAGATTCTATCCTCTACCTCTCTACAATGATAATGCAGAGCTTTGTGCTTTGTTGATAAGTTTTTTTTTTTAACATCAATGTTAGGAATCACGACTCTCCACAATGGTATGATATTGTCCACTTTGAGCATAAGCTCTCATGGATTTGTTTTGGACTTTTCCAAAAGGCCTCATACCAATGGAGATCTATTCACTATCACAATATCTAACACTCAAAAGTGTGAATAGATCTGAAATTATTATTACTCAAATAAACAATACAGAGAAAACTGAAATATGAAGTGTTGTACTGTGGCTGTACTTTACCAACAGCTATATTTTACTAACAGTGTGGCTGTATTTTGAACTGATATAACTCCTATAAATAACTTCTCTTTTACAACCCCCATTATGGAAGTGTTGCCAAGAACAGTGATTCATGGTGAAATGAAAATTGAATCTCAGTTTAATTCATTTCTTATTCTAATGATACGACTTGGTTATCTTTCTTTCTTTGTTTTCGGCTAGTCTTTTTCAGCATTTCTCATACAGGCAAACAATCAAACACCTTGCGTTCAATCCGCTAAAGAAAAGTTTGGACTTACCAGGATGCACCGTAATTGATAACTGCCTGCAAATCATTAAATGAACAGAATCAAACAATCAATATTCCAAAAACTAGCTACAGAACAAAAAGGATCGAAAACCCCATAACAGAGAAGCTTCATCTCGTTGACGCTAACACAGTTTTCCAGGCCAAGAAATAATACGAGGATGCGAATTTAGGGAAAAACGGGAAACAAAATTGATGAGGTATTAGGAAGTTTACAGTGGTTTTTGAGGACTTGATTTGAAGAAGAACATCCTTGAAATCTTGATCGCTAGAAGCACTCTTCAAGTTGCCATGGCGATTGACTGTAAGATCCAAACCAGCGCCTTCTAGCCCCTTCTTCTCCTTGTCCTCCATCCGCTTTTGGGTTATGGCGGCTACTGCTTCCAAATTTGAGTGGTGAAGAGAATTCAATTTCTCTTTTCTACCTTGCGTTATCCATTATTTTCCTTTCCTTCTTCTCCTTGTCATCTTCACTATAAACGAAAGTTTTTGAATTTAAATTAAAAACTATATTATATATTTTTAATTATTAAAAACGATGTTATAATATTAAAATTCAAATTCTTATGGGTTATTATATACATTTTTATAGGTTGGTTTATTAGAATTTTTTTTCACAAAAATTTTATTAAAAATGAAAACTTAAAAAGAACTATTTTTAAAAAATAATAATAAATGAGAAAAAATTACTCAATAAATCTCCCATGAAAAAATTTTCGATGATGGAGAATGAAATAGGTGGCAGGGATGGAAATAAGGAAAGTTTCCCCATCCCCTAATCGCCCCCATGGGCATCTCTAATTTGGATTCAAATAATATATTTATTTGGTACACAATGTACAAGATATCTTCGAATGTTTGTTCAATAAATTATCATTAACATATTAAATATATATATATATATATATATATATATATATATATATATATATATATATATATGAGATATGACATTGTCGAAAAATATATGACACTAAGTAGGCCTCAAATGAAACTATAGTCTAATTAGGACAACAAAATAATAGATATATACTAATTTCTTGGTTCATTATTGCATATATAATAACATCAAATAAGTCTCAAAAGTTACATATAGTAATAATGGACATAACCTATTGTGAACATTACTCTGTATATAATATAATATAAATATAATGAAGTCAATCCCTTTGCACTCTCATGATTGTGCGAAAAGGGTCGGAGGGGAAGAAACATAAATGATTAATAGCACATCATTGAGGATTAATAATAAACTCAATCAGATAACCTTCGGATTCTTCACAATTTGGTCAACATTAAGTGATTCCTAAGGTTATTATTTGTTTCTATGAGTTAAAGCAATTGGATACCTTCACGAATCACAACAGCAGGTTCCTATTTGAGGATCTTAACTCTTGTCCCTGCAGCTGCCAATATTATTCTTCGCCCAAAAGAGAATGGTTGCTCGCCGGATGCCACCATTTGAAGGTAAAGAAGCTAAAGAGATGCCGTTCAAACTGTCAATAAAAGCCACTCTTAGGGGGATTATTTTGAATTTGGATCAATGATTTTTGTGCTTTTGGAAGTGTTGCAGAGCCCAAACTATGAATTAAATACGACTTCGTCTTCGTCTTTGTCTTCAACGCCTGATTGTCAAGCTCTTTTATCAGTTACCTGTCCCGACTTAGAACGAGTCCGAGTAAAATAAGAACCTACATTCAGTGACACAAAAGGAGAATTAGTACTTCAAAAAGTTAAACTGCTAAATAATTTTTAGGGAAAACTAAGCTTTTATCGAGAAAAATGAAACAAGACACCTATTTTTTGGAAGTCCATGCAGGAATGAAGCTAGAATTTTGTGTTTGTATGCCATTATGGCTTCATTGTGGAAGTTGTGGAATGAAAGAACTCCTAGGGTCTTAAAAGAGAGCGTGGAACCTCAATGAGTTAAGGGAACCAATTAGGCTCTTGTCCATATTATGGCCAATTGAGAGTCTTGGCTTAGTTGGTAAGCCATAACTTACCTCCCTAAAGGTGAGGATCGAACTTAAGTCAACAGCCTACTCAAAAGAACCAATCAACAAACTAGACAAATCTAGGACAACAAAGCTTGGCGGGTAATAACAAAAAAAATTGGAAATTATGCCCAAATGTAAGGCATTAAACCTAACAAATGATCAAGCCTCCTCACAAGTTCCAAGCTCTCGTTAAAGCCAAAATCACAGTTCAGCCATAGCGAGAAGAATTCAGATGAATCTCAAAAAGGAAGAAAAAAAGAAGGCATCTGACCCAAGCTCGTAAGTATGTAATCTTAATGACAATATAGCATATAAACCATATTGGATGAACAAAGATAATCCATAAATTCAACTTACTCGTTCATGTGCCTTTGGTGCATAAAAGTTGCAGAGTATCATCACTTAAACAGCTAAGCAATCCTCTACCGAAGCCATACGAATACTTCACGTCACGAACAGGATGCTTATGTACTTTAAGATGCTGAAAAGACCTAAAAGAAGGCAGTTCCTGCAGGATCAATTCGCTCATTACTGCATCTCCGAATACAAACAAACTACTGCAGTCTTGTAAGTCTATGATAGTAGATTTCGGCAGGCGTATTGCATCTATGTTGGCACGTGCAGAACCCAACTTTGAAAATTTTTGGAAATTTTCTTCTTTCTTGAATGCCATGTGGCAGCCATCAACTCTATGCCCAGCCGTGTGGGAAGGAGAAGGTGAAGTCTGAGAATAAGGTGAAGTCTGAGAATAAGGTATCTCACTTGACATTCCAACTTTGGGACGATATGAAGCAACAATTTCGTCTCGGCTCGAGCAATAGGCCAGAGATGTACAAACTCCTTGATTTGTTTCTGGAACTAAAAATGGCCTTCAAAGTGTGGCACAATTGTACAAAATATTAGAACATGTGGAATAGTAAGGGACGTGATAATTTTATGACAGGTTAAAAATGGCCTTTAAACTAGTAAACAGCCTTTCCTCTTTTCCTCCTAGGAATTAAGGTGGTACTATCAGACTGAAGAAGAAAATCAGAACTTAAAAGCCATAAAGTACACAACTACTTGGTGTGACATAATAAATCCACAATACATAATGTTGAATAGCAAAGACAGTTTATATAGGATAGTGTTGCATTACAATGCATGTAAGCAATTGATTTTTTTTTTTTTAACTTTTTTTTTTTTTGAAATGTCCATGAAAGGAATTGATGTATAAAGAAAGCTCAAGTAAGATATAAGAGAAGATATCCAACATACTATAAATGCAATAGTTGACACGATAATTAGGTTAAATTACAAGTTAGTCCTTGAACTTTAAAGTGTCTAATAACTTTCAAGTTTGTATTTAAAAAGATCCTTAACTTCAAAAAAATGTCTAATAGGTTTCAAGACAAAATTGAAAGTTTAAGGACCAAATAAACCGAGATCTTAAAGTTCAACAACTAGACTTGCAATAAACTTTTATAATATGGTTACTTCAAACGTTATGTTATAAAGCATGGTGAAAAATGAAGCAAATATTTCAGCTTTACCGATTAACAAAGAAGCAACATAAAAAAAAAAAAATAATAAATAAATAAATAAATAAAAACTGCAAGGGCAAGTAAGCACACTATCACTAGAGAACTCTCTAGCACTGTAAGCACAAAGCATGGATTCATAGCACATTAGCTTACCCTTCTTCTGAGGAATCGAAGTTCCATTGGCATACGCCATATGCAGAAGCAGACAGAACAGATTTAACATCATTAGAAAGAGTTGAGTTACTTGAAAGAGAATGTATTGTATGGACTGGATTGCTCGTTAGGCCTTGCAAGGTTTTCAAGGGACCCACAGTTTGGCGCATATCAAACATCATGAGCGAACCATTCTGAAAGGGGGAACCCATCGTAAGCTCAATGAAAACTTCATAATTGTCTAGGAATGTTTGGACTGACCTTCAATCCAGCATAAACATAGTGTGAACTATTCTGATCCCATGAACACGACCAAGCAGCATCCTGAAGATATGACGATTGATTTAAACAAAAAACAGTGGGACTTAAAACACTTCATATTGACTATAACACTATATTACAGACTTCAAATCAAACAAAGATCCCATGAACATGACCAAGCAACATCCTTATAGTTGTGCTGTTTCTCTCTATATTACAGACTTAAGAGCTTGATATGGACTATATTATAGACTTAAAACCAAACAGAAACAGAGACATTATCTAACAAAGATCCCATGAACACGACCAAGCAACATTGTTAAAGTCATGTTGTTTCATTTATAAACCCTAAAATGAATTGCAAAAAAAAAACTCTCATTTAATCCACATACCAAAACCAGACTCTCTAAAAGTAAAATTAAAAATTGTGTGAGTGGACATTACAAACATTTAAACAGTATAACAAGTAGGAACATGCAAAAGGGCCAAGAGTTATATTTGCATATAATCTTAAATTCCCGTATGTGCCTAAGTAAGCTTATGCAGTAATAATAATAAAATAATCTGTATTTTTGGTGTACTCTTACTAAAGATTCTAGGACTTATTCTTCATCTACAATCCATTCTTATAGGGAAGCTTTTGGGTTGTTCTCCGTTGTAATATTTTTCTCCTTTATAGAAGTTGAGAAACTGATATATTGGAACTTCTAAAAAAGATAAGCTAATTCATAGTTTTTAACACAATAAAATAGGTAAGAGAATGGGAACGTTACTGGTAAATCATAGTCAAGGATGACATTGTTGCTTTCCATACTGCAATGATTTGATAGAGTAGGTAAGCCTTGGAGGAAAAAAATATGAATAAAGAACCATATATTCAATTTCAAAGATATAGCACCTGATTTACCTGAGAACAGCTAATTTCTTCCCTAACGAAGAATAAAGCACAAGGTTTCTGGCAGCCGGAGAAATGTGCAAGTCCTTTACAGCATTAGTACAAAAAGGAATTCTTATATCTTCCCTTTCGTATGGAGACATTAAGCTTATCTGAAGAAGTTATATTTACAAAAAGAAACAGAACATTGGTTTCAATACTAAAATGCCTACAAAAGTTGAGTTCATGAAAAAAAATCAGAAGGCATACCTTAGTAATTACATGCGTTCCACCAAACCCGGACTGCCTTCTTGCAACCAAAACAACTTGATTAGAGGAATCTACATCAATTGAACGAGCACCATCCACCAGCAGCTCTTTCTAAATTACCAAACTGTGATGTCAGGATTATGAGTGAACATCTTTTAAAAGGAAATTGACGATTCAATAAACTTTCCAGATAGCATGTATTAAAAAGAAAAATCTCATTAGATTTAAACAAATTTTAGTCTCCACTTTAACTATGCACCAGCTATCTTCCAAAATCTTAAAGTCATTCAGTTGTTGACTAAAATTCTTTCTTAGAATATGAATTTTGAAATAACAACTTAATCCGTAAACTTCAAATAAGCAAAGTTGGTAAACTTCACAAAAAAAATTTATTTGCCCACCTAAAAAGAGAATGACTTCCTTCAATAAGATTTCTGTCTTCAAAAACTATCCCTTAGTAAAAGAAAATAGTTCCACGTGCAATTTGAAAAATAATAATATTTTCTAACTCCATTCAATCACATTTCAGACTTCAAGAATTAATAGAAATTTAAGTTCAGAAAATAAACTGGCATTGCATGAATGAAGATGAAGTCATCACAGCTGTAGCCTTCTTTATTATTTTAAAAAACAAGAAACATAACATTTCCTTGAAATCGTAAAAAAAAAATACAGCATGTAGAAACTAAAAAGAAAATTGAGAATCCCCAATAGAATACCTCTAATATAAAACCGCAAGAAGAGACCTGTCCACTAAACCTTAAGCCAAAGTTATGATCTGAAAAATATATCAATGGATAAGACGCCATCCTCATCATTATTACAGATTTAATTTCAAAAGACATGGGAATGAAAAAACATCACAATAAAATCATGAGTTTAGAGTTCCAGGTGGACATGATGCAATTAAAGCAACAAAAATTCTAGAATGAAGATGTCTCTAACTAAACTTTGCAAGTACCGGATACAGATTTCCCCTCAAAGATGCAATCAAGATGGGCTACTTCATGTTTTCTCTTTGTATCTTCTAATAAATGCTCCAAATAATTTGTCCTCTGTAAAAAATTAGATATTAATTACTTAATAATATAGCTTTAAAAAAAACTCAAAACATAAAACAAAACTGGTTTAAAACCAAAACTTTTATTGGTTTGATTCAGAACTCATAATGTAATTTTGTTTGCAGCTGGAAGTTTGCTCTTCTCAAAACTTAAGAAATTTGCTCCCCACCTACTGCACTCCTAAGAATTTTGGATCACTTCCGAGCAAGAGACTTACCCAAGAACCAACAAAGCAAGAACAGGACCAGCCAAATTGGTTTTTGTGAGTTAATTGGTTAACCAATTATAAAGACAGAATTTCTAGACGAGCCAGGAAATTCTTGGTTAACACAGATGTATGGGTACATTGCTAGACTCAAAAATATCCATATGGGAACCAAGCATCCAAGGATTGAGATGACATCTGTGTAGGATGCACAGTAGAACAAAGAAAAAAGCATATGGAAATGCATGTTGCATATTTCTTGACACGTAAAGGTGGAAATGCAGTTCCAAAAGGAATCGACTATTTGATGTATCCCAAGAGGTCACTTGAACCTCCTATTCGAATGTGTAAATTCAAACAATGGCATGATGGCCTTTGGAAACCCAAACTTGGGGCATTTTGTTTATGGTTTGATCATTGAGTTGGCATATCTCATAATTGTTCATGGCATGGAAGTGCATAAAAAACCACAAAAATTAGACCTAGTCACCTACACAAGCTAGGTGCAATAAATTGAAAGTTGAAAATACAACTCGATGAAAACAGTTTGATACAAGATGTATAAGATAGCACATTGGTAAACGATTTAAAAACGGCATCACAATAGCAAATGGTCAAAATCATTATAAAAGGAGGCATACACCAAACCCAACAAAAAAATTTAAGGGAGAGACTACGGAGAAGGATAAAAGTGGATGCAACCTAAGTGCACCTCAACATGTAGCAGGTGCCATGACCAGATCAACACTAAGATACTTAACAAGCCAGCCAACCCATGAAGAGGAGTTGATTGTACGGAACTTCGCAATTAAAAATGTACCTCGGTAAGTTCATGAACTTTTGACTGCAAGTCTGTTTCTTTCTTTTTCCATTCAACTTCTTTTTTACACCAATTGGCATTCTACACATTGAAGACCATAGCAAACAAATACGAAAGATACATCACTGTTTAAAGTTCAAGAATGAAACCAAATGGAAAGTATATATAAGGGCTTGAAAGCCACAAGGAACAAACATAAGAGATGCATCATCACATGTTAAGATTAGTGTTAATGAAAGTGTGAGGCACACTAAAGCACAATAGAAAATGAGTTTTTTTTTAGAGGCACACAATAGGAAAATGAAATAATTCACACAATAGGAAAATGTAATAATTAATACTATCAATCATAAGATAGTGAAATTTCTAAAAAAAAATTAGAGGGTTTGTAAGAGATTATTGAGAGAAGTAATCATTTTTTTCAGTTCTTATTGATTTCCTTTTTTTAATTTTTAAATAAGGCTGCAAATTTAGAAGATAACTTTTATTTAGTTACTTTAAAGAAGGGATGGTTTCTACCGACCTTCGTCTCAAGAGAGGCACAAGTAGCTTCAAGTGACTGAATTCTCTGTAAAACAAGCAGAATCCTTATCAAGGTTAGCATCCTCCTTAAAACTTAAAGGCACATATTAAAACCATAGAGTTTAGAAAAACCTTTTGAGATTCTTCATCAGCAGCAACAATTCGTGATGCAAAAAGTTTCCTAACATCCTTCATTGAACACTTCCTATTGCACTGTGGACACTTTTTTTTTTTTTTTGGTGGGAGGGGGTAAAGATTAATTTTTTAGTACACTATTCATAATTTTGTCCAAATCCATGACTTAAATCATTGTGTGGACAGATACCTTCCCTGCCTTTCTACGTTGTTGCAGCCATCTATTGATACAAGACATGCCATATAGATGCCCACAAGGAAGACAGCTGCAGTAACATGAGACAGTTAGATGACTTTAGGAACTTAATTATTATTTTATTTTTATTATTGATTTCCTCGGACGAACTATGACTTCAAGGCCCATTAAAATGGATAATGCTCTAGTACATTTGTTAATTCATTGGCTCTGCCCCTGACTATCTAAGACTTGCGAAAATAAAAGGCCTGATTAAGAGAGACCACATATATACATTTCTGAAAATAATACATGCCCTTAAATCATCAAATCAAACTATTCAAAGTAGAGTTTTATATACATGATGAAGCTTTTGAAATTATGTCCTACAAGGATAACTTTTTTTGTTTTTGAGAAGAAGAAGAAGAAGAAGAAGGGTGGGGAAAGAAGGAGAACAGGACAGCTCCGAAGTGTAGGCAATTGAGCAAGTTCAAATCTAGACTAGCTACAAAATTTCATGAACAATTAATTATATAGCCCCATGGAAAAGATCTTATAAACCGTCGTCAACAAAAGTGGAAAATGGAACTGAGAAATTAGCCATCAATCACACTTGTTTTGTTTTTAAAAAAAAAAAGTGACAAGTTTTCATTATAACAATTGATAAGTTACATAATGCTTGAAAAGAAAAACCTATCACACGCATAAAAGATCCAAACAAAATATATACATATAGAAAAATAGAGAAAGCGAGCGAGAGAGGAAAAAAGATTAGTTGCACGTACCAAATATGATGGTCACCGTAATTGGTCCATGCCTCCATGCAAATAGGGCAAAACAATCCCTCAATTTCATTCCGATTCCACTCATTCCCTTGTGAAATCTCCACACTTCCAACGCCATTTGAAGAACTCGCTTCTCCACCCTCGGTCCTTCTCCGCTTGTCTTCCTCTTCCTCAACCCAAAACGAAACCCTAGCTTGACCAGATCTCGAAGGACCCGTTTGAGAAGCCCTGGGCGATTGCGCCTCAATTACAATATCAGCATCCTCTTCCGCATGCCCTTCGACTGTCTCTTCACCATCATCAGTTTCTTCATCATCATCTTCCTCTTCCTCTTCCTCTTCCCCGTCGCCACTATCTTCAACCTCATACTGCTCCCCCTCAACAAGAACGTTCTGAATGTCAACGTAAGAAGGGAAAGTGTCCGGCATGGAAAGAATCCTAGCAGCGTCTCAACTATCAACTCCTATTTCTGTAACAAAAGCTTCGCAGGGCCGATAATGGCGCTTTAGATTTCGGAGTTCAGTGGATATTGAACACTGATTTTGCTTCCCGCTCGTTTCATTCTCCCATGGAGATTTTATATCAAGAACATTTAAAAACTTATTGCAATAAACAATAATACTGTGAATTTTAAAAAAATATTAAAATGTAACTAAATATATGAGTGTTTTGCATTCTATAAATTTTATATATATTAAACAAAGGCTTAAAAACATTTTTTATTTTTTAAAAACACTCAGATTGAAAGTTAATTATATTAAATTACAAATTTGATATTTATAATTTTTTTAAAAATAAAATTAGTCCATATAATTTTAAAAATTATAATTTTGATCGAACCTATTTATGATTTAAAAGTTTCTCATAAATAGCACTTAATACTTAATAGTGACTATTCTTTTTAAGGTTTCATTAAATTATATAAATTAATTCTAATATATTAAATTATAAAGACTATAATGTTATATATTTTTATCAAAATAGTTGACTTCTCACTAATAAAATAGCTATTATAAAGTAATAATAGGTACAATAATAAATCAAAACCATTGCGACGATGAGATAATTAAGAAATATTAGAATTGAAAGTTACTACATATATCAACAAAATGTAAATGGCTCAATCATGTAAACTTCAAAACTAAGTATGATCTGCTTTGAACAATTTCAGATTTGATAAGTTTCTGTGAATTTTTCTATAAAACATACACAAATACTTTCAAAACCCTATCAAATGCATCATAGAAAAAATTTCAGGAGGTCACCTCGCATAGAATTACTCCAAGTAAAGTATGCTTAACTTTGGAGTCTTTTGATTGAGCCATCAAAACAAAAAAATGCACCTTGTTAGTATAGGTAGTAACTTTCATTTCTTTCAAGTCTATCTTAACCATTCTATACTAATCAATAAAAACTTTTTCGTTTATTGGGGCGATGGGGATTCGTATTTTCCCCATCCCGAAAATGATACAACAAAGATATGAAAAAGAAAGGTCAACCCGTGTATTTCTTTTGATTCTTTGAACGAAAAAAGTACAATTTTCTATTTTATAATTGAGTAAACAAAAAGATTTCTTATTTTTTTTACGTACTCTAAAAAAGGAATTTCATATTTATCCGCTCAAAACATTAGGAAATTTCAATAATTGCTTTGATAAAAAAAAAGGTTTATTTTTATTTGAATATATATTTTTTTGGTGATAATTTTTTTTAAGATTACTCTCATTTTGACGATTCATTTATGTACCCATTTTTACCCAAAACGGTCGGTAATTTGAGTACTTTTTAATTAAAAAAAGGGAAGAATAATGCTGTGGAATGGTGCGCGCGTTCCATTTTTGACCGCTCGTGCCTTGTTATACGCCGTAAATAGTGCATTACTTACTATTTACCACTCTGTTAAATAAATAAGTATAAACATTTATGAAAAAAAAAGTAATTTTACAGGATTAACCATAAAAACTCAAACAAGAGGTAAAATAAATTTTATAATAAAATAATTATCAAATTTATAGAAACTAACAAAAATTAAATAAATAAAAATATATTTCAAGGAAGTACTGATCATTAGTACGAGCTCTAGTTTCAAGTTTGTTATCTTAACCATCTCTTCTATTCCACCGAGAGCATGACTCCTTTTTCAGCTATTCGTTGTAATAGCTTGCTTCTTGGGTAGCTCGAGGAATGACATAAGTTCTCATTCATGAGGCCTAGAAAAGTATATCCTGAACCAAAACCCTAAACAGTCAAAACCGAGAGCTCGGTCACATATCTAGTAATTGACGAACTTGAAATGCGGAGCTCGAGTGGCCTATACTAGAAATGTTCATTGCCTACCATTAAGTTAAGAAGATACAAAAGAAAAAAAGGGAAATATTGAAGGAAAGGGTGAAGAACATCCCTTTTCCACCTGACCAATTGGTGTAAACTGAGGGGAACAGCAAGTAGCCAATCTTCAATGATGCAGTCCGATAGTCAAAAAGAAAGCGCTTTTCTCTTCACATTACCTACTTTACTCACCAGTATTATCCCATTCCAAAATCTAAACTAAATATGTTTACCCATAAGCTTAGATAAACTTATTTCCCAGAACATTTCTTAGTTTAAAAGTTTAAGATATTATAATCCCGACTAAAAGACAGAGGATCAAGAACTCTTCATAAGCATAGTTTAAAGGTTTAAGATATCATAATCTCAATTAAAAGATAGAGGATCAAGAATCCTTCGTAAGCGTAGTTTAAAGGTTTAAGGTATCATAATCTCGACTACAAGATGGAGGATCAAGAACCTTTCATAAGCGTAGTTTAAACGTTTAAGATATTATAATCTTGACTCAAAGACAGAGGATCAAGAACCTTTCCTAAGTCTAGTTTAAAGGTTTAAGATATTATAATCTCGACTAAAAGACAGAGGATCAAGAACCCTTCATAAGCGTAGTTTAAAGGTTTAAGACATTATAATTTCGACTAAAAGATAGAAGATCAAGAACCCTTCATAACCATAGTTTAAAGGTTTAAGATATTATAATCTCGACTCAAAGATAGAGGACCAAGAAGCTTTCATGAGTCTAGTTTAAAGGTTTAAGATATTATAATCTCGACTAAATGATCAAGAACCCTGAAATAAACTTATTTCATCCCGAAGTAAATTGGATACAACTTTCCTCCTCGAGAACCAAAGATTCTCTCTTACCCCTTTCTCTCTCTAACTGAATCCAAAAAGTCTATGAAAATGATTATATAGCACAGGAGGATGAGAATTAAGAATGCTTTTGAGGGTAACATGGAAGGCAAAAAAATGAAGAAGAACAGTTGACAGTTCTAACATAATTGCAGAGAGTGAGAGAAAGAGAGCTTACAATTTTTGCACTCCAAAATGGTGGCTGCAATCTGTATTGTGCTGCTAGCTTTGCTGCTACCCTCCCTCCCGTTGCCGGGGGCCGCTCTCAATCTCAGTCTCCCCGGCCAGCATCCGAGCCCTGAACTGGTTGCTCAAGAAGTTCACAGGTTCATCATTTTTTCCATTTCAGATTCAAGAATGTTGTTTCAAAATCACCATGTTCTTGCCTTGGCTCTCACCCTTTTGAAACTTTTAGCCACATTGTTGAGTTTCTGGACTTTATTGTCCCATTTCAAGATTTTTTATGCATCTTTTTGTATGATTTCTTGCACTAGATGAACAAAAATCAAGTTTAGATGCAGTTCTTTCTGTTAGTATGTTCTTGCTTGCTCTTTTTTCTTGACCATTCTTCAGTTTTTGTTAGTATGTTCTTGGTTGCTCTGTTTGTGGATTCTTTTTTTCAATTTGAAAAATCCATTTCCACCCTCAGATTTTGCTTTTCGTTTCTTAGTTTGATCAACATGCACTGTTCTTCGTTAGATTCATGCATTTTTTTTAGAAAAACACTGTATAATCACTATGTTCTTCGTTAGATTCATGCACCGTTCTTTCACTACAGTTCCTGGCTACTCTGTTTTCTGGTTAGCACTGAAAATCACTACATTCTTATTACCTGCATTCTTCGTCTATGCTTCAGATCATTTTTCAATTTTGAAGGTTTTAACGCTAAGTTTCATGAATTTCTAGAAGTCTGAAAGGAAATTCTTACCTGTCGTAGGAAAGTGAATGATTCCATAACAAGAAGGCAACTGATCCAAAACTCAGAGAACGATGAATCTTCTTCCTGCTACACCGGAAACCCCATCGACGACTGCTGGAAATGCGATTCAAATTGGCCAAACAACCGCCAACGCCTCGCCGATTGCGCCATAGGATTTGGCCAGTACGCTCTAGGAGGGAAGAACGGTGAGTTCTACGTCGTCACAGACGACTCCGACGATGATCCAGTCAATCCAAAGCCCGGGACATTACGATACGCCGTTATACAGCCACAGCCTCTCTGGATCGTCTTCCCCGCCAATATGCTCATCAAACTCTCACAGGAACTCATCTTCAACAGCTACAAAACTCTAGACGGCCGCGGCGCCAACGTCCACATCGTCGGCGGCGGTTGCATCACCTTGCAATACATAAGTAACGTCATTATCCATAATATCCACATCCACCATTGTTATCCATCAGGTAACGAAATCGAAAATCGAAAATCGAAAAATCTTAATTCACCTTAAGATTGGACGAAATACATCGATCTGAAACTCGTCCTTGGCCGTGATTCTACAGGGAACACCATGGTCCGATCAAGTCCGACGCATTACGGATACCGTACGAAATCGGACGGCGACGGGATCTCGATCTTCGGGTCTAAGGACATATGGATTGACCATTGTTCGCTCTCGCATTGCAAGGACGGGCTGATTGATGCGGTGATGGGCTCCACCGGAATCACGATTTCAAACAATTATTTCTCGCATCACGATGAGGTTATGTTACTAGGTCACAGTGACAGCTACTCGCCGGACTCCGGAATGCAGGTGATTTCCCCCTCCCTTATTCCTTGTTTCTCTCTCCATGCATTAACACTAAATTCTATGATCCAATTCAAGGTAACAATAGCATTCAACCACTTCGGCGAGAAGCTTGTGCAAAGGATGCCACGGTGCCGGCGAGGCTACATCCACGTGGTCAACAACGACTTCACCCAATGGGAAATGTACGCAATCGGCGGCAGCGGGAACCCCACAATCAACAGCCAAGGCAACCGCTACACCGCCCCGTACGACCGCAACGCCAAGGAGGTAACCAAGCGTGTAGAGACCGCCGAGTCCGAGTGGCGCGGCTGGAACTGGCGCTCTGACGGCGACATCCTCGTCAACGGCGCCTTCTTCATCACTTCCGGCCAAGGCCTCGAAGTCAAGTACGAGAAGGCCTACAGCGTCGAGCCCAAGTCCGCCGCCCTAATCGACCAGCTCACTTGGCACGCCGGTCCTCTCGGCGTTGGCAGTAGGGACAATAATTTGGGCATGTGGACCACTGGCTCTAATGGTGGTGGCTTTGTTCTTGGGTCTGGTCCGGATTACACTGACGACAAGTCGGAAAGCCTCTCGCGGATTCGGTTTCGATATTTTGTTATGGTATTTTCTTTCTGTGCATTGGCACTTGCCTTTGTGCCATGACGCAGTTCGTCTAGTTAAGGCCTGAAATGTAAAGCCATTCATCAGCCATTGCATGCCAAAACTGAGTTTAGTTTATAGCATGTTCACATTCTACTAATACTAAACTTGAACTATGTTCGCATAGTTTCGTATGGTTGAATTGTGTAGTACACTTGAACTATGTTTACTTTGACGTTTTACTAACCGTTTTTAGCAATAGTGGTTCAGATTTTTATGATCTTATGTAAATATATGATCCTTTTTATAAATTGTGGTTGATTTTGTCAGAAAAGAAAGTAAGTTTTAGGGGTTCATTGATTAGTACACTTCTGGTACTGATAAGGTCAGAACTGTGGTTGTGGTCATCCGTCTCTCGTTTGCCTGCCAATATAATCTTTGAGATTGACCAGCCAGCTAGGTTGATTTGGCTATTCGTCAGGAATTTGATTGATTAGTAAACCTCCACTACCCGTACCCATAAGATCAAGACTGTAGTCATCCATGTCCAATTTGCCTAGGTTGATTTGGCTATTTGTCAGGGATTTGATTGATTAGTAAACCTCCAGTACTGATAAGGTCAAGACTATAGTCGTCCATGTCCAATTTACCTGTCGATATAATCTTTGAGATTGACCAGTACTGATAAGGTCAAGACTATAGTCGCCCATGTCTAATTTGCCTGTCGATATAATCTTTGAGATTGACCAGTACTGATAAGGTCAAGACTATAGTCGCCCATGTCCAATTTGCCTAGACTATAGTCGCCCATGTCCAATTTGCCTGTCGATATAATCTTTGAGATTGACCAGTACTGATAAGGTCAAGACTATAGTCGCCCATGTCCAATTTTCCTGTCGATATAATCTTTGAGTTGACCAGTACTGATAAGGTCAAGACTATAGTCGTCCATGTCCAATTTACCTGTCGATATAATCTTTGAGATTGACCAGTACTGATAAGGTCAAGACTATAGTCGCCCATGTCCAATTTGCCTAGACTATAGTCGCCCATGTCCAATTTGCCTGTCGATATAATCTTTGAGATTGACCAGTACTAATAAGGTCAAGACTATAGTCGCCCATGTCCAATTTTCCTGTCGATATAATCTTTGAGTTGACCAGTACTGATAAGGTCAAGACTATAGTCGTCCATGTCCAATTTGCCAGTCGATATAATCTTTGAGATTGACCAGCCAGCTAGGTTGATTTGGCTATTCGTCAGGAATTTGATTGATTAGTAAACCTCCACTACCCGTACCCATAAGATCAAGACTGTAGTCATCCATGTCCAATTTGCCTAGGTTGATTTGGCTATTTGTCAGGGATTTGATTGATTAGTAAACCTCCAGTACTGATAAGGTCAAGACTATAGTCGTCCATGTCCCATTTACCTGTCGATATAATCTTTGAGATTGACCAGTACTGATAAGGTCAAGACTATAGTCGCCCATGTCCAATTTGCCTAGACTATAGTCGCCCATGTCCAATTTGCCTGTCGATATAATCTTTGAGATTGACCAGTACTGATAAGGTCAAGACTATAGTCGCCCATGTCCAATTTGCCTAGACTATAGTCGCCCATGTCCAATTTGCCTGTCGATATAATCTTTGAGATTGACCAGTACTGATAAGGTCAAGACTATAGTCGCCCATGTCCAATTTTCCTGTCGATATAATCTTTGAGTTGACCAGTACTGATAAGGTCAAGACTATAGTCGTCCATGTCCAATTTGCCAGTCGATATAATCTTTGAGATTGACCAGCCAGCTAGGTTGATTTGGCTATTCCTTTCGAGGCCAAATAATAGAACGACAAAGTTACCTCGAACCGGGACGATTGATGGAAAGCTTGTAGATTATCGTGCTTCCTCCAGTGCCTACTATAACAACAGAACGAACTCAATTCTTAACACGAAAGAAAAAAACTAATTTAACTACACATTCAGCAAAGATGGTTTTTATAATTTACACATTCAGAAAAAAGAGTATTAAACAGAACTCCCAAGACAACGAAAGTTCACAACAAAAAAAAAAAAAAAAAAAAAAAAAAGAACAAGTGAGCGAGGAGGGCAAAAAATATATATATTTATATATATATATATTTATAAAGCACATAATAATACTTCACAAATCATTCTTAATCTGCAGCAAAACTACTAAACAAATTCCGTACATTTTTTTAAATTACAATTACTGCTGCTGGTTTCTTTCTTCTGATACCTTCACCTCCAACCTTCCCAGGAGTTTGGATCCCAAAAAAAGAAAGAAAAAAAGAGGATAAAGACAAAGAATACCAAAAAAATTGGAGAGGGTCATCAAATCTGGACCATCTATATCACAGTCATTTTTTAACCTTTTCAATGAACACTCACTTTAAACTGTTACCATGTAGTCTCCTCTTTGTGCTGCAACATCTGCCAATCTTTTCCAAGCTAACTCTCTCTGCTCCTCGACGTCTTTCGCCTTCATCTCCCGCTCTGTGTACTGCCTCTGGCATTCTTCGAACAACTCGACGTCCATTTCCATGAACATCTTTCGAACGTTGACAGTCAGTCCGTGAACTGCCTGGTTCCAATGACTTCGGATATTCTTCTCCAATGCTTCGAAAATTATTGGTAATACTACACCCCGGTTTTGGGCTATCAAGCCAACAATGTGTTCGTTGTTCCACAGAAAGAGTGCTCGTTCAGCAACCTGCAATAAGTAGTGGCCTTGTAAGAACTGCCGAGGAACTTGCAGCTGAACAAATAATGCGATTGAAACACAGTGCTCTAAGTGGATCCACACAACAGCATCATGAACAAGGACACTTCAAAAAGTATCAGCAGTTCGTCATTAATAAAAACATGGATCACTGAAATGCACATACAGAACAAAGTTTTTTCAAACCAGCGTCGTGCCTAAATTTAGAACAACGAAACCAAAGAGTTGTTTTTTAATAAACTTTTTAGAAGCTTCTTCCAAGCCCTTCATATGATATACACCAAAAGAATATCGTCGACCATTCTAGACACTGATAAAACAAAAATCTCAGTTCGTTTCTCATCGTCTATACACTCTTATCGTCCAAAGTACATTATCTAAGAAAAAGGAAAGACGTTGTTTCTATTCACAAAAGAAAGCCTTAAGATATCCGAACAATACTAACTTTTGTTCAAATCACAGTATGAAAGACTCGAACAGTACTTTCTTGAATAAATCCTTCGGATCTACAGACTGGTCAAATTGAAAATCTCTCTTCCAACAACAGATTATTTTGGAATGGCAATCTCATCCAGATACTCTTATAAAAAATAAATAAATAAATTCACCACATTCATAAACTTTCCTAGTGGCTCTTTATCCAAAAAGAAGGGTTCTTATAGTTCTCACTGTTTATAAGTCCTGCAGTTTAAATCTACGGCATTAGAAGCCCATACACTAAAAGACAAAAGCCATCAGTACAATAAGGTATACCCCAGGCACCTGTTAGAAGGCACATTTTAAAACCTTAAGAAGAAACCTAAATGACATGTAAGTGAAGAGAAGATTTCTCTTATGGATATTAATTACTTAAATAAAGGACATTAAAATCAACGTCATCAATCATTTAAAACGTTTGTTTTTTGGGAGACAAATAAATTGAATATTCCAATTGATGTATGTACGTAATTGGCTTAAATTGATAGTGATAATGCATAGTTAAAATAACTGTTTTGAAATTAACAAGTGTCTACTTATGATGTACATCTTTGAAGGCATTGCCATACAAACTAAACACAAACATCTTTGACATGCATCCTATAATTGTATGCAAGCCGCAAATGAAATGGATCCTGATGGCCTTTAATGCGTGTACCCCTTCTCATGAGGTATGAGTACTCGTGAGAGGCTTCAATTTAAATTTAGACACCTAAACTGGAACCTATCCCCGGCTCAGACATTATGTGCAGAATAAGGGAGGAAATATGGATCACTTATTCCTGTGACACCCTTTTGCTACTAGCCTCTGGCACTAGCGTTTGCAGATTTGTGGTTGAGAGAGGGCTTGAACTACAGGAAAAAGTTTCACAACGTCTTTACTATGTACCCGTCCCTTTCAAGACGAATTGTAATACCATTTGGTTCAACGCTTAAATGGCTACTTTATCACGAGACTAAGTTAAAGTTGAATAAAAGAGCATGAACTTTCCACAGTGTTGATAGAGGGTTGGGAAAAATTAGGAATCTAGTTTCTGTTTCTTCTTGGTGTTCCCACAGTCACAGCAGAGGATTATATAATTACATTCTTTCTTCTACTGAGGTTAATTGAAGACAGATTTTGTTGATCCTTCGGCCTTTTAGCTTCAGCTATCATGCGTTCCAGTGGAGTATTTAGTTTCCACTCACTGTGCCAAAAAACTATATATCTAACTAAACTTTGGTCATCGCCCCTCAAACCATTATTATTGTGTCACACAATAACGCCTAAATTAGGTCCTATGATAAAAACACCAAGATTGTTCTCACATCAAAAAATAAAATAAACAAATATATGGCAAGAAGAGGGCGTCACTGTCTATTTCTTTAACCGTTTTTGGCTTGTAATATCAGGAAGGACGAAGTGACAGCAAACCCAGAAAGGAAAGACCTCCCTTTGGTCATTCAATCCATCCCCATCAAAATCAATAAACAAAATAATAGTGTTTGTGATTCAAAAAGAGAGTGACAAAAAAATCCACAAGAAATACGAATATGGGAAGAAAGTCAAACTATAGAGGCAAAATAAAAATCGAATCTTGCAAGACACAGCAAAAAAAAAAAAAATCTAAATAACTAATTGTACTCGAGCATGAATTAACAGTTAAATAAGAACAATGACTGTCAGCAAGACAAGTTATTAATAGTATACATATGCATAACTACGTCGAGAGAGATTTGTAATGGATTATATTACGTTATTAGATTTTTAAAAAGAAAATCAAGCCTATGAATAGAAAGTTGAAAATATTTAATAATTTCAAACCTGAAAATGAGAGCTATTCAGGCAACGTGCAATCTGTCTAAAAAGAGGAACCATACAGCGCTGAAACTCTGCTGATTGTGTAGCCTCTAGTACTTCTTCAAGCTCCCCTAAGAAAAGAACTTCTTTCTGACAGTTGGTCAGGGGCCAATATTTCAACAAGCCCCTTACAACAGTATCCGCAAGCTTGAAATCTTTTTCGACAAACTGTGTTATGCAGTAGGATAGCTGTTGGTGATAGATTGCAATTGATTTAGGCTTGTGCAAAGGAATAAGAGCCCGAACAAGAAACAATTTATGCTCCTCTTTCATTGGCAATGCAAACCCATTGATGATACTCCCAAGGATTTCCAAAAGCTCACCAACACCACTGTGCCTTTCTGTCTCGTAAATGAACCTATAAAAAATGTTATTGATTGCCTTCCTAATAAATGGCCGATGGACCATGAACTTCCCGTATATACGATGCAAGATTGTCTTCAAATACTCCCGCTCACGAGGATCCTCGGAGTCGAACAAATCCAAAAGTTTCAACACGAATGAGTGGTCTATATACCTCTTGGCAATTTTGGTATCAGTATCGGATGACACAACATATCTTAGTAAGAGTTCATATACAAGCTGCAAATGTGGCCATGACGGTTCCAAATAAGGTTCATCTTCTTCAGGATCAGCATTTTCCTGGCCTGTATTTTCATGCCCAGCTGGAGGCAAGCACCGAAAAATATTTACTGAAATCATCCTAATCATTTCTTCCTGGCAAGTTTCTGTGATTTTCCCCGACCCTGATTGTATCACATCAACCAATTCCAGAAGCGTCAGCCGCTTAATTTCCTTCTCTCTGGCAGACTTCAAAGTGTCCGAAAAATCAAACTGATAGCAACATATCTGCAATTTTCTAATGAATAAATTCTGCCTTTCTGAAGCAGGTACATCGCGGAACAACGGGAGAGGTTCGATAGTGCCAGTAGGAGGCGCCAACGTGACAACCCCCGTAGCACAGTTTGAATTAGGGCCCGATGCGGCAGGTCCAGGCCGAGAAGCATGATTCACCACCACGTTCGTCGTCGAAACAGACCCTGAATTACAATTCCCCGGCGGTCCAAACGCGTAAGCTGAAGGATCAGTGGCATCGGACTTGGAGGGCTTCCGATGCCCTCCCTTCATAATTTTCTTAAACATGACTCCTCAAAACAAAAAACCCTAATCCAAATATTCGGTAGATTCAAGGAATGGGAATTAAAACTGAAGCATGAACCACTGATTGATAAGGTACCAATTCCAAGAAACGATAGATCAACATGCACGGATTAATAGCCCTAAGTCATGATTAAACAAGAGGAATGAAATCTTACTCCCACCAATTATTTCAAAGTGTCAGAAATCTATGAAAGCAAGCATGGATCTGAAATTAGGGATTGAGACACGGGGAAACGGAATCAAACAAAAAAACGTTACCCTGTCGCGATACAATCTCTCTGAAACTTGGTCGTTAATGGATCCAAGTAACGAGTCATCCGAGTCGAATCGCCGGAATTCCGGCGAGTTGATTGATCGATGTGATTCCGGCGATCAATCCGATCAGAGAAACAAAGCCCCCGATAACCAGAGAGCGAGAGATTTCGAACAGCCGAAGTGGAAGATAATTAAAGAAAGGAACGAAAAGCTAAAAACAGAAAAATAAAATTATTAAAATATTTTTAAAAATTATATAAAAAAAAATGATTGCATTTAATGCCTTTATAGACAGTTGTTTCTTCTTCTTCGTTTCCTTCATTAAATAAATAAATAGAATTAATATTCTCTTTTTTTCAAATAAAAAATAATTTAATTTAATTCATTCAAACTTTGGATAATGCTTTAATCTTTTCAAATTACCCTTTTTTTTTTCTTATTTCATTTTATTTTTTATATTTTTAAAAAAATGGAGAACAAAAATCTTAAGTGGCTGTGGCTTGTGATCATACACGTGGACAACAAGTGAAGGAAGTGTCCACGTGGACAAACATGCTTTAATTTTTTATGAAAAATAATTTATACCTAAATTTTTTTTGTAAGTATATCCATTCACACCCTGACCAATTAAGTCTATTTAACTGAGCTAAGGTGTGAAATCCTCGATTTTCTTTAATTAATAATAAGTTAAAGAGGCTCGAGAATTGTAAGAATTAAAAAAACACTCTTTTGTGATATGATATTCTTTGAGATAAATAATATTAATTAGTTGGGATAAAAAATATAAAAATTCAATTTGCCATAAAAAATTTATAAGTAAATAAGATTTGTATCATGAACATTTAAAGGGTAGCAATGTCATTTTGCTAAGAAAATGTCATATAGTCATGGACGTCTCATATTTATTAGATTCATTTTATGCCATTATTTTGGAATGTATAATATAAAGTCCAATTTTGAAATTATTATTTGAAATAAAATCTGAACCATCGAATAGGAATAAATAAATAAGTACGACCAATTCCAATTTATAATAATTGATATATTATATCCAAATGGCATTAATTGATTCTATATATTTGAAATTACTTTTGCCCCCACCAAATTTTTAAGGAATCTAAAAAATGTTTAGCATACATTGTAAATTTAATTAATGTAAATTGAATATTCCATTTATTTAACCTTTTTATAAATATTATTTTGATTTTATTATACTTTAGTTCAAAATAATTAAATTTTAGTTTTCATACTTTCAATAAAATGTCAATTATATACATTTTTTTTGTTTATATATATATATATATATATCGAGCAATTAAAATATAATAATAATTAATAAAATTTTAGGGTAAGTATTATTAAGATATAAAAAGAAAAATATGTTTAAAAGTAGCTGAAAAACTATGGTTTTTGTGGAGAAAATTTAAGGATGAATAGGAAGTTAAGATTCGATAGTCAACCAAAAGTAATTCTTGAAAGATTTTGTTTTTAAATTGTTTGAAGTTGACTTTTATTATAATTATTATTATTATCGACAGTATTAGGTATGATTTTTTTTATTGACTTTCCTACGGTTGTTGGACTATAAAAATACCATTTATGGCAAATAACAATTCTCCACTTTAAATATTTATTTTGTTGATTGTAATTTAAAAAGTTAAAAATGTTTTGTATTTTTCATATAAAAAAAAACACTCGTTTTAGTCCACTGGCCACTGCATTCCAATTGGAAAAAAAAGAAATTTAAAATCTAATCTATCCTTTGAAGATCCATCCAACTAGTCTATGATCGTCAAAATGTTAAAAAAATCTAATCAATTTGAACTAATTTTTCTTGTTTTGAATTTTATTAAATGATTCAACTCTAGTGTTCGTCCGATCCGTTTTCTTTTTTATCTCCATTTCTTTCAGATTCGATTTTGCACTCCATCACCACCATCAAAATATCTTGCAGAACATTTTCGCCATTCCTACCGAAATATCGCAATGCAAACTAAGAGAGAAAAGAAGAAGAAGAAGATGATGATGATGATGATGAACACCATCAAATTATTCGAGAGAAATGTTTATAGTTGATCGATGACAAAGATGAAAAATGCAAACCTAGAAAGCAAATTATAGCGGTAATTCAGGCGGAAGAGTGAAGCTGCAGATGATCACGAACTGTTAGATAGTTAGGTCGTTCTAAAATCATCTGAGGATCGATGAAAGTACAAATTTCATTGTTGAATCTACTCTGCCTTTCTGCAGCTTCTGCTGTTCTAATATCATCAGGATCTCCAACTTTGGATTCCATCAGTCTCCGTGAAATCTCCGATACAACTTCCGCCAGAGCAGAGGAAGATTTATTTTCAATTTCCGGAACTTCATCTTCCAATCCTTCTATGTCGTATGAAATTCCGGCTAATCGCTGCAGTCCGACGAAAAGAAACTCCTCTTCTTCCTCAAGAAACCTCGTTCCTTCTTCATTCACAAAAACTAATCGGACAATATAATTGCGATCTCCTTGCGGAAAATACAATTCAAAAACACGATTTCCAGTCAGTTCTTCGTCGCCTTTCTGTTCATCTTCGTAACTTTCTTTTTCATCGTCGCTCCCGTAATCTTCATCAATTTCTTCCATATCATCGCTATCGTAGTTTTCATCAATTCCTTCCATGTCATCGCTATCGCAATCTTCCCCAATCTCTTCCATATCATCGTTATCGCAATCTTCGTAAGCCTCTTCTTCTTGATGCGAATCTTCATCGTCGTCGTCAGATTCCTCTTTTGGACTAAAAAATAATTGTACGACATAATTACAGTTATCTTGAGAAAATTTTATTTCAAAAACACAATCTCCGCACTCGTCCTCTTCGCCCCCGACAACTTCAGGCAAACGATCAAGAACCTGCTTCTCAGAAAGAGCGTTCGGAGGCAGATTTTCAGCCAGTAGGTAACCGTAACGCAAATACATTGGCGTTAATTTGGATTTAACTTCTCGCCTAGGGATCGCGCCATCAAGAATCTTCTCGTCGTCGCCAAGATCATCGGGCAGATGTACAGCATCATAGGGCTCTACTTGAGGCAATACAAAATAAAGAGTGCAAAGTTCTGCCATGGAGAACGGCCAGATCGCAAATATACAACTCGGATTCTGCGCTTTCTTTCTTCCTCTGTGCTTCAATCGACGATTGTGGCGTCTGAGGGAGGCGGGGTTCCATATTTTATACACGCCAATAAATTACTCCCTAATTTTTTTAGGTTAAATTACAGCCACTTCTCTATATGATTTTTTTAATATTATTATTATCTAATACCTTCTTTAATAGGCTTAATTAAATATAAAATCTAAGATTTTATTAAATATAAAATTAGATTATATAATATTCGAAGAATATATTATAATAATTAGTTACAGTATTATACTATATTTTATCTTAGGATTTGATTACTACTTAGATTTAGTTAGTTAGATTACTACTTAGATTTAGTTAGTTATATATTTTCCCTCATTTTTAGGTATTAGTCGATAGTTTGTATCATATTTAAACGTTGTAAACATTAATGAAGATTGCATTTCGATCTCAAACATTAATGATTGCACTTTCTATCTCACTTCTATTTCTCATTCTTAACACGTAGATTTGATTACTTTAAATGTACGATCAAATTTTATTAAATATTATTAAACTTTGAGATTAAAATTGGAAGTTAAATTTATAAATTAGAATAAAATTTGAAATCTTAAAAATATACTAAAATTTACTCAAATTTAGATCTCTTATATATAATTATAATTTTTTTTATTAGATATTTATTATGTTTAATTTTTATTGATTGAATTATACATTTTGACTGGTTCTTTGAATTATAATTTGATTAAAAAATTTTAAGGCTAAATTTATAATTATAATTTATTTATATTTTAAGGATTAATGCGTAAATTTTAAATAATTTTTGGGAGTTTTTTTTTTTTTTTTTTTTTTTTATAATTATAAAAAGGGTTCAATAGAAGGATTACGAGGCCGATTTTCAGCCCAGAGTTCATCTTTAGATTCCTTGCATCCATCAAAGCTGCGAATCCGATTGTAAGGGGAAAAGAAATTATCTGATCTTTCCTTCGTCGGCTAGAGAAAGTCGAAGAAGAAGTAATTGAAGCTGAATATGGCTCGAAGCATTTCATACATCACTGGCAATCAGCTCCTGTCCTTCAGACGCATGCCAAATGTCGCCATCATCGACGTTAGGTACAATCGCCGGCGAAAATTCCTCTTCGGATTCTTTGCAGGACGCAATTTTTGTTCATCTATGTAAAAATTTGTTATACGATCTCGCAGGGATGACGAGAGGAGTTACGATGGCCATATTGCTGGATCTCTGCACTACGCTAGTGACACTTTCTCTGATAAGATCTCGAAGCTTGTTCAAGAAGTGAAAGGAAAAGACATGCTTGTTTTCCACTGCGCTCTTAGCCAGGTTCTCCCTAGCCTTCATGTTCATACTGTCAATCATCTTTGAAATATCCTTATCTTTCCTCTTTTGACTTTTTTTTTTTTTTTTTTTTTTTTTTTTTTTTTGTCGTCTCAAATTTCACCATTTTTTGCTCTATCGATTTCCTCGGCTGTTTAAGTTTTAGCAGTCCTTGAATTCACTTTGGATTAATCGGATTTGTATGTACTTCAGTTATCTCTCTGTTTGCCACAATGAATTAGAGTTTTGTGAATTTAGATATGTGATCTGTTTTTTACTCCTGCGGATGTTGATGTCCTGTATATCTTCACTTCTCATGTGTATAATCAGAGAAGGATTTGGGGTTCAAACCTGTATGAGCGCTGTCATTCATTGTTTTTCTACTAAGCTTCATAGTAGTATTCTTTTTAAAAATGGAATAAGAGCTGTGTTAACAGGTTCCTGCAGTTTTCTGCCCACAATAAAACTGAAACCTTCTGTTTATTCTAATACATGAAAAATTAGCTCGGTATGCTGACGAGGACCTTATTTGGGAACTTTTACTCTAATGTGTTGAGAAGTAAACATACATGGCAATGATCTTCCGAACAGACTAGTTACTTTTGTTTCATTTTTTAATTTATAGTTTCTACTAGGAAGGGGGAGGTCTGGGGTTGGTAGTATGAGCAAGAGAAACTTTGTTATGTTAGAAAAATGGCTACGGAGTTCAGTAGACGAACTAAACGAGTTATGGAGTGAAATAATTCAGTATGCATGGATGTTATAAAAACAAATAAGTATGGGAGAGAACTAAGGGGATGGGTTACAAATATGAGGAGATATGGATGCGGAGAAGCCCATGGTAAAGACGACATCTCGACCAGGTTAAGATTAGAGAATTTGGACCATTGGTGAACTGCTGAACAGTTAAACCCAATAGAAGAGCGAACAAAATGTTTTGGTTCTGGGACTTGAACCTGGAGGTTAGAACAATTGAGTATGTTAACAGTGGTATCTTTTCTGTATAGCTAACACAAAATGTTTTGGTTTAAGCATTTTTTTTCTCTGCTACAGTATTTTCCTATACGTCTCTAATGTTCACCAACAGCTTGGTTTGCTACTATATATGTTCAAGTTAAATGCTTTAAGTGGATTCTTATTGTGCAAATGAAATGTCATGAACAGTTATAACATATGCCTAAGTTTATATTCTATGTATTCTCATTCTTGAAAATCTTGCTTTTTGGTAGTATGACCATTTATTGGACAAAAACATATCATGGGCGCTATACTTGGACTAGTACAATCGGACAAACCAAGTTCTGGCTGAGAATTCTCTTCAAAATTATTAAACGATGTCGAAAGTTCTAGTAATTGTGTATTATGTTATAGCTAACAAGTTGTCTCTCCATTTTGATATTGTCTTGCTGCATAAATCTAGGTTCTTGGATTCCTATTCCTCCACGCCCATGATATTTGAATCTTCTTTCTATTGACAAATTTCTTTGGAACTTCAGTTTCACAAGTGAAATTAAGGGCAAAATCTACATTATTTTGTTAGGGCCTTTCAAGAAATATTTTGGGGGAATTTTCTGTCTTCCAATTGCCTTTTCAATCTATCTTTGCATATCATTCCATTATCCAAAGTGTTGGGAATGCGACTAAAGTCCTACATTGACTAAATAAGAGGAAGATCATAGATATATGAGTGAGAGACAATATCTTCATTATCTCCATTGGTGTGAGGCCTTTTGGGTGGAACCAAAAGCAAAACAACGAGGGTTTATGCCCAAAGTGGACAATATCATACTATTGTAGCGATACGTAGAGATTTCGTTGTCCTCACAAGTGGTATTCAACTCATGCCCTTGACTTAGTTGTGTTCACAAAATCCTCGAGTGTGGAATAGAGAAGCGATTAGTTTTAGAGAGACATACTTGTGTAGAATTGTGGATGAGTCCTCAAATGTCGAAGAAGTGTGGTTAAAAGGGAGAGATTGCTACGAGTGTGAGAAGTAGTGGTCGACACCATGTAACCCACAACGTGATCTGTGGTGGAGTTCTATCGAATTAGTGGTGTGCTCCGAAGAAAAGAAGTTGGCTTGGATAAGAGCTCAACCAAGGACCTCCACCATGACTATGACTTTGAGGCTTATAACTTCTTTGTTCAGCACCGGCAGATTTTACCAACATGGCTGAATTAGGGGCATGACTCTGGTATGATTTGTTAGGAACAATGGAATTTTCACATATCTCGACAATGATATAATAGTGTCCACTTTATGCACAAGTCCTCGTGAATTAGGGGCATGACTCTGGTATGATTTGATATAATAGTGTCCACTTTGTAGGATCAAGAGGCCAAATCCAACCAACATCATGACTCAACATCATGACTCAGGAGCTTGATTAGGGAGAGTAAATAAGAAAGACGGGCTCATTCAACAACCTCTAAATCATTTAATCACACCAAAGTTGCAAATTCTAAGCTACCTGAGAATCAATCCAAGCTTCAGCAACTAAGCAACTGAACAATAATGATGAGTAGTTAAACGGTAAAGTCAAGGAAAAGTCGTAGACATAATTCCACAGCTCAACCATGAATAATGTCAGAAAGAAGTTGAAAGAAAGTCCGTTACCCAGACATCTTTGAGCTTGATTAGAAACAAGAACAGTGGTCAAACAAACGAAACACCAAGGCGAACAAATAGTACTTTTCTAAATATACCACGGACACATCTTTAGATGCATACTACTTAGCAACAATAAATTTCCGCCAAAGAGCATTTTGCTCGTGCATAAAACGCCAAATCCATAGAAATTATGGAACCCTTTAGTTCCCCCCACTTCTCTAATGTCAACTTAGTTCTTCTTCCACCGACTCTCTCCCCCCTTATTAGTTCCCCTCTTGCTTTTCCTGTCCAAGTGCGGACAGTTGCATTTGAATGAAGTTTATTCGCAGAAAAAAATTGGTTAATCTTGGTCGTGAATCATCATTCACCGGACACTTCCATATGATCGTCGACGAGATATCGAGGAAATGCTCATAGTCTCATTTTTCCAAGATCCCTTCTGTTTATATTCAGCTTTTACTTTTAGAAACTAAGCATTGTCACAAATCTTACTTTCCCAATGGCTTTGTAGGTTCGTGGCCCATCTTGCGCAAGGAAGCTTGCCAACTATCTCGAGGAGATTAAGGAGGATGCTGGAATAAAAAGCATCTGTGTTCTTGAACGTGGCTTCAATGGCTGGGAAGCGTCTGGCCGACCCGTTTGTCGCTGCAACAACATGCCTTGCAAGGAGGGGATTTAGGATTCAGAAACCATCACAGGTCAGCATGGTTTTGAATAACTCAATCAAATGGCCGCCAGTATACCTTTGCTATCTAGGTATGAGGATAAACAAATATAATTTCGCATATGATATCATTTGATAATGTTAAACAAAATGTGATTTCATAAATACGTGGAATTTTTAGTTGTATTGTATGTGTATCCACTTCTGATGAACTTGGGCATTAATTTACTGAACCCGGGGTTTGTTTCTGCCAAGTGAATGCATCACTTTGGAGTTTGGCATTAAAAAGAAGATAGTGCTTCTTTATTATTATATATACACATTTGAAGTTATAATATGATCGTCTTGCGCCAGGGGTGCATTTATGAAGTCTAAGATGACTTCTTATCTAAGATATCAATAAACTAATTAAGGACTCTATAAACCTACGAAATTTAAAGAATTAAATAATAAGAATTGTTGTCAAAGTGAGCATAGTTCAATGATACATATATTATTGATCAAGAGATCAAAAGTTCGAATCTTTCGCTCTTAATTGTTGTATTGATCTCAAGAGATGTGTTTATAATAATAATAAATATATATTTAATTTGATAAAATTATTACACTTTAAATTTAGAAACTAAATTGTTAGTCATTATAGCTTAAATAAAAATATGTGTGACATTTAATAAATTAATAAATGGATAACTGTTTTACTTTAATATTCACTAATGTGTGATACGAGTTCGGTAGAAGCCTAAATAAAAATATATCTAATAGATCAATTACTCTAAAAGATTTTAAACCTATCACAAATTTATTAGATTTAAGAATCAATTAAATACAAACTTCGAATTTATAATTTAATATACATTTTACATATAGTTTTCATTTATTTCTATTAAATATTTGTCATGATTTTTTTCTTGCATCTTTCTATTTTCAACCTTAATATAACAAAATGGACTAAAAGGGCACTTATCAGCATTTAAGATTTCAATTTATTAAATATAATGCAACACTTGAACATACATTAATAAGTTAATAAGCTCTCGAACATACTCAACTGATATATACCTCCAACCTCCAACCTCCAACCTGAACTAAAAAAACTCATTCAACACCATACATTAATATAATAAGCTCCAATACAACACAACACATTTCCACAATAATTGGTGGAATTGCAAAGAAAGAAACCACCAGCTTAAGAGTTAAATGAATGGCCTATAATTAGTTAGATGCTAGAAATAATGATAGAGATAAGTACCCCTTAAACCAATTTTTTGCCTGGAAGTTAATCATATCATTATCATATCATCTCACAATTTGAGCAATCCTTGGGGAGCATGAAGAGGGCCCTCCTTGTGTTAGCCTTGTATTATAGGACTTGCATTTGACGCATTTGTGTGCCACAATGTGATAATTAACCTCTGATATCTCGCTACAGTCATTGCAGAGGATCCAAACCTGACCAAAAAGTAAAGAAAGCAATCTTTTCAGTTCATCAAATTAATCAGCACTCTCTTTTTGAGAAGCCAAACATTGTTTTCCACCCACTACTAACCATCTTATGTTGGTACATTTGAGGCATCGGCGTCGACGCAACCTGAAATTTAAGTTAAATGTGTTAAGATAATGTGAATGTTCATTTTCGTTACTTGCACATTTGGTTGGTTGAAGCTCCAAACCTCGTGATCCAGTTTCTCCCACACGCTCGACATATCGCAGTAGGATTTCGAACAAACAGGGCATGTGTATCTGCAGATTTATCCCAACCAGTAAAGATACAAAGCATGGTTTTGGTAACTCATTCAAATGATCAGAACAAAAGGCATATTCTGTAATGAGGGAGCTGAACTTACTGTAAGCGTTGCTCCATCTCCTTCACACATTCTAGATGAATCGTGTGTCCACACGGCAAAACGGAAATGTCACTCATTGTGTCGAAAAGAAACTGCAGCAATTGGTCGATTATGTTATTTTGAATCAAACGACAAGTAGGGTGGGAGATTCAAACCTTTGACCTTTTTGTCATATACAACTACTTGAGCAATGCTCGAGTTTATATGAACGTCACAATTCAATGTTTTGAAACTCACCTCAAAGCAAACAGGACAATTGTGATGCATTGCCTTTTCCACACAACTATGGGAGTTCTCCATCAGTTTCGAATAGCAACAACCTAAAAGATGAAGGAACCTAAAAATTCAATGGCTGAAAAAGTAGAGAACTCCAAGCAGTTGAATCATTTAAAATGGTCACAAAATCTTACCACACTTTTTGCAGTGGAAAAAATTCTCCTCGCCTCCTATTCTGTGAAACGAATCAAAAAACATTATTAGGTACTGAAAATGCATCTAATATACAGAGAAAGTTGAAGGAAATGGTTTGGACCTGCAAATACCACATTCATTGCAGTGATACTGCTTCTTTGAAACCTAGCAAAACAAAAAAGGTTTTGAGTTAACAAAAGTTTAAGAGCAAGGCTAATAATATCGATATAAACATGTCGATCAAAGCCTACATCATCGTCGAAGAACTTGCACTTTGCACAAAAGTACTTCCCCATACAAACTCCACATTGAATACAATGTTGTTGCACCTAAAAGAAGTAACAAAAGACATTTAGTTCTCTTTCCCATATGTTCGATGAAGGAGCTGAAGGAGAGAACTTACGTCTTGTTCGGTGTCACACAAGGAACAGATGACCTACAGAGAGATTCAAAGGAAGAATTCATGATTATCATTCATATTGAAGAAAATTTAAAGGTCTTTTTAATTAATCTCTACTTCTTTGTTCCGTAATCTCCTTCTGTTCATAAGAGTCAATCCAAAGTAAGCTTAAACTAAACTGAATCAGAAAACAAATCTTCTATATCATGAGTAAGTGAAATTAGAAGCTAGATTGATGCTTGATTTACAAATGGTAACAATTCAGAGAATGTAGCTACAAAGAAAACCAAAAGGAATCTTACTTTTTCTATATCATGGCGAGGAATGTCGTGGCGCAAGCGAGGATCCACATCTAATGAATTCTGCATAAAGATCATCAACAGGAAACTTCATCAATCCATCGTCTTACACAATTTTATGGAAAAGAATAAGAAGAAGAAGCAAACCTTAGCTTCATTGTGACAATGCCTGCAATTAAATATTTCATTGCAACAAGGTGCTTTGATCTTACACCTCCTTCTATAATGGGAGCACCTTCGAATTATTTCCACAGGAAAACAAAGAAAATGAGAAATATCCAACATCACAGCCACTAAAAACTCTAAAAATCAGATCGACATTAATTTAGACGCAGATTAAGAAAGATGAACTACCCGAAGCTGCCATATCCGAGATCGATCAAAGACTTCTCACCATTAGTGGAAATCCAAGCCTCCATGCCGCTCTCCACCATCATATAAAGAAAAAACTCCTGAAAATCGATAAAATTAAACACAAGGATGAGCGAGAAACTCAAGAACTCAACGAAAAACGATAAAGAAAAAAAAAACAGACCAAAAAGTTCCGACAGAGAAAATTATCAAGCTGTAATAGAATCTAAATTCTATTCCATTTCTCTTTTCGTTTCTATATAGCGAAGTTCATAGGGGCGGTGGTTTCGGAGAGGGATCTTGCCGAAATCTCAGTTTTTGAGTTCCCAGAAAAATATCAAAGAAGACGGACGTGAAATTCCAAAAATACCACCGATTCTTTGGAAAGCTCTGCCCGCCGCCGTGGTTTCTTGTACGCAAATCAATGACGAGGCGACACGCCAGAGTATTCGCCTTCTTCATAACTATATTCCTTAAAACTAAACGGCGTCGTTCGCATCTAATCCACTTATTAATTTATTAAACAAAATTTACGTCATTTTTCATATTCGGTTGAGACAAAATATTAATTATTATTTTCAAAATTAATGGTTTAAGTTCTAAAGGACTTGATTTTAATATTTAAAATTAACAAAAAATGTGAATTATTAATCCAATGAAAAATCACTATCATCTACACCTTTTTCTTAAATATTTTTTAAAAAAATTTAAACAATATTTGGGTCTTTTTATAATAATTTCTACACTATTGCTAATTTTAATTTATGTATTTTTAAAAAGTTTATTTCAGTCCCCATACTTTTTAAAATAAACCTTTGAAAAGTACACTACTAAAATGATTTTTTTTTTAAATAAATAAATATAGTATTTAATTTAATCCTTTATAAAGAAAATGACAGGAAATTTAATCATAAAAAGAAAAGAAATTGGGACATTTTGGTCATTTACTTCCTCGTCGCGTTAACTCACCGGAAACTGTAAATCGGGCGGAGAGATTACGGGCAAAACGGCAGCGTTTCGTTGCAGGAAGGTCCTCAACCAAAGAGTGAAAGAGAGAGTAATGTAATAGGACGGAGGAACAATGGCGGCGATCAATTTATAAAGAGAAGAACGGCGACTGTGGATAAGTATCAAACACGATTTGGATTTGGATATCGAGAATCGGGTCCGATCCATTTCAATTTTGGTTTTTTTTTTTTTTTTTAATAAAAAAATATCTGCTCTTAAAAGTTCTATATAATTATTCCATATTTTTATGATAAGTCCCTTTCTTTCCAACTAACTTTTACTTTTATTTTTTTTTTTTTTGTGGATAAGATCATGATACGATATCGGTTCCATACTTCCTATCAAAATGTATTAGATAATATAATTTCTTAGATTTAATAAAATTTTCGATTCAATATCAAATTTATCAAAACGACCAATTTCATGTTTAGTTTATAATATTATGATTTTAATGTGCACGACAGCGTTAGATTTTCCGAGTTGTTTGAGCAAATTTTTTATGCTCAACTAAAGATTTGGTCTTTATAATTTTTTTGAAATAGCAACGTTGGATCGGATCTGTTTGTGGCTTCTAACACTAAAAATAATTTCTAACGGTTTTATCAAAACTTATAATAAAATCCAAACTTCAAAAACTATATAGACTATATCTTCATTTTTTTCTTAAGGGAGTTCATATAACTCGATAATCGACCATTTCGAACTACTCTAATCCAAATCATTTTAGAAAATGGGTTATAATATATATATTTTTTAAAATTAGGTTAGGTTGAATTTTTGAAAAACTAAAAATTGAGTTCAGATTGTGGGTTGACATTTTGTTGATTGAGTCAACCCAACTAACTCGCAAATTGAACTGAACCCTACCCTACTTTTAAAAGATTGAGAATATTTAACATGTGTACTCGGTGCTAATGATGCATAAATATTTGATATTTGAATTTCATAAGATTTTAGTTATTAATTTAATATGTACAGTAAATTTTTTAATATTAAAAACACAATCTCCCAATCTAAAAATAGAGAGTTGAGCTGTAAACTCTATTTGTATTGGTTTGTTCACCAATTCATCTAACTAAAAAATTTTTGAGTCTATCTAAAAGATTTTTTATCATCTCGATACTCTTTTAACCAAATTTATATTTAAAATAAATAAACGAACAAAAAAAAACTTATTTTAAAAATAAATTTCTATTTTTTTTATATAGAAAAAAAAAAGAGTATATATTCATAATATCTTCTTTAGATAGGTATAGATACCTAAAATTCGAACCCAAAAAAAATGTTACGATAAAAATAAGCGTTATCCAAAGTAAAAAAGTGAATAAGAAAAAGAAAAAGGGGAGTATTGCGGCCGTTTAGTTTGAATTTATTTGTCCGTTTTTGTAAATTCAATAAAATCGGGGGAGTAAAAGGCAATTAAACAAAAAGGTTGAAAATTCACTTGCCACGTGTTTTTATGCCATTTTACCTTTACCTTTTTAAAAGGAATGGAAAAAAAATCTTAGGCCAAAAAAATATCATGCTTTAAACAAAAAGATACAGAGCCAGTCACTTGGGAGTGTGTCAGCAATGACGCTGACCCTAAGAGAGTTGATTGTGAGATCCCACATCGGTTGGAGAGGAGAACAAAACATTCTTCATAAAGGTGTAAAAACATCTTCCTAACACACGCATTTTAAAACCATGAGGCTTACGGTAATACGAGCGAGTAAACCAAACCATGAAAATGCGCTTTCTTCCATCTCTGTATTCTATCCGACTTGAAATCATCCATATAAACATTTAGTCAATATTATTCTTTGCATTTTCTCTCTCCTATTATTTGTGTTCATGTAGATTGTTGTTGTGCGAATGACAATGGATATTTTTTTTAAAAAAATTCGAGAAAAGTGACACACCACCATTATTTTAAACGATGGATATGTATATATATATTCATCTCGGAGTAAAAAAGAGGCACCACTTTATGTCAATAATAATTAATAATAATAATAATAAATTTTGTGTGGGTTGAAAATTTGATTTAAAAGTTTTATATCATTATAAACTTATTTTATGTCAATTTTAATAAATTATTATTAGTTCTATTTTGTTTTAAAAAGCACTTAAAATTTTTATTTTGACCACAAGTATATTTATATTCTTAACTAGTCCGAGAATTTCTAAAATATTTATGAAAAAAATACATTATATATTAAAAATTAAGTAATAAAATTCCACGTCATTTAAATATTAATTATATAAAAATAAAAATAAAATTTGGGATTGTTATCGCGATTCCGGATGTGGCAAATGGGGCCCACTGCATTATTCAGAAAAGGGTGAGGAAAATAAATTGAGAAAATTGAGAGAATTATTGAAATGGACAAAGAAGAAAAAGACTGAAAATTCACGTGCAGACAGGAGCAGAATACATAAATTACAACCTAGCCCTGATTTTCATCGTAGGCCCAGGGCACTCGACGACTACCACGATGATGATCAAATGGTGAAAAGATCAACGGTCACAAATAAGACACGAGCCATCCGTCCCATACAAGAAAAAACAAACAAACCAAATACACCAAATTAAAAGTAGTCGCCGCCGTGGGTGGTGGTGGTGGTGGTGGTTGCTCAGTACTCGGTGACTGGCAACTGCTCGTGGGTGTTGGAAATGAAGATGAACTCGTAGATGAGCCCAGCAAGCCCACCTCCGACCAGAGGCCCGGCCCAGTAGACCCAGTGGTTGTCCCATGACCAGCTCACCACCGACGGTCCAAATGCCACGGCAGGGTTCATCGACGCTCCGGTGAATGCTCCACCGGCCAAAATGTTGGCTCCCACGATGAAACCGATGGCGATCGGTGCAATTGTTCCCAAACTGCCCTTCTTGGGATCCACTGCGGTCGCGTACACTGTGTACACCAATCCAAACGTCATCACGATCTCAAAAACGAAGGCGTTTACTTCTCCAACTCCAGCTGACAGAGCAAAGCTACCGGTGGGCTGCAAGATCATAAGTTCTCATGACTTTACTTTTAGTTTTCAAAATGTCTCGTACCAATAGAGATTATTACTTATAAACTCACGATTATTCTCTAAATTAGTCAAGGTGGGACTTTCAATCCTCCCCTGAAACCTTAGAGCCTTCGAACAGCCTCCTCTTAATCGAGGCTCAACTCCTTCTTTGGAGTCTTTGAACAAATTACACAATTTGTTCAATACTTTAGTCACTTTTGACTACAAGTTCGAGACTCACAATTTTTTTGTTCGACATTTGAGGATTCTATTAACATGACTAAATTAAGAGCATGACTCCAGTTAAAAACTATAGATCTCTACAAAAGTACGATATTGTCCATTTTAAACATAAACTCTAGCTTTGTTTTTTGTTTCACAAAAAGTTACGTATCAATAGAGATATATTACTTACTTATATAAATCATTCTCTAAATTAGACCATCCGAAACTAATTAAGCAAAAAGTACAGCTAACTCACCAAGCCGGTGACGAACTTAAGGAGCAAGCAAGCCACGACGGATCCGAGGAGCTGGGCGATCCAGTAGATGATGCCACGTAGGAGGGTGATGTTACCACCAACGAAGGCGCCAAAGGTAACAGCAGGGTTGACGTGGCCACCGGAGATGTTGGCGCCGACGGAGACAGCGACAAAAAGAGCAAAGGCATGGGCGATGGAGGCGGAGATAAGGCCGGCAGGGGTGGCGGCGCCACCGTCAGTAAGCTTACCAAAGGCTATACCGGAACCTTGGCCGGCAAAAACAAAAATCAAGGTGGAAATGAACTCAGCCAACCCGGCCTTCAAAGCATCGGGTCGGGTAGCCTCCTCGGGCCTTCCAATGGCAATGTTACGGATCGGCATGGCTGTAAATGGAGAGCTCTGAAGTAATTCTAAGCCGAGTGGTTCACTTCGACGTCCAATTCTCTGCCTTATAATGGAACGTTGAGGGGGGAGCCGTAACTGGCTATAACAGGTAGCCGGTAATAAATGAGGAGAAAAAAGAAAAAAGAAAAAAGAAAAGGAATTAATAGTGAAACGTGATTGGTGGACATGGCCAGGCTGTGAAATATGTTGCCTCTATTAACACAGAGACCGCTCAGATCCAGCGAAGCATGTCGACACGTGTCGGATTTTGAACGAGACACGTAAGGTGTTAATGATGTGGATTTCGTCTGCTTTCGCGTGTTCTCTCGAGACATCGAATCCACTTCCCATGTTCAATTATTTCTCCACTTTCCTTCATCGCCACATATATCTCTCTTTATTAATGATCTTCAAAATCTCAAGCTTCAATTTTAAGAAACTTTGTTTTCTCTTCGAATTTATTTTAAGTTTTGTTTTTTTTTTTCATTTAATTTTGTCTCCATTCTTATTTTATTTTTTCCAAGTTTTTATAAAGTAAGAACGGATAATTTATTCAACAAAGGGGTCGTGATCCCCCAGAGTGAGCTAACTCTGTCCCGAAGGAGAGCTACTTTTAAGTAGGTAAACAATTGGTAGAGAGGGTCTTCCACCGTTTTCCTTCGGTCCCTTTACTTAGAATTCGGAAAAGGAGAAGACGAACTTGTCATATAGAATAGAAACAAGCGAAACGTAACAATTCATACTACTGAAAAAATTTCGGTAACTAGCAGCTACAAGTATGACCTCACGGACTTTGAAAAAATTATAGGAAACCATCTAATTAAAAAGTTTTTGTAATTGAACTACTAAAAAATGAAGAATATATTGTTAGTATAGATAGTAATTAAAAAAAAATTAAGTATTTTTTGACGAACACTCGCATTTTCAGTTTATTAATGTGTCACATCACATAAAATAAATTTAAAAAAAGTAATAATTGAATAATTAAAATTTATTTTAAAATATAAAATTAAAGTAATACGATATACTAAAAGGTTTATTAAAATGTAAATCAACACTATCATATCATATGGTATTATCATATAATTAATGTCCAATTAAGCAAAAAGTCCAACATTGAATTTGTTTATGTTATAAAAAAAAAATATTTATTTGAATAATTTTGATCGTTTTCGTTGGATTATGTTGATGATCTGTAGAAGGTTATCTTAATGGAATCTTTTGGATAATTAAAACCCATTAAGATGAGATTTAATAATATCAAATACCAATTCATCTTGTTTATTTTAATTAATGTTTCGTTTAGCTTATTTCAATTATTTGATTAATGACACGTATATAAGTATATCAAAATGTTATTTATTTAATTTGGTGTGTTTGGTAAGCACATCATTTTAAAAAAATTAAAAAAAGTAATTTTTAATATATTATTGAAACAAAAAAATATAATTTCTATAAATTAATGTAGAAATTGGAAATTAAGAGGAAAATTAAAAAAAAAAATTATCGATTATTCGAATGGGACAAATTTTAAGCTCTTTTTTATTTAATTTAAATTATGTTTACGGGTAAATTTTGCTAATAAATTTCAATAAAATATTGCAATATTCCACACCATGTCAGAAACCAGCTAAAACACTATCCATGCAAATATATATATATATATATATATATATATATAAATAATATATATAACAAATAAATAATTAACTGTCACGGGCAAGTCTCTTTAAATTTTAATAATTTATTTGGAATAATGCAAAATAAATATATTTTTTATATGTATACTAATTTATTTGGATGTAATTGTATTTAAATTTTGTCTGCTTCGATCTTTTAATTTAAAAAGTTATTTTAAAATATAGGAAAATAATAAGAAACAAACAAAGATTAATAATAAATATAAAAAATAAATTAAAATTTTGTATTAATATTTATTTCATTTGATTTAATCATAAATAAAATAATAATCGAAAAAGTAATAGGACAAACTACCAAACATTTTTAATAATTTATTTATTTATTATAAGCACGAATAATTATCTAAAAGCCTTGTCCTGTGTGGTGTAATTTTAGCCACGAATAAAAGTGCACATTTTTTTTTATTATTTAAATCGTTTTTTTCTCTCTCTTTTAGATTATTATAATTGATTTATTTAATATTATGAAATTTGGGGTGTGGAGAAAAGACAGAGAATTATAGAATATGCTAGAATTTAAATTAAAATATTACCGCCAAATATTTAAAAAAATTAATTTGATTAAAAAAAACACACTTTAATTATATTTTGGTCGGTCTTATTTGACATTTTTTTATTCTAAAATAGATTGTTTGAGAAAATATTTAAAATCTTATAAAACTTTTTTATTTTATTTTGAATTTTGCATAAAAAATAATTTGTTTTTATCACTAATTAAACCTAACCCATGATGTATTTTGGACATTTATTTGATGGGCAGGTGGTTTAGATGCATTATTAAATCATTTAGAGTAGATTTATAGGGCAAAATTAGTTAATTTTATTAAATTATTTGTAAAAAAAGTTAATGTAAAAACAAAACTATTTTTTTTATTAAATGATAAATTAGTGTGAAAGTTAAAAAAGTAATTAAACTTTATTTCACCTTTTTCTCTATCAATTGAACCATAGTTTATCATATATATATATATATATATATATTATATTTGATCTTTTATTATAGTCAAATACGTAGATATTTGCTTTTCGGCTTATATCTTTTCATTTATTATTATTTTCATATTCTTGTAATTTATTTGATTATAAATAGAAAACTTTCACACTGTTGAAATATTCACGTTAAAATTTGAAAGGACATTCAAAACGAGCAGTTGATAGCTAGTGTGAATTTGAAGGTAGGGAACATAAAGAATCAAGCCAGGCTGGCTTTTGCTCTTCTCCCTTTTTTGTTTGTTGTTATATGGAAATGAAAAAGTTATTCATAAAAGATTAAAATCAAATCTATTTTAGTACGAAATATTTTTAAAAAAATTAAAATAAAAACTACGAAATTTTATATTCAAAATAAACAATATTAGACCATAGTTTTTTTAGATTACAAATAAATAAGTCAAAATACGGTTGTAGATTTAACTTAAACGTTCCAGTAGAGAATTTTTGGATCCCGAACAAAAAAAAGTGGTGAAATAATTTTGTCGAGTTCTATTAAATAGACGGTTCGTTACGGAGAAAATGAATAGACTTGAATAAGAGGTATACCGATTGTGATCGAGCAATGAGTGGTTGTTCGTGTTGTAATGAAAGCGAGAGAGAAACAATGGTCGGTTACATAACTTTTCCATATTCCCATTTCACCCCTAACTCTTATTCACGAACTCTTATTACGACAAATAGACTGACATAAATTTATTATACTTTTGACTAAGTCTGCAATATTCATTAAAGTCAAAAGAAGAGGGGTATTTATGAAAATTCACTCAAAATTTTATTTGTCGTGTAGAAATGGGAGTTATACCAGGCCCTACTCCTGTGGGTAAGACGGATGGTCGGCGCTTGGACGGCTCAGTGGGCCAATGAAAAAGAATATGCAAATTGAATTTAGATTTTTAATTTAGTTCAAGTTTAATTTTAAATTTAAAGTCGTAATGGGCCGGTGGCCCACGATTTAGATATTGAACCAATAAGAATGAAGAATACTGGCCGATGGAGATTGGGTTTAAATAAGATTTTTGTGGGGGTGTTTGGTTGGTTTATCCGATGTGGGACAAGGCAAGTGCAGTCATTGTGACAATTCGACTTGCAAATATTTTGCTCTCACTGTCGGCTGTCTTTTTGTTGGGTCACCACCAGCCACTCAAAAAATGAGGTTATTTTACCAAATAGAATATAATTTAAATGGATTAAGATTTTTATTTAAAAAAAACATAAATCGTTATAAAAATTAATTTTGGTCGGTTGAAAGTACAATGTACGAGACAATGACAAGGTTTAGACGCCCAAAATACGATATCTTAATCCGTTGAAAATACTACAATATTTTGATTAGGTTGGTATTTGTTTAACAATTATTGTATTTTGTTACTCCAATAATTACAAGGAGATTGAATTATTGACATTTAAAATGTTAATTAATACTTTATTCACTAATCTATGTTAATTTTGATAAACAAGAACAGTCCCATGGATTATCAATCCTCTTAGTATCGATTAAAAATGATAAAAAAAAGCTCGCTATATTTAACGATTGTTTACCTCATAATCTTTTGTTAGTGTTAGGATCATATTATAACATCATTTTTAAATGATACGACAATATTTTTTTTATAATTTTAATTCTTATTATTGACATGACAGATTAGTAATTTAAAAATAAATAAATAAATAAATAAATAAATATATATATATGAAATTTTCCAATAGCCCTCTTTGCATTTTGGCAGATTAAAGTGGAAAAGATTGAGTGTTCTTCTCCAAAGGTGGGGTGTACGGTCTCTTCTGATCTTTCTCTTTCAAATTTTTCTCATCATTCTCCTTCAGCTACTTTAATCTCTCTTACTTATTTTATTTTTTCTTCATCATTAGTTTTTTTTTTTTTTTCAATTTTGAAAAAAATATTTTTGTGATGATCTCTTACGCTACACCGATCCACTTTGTTTTCGTTGATTGATTGATGGGTTTGCAGGAAATTTAAAAAAGAAAAAAAAATTCAAAGCATTTCTCGACCGATATGTGTTCAATTACATAGTTTCTGTCAATGTTAAGAGTATTAGAATCTATGTTAATTACTGTTAAATTAATAACTTACATCTACGTGATTAACCTAATCTTTTAGTTAACGATTGTATTATTAGACATCTCACTTCATCTTTACATGACGTCAACACGTAAATTTATAATTTGAAGAAAAAGTGTGACTTACAAAAGAGAAAAAGATTGGTACCGACATGTTGCAGCTTTAATGCTCAAGTCGGAAAAGCAAAGTACGACACATTATATTTATTTATTTATTGATAAAAAAATATTTATATATATCAATCAATCATTTTTAAATGAATGGAATTGAAAATAGTGTAACAAATAAATTATATTTAATTTTTGAAATATGACATTTATAATTAATTTTTCAATTGATTAGCATACTAATTACTTACAATTTGATTTAAATTATTTATTTGAGAATTATCAAAATTGTTTATGAGAATAATTATTGACATTAACCGTAAAATAAACTAAAAAAAATATAAAATTTAAGGCTAAAATTAAATTAAAGAAAATTTTGTATAATATACTTATATTTATATAATTTCAAACAAAGTTCATATATTTGTTAAATACCAAGAGGAAACAGAAAAAACCAAAAACTGAATTGGGCTTCATTTCAAAAGTAAGGCCCACTAGGCCCAATAAATAGCCCAATCCAAACTAAGAAACTAAAATGGGCTTAATATTGGCCCACGTTAATCTTACCCTTCGAATGCATTGTCCCAACAAAATAGTGTAAACTGAAATCTCTTCAAATTGTGTAATTTAGAATAAATACCCACCAAAAGGAAATAATCTAATTTACCATTTTACTGCTATATATATTTTTAATAATAATAAAAAACTACCATTTTTATCCATGGCTAATACATGTAATTAGAAATATTTTTTATGGGTTTTATTTTAAGTCGAAGGGTATTAATAATTTTTTTTTTTAAATTTAAAAATATTTTTTTAAATAAAATAAGTATTTTTATAATATAATTCCCAAATTAGAATTAAAATCATAATATATATATATATATTTTAATCATGATTTTACATTTTAGTAAAAAAAAAAAAAAAAAAAAAACCCGACTAAACCCTCCTAGTATTCGTCCTCTCTTTTCCAAAACCCCCGCCCTTTCTCTTTCTTCTCCCTTCGCACGCCGGCACGCCACCCTTGCAGCCGTAAGATTGTCGCCGCATTCTTCTTCACTTGCTCGAATCCTCAGTTTTCCACGGCCTTTCAATGGTGAAGGCCTACCTCCGATATGAGCCTGCGGCGGCTTTCGGAGTGATCGTCTCCGTCGATTCCAATATTACCTACGATAGTTCCGGAAAGCACCTCATAGCTCCAGCTCTTGAAAAGATTGGAGTCTGGAATGTTCGTCAAGGTGTTTGCACCAAGAATTTAACACCTACTCAGGGCTCTCGTGGACCTTCTCTTGCTGTTACGTCTGTCGCCTCCGCTCTGTCTTCTCTGGTAATGCTGTTGTTGTCCTTTTCTTGCGTAATTCCAGACTTATTTGAGAAAATAGTATTGGAGTCCTAGAGTTTGAGATTGCTTCTACTGAATATGGTGTCAAGCATGACAATATTCTGGATTGTTACAGTTCAAATGATTTCAGAAAACTATTCCAGAAGTAGTTCTTCTCCGCCATTGAGACCGTAGGGGATTTCTTCAGTCTAATCGTCAGTGATCCTGACATTATCTTCAAGACATAATGTATAAATTTTATAATATTTATAATTAGTTGGATTTCTGTATGCATGCATTTTTGGAAGCACGGATTCCTTTGTTGAGTTTAAAAATAGAAAACGAACACAGGACCTGAAATTCACTCACCGTTATTTTCGTTATTCATGTTATAATTAGTAAGAACTGGATGGAAGTTCGCTGCCATTTATAAACAAATCATTATTTTGCCGCTGCCTGACTTTCAATAAGGGAAAAGTTTAATTACCACTTATCATTTATTTATTTTTTATTATTACAGATTGCCAGTGGATATGGTGATGGTAGTATAAGAATTTGGGATACTGAGAAAGGAACCTGTGAGACTACTTTACATGGACATAAAGGGGCTGTTACCGTCCTTAGGTACAATAAGCTTGGTTCCATGCTTGCATCGGGAAGCAAAGATAACGATGTTATACTATGGGATGCTGTTGGTGAGACGGGTCTTTTTCGCCTTCGTGGCCATCGTGATCAGGTTGACAACTATTACATTTTGATCATAGTTTTTTTTTTTTTTTTTTTTTTTTCCCTTCGATCCTCATATAAAAAGAATAATTTCCATTATCTAGTTAAACTTGGTACTCTGAAGTTAGAGCCCAAGTCTTCAACGGCTTTCCCTTTTCTATCTTGTGGATTTTTCTGAGTGGCAAATATTGTAAACCTCTCATTTATTTTGTTGTCCCCATATTACAAAAAATTCGTACGTGCCACACACTTGTCCAACAACAAATTTTTGTTAAATTCAGAAACCACTCAACTAGGGATACTTGGCCTCTTCCTTTCATTCAATTTAAGTCCGATTTAGTTGATTAGTGTAGTAACTATATAGTTTATGTGTCGAAGGATTCCGCCACACCCCCATCTTTTTATGCCCGAAGTTGATCACCACCTTCTTGCATGTGTAAATCATATAAAAGGCCTGTCATTTTCAGAGCTATTTTTTTGTCCATTAATGTCTTATTCTTATTCTTTGTGCAGGTAACTGATTTGGTATTTCTAGATTCAAGTAAAAAACTCGTCAGTTCTTCCAAAGACAAGTTTTTAAGGGTCTGGAATCTTGAAACACAGCATTGTATGCAAATAGTTGGTGGGCATCATAGTGAAATTTGGTCAATGGACATTGATCCTGATGAACGGTTTTTAGTTACTGGATCTGCTGATCAAGAACTTCGGTTTTTCACAACTAAACATGATTGGGTGAATGGTAAATCTTTTGATGAATCAAATACAAACGGAACCGAGAAGGATAAAGATCAATCCTCTAAAAGTAAATGGGAAGTTCTAAAACAGTTTGGTGAAATTATGCGACAAAGTAAGGATAGAGTTGCTACTGTGAGGTTTAACAAGTCAGGAAATTTGTTGGCCTGTCAAGTGGCAGGAAAGACTGTCGAGTTATTCCATGTCTTGGATGAAAATGAAGCTAAGCGTAAAGCAAAACGTCGCATTAATCGGAAGAAAGGAAAGAAAGCTGGAAAGGGAGAACATGATGTAATAGAAAATGGAGACACAAATCATGCTATTGAAGAAGGAAGTGGCACCACGATTACTGTTTCTGATGTCTTTAAGCTACTCCACACAATCCGGGCTTCCAAGAAAATTTGTTCCCTTTCTTTCTGTCCCTCGATTTCAAAAACTTCGCTGTCCACATTAACAGTATCTTTGAATAATAATTTATTAGAAGTTTATTCTGTTGAAAGCAGTGCAGTTACGAAATTACATTCTATTGAACTCCAGGGGCACCGTTCTGATGTCAGAAGTGTAACACTTAGCTCTGATAATTCACTTTTGATGTCCACTAGTCACAATGCTGTAAAAATTTGGAATCCAAGTACTGGATCTTGTCTTCGTACTATTGATTGTGGATATGGGCTTTGTGGTTTAATCATTCCTCAAAACAAGTATGCACTCGTTGGAAATAAAAGTGGGGGGATAGAAATACTGGACATTGCAAGTGGCAGTTGCATCGAAGTTGTAGAAGCTCATGGTGGATCTATACGTTCAATTGTAGCTCTACCAAATGAAAATGGATTTGTCACAGCTAGTGCTGACCATGACATTAAGTTTTGGGAGTACCAAACTGAGAAAAAATCGGATCAAGTATGTTCTTATACTTTTTTCATCTCTCAGTATTCCCTTATATTCCCTTTTTGACTTCAAGAAAGTTCTTATAATGATGATTGCTATTCTTTTATGACAAAATAAAACTTGTTTTGTGGAAATAAGATGGGTCTTGCCCTGAAGGAGTATGGTGCCATGCAATGACAACTCTGAGATGTTACCTTCTAGGTAGTTTGTATTTAATGAAGAATCCAATTTTGTTTTGGTATGTTTTATGAATTTTAGATCGATTTAATAACTTTTCAATTCAGAGCTATTTTACTGCCCGGATTGTAAGATTATGGATTCCCGGAGTAGATGGTTTTGAATGGGCTATTCATGAAATAGACTTGTGGTAGACATTTTAATTTTCTTTAGTAACACATTTTAGCTTTGTCCTTAAATTGGTTTTTTGCTGCTTTATACTCGGGTTTAGTAGTACTCAGACATTTAGATTTTATTTTTATTTTATTTTTTGTTTTTTTGTTGATAAATTGTTTAATTCATTGAAGAAGTCACATTTAATTTCTTCCTGTAATTTATTTCCGCTGTATGTATTAATTCAGTTTGAAGTGTAGTTTTGGACATCGTTATTAAAATCTATGTTCTTTTAAGGGTCATGATTTTCTAATGATGTTATCTGATTACAGGACCCTACAACCCTTACGATAACCTTTTCGAGGAGCATGAAGATGAACGATGATGTCCTTGTGGCTGCTGTTAGTCCTGATGCCAAATATCTTGCTGCAGCACTGTTGGATTCCACGGTGAAGGTGAAGTTTCCTTGCCATGTTGAATTTGTACATTTTATTTTACCAGAGTGATCACGAGCCCATGAAAATCCCTAGTTCATGTTGTACAACAAGCTATTATTGTGCGTTTGTATTCAGGTTCTGGAGTATTGCTTTTGATGTAGCATGAGTTTTCACTTGAAAATAGTTGTGAGGGAGGTGATTTTTACATTTCTTCCCACCAGGCTTTGTTCATTTTCTAGTAATACAAGTCAAGTCACCCTTTGTCATGTGGTACTGTTAATGACTTTGTGCTGCCTGCAATCTCATTCATTTTGTAGTAATCTGGATTTCCCTAATAAGGTTGTCTTTGCCCTTTGAGCTGGGATATTTTGGTAGGGTACCTAAGTAGCTTACACTATTTGACCTTGAGTTAAGTATCTCACTTAACAAGAATTTATAGTCAGTAGGATTTATATTATGAGCCAAGTCATATTTTTATACCTCATTTTCACCGAAACAGTTTTATTTTTTTATTTTATTATTATTATTATTATTATTTTTTTACTAGTATATCTATCACACTCTTATAAAATAAAATAAAATGTATTTCTACTTTACTGCTTCAAGCTTGTTGATAATTTTTTTATGAATGCCCGTGTTCTCTCCATTTTAGGTCTTCTTTATGGATACCTTCAAAGTTTTCCGTACTTTATATGGTCACAAGCTACCTGTGCTATGTATGGATATCTCATCAGATGGAGATTTGTTAGTGACTGGATCTGCGGACAAAAATTTGAAGATTTGGGGTTTGGACTTTGGTGACTGTCACAAGTCTATTTTCGCCCATTCTGATAGGTGATGCATTGAACGTAAATGCTTTAATATTTGAAATGTTGCCGAATGATTGCTGATTACAATTTTCTGGTTACAGTGTCATGGCTATTCAGTTTGTGAAGAGAACTCACTACGTATTCAGTGTTGGAAAGGATCGCCTTGTAAAGTATTGGGATGCTGACAAATTTGAGTTACTTTTAACGCTTGAGGGACATCATGCTGATGTTTGGTGTCTTGCTATCAGCAACCGTGGTGATTTCATAGTTACTGGATCTCATGATCGATCCATACGTCGCTGGGATCGAACGGAAGAACCATTTTTCATAGAGGTGCAGTCACTTATTTCTTCTTGAGTATCATTGATCTTCAACTAATGTCATTGCTCAGCATGCTCTTATAATAATAAGAACAGACAATTCTTATATCGGTAGATTCTCCTTTAAATTTCAGGAAGAGAAAGAAAAACGATTGGAAGAAATGTTTGAGTCTGACCTCGACAATGCATTTGAGAATAGGCATATGCCCAATGAAGAAGTTCCGGAGGAGGGTGCGGTTGCTTTGGCTGGGAAAAAAACTCAAGAGACTATTTCGGCCACAGACTTGATTATTGATGCTCTAGACATGGCAGAGGCAGAAATCAAACGTATATCTGGATATGAGGTATGTAAACTTTTAACAAGTTTCATCATTTTTAATTTATTCAAGTTTGATTTAATCTTTCGTATTTAGGAGGAGAAAATAAATGGGAGAGCTTCTCATTTTGAGCCAAATGTTCTAATGCTTGGCCTCTCGCCATCTGAATACGTTCTTCGTGCACTTTCAAATGTTCACACAAATGATTTGGAGCAGACATTACTCGTAAGATACCAACTAAGTGTGCTCAGTTTCATTAATGCAAATTTCAATGTTAGTTCTTCTCGAAAGAAGTGCATTGCCATTTCTCTTAAAATTTCCATTGTTGTCTCATCATAAAATACACTGGTGATTTATATTCATACTCAAACCTGTAATTTATGCAATATAAATACTCTTATGCATATGCTCTTGCTAAGCTTGAATGTGTATGTGTTATTGCATATTTTTTTTGCTTATTTCTTTGCGTTTCTTTTTCACGTTAAATGGTTTTCCAAAATGGACCTGAGATTGATATTTCTTGGCGCTTGTACCTCATGGTTTGTCTCCCGGTGGTTGCAATTTCTAGTCTCAACTTTGAATTCAGGTATTCAGTATTGAAAGCCTCATTGCTATTTTGTTTCTCTACAGGCTTTACCATTCTCAGATTCTCTGAAGCTACTATCTTACTTAAAAGATTGGACTTCCAAACCCGACAAGGTAGACCTAGCTGCAGTTAGATTAGTCTGATTGATTATGTACTGATATCTGGTTCCTTATAGACAATAACTTACTGTTCTGCTAGTCGGTCCTTCTAACACATTCTTTTTGTACTTGATGCGTTCTTCTTTTCACTTCATTTGATTGGTAGAATCCAGTAAGATAAAGTTCATGGATTTTAATCATCATCAAAATGAGGCTTTTAGAATCTCTTTATAAATCTTTTGAAAGGCCTTCTGATTGCTTCTTTTTTCTGCTCTTGGTATGTTCACATATTATCTTAAGGTTTTATAGGAAATGTATGAATGATAAGGTGAAGGAACAGGAGGTGATATTGCATGGACGAAGTTACTAATACTCATAGAGCGAAGACATTCAATGAGTTCACTCCACTATATTACTTGAAGTGTTTATATATATTCATTTTTACCACCCTTATGTGATTTCATTTTTGTTTACTATAGAAGACGTTCTTGGGATAATCTTCGCCATATACTTTATTTCTTCTAATGATGAATAATGCTGTGTTTGTTTAGATTAGCTGACTTTTGCACACCCATAAAATCTAATGGCTTGCATAATCTTTCTGCTCATTGGCAGAGAAAAATACATGTTACCTGTCTTTGCCAATCTTCTAGATTGCATTCTGTGAAGCTTGTGTTTCTTGATCATCATCACCTAATATAAAACTTAATAAATTGTATTATAATTTTTTTATTTTATTTGTTAAATATGATAAAAGTCCGGCATTTGTGTGAATACTTATGGGATATCACCACACCTGAGCGCCACACCAAGTTAACATTTTATCAGCGTAGTCGGTACTATTCTACAAATGATCTTGATATTAATTTGTGCTTATTTACGTGCTATCTGCAGGTTGAGCTCATTTGCAGGATATCTACAGTTTTGTTGCAGACACACCATAATCAACTTGTTACCACCCCTGCGGCCAGACCTGCATTAACTATTCTAAGAGACATTCTTTATGCTAGAATCAAGGTACTTCTGCAATTAGTTATAATGTTTTATACATGTTCTTTCCCTCTAATTTTCTCATTCTTTTGGCCTCATTTAGAGTTTCCAGATTAATGGTCGGTAAATATTCTAATACGGTTTGCACTTCATTCTAGAGGACCTACCTTGTCAGGAAAAATCACTTTTTTGTTTCTTGCTATGAGATCCAATTTTAAGCAACGGATCATGAGTACTACTCCGTGGTCAGGGCTCCTTCACGACACTATTATATTGACTTATGGTTAATTATTTCTACCATTCCTTCTGCAAGGGAAAACTAACTTTCAGTAATATGTGTATGGAAGTACAAAAAAGCCGCAAAAAACAGGGCTCAATCAATTTGGGACCATAAAGAAAGAAGAGAGAATTACAAAAAATGAGGTAATCGTGAGAAGAGTGCAAGTACAATTGAAAGTTTTAAGGGAGTAAACACTAGAAGAAGACTTGAAATGCACGTGAGCCATATTTCCTCCCTTGATATGTTAAAACCCTAAAATTTAGGTGTTAGTGGTTGTTGCTATAACAAACAATTGTAAGAATTCTGATCCCTAAATTTCTATGGTATTTAATTGCCATACAATTTAGCATGTTTTTGTATGTGCTTCGTTGACAAGATGAATCTCTAATGTCTTAGGAATGCAAAGACACCATTGGTTTCAACTTAGCAGCAATGGATCATCTCAAGGTTTGTATTTCAGTTTACAATCCTTTCCAATTGATTGCCGTGATGAGCCTTGATCATTTATTATAATTCCGAATAATTTCTTTTGTCCATTTCAGCAACTACTTTCCATGAGATCTGACGCACTATTTCAAGATGCTAAATTGAAGTTACAAGAAATCCGATCCCAGAATTCAAAGCGTTTGGAGACGAGGACAGATATGAGACAAGGAAAGAGAAAGAAGAAGAACAAGTAAATCCACTGACCCACTTGTTTGGGTATAAGCTAACTTTTACTTGTTACTTGGCACTTTGTGTGGAATGGGTGCAGTTCTGCAGGAAGATACAGAGATTGTAAGATTATATAGCTCACTAAGATCACAATGTATTTGGTATCTGCCAATGGACGAGCGCGTTCAAGCTCTTACTATATTGCAGAGGCAATTCTGCAAGGTCCGAGAGGTTCGAAATGGCCATACGCATACCCAAAATCGACACAAAGTTGGCATGGAGGAAAGGCTGTAAGATATCCTTTATCAATTTTGATCTTACTATTACAGGAGAGAGCATGCAATTGTACAATTTTGTTATTATAGACTAAGCTTTCTTGCCTTACAAGTTAAAATTAACCGATCATTTCAATTCATAGGATAAAACATGTATTTTTTTAATTGATATTTTTTTATAACTCTTTCTATGCTAATTAATAATTAAAATTATGCTATAATGACTGGTAACTAAAATATAAATTAATTTATAAAAGTAAGAATTTGACAATATTTGCATTTTTTTAAAGTTATAGTTTTCGAAATTTAATTATATAGAAATATATTATATAAAGAATATTTTTTTTAGATATAAGGTTATACAAATTTTATTTTTTAAAAAATTATATAGAAAATTATATTTGTTAAAAGCTGTATAGAAAGTTGCATTAAAAAAAATATTTTAATCATTAACAAAGCAGTTCAAACGTCAATAATACATTTATATATATATATATATATATATATATATATATATATATATATATAAATGATATACTGCATAAAAAATTAATTAGAAAAAGTATTTATATAATATACCACATTCTAATTTAATAATAGCCCAGTTAAAAAGAAAAGGTCAAGATCATCCATAAATTACAAAATCAAATTATAGAAAACTGTTAATAAATACTTAACCCAATGTCATTAAAAAAATATAAATTACACGTTAGAGTAGAATTTCTAACATTAATTTTTTTCCCAATAAAATGATATGCTCAATCCACAATATGAATAACGTTATTCATGAAACTTTAAGACGTCTTAAATTAATAAAAATACTTATAAATTTAATATTTTATTTCAAATATTTATAAATTTTCAAAGTTTCATAACATTTTTTTTAAATATATATAATATATATTATATAGTTTTAGATAAAATGAGTCGGTACTTCATTTCAAAAATATACTTAATTTTCATTAATACAAATATTAGCATTATTTTAATAGTTCATAAACATTTTTGAAACATTTTTGAAACATGATACTGTAATTTAATGTCTAATTTTAAGTATTAATTTGTTAGGAGTAAATGGATGGAATTGGCCAAATCATGTACAGTTAATTTTCATTCCTTTTTTAATTCGAAGCTTTGGGCATATAAATTTGAGAAATTCAGTTCAAGAAAAAAACACAAATTTCTTCTTCAATGGCAATTCAAATCCATTTGTTTACACTTTCATTCATCCTCTTCTCCTTCTCAGGTAATATTCCATTTTTTGTTCTTCATGTTCTTGGAGATCCCATAGTTTTTTTTTTAGAAATATTGAATATGTTAGGGATATTTAGCCTTTTATTACGGTTTACGATCACGGCTCTCCACAGTGGTATGATATTGTCTACTTTGAGTATAAGCTCTTGTGGCTTGGCTCTTAGGGAATGTGGGGCTCCCTCCCAACAATCCTCAACAATTATATCCCATATTTTGGCTAGAAAATCTCTTAATTGTTGCAGAGCAACTAGAAAGAGAATTTTTAACATGTAAGAATTCAGTTCAGGTGTGAGATACCTATCTAGAAGTTTTTGCAACTCAATCATCATCATAGATTTGATCTTTTCGTACTCTATCTGTAACTCACTATAGGCTCGAGAAACAAAGAGAAGATGTGTATGAACGAGATATACAACAACAACAAAAAGGAAAAGGATTGAATAGCGGAACTCCCAAACATTTGACAATCTCATATGTGTCGATATACCTTTTATTGAAACAGATCTTATATTTGCCTTCAATAAAATGTTAAATATGACACTTATATTAAACGGTAATGGGCTTAACAGAATCAATAATTATGTTGCAGGAGTTTACTCGATCGAATTTGCCATTCAAAACAATTGCACGTTTTCAATTTGGCCGGGAGCCTTAACCGGTGCTGGCAGCCAATTATCGACCACCGGCTTCGAATTACTCCCCGGATCGACACTGACGGTGACCACTTCTCCGCCGTGGTCCGGTAGGTTTTGGGCTCGAACTCACTGCACCACAGATACAACTGGGAAATTCTCTTGCGGAACCGCCGACTGTGGCAGTGGCCAAGTCACCTGCGACGGCGCCGGCGCAATTCCGCCAGCAAGCCTGGTTGAATTCACCATAGCACCAAACGGCGGCCAAGATTTCTTTGATATCAGCCTCGTCGATGGCTTCAACTTACCGGTTTCGGTGACGCCAATAGGCGGATCGAGCGAGTGTAAATCGGTAATTTGTGCTGGAAATGTGAATGGGGTTTGTCCGCCGGAGTTAGCCGTTAAAGGGCACGGTGGCGGTGTGATTGCTTGTAAAAGTGCTTGTTTGGGTTTGAATCGGCCGGAATATTGCTGCAGCGGCGACCACGATCAGCCGCAAACATGTCCGCCGACGAATTATTCAAAGATATTCAAGAATGAGTGCCCTGATGCTTATAGCTACGCCTACGATGATAAAACTAGCACGTTCACGTGTACGGGCGGCGCCAATTATGGCATCACATTCTGTCCTTGATGGTCTTTACACCTCCCACCAAGAAATGTAATTTACTTTTTTCTTTTAATAATTTAAATGATGGAATAAAATTATTAAAATTACAACATCAATATACCTAATTATGCTCGAAACGTTGGTTATAGGCTTACAAAGTTAATAATGTTCTTATGATATCCCACATTGGTTGGGGAGGAGAACGAAACACCCTTTATAAGGGTGTGGAAACCTTTCCTTGGTAGACGCATTTTAAAACCTTGAGGGGAAGTCCGAAAGGAAAATTTCAAAGAGGACAATATCTGCTAGCGGTGGACTTGAGCCGTTACAAATGGTATCAGAGCCAGGCACTGAGCGATGTGCCAGTGAGGAGGCTGTTTCCCGAAGGGGGGTAGACACGAGGCGGTGTGCTAGTAAGGACGCTGAGCCCCGAAGGAGGTGATTTGGTGGCGGTCCCACACCAATTGGAGAAAGGACCGAGTGCCAGCCACGACGCTGGGCCTTGAAGGGGGTTGGATTGTGAGGGGAAGCCTGAAAGGGAAAGCCCAAAGAGGACCGTGTTTTTTGGTTAGTCCCAAAGGATTTACTTGTTACTAATAGAGTCTAGCTTATGCTTGTTCTATTTTTAGATCTCTTGTTTCACTTCAATAGTATCATAAATCGAGTCAATGTAGAGGAAATGAATGCATTTTCATACTATTAGGTAAGTGCAATAGATAAAACATAATCTGAATTATGTCAGGTATATCTTCGATTCTACTAGATCTTATGGAGTTTGGTCATGCACGATATGATCAAATCTGATCATAGAAAAGATTCTCTTCAAGCGAACCAGCCAAGACGAGACACGTAACGAGACCGTCCCTATCTCCACCTCTTATTTCAAGTCTATCACAACTAACTTTTTTATTTATTTAAAAAACAAATAATAATTATAAAATCTGATCATAGAAAAAATTACTTTTGCAGGTAGGAAAGTATAATTTTAAAATCCGATCATATTCTCTTCATGTTTTTATTTAAAATATATATTTATTTACAAAAGAAAATTAATGTATAATTTTAAATTTCTAATATAATAAATATATTAATAAATATAATAATATTTTATGAACCGGTCATTTTTAAAACTCAAATTTTAATATTACAACCTCACCTTTCACTTTATGATTAAGTTTTCATTCTTATTCGCTTTATATTATCATGGTCTACTTTTGTAAGAAACAAGAACATAACAAAAAAGAAAAAAAATTATTTACACCAACTCTAAATCTAAAGGATTTAACTAAACTTACGAGAGTAAATTATTAAAATTAAAATGAGCTAAATTTATAATTATGAATGTAACAATGTATAAACTCGATCATGCTAATATTTTACTTGATTTACGAAAATCGAATAAATTGGAGGAAAAAATCCTAATTTTCCTAGGAACGTGCATGGGTCAAGATAAAAATAAAAACTATTTGTACGAAGAAATTGAAGGAGGAAAAAACCCTAATTTCACTAGGAACGTGCATTGCTACTGCTAACATATATTATCCTTTTTGGGCTTTTCGGATTCCTCCCGGGCTTTCTCTTATGAGTTTTCCACCGTCATCTAATAATATGATTTTAGTTTTGGGTTTTTGAGCCTTCAAACATTTTTCTTAAAAGAATTCATTTAGTCAAAAATAAAATCTATATTATTTTTGTATGACTAAGTTGAAATTGATATTAAACATTTTCTTTTACTATGAATACAATTAATTTGCAAATAAAATAATTTTTTAATATGGCTAATTTAAAATTAAACATTTATTTATTTATTTATTTTAATTTCAATTGCTTTTCCAAACTGTAAACCAATATTCATTCATGCTCAATTTTACCAAGTTTTTTTTTTTGTGCATAATTTGAGATTTTAATTTTACAAACTTTATATTATAAATCAACAATCTAATATGTTATGGATCGAGACACGTTAATAAACGTTGTCCGAGATTTTTTTTTTTTTTTTAAAAACTAAATTTAGGGAATAGGAATTTCTTTGTATTTTGGACATGATCTGATAACCTTGAAGATAAATTCCATTTTCAAATACTGAAATTTCATTCTTTTGAGAGCAATGAGAAAAATGAATATCAAAGAATTAGGAGCCCTTTAGAAATTTGCCCTCAAAATGACCACAAAAGAAACTCAATACATTTGCTAAAAGGATACATTGTTCTTCATTCTATCCCGATCTAAAGAACTTCGAAGAGAAAAATCTGAGTCGATCTGTTCGGAGGGGTTCCTGAATCCCGACATCACCAGAAAAAAGTTCATCAAAAGATTCAGAGGAAAGTTTAGGAAAAGTATGCCAAAGGATGTTAGTTGCCCTTTCAATCTCCCACCTCTCAGGCTCTCACCTGACCTGAGGCTAATATGCTGCTGCTGCAGCAGCAGAGGCATCGCCATGGAAGCCATCAGCAGCCACCCTGACTTCCTTCTCCGGCCACCGCCATCAGGGGCGGTGGGGTTCGTGCAAGTTTGAGAGGGGTTGATGATCAGGGATGTGGTTTGTTTATCAAGGCAATGGAAAAGGAAGAAATTATCTAAGAAGGGAGTTTGTTGGCACTTTTTGTTCAAGAAAAGGCTGCAATTTTCAGCATCTTCCGACGGATATGCTTTTGGCATTGGTATCCCCTTTTCCCCACATCCCATGATACTATACCAACTCATCTCCATTGAAGCTAAGCTAAATTAAGTTGCCTCTTAGTGTACTAGTTTTATCTTTTTTTTCTTTTTATATTTTCGGAAAATTTTATGTGATCTATTGTGAGATCCCACATTGGTTGGAGAGGGGAACGAAACATTCTTTTTAAGGGTGTGGAAACATCTCCCTAACATACACGTTTTGAAACCGTGAGCCTGACGGCGACACTTAACGGGTCAAAGCGGACAATATCTACTAGCGGTGGGTTGAACTGTTACAAATGGTATCAGAGTCAAACACCGAGCGGTATGTCAGCGAGGATATTGGGCCCCCAAGGGAGGTGGATTATGAGATCCCATATCTGTTGGAGAGGAGAATGAAACATTCTTTACAAGGATGTGGAAACTTCTCCATAACATACACGTTTTAAAACCATGAGGCTAACGACTATACGTAACGGATCAAAGCAAACAATATCTACTAGCAGTGGGCTTGGACCGTTACATCTATAACTTTAAAATTAATAGTTTTCATGGCCAATTTTTTTAACTTGGGCCCAGAAAAAGAATCTTGGTCATCTACAGGTTAGGACAGCCCATTCAAAAAGTTCTTTTAGACTGAGTGGGCTTGCTTTCCCTTCTGTTATAGCTTTCTTTTCTCTTTCCAACATGTGCCCATATTCATCTCTAGCCTATCTTTAATCCCATTTCCACATGCACCCAACAAAAGTTGAGGCCACTTAATGCTGTTCTTATCCTTGGGAGTAGGCCTTTTCTGATTGATATGAATGTTCATAAATTTTGATGAATGGCTAACCCAACTCAAGCTAGTATAAGTTTGTTTTGGTTGATTTATTCAAACAAGAAATCCTATCAAGCGAGTTGGGCTATATCATAATATCATTCTCAAGCATCTTATTACCACAGGAATCTAGATCAAATGATTCTTCAATATGTGTCTATGATTAAGTGATTGTCTATAGACAAAAGAATCAGCACAGAATTAAAAAGAACTAATTCTATCTTTTTTCTCTCAACTCCCTAACGAGAATTTATGTACATGTTCAACATTTACCTTGAAGCAGTGGAAGCTAATCCTGGGGTCATCTGCTTTTGGCTGAGTTTCATGTACAAACCCTGCATTTGCAATTAGCACTTATAAGTATCAATCTTTCATATAAACCATATTGATCTACAATTTCATCCACCATTCTTCTAAGGAAAACTCATCAATATTACAAATAATCTTTCAGACATTAACAACAACAACAACAAAAAAAACAATACAATAATTCACAAATGAGGTCTACAGAGTTTTGAAAATAAAATAAAACCATTTATGTCCTAGACAAGACAATTCTCAAAAAAAATATTTATAGTCTAGTTATAGTTTCATAAGTAATTATCAAGCACAGCCAACGATATTGAGAACACAATTCTAAAATGAATTGTTGAAATAATAATTGGAAGACATCACAGGTGCAAATCGGGATCCGAGCTCAAAATGTAGGAAAAAGTGTAGCAATGCATGGATGAGTATAGTAAACATTACATTTGTTGTGTGTATAGTTGCTCCAGTAGTCATCCCAATGGTCTGATCTGGAACCAGCTCGAAGTTTATGTGCTGCAGAAAAATGGCAAGTGCAACGATAGCTTCAAGCAGGGCGAATTGATCACCAACACACTTTCGGGGTCCTCCACTGAACGGAATAAATCTGTATTGTATGATTTGGTCATTCAGGTCTATCAACTAGGAAGGATAATGAGGTAGCTAGGTCTGATGGCAGATCAAAACCAGGCATCATTTAAAATGCAAGTAAAAAATGAAAGTGATCTAACTACTGTGCTGTTCTTATAGTGCCAGTAGTATCAAAAGTACCACACACTGTTTTTTTTTTTAAGGAGTGTCTATTGCACATGGACATTCAAAATGCCATCATTTGAGCCTATTAGCACGTCGTTAAAGAGGATAAGAAACTTGGGGTCAAGCAACTCACACCAAACAAGCCTATGACTGCCTGGTAAGTGCCTATTGTACTATTAAAACAGTGTAGTTTCCACACACAAATAGAATGTGTACCTGAAATCTGTATTGCTTTCATTGGGCACAGGACCCTCCAAGTCAAATCTTTCTGGTATAAACTCTTCTGCTCGTTCCCAAACCTTGAAACGTAAGTGAGAGTTACAATATTGTGCAAAACACCACATAACGCAAGAGCATGTTCAAATGTCCCTATGTTCAAAATATATATCAAACTAGTAACAAAAGAGAATGCTTGAGACAAAGTAAATGATTTTTACTTTAACTTTTGGTAAAAATGCAAGTGTTCTTTCTGTATTTAGTCTTGTTTTGCTAATTTTGCATTGTAGATCGACTTTTGTAATAATCAACGACTTCTCCTTGAAACTCTTTTAAGAAAATGATTCCTTTCCAGAAAATCTTGAACAAGAATGAACAAAAGAGTCTATATCTAATGCAAAGATAGAAACAAACTCCTTGAAATATGTACCTGGGACGAGCGATGGATGTTATATACTGAAATCATGATATCTTGACCAGCATTAACCTTGTAATTTCCAGGAAGCACGTCAGCAACTTGAGCTCTTCTTATTAAAACCTGGAAAGGTTCAAGGAACATTACGATAAAAACAAGATTAGCAGAATGATGAATAATTTCCATACTTTTCCTTCTTTTCTTCTAATGTCATAATTCACTTGATCGATAAATAAACGTACAGGTGGATGTGGGTAAAGGCGCATTGACTCAAGGATACAACGGGTCAAAAATTTAAGTTCCTTTGTATCTTCGTAGGAAGGAGGCCTTCCTTGTAAGACTCTATCAACTTCAGTTTGCGCCTTCATCAATGCTGAGGAATCCTGATTTGCAGAATAATAAACCATATTGAAAACCAACTGACTAAAAAAAAAAAAATTGAGCTTTTCCCCCATCTTACTAATCATAATGAAGAAGGCAATCAGTCAAAGATATCCTCAAGTCGAAATTCCAGCAAATGCCGAGGGACAAACATCTATAAGTAAAGTTACCATGTAAAATTCTACGTATACCCAAATGACCAGATTACCTTACTTAAAAGATACAATGTCCATGTTAGAACAGAACCGGTAGTTTCATGTCCAGCAACCAACATCGACAATAGATCATCTCGTAATTGTACACTTGAAACCTAAACAGTAAACAACACAAGAGGCAAGTATCAGTGACAGAAGTTAGAACATGGCAGATCTCAAAGTATTAGTAGTTTTTTCCATTTTATGAGCACGCCATCCATAGAACTTTGCAAATTGACAAGCATTCATTTGAACTATGCTAATCGACACAAAATTTCCTAATTCCAAAGTTCTGGCCTCTGGACCTCTGGTAGAACCCAAATTTAAAATAAAAACTAACAGAAAATAGTATTTTGATGAAACAAAAGAAAAATTACAACTTCCCATATATATTAAGAGAGGCTTACAAAAGTCAAAACGACCCTCCAAATTCTATTACTTATCAAATCCTCTAACTCCTCTATATAACCACTCGACTTAAACAAATTTCTCCAGTAATTTATATATCGCAGTTCACATTCCCAATATATCCCTACTAACCTTCCTTGCGACCTCTTGTCATTAGTGCATTTTTCATTTACTTTTTGCATTTTCGGAGAAACAAACATTATAGGAGGGACAAAAAGGCTTAATTCTGGCATTAATATATTGAATTCACAACGTAATCAAAGCCTATAACAATCTCATCTCACCATGTGACAGGACCCTTTTCATAAGCATGAAATAAATTCCTTGATCGGTGATTTAGCATACATAAAAGGGGATAATGGCTGTAATTAAAAAGAATCAGAGCGCTCACCCTCAGGAAACGAAGGATACTTTGCAAAATTACTTAAACTACATTGCAAAATGTCAGTGATGAATGGAAAACGTTGAAGTTATCGAGAACAGACCTCTTGTCTACTGGCCAGCAGGAAACGAAGGATACTTGGATCAGCATCATTCACATATTCCTCCTCATCGATGCGCTCACCCTCCGTTTCCACAATTGCTTTGCACTTGGCAATTAGATCTTCAACAGTTCTTCGGATCACTGTAACTGCTTCTTCGGCTTTTATCTGTCTTGGGATAATCTTACACAGAGCCTTAATCTGCAACAAAAAAAGGTAAGAGTGAAAAACGAGTTGGGAAAACGGGGATCATATGCAGAACTAGTTACATAAGAAAACCTGCCTTCCAATATGGTAAAATATCAGTAGAACGAGCCTCTGCCTCTTTCAAAGCAGTGTAAACTGCATCAATCACAGGGCTGTCAGTAGTGAGAGAATCAAAACTGTAGTTGAATACAGATAGACCAATAACATCAAGAGTTAGTTGAGAAAACTTTTCCTCCATGTTAACTGAATTATTATTTAATGCATCCTCTTGCAGCTTCTCCACCAATCTCATGGCACATTTACAGAATACTCGATCGACAATAACCGATAAGTACTTCTTGTGAAGAGATGGAACCACATCCCTACGGCGAACCTAATATAAATATAACAACCAAGTTCAAGTGTGACTCAAAAAGGAATTTGAATGGTCGGAGCACATTCGGTTAAACGTGCATATTCCACAGGCTTAAAAGCTTTTGCTTCCTTCCATAATTCAACTACATAAACCAATAATCAGTATGGGAAGTAAAATCACATCTGAATGCATAAAAGTATACAACTTCAAACATTTTCAAAATATTTTCCCTCTTCTTCATTCATGCTCCAAAACTCACCCACCGAGATTTCGTTTACTTGATTATTGTCCATAAAATGCTTCTCATCGAACCAGTAAAACATCTTTCACAGCAAGAATGCACACCAAAGAAGCAAATTTATACAAAATGCAGAAGATCAATGATAAAAAGGACTAAAAAGCTTCCAAAAATACAAACACCAGTAACGTTACAAACAGAAATCCTCAATTGTTTTGTTTTATTGCCCATTAATCAATACGGTGTATTAACATAATGAAAACACAGTTGAAAATAATATAATAAATAGTTAAATTTAAAGTACAATTACAGTTCATACTCTTTGTTGCTTTTAGCCGTATTTTCCTGAAAATTAGAAGTAATAATTCAACCGTAAATTAACAGATAGAATTTAAAAGTAGAAATGGAGCATACAATGATGAATTCTAAATTTATCTTCGTTCATGAACAGAACATTAAGCGAAAAGATTACCATCCAAAGCGGGCCTTCAGCAATCGCAAAACCCGAACCAAACAAGAACTCGGAGACCTCAGAAACAAGCCCTTTAGCGTAAGTCCCATAATTCCTAAGAACATGCTTAGCAATGGCAGGGTCACTAACCACAACGAAATTCCTAGGCCCAGCGGCGAGCCTGTAAATAGGTCCATAGTCATTCATCCACTTGAAAAGCGGAAGGAAAAGAGCACCGCCGAGCAGATCAGAAACGTCATCGAGCTTCGCACTGGCTATGGGAATGCCCGAATCGTCGCCCTGACCTAGGGTAATGTAGCGAGTCAGAGAAGTGAGCCAATCTGGGCTGACCCAGGAACCGGATTTTGAAGTGTTGGTTGAGTTGTTGAGCTTTCCCGGCGTTGGGGGATCCCTTTCGTCAATGGAGGATTTAATGGAGAGAAATGGAAATTGGGTTCTTCGCCGGAGAGGGATTCGTTTATGGAGGGGAGACGACGGAAAAGTGACCGAGGGATAACAGAGAATGGAAGACATGGATGGTGGGTGATGATGGAATTTGGACTGTAACGAGTTTCGGATGTTGAACTTGAAGCTGCTGCTACATATGGATGGCTTACCACAGTCCTCCTTTTATTTTTATTTTTTTTAATTTAGGAAAAAAATCAATTTTAATATTAATTTACAATTTAAACTTTTAATTTCATCTTAATTTTTATTATTTCAACTTCCACTAATTTATATACTAATGTAAAAATTAATTATAATTTTATCCGTATCTTTAGGTCACCTAATATAAAATTACTCCAAATTTTTATAATTGAATCACCGAAAATAAAAGTGCACATTGTTGGTATAGATAGTAACTTTCGTTTCTTTTAAGTTTTTCTTAGTTATCATAATCTTAAAAAGATATTTCGGTTCATTTATATACCTCTCTTTTGCTCGAGTGTTACCGTTTTTTACATTTCCACTACATACTAGGTTAAAGACAGACCCAATCAGATTGACTTAAAGTGGCACGAGATAGGGGCATGCATGTCATGTGCCTTGGGACAATCTAATTATTTCTTTCCCTCTTTCGTCCCTGACTTGGTTCTATTTTGCATTCAGTTTTTCGTAGGGGCATGCATGTCACATGCCTTGGGACAATCTAATTATTTATTTTCCTCTTTGGTCCATGACTTGGTTCTATTTTGCATTGGGTTTCTTCGTATAAGCTTTGCATTTGATTTCCCCAGATTTGTCTTATTAGTCTAAACTTTACCATAACATTAGCTCGGGTCTCTTTTAGTTGTTCTATTCGTGTGATATTATCAATTTGACCTTATTGAATTATTGTGAGATCTCAAGTTGGTTGGAGAGAGGAACGAAAACATTCTTTATAAGAGTGTGAAAATCTGATAGCGGTGAGCTTGAGCTGTTATAAATTATATCAGAGTCAGACGCTAGACGATGTGCCAGTGAGGACGCTAAGCCCTCAAAGAGGGGTAGATTGTGAGATCCCACGTTGGTTGGAGAAGGGAACAAAACATTTATTATAAGGGTATTGAACCTCTCCCCATTGGACATGTTTTAAAACCTTGAGGGAAAACTTGAAAAGTTTAAAGAGGAATCTTGAGGAGAAGCCCGAAAAGGAAAAGCAAAAAAAAAAAAGACAATATCTACTAGCTGTGAGTTTGGGTTGACTCTAAGGTAGTTCTTGTACTATCCTAAGACTATCGGGCTTATTCTCCTCTCAAAAAATGAAATAAATTTCTCGAAGTGTAATTCTAGTGCTTCAAAATATTTACGGGATTATTCTTAATGTACGGATTTTGTATAATTTTATTCAAACTAAAAGCTTTAAATAATTTTTTTTTTTTCAGAGAGATACAATTTATTCAATAGAATTATTTTTAAAAATTGTCAGATGTATATTTTAAAATTTGTATATTCCTAATAACAAATACAAAATTAAAATATTATTATAATTTCTAATTCATATATTTAATATCATAAAATAGCGAGTATATTATAGTAGTATCCATTAATTAAGATGTAAAGTGTCACAACCGCATTCTGTTAGGACTTGCAACTCGATTGTGCAGGATATACTCTCCCCTTTGAGTAAGTGAGACTACTAGGATTTGGGTCGCTATTGGCATAGGCAAGTACGCTCAAACCTCCAGTTCCGTTCCTCATAAAATATTTTAGAAAACAGGGACATAAAGTTTTGAAACCATTTGAAATTCGGTTTCAAAAAACTAATGATATAAGTTAAAAGCGAATAAGCAACCACTACGACTTTGATAGCATATAACCTGAATATGAAGAATTGACGACTAATCACATCTTCTACAAATACACTTTGGGACGTTTTAGCCTTAGTGTAGATATGATTTTGACGATGGTCATGTATTCCTGTATTGATAGTAAAAATCTAACTAACATGAAAGGGGGTTGGAACGGACATACGACTATAAGCAACAAACTCTAAACAAGCATGACTGAAACATCCAACATACGACTATTGACAACATATCTTGAACATTAAACATGTCGATTGCCATTCAGTTAGGCGAGGTCCGTATTTTGTAAAGAATATTTTGATGGCGTCAAAGATGGCGAGCTCGTTAGGGACGGACACTGACCATAGTCGGCGGATTATAAATGAAAAGACCAAGACTTTTTGGCAGTCAACCCGACTTTGAGCCTCAACCGGTCTTAACCTGCAAGGACGACTTCAGTGTCCTTGGTCAACGGCTCATAAACGAGAAGACCAAGACTTTTTGGTCGTCAACCCCACTCTACTTATAGTTTTAGTGATTTTTTTATCTCTAATTTCTTTGTTGGGTAGTGAAATTAAGTACCTAATTAGCTTAAACTCTACTAATTAAGCACATAAGTTTCTTTTTAGATTTGAAAAATGATTTAAAAAGACCCTTAAAAAGTAATTTTCTCGTCTTTCTCTCTCCCGCATTGACCCATCGCACCTATTGCACCAATATTGAATATTATTATTATTCTTTTTAATATGAATATGATTCCGTGGTAATTGATATTTATTTTTACTCCATTTACTTGAGTATTCACTACTTAAAAAATTTATTTTTTTTCTAAAAATTAAACAATAATCGAGTGAATATCAAGGAAGAGCTAGAGTTTTCGCGTGCATAGATGAAGAGACTTTTTCCTTGTTTGTGGGCCCCATCAAATAGAGTCGAGTAAGAAAGGGTAGTTTCGACTTTTCAAGATAAATTTAGCGAAATTGGCTATTTGAAAACCAGATAAATAATTTTTTCCATGCACCCATAGAAAAAAAAAATTAAGGATATTAATACTATTTTTCAAAGTTTATAATTATTTTTAGATTACGTTCCTATAATAAAGATATTTTTAAAATTTTAAAGAGATGGTTTAATGATATTTTTTTAATGTTTTTTTTTTTTTAAGAAATGGACGGGTATTATTAAAAAATTTAAAAGATTTTAGATATTTTTTTAAAGATAAAATTGAATAATTATGGGTATTTTTATTAATTTAATTAAAATTTAAAATAAATAGACAATTGGGCACAACCTTTTTGTGTAAGAAAAGGCCATCTGCCCATTCGTGTCGCGCGCCACTTCCATCAACGCCCAAAAGGCGAAGAAGAGCAAAGCAAAGCAAGGCTCCACTTTGATCTTCGTCGCTAAGTTTCCCTCTCTTTCTACAGAACACCAACAACTTCACAGCCCACTTCCCACTCCCAAAACCCCACCAAAATGCGCCTCTTCTTTTGCCTCATCTCCTTCTTAGCCTCCTTCTTCCTCACCGGCACGCTCCCCGTCTCCGCCGCCTTCTCCGCCCACCATTTCCCTCTCCACAGAGCCTTCCCCCACGTTCCCACTCCCCATTTTCATTCCCTCAGAGCTCGCGACCGTCTCCGCCATTCCCGCGTCTTGCGCCGATTGCGGGGTGGCATCGTCGACTTCTCCGTTAAAGGCTCCTCCGATCAATTCGTCGGGTGCGTTCTCTTCTTTCTTTCAATTCTCTTCGTCTTTGCTAATTTTGTGCGATTGGGTATTCTGTTTTGTTTCAATATCACCTGCCCGATTGTTTTAGTTCTTCCATTATCTGCACCACGATCGTTTGTTTTAATATTTATATATCTATTTATAGAATGTTGGGCGCAGAAATAATTCGTGGATGGTACTTAATGCTACGAAGACAGTTTTCATTTTCTTCTGTTTAATTAAACGAGTTGGGTTGCAGTTATTTTTGTTAATCATCAACTCTATCAATATTCTTCGTAAAATTATGAGAAGAACTCTTTCGATTTTGTGAAAGATAATTTCAATTAACCTATGTTTTAGATAATTTCAATTTATCTTGAATTCTATTTGCCCTCTTTTTCTTTGCCTACAAGTTAATGGAATTGAAAGGGTTTACGGCAAAATTTGTACTGTCTGGTGTGGTGTTATTCAATTCCGGGTTTTGGTTTTCATAGGCTTTATTACACCAAAGTGAAGTTGGGAAATCCTCAGAGGGAATTCAATGTGCAGATCGATACTGGGAGTGACATTTTGTGGGTCAATTGCAGTCCTTGCGATGGTTGTCCCCAATCAAGCGGACTTGGAGTAATGTTCTGTTTTCTTATGTTTTTGTTACTTATTTCACTGATTAGCTGAAGGTCTCAAAGTTCAATTGCTATCTCTATCTATAGTGGATTTCATGAACAAAACCTTGTAGAATGGAGATTTCTTGCTTGACCCCTAAGTGGTTGTGATGTTTTATCTTTACAGATCGAACTCAACTTGTTTGATACTGCAATGTCGTCGTCTGCTAGGCTTGTTTCCTGCTCTGATCCGATATGTTCTGCAGTTCCGACCACCATAAATCAATGCTTATCTCAGAATGACAATTGCAATTACACCTTCCAGTATCGAGATAGAAGTGCGACGTCGGGCTTTTATGTTACTGATTCAATGTATTTTGATATGATTCTTGGGGAGTCTGTGATTGCAAACTCTTCAGCCGCTATTGTTTTTGGGTAAGTTGATAAATCTTTTTTGAACGTTGTATTTCTGTGAAAGATTGGATTTGAACTGCTCGATAGTAAACACAGGGGAAGAACACTCTAATCTTAAAGAAATTCCAGTTATTTGGTAGTTTATTTTGCAGATCAGTTAATTTTTTGTTTCTAGAGAGAGATATTATTTGGGCTACTTGTGGAGGTTGAGGTTGTTGTGTACTCATAATGTTGTTTACACGTTTGTAATTTCGAAGGAAGAACAACATTCTTGGAGGGAAAATAACTTTTTTGATAAATAATTATTAAAACAGTTTTTCACTTGGCTTGCCTTTTTAACAAAGAAACGAAAACAATTTTTCTCCAAACCTCACTAACGACCTCTAGTAAGACTTAGTCTTCCTGATGTTTGTCACCTAGCGGCTAAATTCGTTGCAGAATTCAGCCGAAACATCATATTCCAACCATCCGAAGCCATTGTTTACGTCATTTCTCCTTAATATTCTGATATATTGCCAAGAGTAAAGTATTTGGGATGTAGTATGTTCTGTGGTTGATAATATACTAGATTCATGTTTATCTAGTTGAAAGAAAAAGTCTGCTCTACTTGATGTTTTGATTTCATGTATGTATTTATTCATTTTTGGTTGGGAACTTGAAAGTACTGTTTCATTTGGTTGTCAATTCAGGTGTAGCATATATCAGTATGGGGATTTGACTCGAACAACTGTAGCACTTGATGGAATTTTTGGATTTGGTCGAGGGGAGTTTTCAGTTATATCACAATTATCGTCTCGAGGGATAACACCTAAAGTTTTCTCTCACTGTTTGAAAGAAGGGGAAAATGGAGGGGGTATCTTGGTTCTTGGTGAGATTCTGGAGCCCAGCATTGTTTATAGTCCACTTATTCCATCTCAGTATGTCCTCTATCTTGTGAAGGATTTGGTTATTGCTTCTACTTATTCTTTATCATGCCTATTATTTCCATCAGAATTATAAACCATACATGACTTGCATGAATGACTCCAATAGGATCAATTTTTTACCAGATTTTCCAGAGACATACTAATATTCTTCACACTTCATTAAGCTTTCAGTTTTCAATTACGAGGAACTTAGATGTGATACGTTGATAATTCATATAAACCCCTTGTGACAACTGTCCTTGGAAATATTCCATGATTTTCTCGTAATCAATATTTTACGATCACTTAGAAGTCTCTAGTTGGAGCCACATGACATTAAGAGGGATAAGCTGTGAGATCCCACATCGGTTGGAGAGGGGAACGAAGCATTCCTTATAAGGGTGTGTAAACCTCTTTTTAGCAGACGCGTTTTAAAAACCTTGAGGGGAAGTCCGAAAGGGAAAGCTTTAAGAGAACAATATCTACTAGTAGTGGGCTTGGGCTGTTACAAATAGTATCAGAGCCAGACACCGGGCGGTGTGCCAGCGAGGACGCTGGGCCCCAAGGGGGTGGATTGTGAGATTCCACATCGGTTGGAGAGGCAACAAAGCATTCTTTTTAAGGGTGTGAAAACCTCTCTCTAACAGATTGCGTTTTAAAAACCTTGAGGGAAGTCCGAAAGGGAAAGTCCAAAGAGGACAATATCTGCTAGCGGTGGGCTTGGGGTGTTACATAAGCCTTATAATTTTGTAATTGATCTCCACGGTTTATGGCTATTCATTCATCAGGTTATGATTTCTACTTTACCATGGAAACTCAGATTGAAATATTGCACTAGCCTTAAACCCCTTGCTGATTCGTCACTCTTTCAATGCATTTTTGTTGTCTCTGGCAACAATTTTTTCTTTCTCTGTTTTTTTTTCTCCTGTGTTGTTGTCTTGTTAGACATTCATGTGAGATGCATTCTACAGTTCGTAGTTATATAGTTATATGTTTACTTATTTACTTTTTAATTGATATCAGGCCGCACTATACCTTAAATCTACAGAGTATTGCAATCAGCGGGCAACCATTTCCAAATCCCACAGTGTTTTCAATATCAAATGCAGGAGGAACTATTATTGACTCTGGAACAACTTTAGCATATCTTGTGGAAGAAGTTTACAACTGGATTGTCTCTGTAGTAAGTTTCTTTTCCTATTCTTGTATGTTTCCTGTGGTTAGGTTTGATTTTTTGGGGAGAGGTTGGGGCTCCCATTGCTTGCTTGCAATAAAGTTCATGATTATAAATTATCATTATCGAAGGGACGGTTCAACTAAACCGTACCAGTTGGTGTTGACTCAACACGTTTACCGTATGTATGTATGTATGTATTTTGTTAATGCTATCTACATGCACTGGTTCTGATTTTACTATCACTTGCTTATAGATAACTTCTGCTGTTTCTCAATCAACCACCCCTACAATTTCCAGGGGTAGCCAATGTTATAGAGTCTCGACAAGGTGTTCTCTCTTGTTCGACTTAACCAAATAATATTTGAAATTATGATTGATTTTCGAAGAGAACGGTGCCTTCGCTTTTTTCTTTTTCCAGGAACTAAATGAGTACTTGTTTTTATGTTCAGTATATCAGAAATATTTCCTGTGGTTAGCTTTAATTTTGAGGGTATTGCATCCATGGTGCTGAAACCTGAAGAATATCTTCAGTTTGACTCCATAGTAAGTTGCTCAACAATTTTGCCAGCACATCATTTCGAATATTTTCGTTCATGCACGACTTCTGAGAATTTGAATATTGAATTATGGCATTCGTATAACGCTAAACACCTTATTCTTTCAGGAACCTGCTTTACGGTGCATCGGTTTTCAGAAAGCCGAGGATGGAATAAATATTTTAGGAGGTTAAATTCTAAATTTAGTCTCGAATTTGAATACCATGCACAAACAGCCTCACACATCTTCATTTTCATTGATGAACACCCTTTCGTTTTGTAGATCTTGTTTTGAAAGATAAGATCGTTGTCTACGACTTAGCTCGACAACGGGTCGGATGGGCCAATTATGACTGTAAGTTAGACCAACTGTAGAATGCTTAAAGTATTTCCCTCGAAATCCCTTCTGAATAAAGATCACTGCTGTTCGACAGGTTCGTCGTCTGTAAATGTTTCTGTAACGTCCGGGAAGGACGTGTTCATCGATGGACAGCTGAGTGTCAGCAGCTCCTCTAGAAAGCATTTCTATCAGCTGCTCCACATCGTCATTGTTCTACTAATACATTTGAAATTGTTCTGAAGTCCAATAACTCTGAGGATTCCCTTGTCTTCATTATTTGTGCTAGCCGCCTTCACCTGGCCAATCTGTATTTTGAATGCTTGGTCGGGTTGGTTATCACCCAAGCTCGAAGAGCAAATGTTTGTGCACCTCCTGCATCTTTCATCTTGCTAAATGCAGGCATCCTTTTCTTCAAGCTCGTCGTTCTGCTGCGACCCACAATGAGGTCCTGCTATTAGAAGTTGAAAGCTGTAAGTTTTGAAATTTATTTTGATCTGTGAAGAGGGTTGTGTTTCTGTAGAAAATAGTTTATGTCAATGGCCTTAAGATTAGAGGTAGAAGTAGAAATAGAGATGCCATTGTTGTAGATCTGTTAGTGTAATTGAATACGATCGATAGTGCGTTGTGTCACGGTCATGCTTGTCCATGGTGTGTTGTCTATGGCTGCATGTCGGATGTCTCGATCATGCTTGTCCAGGACGTGTTGTCTATGGTTGCATGCTCGTTCCAAACCCCCTTTTACATGCTTTCATCTTAGATAAGCTTTTACTACTTTATGTTGTGTCAATATGGGGGTGCATGACTATTCACCAAAATCATGTCTACACTTGCTAGGGCTAAAATGCCTCAAAGTGTACTATAGGAGATATGACTAGTCGTCACTTCTTCCTATCCGAGTTTTATGCTATCTAAGCTATTATTGTTGTATAATCGCTTCTAACTTATAACATTGCTTTCTTTCAAATTATTTTCGACGTATATTTTTGTTCACGTTTTTCAAAATATTTCTTTTGAATGTGATTCGAGATTCGAGCATTCGTTGACGTTGTCTGTGAAATTCGAATTTCTCACGACTGACTTGTTCGTTGGATTAGAATAAGTGCTGCACAATTGTTTCATTGTCACAAGAGTGCGATTGTGGCACGTCGGCACGTCACCTTTCTCCATCTGACTTTCATCATCTTAACGTCAAGATTTTCATCCATATGCCACTATTTATAATTATTCACAAATCAATTAATTTTACCTTAATTTAATATAATTTATACTTGAATCCTGCATCAATAAATGTCACTAACCACATTTAATTTGCCCACAACGTTGTCATGTCTATGTTCATATGCCACTATTTTCATCCAAGTCTATAGTTTTATGTACGTATAATGTACATAAACATGGAAAAATATTAGTCTATAGTATATAGATGCAAATAAATGTAGAACATGATATAATATAGTATATATAGTTTTATAAACCATGTCAAATCACTATATAATTGTGAGATTTCATATCAGTTGGAGAAAGAAACGAAACATTTCTTATAAGGGTGCGAAAATCTCTTTCTAGCAGACACGTTTTAAAACCTTGAGGGAAAGGCCAACAGTGAGCTTGAGCTGTACAAATGGTATGAAAGCCAGTCACCAGACGGTGTGCGAGCGAGGATGTTGGCCCCAAGGAAGTGGATTGTGAGGTGTGCAACGAGGACGTAGGTCTCCAAAGGGGTAAATTATGAGATCTTACCTCGGTTGAAAACGAGAACAAAACATTCCTCATATAAAGGTGTAGAATTCTCTTCTTAACAAACAACTTGACTAAAAAACAAGTAAAAAGCTACGATGTTTATTTGATTTTAAATTGCAATAATCAAAACAATGTTTATTTCATGTTAAATTGCATAAATCAAAACAACAACTGTAGGTGGGTCCCTATAAGTTGAATTTATGTTCAAATTTTGAATCCAACAAATTCTTTAAAAAAAGTATGGTTGAAAAGTTCACCCTTATGTCAGTCTTTCTAAAAAAAATTATTCAAGGAATAATTTGAAAAGCATAGCGTAAAATCAACAATAAATATATTTTTAAAGCAATATATAATGTGACATATAAATAATATATATATACAATGTGACTATAATATATAGTCATAAATGGTACTATAGAGAAATAATTATTTTCGTAACTATATGCCCTAACTCTTAGGTTATAATTCCATATATATATATTCCTCCTACTTATTTTAGCAATTAAAAAAAATCTCAAAAAGGGATTTCACCCTTTTCCCCCTTTATTTATTTACTTAATTTAAATGCAACATTAATTGCTAATCGCTAGCTTAAGCTCTATATTTATAAATAATAATAATAATAATAATTATTATTATTATAGTAATAACTTAATTTGGCATATAGGCTATCCAAACGTTTTTTTTTCTTTCCCTTTTTTAATTTAGATACAACATTAATTACTAATCAACTAATTAAGCTATATAGTTATTATACAATTGGAGCGTTATATATGTTATTTACACTAATTGATAATTAATAATTTAAGTTAATTGCCACCCCTTTATTATATAATTTCCATCAAGGTAATTAAAAAATATATATGGTATTTTAACTAATTAATACTAATAATTCTAGTTAATTTCTACCTTCTTTATTATACAATTTCCATTTAAATGCTTTTTCATTTTACGATGTTATTTACATTCATTGATAATTAATGATTTAATATGGCTTAAAATGGCCCAATCTTATTTTTCCTCTGATATTTATTTATTTATTATTATTATTTATTCGATTTATATGCTATTAAAGTCATCGTTTACTCATTATTTGCTAGCTTATAACATTGCTTTCAAGATTTTTTTTTTAATTTAATCTAACATCGTTTTTCTAAAACCATTTTAAAAGAACGAGGTGGAGGCTAAATCACACACCGTTTATGCCACCAGCAACCTGAATTTAAATTAGTTGACTTATTCGTGAGCGAGAGTAAATACAACACAATCACTTCGAGAATTCTAAAAGAGTACAGTTGTGACACATTACACGTGTAATGTTTTCTCGTTATTTATAAAAAAAAATTGTTAAAAAATACCAAACTATTGAACAACTTAAGTGTTCGAAAACGACCCATTTATCAAATTAATAATTTATATAATAATTAAATTATATTATCTTATTGTTTATTAATTTAATATTATTAGTTGCACGTTGATTAGCTTTATTTTATTTTAATTAAACAAAGTTGTTTACTACTAAAGAAAAACATGGATTTATTTTAATTATAAAATTTAAAAAAATGATGAAAGAAAAATCATAAAAATTAATGGCTGAATATTTATGAACACTATAGAAAAAAAAAATCTTAAATTTTCATCCAAATTGTCATTAAATTTATAAATTTAATTACTTTCTATAAGGACTAATTCATCATAATTCATATTACATAGCTACCAAATGTTCTCATGGTTGACTGGTGACGGCATAGTATGGATCCGTGAAATTCTTGTCCAATATATACAGAGACAGATCAAGCCCAAGAACGACGGCTGGTTCATGATTTCGGATCATAACATTTAGAGTTTCGATTCTTTTCCGGTTCTTACTTTTTCCATCGACGCTTTGCGGCACTGTATCGTAGCGAAGCCGGGCCAGTATAATACAGAGGGAGATTCCCTTCCGTTTCCCACTTTTTGCAGCCCGCCGCCGCCGCCCTTCGACCCTTTTCTCCATTTCCTGCTCCAATTTTTGCCTTCCTGCAACTTCAATGGAGGCCCGTCTTCTCAACGCGCCGTTTTTTGAACCACTTCCTCGACTATGTCTTCTTCCGCCCCCATTCCTTTCCTCGAATGGGGCGTCCATTCCGATTGACAATCGATGCAGAATGAGACATACCAGGCGGGTACTCTGCCAAGCCATGGTTTCAAAAGACACGGTTGATATCTCTAACAGTTCTGTATCGGACACTTCGATTGCGACTCTTGGAAACGCATTGGCGGCGCCCCCTTCGCCTCCTCCCAAAAGGGTGTCTGCGGATTCGCTGCAGTTCCCGCCTGGATATCTTGGCGCCGTTCCCGACCGTTCGGGTTCTGATGGTGGCGAGGATGGCCCTGATGCGATGGAGTATTTGACCAGGATTTTGGGATCGAAGGTATATGAATTGGCTATTGAATCCCCTTTGCAGCTTGCGCCTAAGTTGTCTGAGCGTTTAGGGGTCAATATCTGGCTCAAGAGGGAGGATTTGCAGCCTGTAAGTGAATTTATCTGTTTGAGAACTAAGTTTTCTTTGGTCATTTGTTGAAGGATTTGGATTGAACTAGTACCCATGTATGAATTGTAGCTTTTGGTTTGAACATTAGACGAAGATTGCTTGATGTGTTGAGCTTATTGCTAAATAGTCATGGTTTTAGGTTGTTTCTTTTTGGATTTGTAGGTGTTTTCATTCAAGCTTCGAGGAGCTTATAATATGATGGCTAAACTTCCAAAAGAACTGTTGGAAAAGGGAGTTATATGCTCCTCAGCTGGAAATCATGCTCAAGGAGTTGCATTGGCTGCTAAGCGATTAAAATGTGATGCTGTGATTGCTATGCCTGTTACGACACCCGAAATTAAGGTGCAGTACTCTCTTTAGTTATAGGATCTTTCATTTTGGTCCTTGTCCTGGTGTTTGTTTTATGTGGTTTGCTAATGGAAGTGTGGATATCTAATGTTACAGTGGCAATCAGTTCAAAAACTGGGTGCAACTGTTGTTCTTGTTGGAGATTCGTACGACGAGGCACAAGCGTATGCTAAGAAGCGGAGCAAAGAGGAAGGGCGTACGTTCATACCCCCTTTTGATCACCCTGATGTCATAGCTGGACAGGGTACTGTTGGGATGGAAATTGTTCGTCAAATGAAGGGTCCATTGCATGCTATTTTTGTTCCAGTTGGGGGTGGTGGTCTAATTGCTGGTATTGCTGCTTATGTCAAGAGGGTTTCTCCTGAGGTTTGTTGGTCTCTGTAGGAGTAAATTTTGTTTTGTGCTTTGCTGACACTATTTAAGCAACTACGTACTGTATAATTGTAACAGCCCAAGCCCACTGCCGCTAGCAAATATTGTCCTCTTTGGGTTTTCATATCTGGGTTTCCCCTCAATGTTTTAAAACGCGTCTACTAGGGAGAGGTTTCCACACCCTTATATGTAATGTTTCGTTCCCCTTTTCAACCGATGTGGGATCTCACAATCCACTCCCCTTGGGGGCCTAGTGTCTTCGCTGGCACACCGCCTGGTGGCTGGCTTTGATACCATCTATAATAGCTCAAGCCCACCACTAGCAGATATTCTCCTTTGGGCTTTTCCTTCTGGATTTCCCTTCGAGGTTTTAAAACGCGTATGCTAGGGAGAGATTTCTACACCCCTTATAAGGAATGTTTCGTTTCCCTCTCCAACCGATGTGGGATCTCACAATCCACTCCCCTTGGGGGCCTAGCGTCTTCGCTGACACTCCGCCCGATGACTGGCTCTGATACCATTTGTAACAACCTAATCTCACTGCTAGCAAATATTGTTCTCTTTGGGCTTTCTTTTCTGGGCTTCCCCTCAAGGTTTTAAAACGCGTCTACTAGGGAGAAGTTTCCACACCTTATAAGGAATGTTCCGCTCCCCTCTTCAACCGATGTTGGGATCTCACAATAATTCTTTTCACTTCAAATTTTTTCACATTCATAAGTCCGACTCTAGAGGTTACCTTTACAAGATGCAATTGCACATTCATTTATTTTTAATTAAGAAACCAACTTTTATGACCACATCCTTTCTAGGAACGATACAATATCATGTTGAGACTTTCATTGGAGGAAGCTTGCACACTAGTTTCAAATCTAAAGCTATTCCTCAATATCAAACTACCTATTTTTTTGCCTCTGCATCTGTATCTAGAGAAACAGCCATTCTATAAACTGGAATGTTGTTCATCAAATAGGTTCCTTTCATTTCATTCTCTTTTAACATGTGTTCATGTTCACCCCGCCCCACTTGGATTGACCATAGGCTTTTAAGTAATCTTGTATGGGACAACGTGTCAGAATTATTGGGATTCTTGATGTTACAATATTAAATTACTTAATATATCTCTGCTTCCCTCTAAGGAACGAGTATTAATTTCTAAATGACCTTATTTTCACATCTTTCATACAGGTAAAGATTATTGGGGTGGAGCCATCTGATGCAAATGCGATGGCTCTATCATTATGTCATGGCCAAAGAATAATGTTGGACAAGGCTGGAGTTTTTGCAGATGGTGTAGCTGTCAAAGAAGTCGGTGAAGAAACATTTCGCCTTTGCAAAGATCTCATGGATGGTGTAGTTCTTGTTAGTCGTGATGCTATATGTGCATCGATAAAGGTTTGAGCTTCTTTTATTTCCGTCGTTCGTTCACATACATGCCATTATTTTAGAACATAAAAAAGGTGTTGATTAGCATGTTCTATAAATGTAGTTGGGATCTATAATGCTAAGTATCAAGCCTTTCTTTTTCTCCTTCCAATGGTACTTGGATAAGAAAGATGTGATTTTTCTTGTGGAATTCGTCTTCGATATTCTTTAAGCTGCTGTTTGAGCTAGAGGTTTTTGATATTTGTTCTTATATCATAGGATATGTTTGAAGAGAAGAGGAGCATCTTGGAACCTGCAGGTGCTCTTTCTCTTGCTGGAGCTGAGGCATACTGCAAATATTATGGTTTGAAGGGAGAAAATGTTGTGGTAATAACCAGTGGTGCAAATATGAACTTCGACAAACTGAGAATAGTTACTGAACTTGCCAATGTTGGTGCTGAACGAGAGGCTGTGCTCGCAACTATAGTGCCTGAGAAACCTGGAAGCTTTAAGAAATTTTGTGAACTGGTTTGTTTATTTTAGTCTTTCTAAGTTTTCTTGCTAAAACTTATTCTCGATCGGTAGTTACAAACTTTAAAGGATGCTAACTGAGTATCTTTCGATTTTCAGGTTGGGCCTATGAACATTACAGAATTCAAGTACAGATATAACTCTGAAAAAGAGGCAGTTGTTCTTTATAAGTAAGTGCTTATTTTTGGTTTCTGGTTGCGTGGTTTGCCTTTCTTTGGCTTCTTGGTTACTTGTTTCTATGTTTCAAGGCACTCATTTGGGGTTATGTTCTTGCTAGCTTATTTGAAGCTCTAGCCTCTATCACATGCCATGTTCGTTGGCATTGATCCACATTGGCACATTCGAATACTTTTTCTAATGATTCTGGTGTTTTGGTTAGAGAGGGATAAAGGAGTTCTTGAGAGGCCTTAGAGATCTCGATTGGAGATGTGGTCTCTTGTGAGATCCCACATCGGTTGGAGAGCAGAATGAAACATTCCTTATATGGGTGTGAAAATCTCTTCCTAGCAAACACATTTTAAAATCGTGAGGCTGACGGTGATACGTAACGGACCAAAGCGGACAATATTTACTAGTGGTGGGCTTGGGTTGTTACAAATGGTATCAGAGCCAGACACCCCAGCAAGGACGCTGGCCCCTAAGGGAAATGGATTGTAAGATCCTACATCGATTGGAGAGGGGAACAAAGCATTCTTTATAAGGGTGTGGAAACCTCTTCCTAGCATACGCGTTTTAAAACCGTGAGTCTGACGACGATACGTAACTGGCCAAAACGGATAACATCTGCTAGCGGTGGGCTTGGGCTGTTACTCTTTTGTGCTTACCTAGTTTGGGGGTGGGGTTTTATCTCTTATTGGGCTGTTTATGTCCTTTTCTCTTTCATTTCTTCTTAATTGAATAGTTTCAATTTTGTCATTGTTGAAGACATTTTAATGATTCTTTTAGTTGATAATAGGCTGTCAGCGTCTGCAGGGTAGAGAGAATAGGGCTTCTTTACTTTGGTGTGTTATGTGAACTATCAAAGAAGGTAGCTTAATTTAATATGCTTTTCATCATTGTGCTTTATAGTGTTGGTATGCATATGCCTTCAGAACTTGAAGAAATGAAGAACAGGATGAAGGCTTCTCAGCTTGTAACTTATAATCTCACAAAAAATGATCTTGTAAAGGATCACTTGCGTTACCTGGTAAGCATTTTCCTTTCTAATCAATTTTCTGAATGCCTACAATCATGGCTCATTTGAGTGTTCTTGGCTAATTCGAGCATAATTCAGCACGTTCTTGGCTCATCTGAGCATAATTCAGTGCGTTCTTGGCTAATTCGAGTATCGCATTTGAGCGTAATTCACTGAATTATGATCAACGCACTGAATTATGCTCAAATGAAGAAAGATCCCTCCTTCTCAGCATGTTTTCTTTTACCTCTATTTCACTTTGAATCTCTATTGTTAGGGACATTTTACATGCAAGAATTTATTCTGGTGGGTATGACATATCTTCTAATGAACACATTATTCTTCACAGATGGGAGGCAAATCGAATGTCGAAAACGAAGTTCTTTGTCGTTTTATTTTCCCTGAAAGGCCAGGTGCTCTCGAGAAGTTCTTAGACGCTTTCAGTCCTCGTTGGAACATTAGTTTGTTTCATTATCGTGGGCAGGTGTGACATTTTAATTACTCGTATTAGGAAGACTATGTTCCAAGAACCTTTCATACTACTACCATTTGCTAATCCATCCAATATATTTTCAACTTCAACAGGGTGAAACTGGTGCAAATATATTAGTTGGACTTCAGATCGACAAATCAGACATGATCGAATTTCACGAACGTGCTAGGAGGCTTGCATACGACTATGTCGTGGTAACTGATGATGGTGTGTTTCAGCTTCTAATGCACACATAGATCAGGCCACAAGTTTATCTAAATCGGTTTGAATGTCAACTTAAAGGCATGCTACTCAAAATCTTGTACATTGTATCAGAGATGTTGCATCCTTTTGCCTTAAAAAGCTATCAAGTACTCTGTTCTGTGTAGAATGATGATGGGGAAGTTAGTAATATGAAGTCTACTAGTGAAGTCGTGTGCTCATCTGTATTGGAGACAGTTTCCAACTATCTATATGTGAATGAAATAATGCAAGTAGTTTACTATATAGATGTTAATGCTTATTGTCTTGAAATAAAACAATTAATTGTAGTTGTTGAAAGGTAATCTAAAGATTGAATAATGGCTATAAATTTCTATCGTTCTTGGCTTAATTTCGTGAGGTCTCACGTTGGTCGAGGAAAATGAAACATTCTTTATAAGGGTATAGAAACCTCTTCTTAGCAAACACGTTTTAAAAACCTTGAGGGGAAGTTCGAAAGGGAAACCCCAAAAGTGGGCTTGGACCGTTACAAATGGTGTCTGACTCTGAGTCAGACACCGGGCGATGTGCCAGCAAGGAGACTGAGCCCCAACGAGGGTGGACACGAGGCGGTATGCCAGCAAGGACATTGGGCTCGAAAGGGGGTGGATTAAGAGGTCTCACATCGATTGGAGAAGAGAACGAGTGCCAGCGAGAACATTGGGCCCTAAAGGGGGTGGATTGGGAGGTCTCATATCGATTGGAGAAGGGAATGAGTGTCAGCGAGGACGTTGGGCCCTGAAGGAGGTGGATTTTGAGATTCCACAACGGTTGGGGAGGAGAATGAACTCGCTGGGCCCTAAAGGAGTGGATTGTGAGATCCCACATCGGTTAAAGAGGAGAACGAAAAATTATTTATAAGGGTATGTAAACATTTCTCTAACGCGTTTTAAAAATCTTGAGAGAAAACCCAAAAGAGCCCAAAAAAGACTATCTACTAGCTGTATATTTGGGTCGTTACAAATTTAGTGGGTTCTCGGCTAATTCAAGCATAATTGAGCGGGTAATTATGGTTTTGAAGAGTTGTATAACATTTTCTTCACTTTCCTGCAAGTCCTGCAACCTCCATTAATAAGGAAGCTTCAAGGTTGCAGAATCCCATTTACTCCATATGACAGGTTCTTCCATAAAAATGCAAGAAAACAGTAAGTGTAGCAGAAAAGAAGCTTTTACAGAAAATAATACTCTTTCAATTGATTTCAGCATTTATTTTGTTCCAACCAACTAATCCTAAACAAACATAATATAAATCCCTCTCTTTGATCTTGAAGTCATCATAGTTCTTATCAAGCAATAATAAAGAACAGTTTCAAAAACAATATGTGGACTGAAAATCTAAGGTCCTTTGGGAAATGAGCAAAATCATGCAAAGAAGAGTTATGGCGGTTTGACACACTCTCCCATGAACAAATTTCCTCAATAAATTCTCTCCCAACTGCCCTCTGCATCTTCATTCACTCTCCCTTCTTCCTTCTCTCTTGCCAAAACCAACAGCCTTCACTCTTTTGCAGCAGAAAATAAAGATGCAGCTCCCTGCCGGCGGCTTCTTGGTTACCTTCAGCCTTCTAGCTCTGGTTTTTCCGGTGGCTATCAGTGACCCTCTTGTCCCTGCACTCTGCATCTTCGGGGACTCGGTGGTGGACGTCGGAAATAACAACAATCTTCTAACAGTTGTTAAGGCCAACTTTCCTCCTTATGGAAGAGACTTTGTTACTCATGCACCAACAGGAAGGTTTTGCAATGGAAAGCTTGCCACTGATTTTACAGGTATCTTTCCATTTTCTTCTTCTTGGTTTTTCTTTTAAGTCCTAAGTACATCTTTTCCAACCTGTCTCTGTTTTTTTGTTAATGCACAGCGGAACTCCTTGGATTTTCTTCATACCCTCCTGCTTATCTGAGCCAAGACGCCACTGGAAACAAGCTTTTAACAGGAGCCAACTTTGCTTCTGCTGCTTCTGGCTTTTATGATGGCACTGCTCAGCTCTATGTAAATAATCTTCTCTACCTATCCAACTCTAAAACACATAAAACTTAGCTTTTAAGAGTTTTGGTTTATGAGTTGTGTAAGCGTCCTTTTTGGATTTTCCCTTTCCAGCTTTCCCTCAAAGTTTTTAAAACGCGTATGCTATGGAGTGGTTTCCACACCCTAAATGGTGTTTTGTTCTCCTCCCCAACCAATGTGGATCTACGATCCACCCCTTTGGGGTCCAGCGTCCTCGCCGGAACTTGTTCTTTTCTCTAATCGATGTGGGACCCCCACCAAATCCACCTCCTTTGGGCCCAGAGTCCTCATGTCTACCCCATTCGGGGCTTAGCCTCCTTTGAAAGTGAAAGATCAAAGAGGACAATATCAGTTAGCGGTGGGCTTGAGCTTGAGCTATTACTGTACCAAAATCTAAGATAAAATAAACCATGGGAAAAGGTGTTAAGTGGCTCTGTTTTTCTCTAAGTTTTTGAGTCTGGTGATGCTGTAACATATCCTTGCTTGCATTGTTTTGCAGCACTCAATTGCTCTAACCCAGCAGTTGAATTATTACAAGGAATATCAAAGCAAAGTTGTAAACATGGTGGGAACAGGGAAAGGCAATGCCATATTCTCTGGTGGTATTCATCTTCTTAGTGCAGGCAGCAGCGACTTCATTCAGAATTACTACGTTAATCCTCTTCTCTACAGAACATACTCACCTCAGCAATTCTCAGACATTCTCATTACTTCTTACTCGAACTTCATTCAGGTTTCCCAGTTTCCCTTTCTATTCATATAAGTGTTTCCACAGCAGTTCTCTAACAAGTTCTTATTCTAGAAGTGTTTTAAACATCAAATGCTACTACATTAGGCTATAGTAAACTGATGTTTTCTTGAAAACTACACCATATCATAATCTTCATATTTACAGAACTTATATGGACTGGGAGCAAGAAGGATAGGGGTGACAGGTTTACCTCCAATGGGTTGCTTGCCAGCAGCCATCACTCTATTTGGTTCTGGTAGCAACCAATGCATCCAAAGGTTGAACCAAGATGCCATGGCATTCAACACTAAGCTGCAAACCACATCTCAGAGTTTGCAGAACAGATTCTCTGATCTCAAGCTTGTTGTCTTTGATATTTATCAACCTCTCTTGAATATGGTGTCAAAGCCTGCAGAAAATGGTAAGTTTTTCTTACTTAATAGTTTCATATGGAACTTAAAATTAAAGGATATACCTTATTTATGTTATTGCCTACTAATCTGTTTGAGATCATTCTGTGTTTGCTCTTTGAGCCCTTGAGAACCCTCTCGAGCCGTTTACGAGCTCGAGTTTTACGCTTGGTTCAAGATGATTTTCAAAAGAAATCACAATGCAGATGGAAAGATTAGAAGAAAACTGACCATTCCAGTTGGAACTCCGAATGTCACAGGGTTTTTTGAGGCAAGAAGGGCTTGCTGTGGAACAGGAACAGTAGAGACCTCCCTCCTCTGCAACAATGGATCAATTGGAACATGTTCGAACGCCACCGGCTATGTTTTCTGGGACGGTTTTCATCCGACGGAAGCTGCGAATAAAGTTTTGGCTGCAGACTTAATTTCTCAGGGATTCTCCCTCATCTGAAAGTGTTGCTACAACCAGAACTCTGCAATTTCTAAATTAAACATCTAACAAACAGTTGCTTAAGTTTATGAACTATGGATGAGGATTTTGGAGATACCAAAACTTGAGATCATTTACAATTTTCAGGAGTTCTTCCAGAATTTGATGAACTACTTTCTCTTAAAATAACGTTTGTTTTTCTTCAGACATTTTTTCTTCTCAAATTCCTCTTAGAAGATGAACTTTACATAGAGTTGCAGGAATCAGTTGTTTTGATTGAAAATAGTGAGAGGAAGAAGAATGGATGATTCTTTGGGAAAGGAAAAGAAGCCAAGAATCAAGACTTGATAACCAAAGAAATTACCAGCAATTTGATGGTTGGCGCCATGGATGAAGCCATATGAATGGCCGCCATTGTTCCGCACTCGGCAAACACCGTTTCTGCAGCTTCTTCCCCTTCAACGTTCGCCTCTTCTTTATCTCTGTAACCCAAAGCCCTGACCCGTTCAAGTCCTTGAACTCCCACCCAATTCCGTGCCTATTTCATAACCCCTTTTCGCTTCACGCCCTATAAATAGTTATTTCTCTCAAATTACTTCCGGCTTCCATTTGATTCGCACGCTAATCTCGCCTGGGCTGTTCATGGGATAGAGTTTAGTTCTTCAAGAGGTAGCAGCGGAAAATTAGGTACGACTTTCGAAATTCTAATAACCAGATCGAGACGACCATCCAAATTGTGAAGAACGTCCGTTTGTGGGGAAATATAAGCGTGCTAGTAACCATTTTTTAGTTCACTCAATCATAATCTCAAATTTTTTTAATAACTTTTTAATAGCTCTAGTGTGAATCTGCTTGTGAATCAAAGAATAATCTTTAATTGAATTGTTGGAAGAAGATAATGGAAGGAATGAACTGTGTAACCTTTGAACGGAGGAAATTTTAACAACCTAACATCCTAATCAAACATCTTAACCAGAAGAAATATTAACAAGCCTAACATCCTAAACATCATCCTAAACCTAAAATAATAAGGAAAGTTGTATCAAATCTAAAAACCTAAAAACCTAGAGATGTTCTAACAAGTAACTTGAACAGCGAGGCGATTACGTTTCTTGCAACCAGTTGATCCAAGATTCTTTTCTGAAACTTCAATGGAGCATTCTCTTTGTCCAACACATGCCTACAATTTCAAATAAACTCATCAGAAAAAACCCAAAGCCCAGAGTGTCGTCCATTTAACAAAAACAAATTATACCTTCTTGATGACCGATAAGGCAGTGGAGGACTCACAGGAACCCTTCTGGTAATTGTCACAAGTGCCATGGGGGTTCCCAAAGCTCACAAAATTGATATTAGAGATGGTTCGATCATGACACGATAGCTCCAACGTGCTTCCTGCATAAGGCATTGCACATACCTTTTTCACCCTCGTTGTTTGGATATCAATATCCAATGGCGTCCCGCCAAACTCTTCGAATAAAATGAGTGTGTTTTTCCTCTCCATAATTCAGGTAAGATCTTGGGATATGGTACCTAAAAGTTAAAAAAAAGCAACGCTTTCACTTGAGTTAAAAGTTGTAGGATGTTGAAAAGAGAGTCGATGAACGTACCATCTTTGGGTAGGCTTTCCACAGTTAGTGACACACTTGTCATCAAAGTAAGCCCCACGGAAGTCACAATTTGAAGAGCAGCCATTCTCACTGGAAAGATAACTTGGCCAATACCTTCCAATGCTTAGTCCATTAACCCAAGCATGGCCCTTCCCCAAGCCCATCAAATCCACTACCACGGCTTCACTTCCGCCCGGAGTTTGGAAAGTGGTCTATACCAAACAACCAATCATGAATTTACGAACATTTCATTATACTAACAAGAACACTTCAAAACTAGAAGCAATTCAATACCTTATACCAAACGAAATTCCGATTCAATGGGAGATTGCCACAGTTCCAGGGCTCCCTTAATTGACAATTGGGATTGAAAAACTCTGACTTTTCACCGTCCAAACCAACCTTGTAATACCATTCATTGCTTGACAAATTCCTTATTGTTTCTCCATCAGCAATCAATTCAACTGGGCCATGAACTCCTACCTCAGAATTCTCAAAGTGTGCTCCATAATTCTGTTCATCAATTCAAAATCTCAGGTTTGCATTAAAGGGTTTCAAAAGGGTAGTTTTCAAAGTTGGTGTACTTACCGCCAATCCAACAGTGGCACTTAGTAGAGAAATTTGGTTGAATCCATACAATAGATCGCTGATTTTCTTCTCAAATACGAAACTATATTTGTCCTTTTGAGCATGTTGTGATCCTGAAATTGAATTATGGGCAAGTTGTTGTCATGTCATTTGATGAACATAAATGATGTAAGAGTAGTGGGTTTACCAATATGCCTCTCGTTCAAGAATGCATGAAGTATGTGGCCACTCGTCTTTACACGCAGTTTTACATTCTTGCCGAAAAGTGGATCAGATCCAGTAAGATGGAAGCTGAAGGTAGGATTAGTCTGATTAGTCTAATCAGTATGATTAAGATTAATTAAGAGGGATTAGGGAAAGGATAAGCAAAAAATATTTACCTGGTGATGTACCACAAGTAATCACTGGAATCATTTGTGAGAACCTTTTGGTCAAGAAGGCGATTGGCAGTCATCACACAATTAATAACTTCACCTCCACGTGATACGGATTCTATTTTCTCGTCTCTCCATTGCCATTGCATTGGCTCTTTGAAGTTTCCCACCTGGCTTGAAACCTTCTCCCTTATGGTTGTTTGAGTGTTTACCTGAAATTCATAGGAATGATATTAGAGATCGTTATAATGGTAGAGATGAATGTTAGTGAATGAGATATTATTCATAGGAATGATATTAGAGATGGTTATAATGGTAGAGATGAATGTTAGAGATATTGACCTCAGCAGTGTTGTAAACTTCAGTTTTGCAGTCAGGAAGAATGCTGACTGACCAACCACGAACTTTGTAGGTTTTGTTTCCATAGGTGATATCTCTATCACCATTTTCTGCGTTTCCAAAGAAACAACTTGATTTCCCCTTGTAGGTGTAACTTGTTGCCTGTCACAAATGTTTTCGGTGACAGTTAGGCTTGAGATGTCCATGCAAGCTACGGGAAGCTTCTCCGTGTTGTCTTTCGCTCACCAAATGATACATATAAAGATAGAGAGAAAGATACACTTACGGTTGTCAAGTGACCGAATTCGGTGTGATTGACATCACCATAGGTCAAAACTTCCTCCATAGACTTCACAAGATCGTGAAGTTGCTTCAAGTGTCCCCATTTTGGCTCGGCCGTATTCCCTAATTAACCACAACTCATTATCGCTAAACTCAACGTACTAGATACCATATTCAAATATTCAAATCACGATCGAGACCAAAATCTAAACAAGTCGAGAATGTACCATATTCATCGAGAGGTGCATTGTAATCATACGACGTGGTGATATAAGGACCACCCGAGGTTCTACCAAAGTTCGTTCCACCGTGATACTATAGAAGGAACAAAATATAAGAATTTGCAAAAGAAAAACTAGTTTAGGATAATAAGGTGGTGTACCATGTAGTAATTTTGCAAGGTTCCACCATATTGGAAGAAACGTCCCACCGCAAATGCAAGATCCTCGGCTGTTCTCAAGGGATCTCGTGAACCCCAAGCCTTGAACCTAATTATTATTTTAGACGTAAAAAACTCATTTAATTAAAATAAATAAATAAAAAAGATAAAATACCAGCCAGTCCAATTCTCGGTCCACATTTTGGGACTGTTTTTGCTATTGGGTTTGAACTGGTCGCAGTAAAATCCATTGCAAGTGTTAATCTGTAAAAATATGATGAAATAAATTTATTATATAATAACTATTATAATTAAAAAAATTATTACAAAAACAGTAAATTCATACGGTAAAAATATGATGAAATAAATTTATTATATAATAACTATTATAATTAAAAAAATTATTACAAAAACAGTAAATTCATACTATTGGCTGAGGAGCATCATCCTGTTGACACATGATCCAAGGAATGGTGAGGTTGTAAGAAAGTGCCAAATCAGCACACCACTTCACATATTCATTTCCCGCTTCTCCATATGATCCTTTTATGTTGCCATACTCATTTTCAATCTATTTTTTATATTAAAAATACATAATTAGTATTATTTTCCTTTTAAAACCACAAAATTAACCAATCAAAAATAAAATAAAACCTGGGCAATAATGATGGGTCCTCCCTCTGATGCAAATAGCTTGTAATCCTTCATTAAATTTACTATCAACGTCGAGAATTTCTCCATTTCATCCTAAATCACAATCAAAATTTAGAGATAATTAGCAAAATTACCATCCAAACTAAATGTTAAATAATGATGAAATGAATGATAAGTAACAAAATTACCTTAAAAACTTTATTATTAGTCCTAAACTCAATGCCCGGAAGGTTATGCAACCAAACCGGAAATCCACTGCAAATAAAATAAAATTAATTAATTAATAAAAAAATAAACACACAATCAAAATACAAAAAATAAAAAAATATACCCATAATTCCATTCCGCACAAACATATGGTCCAATTCTAAGAATGGCATACAACCCTTGTTCTTGAATTGTTCGAATAAATCTCACCAAATCATTATTTCCTGAAAAATCATACTGAAAATAAAAAGCTTAGAAATCACGCAAAAATGAAATAATAATTTTATTTTTTTAAAAAATGATGTGGAAATTACTTGGCCTTGCTGTAGTTCGTGGGCATTCCAAAACACATACGTTTCAATTGTGTCAATGCCACCTTGTTTAGCCTTCTCCATCAAAAATGGCCACATCTACATCCCAAAATAAACCAACCAAACCAAACTTTATTATTTACCAGTTAAAACCAGAATTTAATTAATTTAAATTATAAATAAAACCTCAGGAGTGCTGCGAGGATAATGGATTGAACCCGAGATGATAATTTTTCTTTGTCCATCAATCGTTAGAGCTCTTCCATCATAAGAAACCGAAAGCGTTTTAGCGGAAGATAACAAAGCTAAGGCTAAAACCAAACAGTTTACCAAAACTAAGGTTTCTCTGTAACCCATATCTCAAACTATCTCAAATTTGTATATCTCAAACTATCTCAAACTCTGTATCTCAAGCTTCCAATATCTCGAACTTACAAAACTTGTTTTTATAAGTCACCTTGATTCCAATTTATAGGGGAAATTATTTTTTTAATTTTAATTTTAAATACATTTAGATTTTGTTATCATTTATTTATTTATTAGAATTTTAATTTTTATATTATTTAGATTTTGTTATTTAGATTTCGTTGGACAGAATTTTTTTTAAAATTTTAATTTTAATATGGTTTAGGTTTTGTATTCTTATTTATGATTTATAGGAAATTAGTATTATTTTTAAATTTTAATTTTAATATGGTTTAGAATTTGTTGTTAAGATTTTTTTTAATATTATTTAGATTTTGTTTTCTTGATTTTTGAATAGGAAATTATTATTATTTTTAATTTTAAAATTAATATGGTTTAGATTTTGTTATCTAAATTATTTATTTATTTTTTTAATTTTAATATTAATATGATTTAGATTTTGTTATGTAGATTTTTAAATTTATGATTTACTACGAATTTTTTATTTTATTTTGAATTTTATTATGGTTTAGACGTTGTTACTTACATTCTTTATTTACTATTTACTCCTCGATACAAAATTATTTATATATTTATTTACTTTTACATTCTTTTAATTTCACTATATTAAAATTTTAAAATTATGATTTCCAAATTTTAAAAACAAGATCTACTATTATATTATTTTAAATAAGAAATGTTTTTTTTACACAAAAAAAATTAAATTATTTTTATAATTTCTCTCTTCTAGTAAATTTCAACCAGTTATGTTAATCTAATAACAATAACACATTTGATTGGAATAAAGAAATATACCATATAAATTTCAAGAGAGATTTTTAGATGGTTACAAATTTTGGTTACAGTCTTTTTGTAATGTATTTTTAAATTTTTATTTAGTTTAAGGTTATATTTATCTCGTGAATAATTATGAACATAAAATATTAAGGTTACACCGATTGTTTTCATTTTGAAACTTATAAAACCATGTATATTATATTTTACAAAAGAGATTCTCTTTTAAAAAATGTAGTAAAAAAATATAATATCCTTATTTTAAAATTAGTTTAAACTTTTAATAAAGTTACTAAAGTACTTTTAATTTTTTTTTTTTTAATAACACTCTTAGTTAGTATCATGTTTAAAAAATATCAGTGAAATTTTAAAAATAACCTCCACCCTTAATCTATAAAAAACGTTAAAAAATTGTTATTATCCATATATATTATATATCTATACTTCATAGATTATCTATAAATATTTAAATTTTTTGTTAAAGGTCGAGGGTATTAATATTACAAGTTCATGAATATTTTTTTTATGATTATTTTTGTTACTTTAACCAATTCTTAAAAAATGTCGATATTTAGTTGTCTTTAATTTTATGACAATGTTGAACTATGTTAATATGTTACAATTTTCGCTCGTTCTTTTTTATTGAATTTATAATTTTTTTTTTGTTAATAATTATATATTGATTTGTGTTTGTTTGTGAACTTTTAATATATTTTATCTAAGATTGTATCCGAATAATTATAAGGTTGAAAATATATATAAAAAAAAAAATTAAAAAGGTCCCTCAATTCAATTAATATCGGGAACGTGAATTAATTATATTATAGAACTTGTTTTATAATATAAAACGACATGCCGCTACTCGGACTCGAACCGAGATGCTCTAGCACTGCGCTTCCTAAGAGGAACGTGTCTACCAATTTCACCTTAGCCAGTTTCTCGAAATCATAATAACCTATTATTATTCACTCGTCAGGATTGAAAAAATAGAATTAGAATAAATTTTATTAATTTAAAAATAGTTTGATTTTAGAGGATTTTGCAACCAATTAATTATGTATTATGTATTCGGCGGGATATATTCTATAATAATAATAATTATTTCGAGAAAAGAAATAATGGTTCATTGAATTAAAAAATACGATTTTAATTTAATCCATTAATGTCATCATTTTAACGTCTCATTAAACTTTTAATAAAGAATTTAAGTTTACTACTTGAAATTAGAGGTGAGATACGAGTAGAAATTGATTTTTTCAAAAAGAAAAAGAAAATAAACCGGGTCGACTCGACCTGAGTGGTTGAACCGTGTTATTGGCGGTTATAGTGGTTCGAAGCGGCCGTTTATCTCGCGCCACATTGCATCGACAAAATTCATTGCGTACACAAAAAAATTACATACTCTTCTGAAATTCTGGCGTAGTTCAGCGTCTCTCCCCATCAATTTAGCCACCCATTCCTCCTCGCCATTTCTTCATCTCCAAATCAGGACTTCCTTTGGAACATCCATGGCTTCCTTTGACCGAATTTCTACGGGTCTTTCCGATTTCTCCACCTCCATTGTTGTAAGCTCCTTCTTTCAAACCATATTGAAATTTCAGATACCCTTAACTTCATTCCCTCTTCAATCAACTCAACGACTATCCATCTCTTTTTTATCGCTTGGATTCTCCTCTTCGCTCTGCTTTCCTGCTTGCGATGGAAACCTAGAAGGAGTATTAGTTATATTGCCATGGTTTTGAATCATTGTATCTTTAGCTATTTATGCGAACTTCTCTTGCGGAATTTTGAGCTATAAGAAATGCGTATAAAGGAGATTTCCAGACGCTGTTTAGCTCTTATGTTGTTGTTTATAGTCGTCGTTCTGAGTCTATTTCCGTCCATACGTTGTGTGGATGAAGAGGATTACCGTCCGAATGGTGACCCGGCCTTGATTTCTTCTATCGTACAGATAGTTAATGGCCGACTCACGAATATGACACGCATTATAAGCAATGACATTGGGACAAATTGGGGGTTCTGTGTAAAGGATTTGTGCGTATTTATCCGATCCAGTTTTTTATTTACTGTTTTGTTGTATTCAAGTTCTCAACTCTGTTGTCCTCTGATTACTTCTAGGGATTCCGATTGGGATGGTGCTTTCAATTATGAGGGCAACGTTGATTTCTTGACTTCGTGTCTTAAGATGACAAATGGTATGATATTCCAAGTTCAGTCTATTTTCTTTATAATTGTATAGGAAGGTTATAGGCTAATCGTTATTTTATATTTTTTTAATCATTGAATGTATCATCTAATGTCATTTTATTCTTTGAGGTGGTGACTGGTCTGGTTGAGGGGTGATCGACCTGGTTCTAAAAAATTAGGATAACTGAAAAAGGTGCATTCAATTTGGTGTATCTAATGTATCTTTCTTGATCTATTTTTTCTTTTTTTCACACAAATTGTAACCGTCCAAGTCCACCACTAGAAGATATTGTCCGCTTTGGCCCGTTACGTATCGTCTTCAGCCTCACGATTTTAAAATGCATTTACTTGGGAGAGGTTTCCATACCCTTACAAGGAATGTTTCGTTCCCCTCTCCAACCGATGTGGGATCTCACAATCCATCCCTCTTGGAGGCCGAGCGTCCTCGCCGACACACTGCCCGGTGCCTGGCTCTGATACCATTTGTAACAACTCAAACCCACCGCTAGAAGATATTGTCCTTTTGGGTTGTTACAAATGGTATCAGAGCCAATCACCGGACGGTGCGAGACACTGGTCGTAGTAGGGCTAGACTCTCGCCATAGTAGATGCATTTTAAAACCGTGAGACTGACGGCGATACGTAACGGGCCAAAGCAGACAATAACTACTAGCGGTGGGCTTGGGCTGTTTCAAAGATGACATTCTTTCTTTTTTTAAATGATCTTCAACCTAGTAGAAAAAAAAGTTTGAGAACTACTAAATATGAGACTAGAGGGTGCATACAATCCTCTAAAAAGAAGATTTTAACTGGATAGTCTGTTTCAAAATCTGTGTAGAAGAGTTTTTAGGTTGAATCGTTTTGGGGGGATAATGATCAGGTGCTTTCAACACTCTCTATTTTTAGTGGGCAACCCATTGGAGTATTAATTACCTAAGAACTCTAAATTAAGAAATAATTACTGTAATCATTATTGCAGTAGAATGTAGATAATATATCTATCTCTTTTAGATGTCAGTGGCTGTCTGTCTTTGTATCTTTACGATCTCATTATAAATTCAAATGAAAAGGGTTGAGCTAGTTGAATTGATTGAGTTCAATTTTTTCATCATTCTTTTTTATTTGCATTCCTCCCTTATGAACTTTTTCCTACTTCTTACAACTTTTCCTCTACACCTAACGGCATATATTTATTTCTCAACAGGAGATATTACACAACGACTGTGTACTGCAGCTGAGCTTAGATTATTCTTCAGCAGTTTCCGTACGAAAGAGCTAACTTCAGGGGTCACGTTCACTTACATAAAACCTAACAAGAACTGCAATTTAAATTCGTGGGCTCCTGGATGTGAACCAGGTTGGAGTTGCAGTCTTGGCAAAAACAAGGTTGACCCCAAAACTACGGATGTTCCTTCTAGAACTGAAAACTGTCAATCTTGTTGTGAGGGTTTCTTTTGTCCTCAGGGTCTTACATGCATGATACGTAAGTATGTGATTAAATTACCTCTTGTTATTTTTCTGCCCTCTTAATCCTGTGCTTGATGAAATTACACCTGTTTTCAAGACTACTTTCCCCACAGTTTTTCACAACCTCATTACTATTTGTGAATCAAATATAACTAGAAACCATAAGGCGTATAATTCATACTTTCTAGAATGAAATTTTGTTAACAAATATACAAATGACTTCAAGCTAAAACTGTGTTTAAATTACATTTCCCTAACCAGGAAGATATGTTGGTCTACTCTGGACTCGATCTTTTTGACACTTTATTTTTTATAAGTTGTTATTTAACTTTCGAGCTCTTTGCTAGTATTTCTGATGATTCATTGTGGGTTATGCCATAACTTTATTCTCGTTCCTAAAGATTTGGATTATGTTATAAAAGATTTTGAGCTAAAAATTTGTTTACATTGTATTTCCGTTACCAGGAAGATACCTTGTTTTACTCTGGACTAAATATTTCTTAAAGCTTGTTATTTATACGTTGTTATTTAACTTTCAAGCTGCCAACATTTCTGATGATTCAGTTGTGTTATATTACAATTTGATTCACGTAGCTGGTCCAAAAATCTTGAATGAAATATTCGAACTTGCATCTAACACGTTCACTTTTTTTCCCCAAAAAATGAAATGAAGCTTGCCCGTTAGGATCTTATTGCCCTCTTGCCAAGCTGAATTCAACAACTGGAATATGTGATCCGTAAGTTCATATCACATTCCTTGTCAAAGTCATTTTCCACTTGAATCACTGAATTTTATATTGTGCCTATGCCTTTCAACTTTGTGATATGATCTGTAGATATAGTTACCAGATACCTCCTGGACAAATTAATCATACCTGTGGAGGAGCAGATTTATGGGCCGATGTTGCTTCCAGCAGTGAAATTTTTTGTTCGCCTGGATCATACTGCCCTTCAACCACAAGTAGAGTTTCTTGCAGTAGTGGGTATTAATCCTCATCTGTAAACTCACAACTGTTAGTCCTGTATCTCGTTTTGAAATCTGCAAGGGTCTGAAATTTAATGATAGAACAGCTCAATTTAGTTCACATTAGTATGTGATATTACTTGCTTGTTTCTAGTTCACATTAATATGTAATATTTGTTCTCATTCTCATCATATCATTGTTCTAATCTATGATCTACTTCTGTGTTAGGCATTACTGCAGGAAGGGTTCTACTTCTGAACAACGTAAGTCATGCAAGTTAATGCTTGTGGTATGCCATTTGTTATCAGCTTAAAAATTGAAATGATATTAAACAGTAAGCTAATTCTGTTGAAATATATGCATAACATTTATTTAGGTTCCTTGTAATGGAAGTTATAATATCTAGGCTGAGATGACCCTTTTGGAATATGAGGTATGACATGGGAGAGATATCGTTGTAAAAGTAAGGAGATGGAGTTGATGGGAAGTAGAATTTGAAAACGAAATTTATTATGATATGCTGGTTTGTGTTATTGTTGAATGAGAGGAATACAAAGGATTTACGAAGTATTCCAGGGGCCTACTCATCTTCCAAATCAAAAGGGCCTGAAACCCTTCCCCATTCTAGATTGGAATGTGACACCAATATTAGCCTTAGGAGAGTGACGGGAAGTAAAGAAAGGTAAGACCAAGTTGAAAAAGGGCCTATATAGAAAGTGGCTTTCTACACTTTGAGACGAGAAGAATATATTCAATGAATTGGAAACAATTTATATAGACCATTTCTATGCCTGGATAAAAATACTATAGAAACTAGTCCTGATTAATGATATTTTCCTTTCCTGCTCCATATCTAAAGTTTCATTGTTAAGGATTTATCATGCTTATTATTGAATAGCTTGTTTATGGAAAGTAAAATGATCATGATTAACGAACTTCCTCAATTAGAAACCCAGTTTCCATGAATTAAAGATTCAAAATTATGATTTGGAAGCTTTTGGATATATAAAATCATTTAATCCATCTACAAGAGTCTAGGTACCAGCTTGAGAATTGGGCATAACAATATTATATGTGAATAAATATAGCTTGGTCCAACTGGTAATCTTTGCACAAAATTGAAGAAAATGGTAAATGCACACCCCTGTTTACAGATTATGATGACTATCTAACTTTTCCTTTGAAACTTGTTCTTCTTTAAAACTTTTATTGTTTTTATTTGAGAAATCTTAAATTGCCTTGTAAGCATACAAGGGGTTGAACATTTCACTCTATTTCAATGGTTTTGCAGCCTGCTTCGAGTTGGCAACCTGCAATCCAAATACTTCAAACCAAAATATACATGCCTATGGGGTTATGCTCATTGTAAGTAACTCTTTTTTTTTCCCCCTTCCTCCCTATGCTTCGGGATGAAAGCTGATATCAAATCTTGATTGGATACAGGCTGTTTGGGCTGGGTAGGTAGATATCATTCTCATTTGTGATTTTCGATGTGATACTAATTTAGTTCTAAGATTAGAACTATAAATGTTCATGACATTTAACTCTAATAACCTTTTATTCAATCTTGTTCAGTGACTTCTTTCATTCATGATCATTCATGATCATTCTATATGCAGAAACTTTTTGCGTAGTTATAGGTTGGAACACTTATCTGCATAAATGAATAACTAACCTATACATTGTGAAAGCATTTAATGCATAGTCGAAACTTCTTATTCTGCATGTCCAGCTGATTTTATAGAAATAATTTTTAGTATGATATGCCATTGAATTGCTTCTACTTTGTCGTCGACAATGTATTTTGATATTGTTCACATCTTTGTAGGTTGGAATAAGTACTTCGCTGCTGATCATTTATAATTGTTCTGACCAAGTTCTTACTACACGGGAAAGAAGGCAGGCTAAACGAAGGGAAGATGCTGCTAGACATGCTCGAGAAACAGCACAAGCTCGTGAAAGGTGGAAAGTCGCAAAAGATGTTGCCAAGAAGCACGCATCAGGATTGCAACAACAATTATCACGGACATTTTCTCGTAAAAAGTCATCAAAACAGCCAGATCAGTCGAAAGGATTGGCTCAACTACCACCCGTGCATCCAGGCAGTTCAGATGCACTGGAGCACCAGCCTGCTACCTCAAAAGGAAAGAAAAAAGATAATAACCTTACAAAAATGTTGGAGTCCATTGACAGTAATCCAAATAGCAATGAAGGCTTTAACTTGGAAATTGGAGATAAAAATATCAAAAAGCATGCTCCAAAGGGCAAACAAGTACATACTCACACTCAAATTTTTAAGTATGCTTATGGCCAGCTAGAGAAAGAGAAAGCAATGCAACAGCAAAACAAAAACTTGACCTTCTCAGGAGTGATTTCAATGGCCACTGATACTGAAATTAAGACTAGGCCTGTGATTGAAGTAGCTTTCAAAGATCTTACTCTAACATTGAAGGGAAAACACAGGCATATAATGAGGTGTGTCACAGGGAAGATTATGCCAGGTCGGGTTGCAGCAGTCATGGGTCCATCAGGGGCAGGGAAGACAACTTTTCTATCGGCTTTGGCTGGGAAGATTACTGGGTGCACTATGACTGGTTTAATTCTTATAAATGGAAAACCCGAGTCCATCCATTCATACAAAAAAATTATTGGTTTTGTTCCCCAAGATGATATAGTGCATGGAAATTTGACGGTTGAGGAGAACCTCCGATTTAGTGCTAGGTGCAGGTAAGTGAATTTTCTTTATTCAAAACTTTACCATTCTTGACGATAATATCAAGTCATGTTCTTATACTGCACTATTATGTGAACAGTGACCAGAGTGCCTTCCAGTTTTCAGGACTCTGCTCTTGCTTGGATGCTAATTATCCTGAACATTTTAATTTTTTGGATTTTCATATTTATTAGTTTTATCACCATCCAAAACCAAAACTAATTTCCACTGATGCTTGTGGGTTCATGTTCTATGTAATTTAACTGTAAAATTCTAATTCGTCAAATTCCTAAAGTATCATGACGTGTTTAGTATATTTGAACATTTGATAGCTTAACTTGGTATATACCCATTCATGATGGTTGGATCAGGGAATATGGTGATAATTATCAATCGTTGTTGTCTTTTACCCTTTACAAACATTCAAGTTTCCACCAGCCGCTTGGGTCTGTAAAAGCCAAAATTTTGAATATTTCAAGTTAAATATTGACTTTCCTCATGGATGGATTCTTTGACTATGTAGACTGTCAGCTGACATGCCAAAACCTGATAAAGTTCTTGTGGTAGAAAGAGTTATTGAGTCCTTGGGACTACAAGCAGTGAGAGATTCGCTTGTTGGAACTGTGGAGAAAAGAGGAATCTCTGGAGGTCAAAGAAAACGAGTTAATGTGGGGCTTGAAATGGTTATGGAACCTTCCTTATTGATCCTGGATGAGCCTACCACTGGTCTAGACAGTGCATCTTCTCAGTTACTTCTTCGATCACTTCGGCGGGAAGCCCTTGAAGGTGTGAACATCTGCATGGTACTTCACCAACCTAGGTATGTACAGCCAGCCCACCACCAACCCTATGTTGAACTTTAGAATGCCAATTCTCATGATACTCGATAAATGAACATAATTACTTTTTGGACCATCAATTACTTTTAATCTGACTTCAAGATTTTCCTTCCCCATAAAAACCTTGAAATCATAGATAACTCCCCTCCCTTCTAATGGGTCTTATTAATTTTTTGCCATGAGGAAACCCTCCTCTCCCTCTCCATCTCTAACTCTTCTTAACTTGATATTACTTTTACTTTGGCTTTTTTGGTCCTACGATCATAAGTAAACTTATTTTCATTTTTGTGGAATCAGCTATTCGTTGTTTAAGATGTTTGATGATTTGATACTTCTCGCCAAGGGTGGGCTTACTGCGTATCATGGATCTGTAAAGAAAGTTGAAGAGTACTTCGCTGGTATAGGGATCACAGTGCCAGATCGTGTTAATCCTCCAGACCATTTCATTGACATTCTTGAGGGTCTGGTGAAGCCAGTAGGTGTGAGTTATGAACAACTTCCTGTCCGTTGGATGCTTCATAATGGGTATCCAGTACCTCCGGACCTGCTGAAATTATGTGATTTTGATACATCTGCAAGCGGCTCAACACATGGAGGAAATCCTGGTGATGAAGCTGGAGAACAATCTCCTGCTGGAGATGTATTGCCGGACATGAAGTCCAATGCGGAGTCGCAGCGGGATCACGCACAGCAGAACTTCTTAAGTTCTAAGGATCTATCTAATCGAAGAACTCCTGGTTTAGCTCGGCAGTTTAGGTATTTCTTGGGAAGGTAAAGATTACTGAAATTATTACATCGTTCTACTTTTTATGCATCAGTAAGCAAGTTCTATCACTTCTAAATTGTAATCAAGTTCAGTATGATTGTGAGCCTTAAGTGTCAGAATTTCAATATCTTCAAAGGAGTCCAACAGTAAGTGCTCCTTTTTCAATACATTCTAAACAAATATACATGTATAATTTGTTTATTCATGTGACTTCTTATATATCTATAGAGATAAAGATTAAGAATTATAAGTAACTATAATGCAGTGGAGGATAAGGCATTCTTGTAGATAACAGTTAAACACCATTTGTTTTTAATTAAAGTTAAATACCACTACAAATGATTTATAATTAAACACTTATACAAAAGTAATTATAAATAAATCACCTAAAACATGCTTTTATTTCATCTAGTCTTATTCTCATATGTAAAACATATATAAACATATAGAAACATTGCTGTTAGTTTGCAACTGGAGATTTCTGTATGTGTTGTATTTGTGTTTCTTTTTTATTAAATAAGAATAATTGCTCTGTACATGGTTTTTCTTGCTTTTCCAGGGTGTGCAAGCAGCGACTGCGAGAAGCTAAACTTCAATTAGCTGATTACTTGATGTTGTTACTTGCTGGAGCATGCTTAGGAACTCTTGCTAAAGTGAATGATGAAACATTTGGTTCCCTTGGCTATACTTTCACAGTCATTGCTATTTGTGAGTTGCCAGTAATGAAATAAATAGCTTGTATGGTTTCTGCTGATTAGGAACTCTTGCTAAAGTGAATGATGAAACATTTGGTTCCCTTGGCTATACTCTCACCGTCATTGCTATTTGTGAGTTGCCAGTAATGAAATAAATAGCTTGTATGGTTTCTGCTGATTACAGCACCTTGTGGTGTCTTGCATAAATCATAGTCCTGTTATATTTTTTATAAATAGGTTGGATCACTTGATTATTTACCATAGCAAGTATAAACTTCTCCCAGAAAAAACTGAGACACTGCATAATCTATGCTTGATTACTTTCAGTTAGAAGTTCATCCCATTATATGTCTTATGTCATACGCTCTTTGCTTATTTTGCAGCCCTCCTATGCAAGATTGCAGCACTGAGATCATTTTCCCTTGACAAATTACAGTACTGGAGAGAGAGTGCATCAGGGATTAGCAGTCTGGCGCATTTTCTCGCAAAAGACACACTTGACCTTTTCAACACAATCGTCAAGCCACTGGTTTACCTGTCTATGTTCTATTTCTTCAATAATCCGAGATCAACTTTTACAGATAACTATGTTGTTTTAGTTTGTCTAGTGTACTGTGTGACTGGAATGGCATATGCACTTGCCATCTACTTTCAACCTGCTCCTGCCCAATTGGTACATACTCGAAACTCAACTCATGACATGCAAATTAAGATTGCAACATTATTACTTTTGTCAAGTAATAGACACTGTGTTTTGGATTCCATATAAAGTGTTCATTATTTGGTCGAGTTGATTCTGGGGACAAAAAAAAATTTGATCCTCCTTACCTATCTTACTTACTCTTCTTTTGCAGTGGTCGGTGCTTCTTCCTGTAGTTTTGACCCTCATTGCAAACCAAGATAAAGATAGTCCAATTGTCAAATATTTAGGAAAGTTTTGCTACCCTAAGTGGGCACTCGAAGGCTTTGTCATCGCAAATGCTGAAAGGTAATTTATATCCTCTTTCTCCTTTTCTATCCATTATATTGGAGTCTATTTAGCATGTTTGTAAGAATGCAGTCGATTTAGCATGTTTTAGCTTGCATTTGACAAGCAAAAATGCTAGTATGAAATAATCGATGATGCTTGCCTGATGATGTTTGCATGATGACTTAAGGAAACGATAGTTTCAATCTCAAGGCATATTGATAGCTATTTAACTGCGTTGCTTTGTTGAAAAGGCTTATTGATTCTGTTGAAAAGGCTTTGTTGTGATTGTGTAAACTCCAATGTTGACAGGTATTCTGGTGTATGGTTGATAACTCGCTGTACTTCACTGATGGAAAACGGCTATGATATCCATGACTGGCAACTTTGTTTAGTGATGCTCATTTTGTTCGGGATACTCAGCCGTTTAACTGCTTTCTTTCTGATGGTCACCTTCCAAAAGAAATGAGATTAGTTAGTTCTTTCATTTGCTGAGTTTCTTTGTAATGTATGTCACTTCCATGGTGTACGGCATCCACGAATCTCTCTCTCAGCAGTAGGATCCGAATACCAAAACTTTAGTCGATTTGTACAGATTAGATTCATATCATCAAAAATAGATTTCCGGGGGACATTACTTCTTGTAGCTTAATGCTCATTCCTTAATACAGCAGCCCATTACCGTGTAATGCATTGATACCACGGCAAAGTGGCTGGCTATGAAAATGACAATGTAAACATTGGAAATTCGTATAAAGTTTGAACTCTTGCCATTTTCAGGGTCATCCACTCAGCGGTGGGAGGGAGGTCTTTCCCAAACAGATTTCAACACAAAAATTTGTATGAACTTTGTTTGTTCTACCTGGTTGCAACACATGGATGTTTTCTATTATACCAATACAAACTTGTTTCCTAAACAACTATTGCTAACTCTTAACCCCAGAAAAGAGTACTTGTAAATCGACAACCGATTGATATTTAGGACCGTGCTAGCCTCTTGTTGCAAGCTCCACGATTGTATTGGAGCTTCCATAATCAAACTAAAAATCGTTTCGATATCCAAAATGAGCGAGAGTGGATTCAAAATTATAACCTTCCATTGCTTGAGATTCGATAGCATGTAGCAACTGCCGTACATCCAACCATAGACCTAATCCAAAGGAGAGTGTTATAACATAATCAAGCCCTCACCCTCACAAACAAAATGTAAATTCGAAATTTTCCCTATGTGTTGAATCCTAAGTAGTTAACTGAATTTGGCTTATAAAAATTTAGAAGGCTTAGTATATTGCGAAGAAAGATAGACGCCGGTAAACCCTGGGACATTATTACAGCAAAAGAGCGTGTAACAGTCCAAATGCTAACAAATCTTTAGACTTTCTCTCAACGTTTTAAAAACAAGTTTACTTGGGAGAGGTTTCCACCCTGAATGTTTAGTTTAAACCCATTACTAGCAAATGTTAATGTTGTCCTATTTGGACTTTCTCTCAAGGTTTTTAAAACAAGTCTACTTGGGAGAGTTTTCCACCCTAAATGTTTAGCTTAAACCCCTTGCTAGCCGATACTGTCCTACTTGGACTTTCTCAAGATTTTTAAAATGAGTCTTCTTGTAAGAGGTTTCCACCCGGAATGTTTAGTTATGCTCTCTAACGGTGGGATCTCACTTAGTGAGACTAATCCAATTATATAAATAGGTTGACTTTCTTTCCTTAGATGTTTTAAGACTATATCTGTAAGCAGACGCCGGAGGAGAAGACGCCGGGCAACCGTCCCAAGGCCGTTAAAATAGTAGCGTTAAGGGGCCGTCAAACAGTAAAGCCGCTAATAAAATCCACGTGTATTTCTCCGCCGGATTTCAAACGCATATAAACTGAGTAACAAAAGGCAGAGAAGAAAACGTTTGGATTCCCTTTTTTCCCCCAACGCTTTCTTGGCGGTTTAAAAGCACCACAATTTCCATTTTTGCGGTTTCCAACTCTCAACGCCACTCTTGTCTTTTCCCTTCCTCTCTTCAAGCTAAGCTCGGATCTTCACCTTCTTCGCTGGTACTTCTCCTCTCTTCTGCGAATTTTGAAATTGTTACTTTCTCTGCTACTTCTTGCTTTAGATTCTGCGAGATTACTGATCGATAGCTTTGAGTCAGTGGACTCGATGGCGGCTAGTGGTCAGTTTTAATTTACTGTTTGTTTGACTTCCGGGTGATGAAGGAAAGTGAAGAATACACTTTCTTCATTTCCGTATCGTTTCCCTTTTCTTTTGTGTTTGATTGACTGTGCTGATTAGCTTCGTGCATTTGCCTTTACATTCGCATTCCGATATTTTCATTTTCCCTACCTCAGAACTCGACATTTGAAGCTCTATTCCGTCTGAACTGTATCTTTTTCCTTTCGGCATTCAATCGAAAGCCGAAAGCCTTTCTTTTGTGAATCGTCTGTGAATTTTAGTCAATCTTTACTTTTCCGTTGTCAATTATTATTATTATTATTTTTTTTGGGGGTATTGCATGACTTTTTGAAGGTTGTGCAACTAATGCGGAAATTAGGATATGATTATTCTTATATTTAGGGGATGGGTGTAATACTTATTGAGTATGAAAAGTGGAGGGTTTTATTTAATTATCTTGGTTTATTTTTGCTGTTAATGAACTCATTGGATTTAGTATAACAAGAATGTCAGCCTTTTTAAACTCAATTACTGAATAGGTGAATTTACATGTAGATCAACATGTTTTGTACAGTAATCGTTAAAGCCTGTGCATTTAAGTAGAGTAGGTTCAGTCGCTAACCGATGAATTTGGGGAGATTATAGCTTTAGTTATTTTTCGTGACTGGTTGAGGTGTAAACTGTAGTTTATTTTATTCATTATCAATATGGGCTAATAATTTCTAATTCGAGCATAATTTTGTGGATAAAGCACTTATTACCATTTCAAAAGTTGACGATTTGATCTCCAGCTTCGTAATGATCGAACTAAAAGGAATAGTAACTAGTGATTATTTTTTGAATGTTGCCATCACTTAATGTCATACTTGAAAGTTTGATAAAAAAGACGAGCAACTTCTTCAAAGGGACCTTGTGAGTTAGTTACATCATTTTGCTAGAAACTAACTTCAATTGTGCCTTCTCAACTTATTATCTCTTAAGGTATTTTGACCTGAAAAGTTCAAACCAGGAAGTAGAAGACTTCAGTGAAGTGTTTTATCCCAGTAGTTGACGGTCATTCACAACAATAATCATGTTGATATGCCTTTTCTTGTGGTGCTAGAGCTGCTAATCCGTATCAGGACCTGTAGGATTGAGCTTCAAAGTATATCACATTATGGATCAAGAAGCGCATTTCTGCCGGAAGTTCACAAATATGAAATCTCATTGGGTGAGAAGTTTTTTAATACTATTAGGAAGTCGCTTTTACATTTAAATGTTATCCATTGAACACCTAGAATGATTTTCCAAAATTGATATGCGTGAATGATTTTTCATGATTTGAGTCTTATTGGAGAGTTTTTATATTATCGAGGGCACAATTTTATGAACGAGAAACAACTTCTCATTGATAAAATGAAAAGGAAAATGATTAAAGGATACGAACTCCCCAGGGGAGTGAACAAGGAAATAGAACCAGAAAACAAGCAAGATCATAAAGTGATTACAAACAAGAGAGAATAGCCAAGAAACAAAAAGGACCCATCAAACCAAAGCTTAGCTCCAAAAAAAACTCGAACAACAATCACAATAGCTGAAGATAAAATAAAAAATAAAAATAAAAACAAACAAGAAAAAAATGGCCAAAAACCTCTTCCAAAAATTAACAATCTAATTGAGAAAATTCGAGAGCAAAAGCACCAAAACTTGAACTGCCAGAATAGAATGCAAAGACCGTAAAAGAGCTCTCTGAAAACTTGATAAAAAAACTAATCTTTAAGAAGTTGGAGAAAGAATTTCTTGTAATTCAAGGCCACAAGCTTCGCTAGGGACTGAAGGGGGAGGAAGGAGAATCTCCTTACCATTTCCCTGATAGAAACTCAAAAGCATGGGAAAATGAGTCTTCAATCTCCATATCATCAAAGTGATTAACCATTGGCTCCAATAGAGATTCCACACTGCTTAGAATAACTTGAGATTCAACATCAAAGTCATCACAATGAGGAGGAAAAAGATAAACTGTGGGGGCTTTCGTCGAGTGAATCACCTCATGAGTAAAAAAATGTATCGTTTAAAGATAAAACTTTAGGGCTACTAGAAGGATTGAAAGCTTTGATGGAACTAATGTTGATAAGTTTTGACTACCCCTTGTCTTACAGAGGAGATCAAGAGACATGAACAATTTTCTTAAACTAAATTAGGATCCATAACATTATTCCCAATGGGCGACTGAGAGAAATGATGAGCTCACTTCTTCGAGTATGATGTAATGATTTTTAACCACTTTAACATATATGGGTTTTGAGGGCTCGAGATCTTTAATGGATGCCTCAAAGGGGAACCCATGAATCTTAGAAGGTGGTAAAACACTGATCCTAGATGTGAACAACGGATGCCTTAAAGGGCTGAACAATTTTCTTGAGGGCAAGCACAAGGCTCTTTGAAGCCCCTTCATTCAAAATAATAAAACCTTGAGGGCAAGCACAAAACTCCATAGAGATGACTCCCAACCTAACTAGCTGTCAAAATTTCCTTCAAAGAGCTTTCCAAATCTCCTTCAAAGAGCTTTCCAAATCTTGATGGCTTTATTATTCCTCTCTATCTATAGTCCCCAGTGAATTGAGTAGTAACCAGCCTACCATAACTTCCAATGTACATCACAGAAGTGTGGATTACGTAGCACCTCCTCCACAATAGAGCCACCATCTTTGATCCTAGCACCATTATTACTTATGAGTGAAATAGTTGCTCAGAGTTGTCATCAAGTTCCACATATTAAGCTATCATGTACGGATCTCAGGGTTAGATTGTTGTAGGATTTTGTGATTGTGGCTACCCTTCATGTTGCTTTCTTCCAAGAATCAAAGCTTACAATGGTGGACATAATCTCGGACAATTTTTCTTTTTTTTTTGAGTTTTAGATGAGTGTGCCCAGTGACTTCTGGTCATACCAAAATCACTTTAAACATGCCTTTTGGTATTTCCTGGTGTTCTCTAATGATCTGCAAGATGGCTGTGGTTCAACTCTTTTGTAGACATCCTTTTGAGGGGTAAAGCTAGAACCTATTAAGGCTCTTCTTTGGAGAGTTTGGTTTGGAAGGAATAGGAAATTTTTTCCGTAATTCTCACATTTCCTTGGGTGTTTTCATAATTTACTAGTTAGACTCCTTACATTTTGTGGTGTTGTCCAAAGCCTTTTGTCATTATGACATTTACCAATTAGGATCCTTTTACGCAAATCCCCTGGTTCCATGTGTCATCCCTTTTCCTATTCCTCCATTTTAATACATCCTTTTGGTTTCCTATATAGGAAGTTAAAAGAAATGTAAAAAGAAAAAACTTGAAAATGTTGCCCTATTTGATAACATTTGATTTTTAGTTCTTGAAAATTAAGCTTTTAAACATTACTTCGGTATAAGTTTCTTGTTTTGTTATATACTTGCTACCATTTTTAAAAAAACCAAAAGTCATGTTTTGAAAAACTAAAAAAAGTAGTTTTAAAAATTTTGTTTGTTTTTGGAAGACGACTAAGAATTCATATGTTACTTAAAAAAGATGAAAATCGTAGTTGAGAAACCACTTGTAAACAAGCTTAATTTTCAAAAGACCAAAAACAAAAAATCAATTTGGTTATCAAACGGGGCTGTCATAATTCTTATTCAAATTTAGTTTTATCTTTCTTGATTGATTGAAGTGTAATGGAATTTTTTAGGATCTTGATCAACTGCTGGATGATGCCAATGAAGTAGGGGAATTCCATGCAGCAAACAATCTGCCAAATACATGTAAAGTTTATCTTCTCATAAACATATAATTTTTCCTTGTGTGGTTATATGTTAACAAATTTCATATGTAGTCAGTATTCTCAAGCCTCTGTTTCCCCTCTCTTTCTTTCTCCCTGTTTTTCTTTATCTTTAACTTCAATGATGTATTCTTGAAGCACAGATGCAGAAGTTGCTGAAAATTCTTTCAGACAGAATAGGGGATTACAATTGGGAAACTTAAGTTCAGAGTGCAAGTCTCAGGGATCAAGCAGGAGTGATGCTGATGCTTTTGGGATATCAGAATTGTCAGCAGCAATGATAATGGAGGCTGAATACAATGATACACATGTTGAGAGGGGTTTCACTCATGATTTGTGTGCTGGTACCAATAGTAGTCGTGTAACACCACTCGAAGGAAGCATCTGTGATACAATACTTGGTAATAGAAATATCCATAAATTGGTAAACTTAAGTTCAGAGTGCAAGTCTCAAGGATCAAGCAGGAGTGATACAGATGCTTTTGGAATATCAGAATTGTCAGCAGCAATGATAATGGAGACTGAATTCAATAATACACATGTTGAGAGGGGTTTCACTCATGATTTGTGTGCTGATCTGAGGTCCAATAGTAGTCGTGTAACACCACACGAAGGCAGCATCTGCGATACAATACTTGATAATAGAAATGTCCATAAATTTAATACTAATGAAAGCTATATAGAAAATCGTGATTTATCTGATGAAAATGTGAAGGGTGATATTGTGGCAAGCAAACTCGTCAGTTGTTCAAGGGAGAGGAGATTGCGTAAGCCTACACGAAGGTTCATTGAAGAATTTTCAGATTCTAAGTCTGAAAGTAACAAGGGAAGGAAAAAAACTCCTACAAAAGATAAATACATGAAAGGGACATCTACTGAAGAATCTAATCATGTTGGACATGAGGTACAAGTGTCCACGCCTAAAAGTGAATGGCATTGTGGTACTTCTGTTCCAGTGCAGTCTCGATCTCAAAGAAGACATCCAAAGAAGCATGTACCAGTTTCGGTACGGGAGTTCTCTCTTGATATCTGTTCATCCTGTCAATATAATTATCATTGAGATTTCTGTGTCTTATTTGCCTTTCATATATTATATGATTTTTTTTAATGGTTTGTTTGGTGCAAAGTCTTTCTAGGGTTAAAGCTGGAACGATGAAGTCATGCATAATGCTATATCTTTTTGAAAGTCGTAATTTTTTTTTGTCTATCTTCATGTGTGGGGGGGTTTTGCTTGGGGGTTGTAAATAGAAAATTCTTGTTGTCTTTTCCTGCCGTAACTTCAAAGTTTGTAATTTATGAGTCTTTGACCGTGGAACTCTGTTGTTTTATCACCTAATTCTGCTATAGTTCAGAATTGTAAGTTCTTTCATTCTATATTACAGGGATTTCTATCAGAAGACGTATTTTCTGCAACAGAATGTAAAAATGTTTATTCATCTGCTAAAAGATGTAAAAAGCATGATAGGAGGAAGCACCAGAAGATGTGGACCCTTACTGAAGTAATGCAATTAGTTGATGGAATTGCTGAATATGGAACTGGCCGCTGGACTCATATAAAGAGGCACCTATTTGCACTTTCTCCTCATCGCACACCTATAGATCTCAGGGTATCTGTCTCATGATTGGTTTAGCTTATTGATGTCCTTGAGTCCAATGAGAATGTGAATTGTGTATGCCTTATCTTGTTTTCCCTGCAGGACAAATGGCGAAATCTTCTGAGAGCTAGCTGTGTTAACATACAGAACAGAAAAGGGGTGAGCCTTCTTGTCTTAATGCTTCACCTTTCTAGCGGATGTGAATTGTGCACGCCTTGGATTAACTTTTAATGACCTTTTGTCCTTGTTCCAATTCCATTGAATCTTTTGTATGGAAGTAAATTTTTAGCATGCTTTTAGTTGGTTGAAAATGTTTCAATTACACAGATCGAACGGAAGCAATCACATGCCTCACGTCCACTTCCAAAATCCCTGCTCCAACGCGTCTATGAACTGGCCAATATTTATCCATATCCAAAAGAGCGCAGTCCAAAATCAGTCGAAGCAACTACACCTGCCACGTGTCTTACTGAAAGTAACGCTTTGCCATTCAATTGGGGGCGGAAGAAGGACGAATGATATCTACTTCGGAAACAGCAGAAAGGCCTTTGCAGTGAAGTTGAAGTTCAAATAATACTTGTAATTAGATGTAAAAAGATTTCTGTTTCTGTTTTGATCCTATTGTAACAGTGATATGCTCTTGAAAATGGGAAAAAATCTTCCATTATGAAAGCTGCGGAGCTAATTAACTAAAAATTTATAATATCATCTCTTCTTTTCCTTTGTTTTTTTAAGAATCAGATCCATAAACATTTCCTAATACCAATTGTTAATTCTCGAGGGAAGCTAGAGGTTCCCGGATTCTGTTGCATTGAGGAAAGGAAGTCATGTTGCAGTTTGAACTAATTGCTCGGAGGGAGGGGAAATCAGGAAGCACCTTGAGCAGGGAATACTTGAGTGAATATCTCCATGCTTTCTAATGTTTGCCTCTGCAGAAGAACCAACCACTCTCTTGCTGGGTGAGGTAAGTATGCTTTACTATTCTTTTTTGTGCAAGTTGATGATTACTCGTATGGATCTATTTTATCCAGTCTCAATCAACATATTTCTTCTCTATGCCAGGTGATTTCTTAATGAAATTTTTGCTTACACTGTATCGTTTGGCACTAGTTTCTTCTTATTACTGGTTGTCTATATCATGGATTCATGCATAAACCTAGACACGTGTAGACAATAAGAGATGACCATTACTAATCCTTTGGATTTTCTAGACAGGCTATTATTACTTCACCCCCTGCCTACTCCTTTGAACATAGGAACATGAAAAGCTCGAACAAATAGAAATAAGATCTTTCTGGTACACTATGTACACTATATTCAATCTTCTGGATTTTCAAACACGTCTGTTAGGGAGAGGTTTCCACACCCTTATAAGAAATGCTTTGTTCCCCTCTCCAACCGATGTCGGATCTCACAATCACCTCGTGGAGGCCAGCGTCATCGCTAGCACACCGCCTGGTGCCCTGGTTCTGATATCATTTGTAACAACCCAAGCCCAATATTGTCTTTTTTGGACTTTCCCTTCCGAACTTCCCCTCAAGGTTTTATAATGCGTCTGGTAGGGATAAGTTTCCATACCTTTATAAAAATAATGTTTCGTTCTCCTCTCCAACTGATATAAGATCTCACAGTAGAACAATAGGTAAGTTCTTAGACTTGATTAATATTAACAAATGCCCTAGTAGTTTATAATTGAAGAAAGTTAGTATTAAAAATGAATTAGGGAGTCTCCACCAGAAGGCTGGACAAGATATTGAGTATGTTTGTATTGTAGGCCTGCTTTTTTAAATTATTGAATTATTATGGTTGAAATGGTACTTCTGGTCCACTTTAGCAGCCTCAATAGGGAAGATCCATCTTCATAATGGGAATCATGACGACGACCTAAAAGGCAATTAGGCATAATGATGTTTCCTGTTAGGATTGCTAAGTGATGTCAGTTTATAAATTACAAACAATAGTTTCCAACAATCTCCTGCAGCCAATCACTTCATAGAGACTTTTAGCAAAAGTACTTCATAGTGACTTTAGCAGGATCTTAGTAAATGATACAAAACCATAGATTTTGGGTTCCTGTGGCATGCATTTTACTTCGCTTGTCAATTCTCTCTCTTTCTGTCTGCACAATGAATTCTTCGGTATGGATTGTTCGGTATGAATTGTTCGGTATGAATTGTTCGGTATGGATATTCGATATAAATTTCATAGGCCTCTAATTTATGTATACACAAAAATTTTCCATTCTAGTCTAATAAACGTATTTGATAATTGTTTCGAATAGATAAGTTCATAAAACAACTGTTATCAGGCATATCTTGGTGCCTTGAAATAACTGACTTTTGACATTTACATTCCTATAGCTTTTTAAGTTTCATTATCCCTTTCGATATATATATAATTCTTATTGCCTTGAATTTCTTTCGGAGAGATTTTCTGTAATAGTCTAAGCCCACCACTAGTAGATTTTCTGTAATAGTCTAAGCCCACCACTAGTAGATATTGTTCGCTTTGGCCTGTTACGTATCGCTTTGGCCTTACGATTTTAAAATGTGTCTGTTAGGGAGATGTTTTCACACCCTTAATGTTTCGTTCCCCTCTCCAACCGATATGAGATCTCACAACCCACCCCCTTTGGGGCCCAACGTCTTTGCTGGCACTCGTTGTCCTCTCCAACCGATGTGGGATCTCACAATCCACCCTCCTTTAGAGTCCAACGTCCTCAGTGGCACACTGCTTGTTGCCTAGCTCTGATATCATTTGTAACAACCCAAGCCAACCGTTAGCAGATATTGTCCGCTTTAGCCTGTTACGTATCGCCGTCAGTCTCAAGGTTTTAAAATGCATCCGCTACGAAGAGGTTTCCATGCCCTTATAAAGAATGTTTTGTTTTCCTCTCCACCCAATGTGGGATCTCACATTTTCATCCTAGTTTTTTTATTAATTGTCAACTCCTTGTCTAGTTGCCCTGCCGAGCGGTATAGCCTTTTGAAGAATAAGGGATATCAAAAAGGTTTTAGAACATGTAAGTTAGTGGTATTGAATTTATTGGGACCAATTTTTATGGTGACATCCATTTACTTAAAGTTCCTAACACTCACTTCCACCATTCAATTATATGGTTATTCAAGTCTTCAAGGGATCATCACATCAATCTACTAAATGGAGATGTTTGACGAATTTGCAAATACAGGTAATGATCAGATCAAGGGACATTGTAGCTGGTGACTAAAAAAAGCATTGTAATGGTAAATGGCTAAAAAAAGGTTCCATATTTGGGGTTTATAGCTAAAGGAGATGTTGTCAATTGTAATTCATCTCTATCCTATGCTTGATGTACATTGTTATTTACTTTGTTTTTTGTTTTTGTTTTTAATTTTAAAAAGTTTACGCCATTAACTAAAAAACCCTCGAATTCATTCTCCAATAATTTTCAAATTTTATTTACTCTCACTCTTCTCTTGATTATCAAACTTTCTTAGCATAATGTTTTGCATTTTCTTTGAGTTCTAAATTTCGAAAGTGATCATCATATGTTCTTTGCACTATTACTTGATCTTTATCTTATAAGATGATGTTTGGGGTGAGGAACACGTTTGTGATAACTTGACCTTTTTCTAGAAGGATATGTATGCAATAATTGGTTCTGTAAACGGCATAAAAATCAAAATAAATGTCATGATTTGTATTACTTTTCTCTATTTTTGTAATAGTTTAAATATGACAATATTTACTAGCGAACTTGAGCCATTACAAATAGTATCAGAGCTAGATACCGAGCGTTAGTTAAGCCAATAAGGATGTTGAGCTCCCACGATAATTAAATTTTTTTTTATACTTTCAATTTGGATGAGTCTCCTCTATTACTAGGATATGTTTGAATTAATAAATAGACTTTTGTTTTAAATATAGAAACCAAATTAAAAAGAAAATAAATGAGACTTGTGTTTTAAGTATTGGTCCTATAATATGTTCTAGAAGTAGCTTTTAAAGTTTTTTTTCTTAAAAGAAAATAGTTCCCTCCAATCTTTTAATATTTTAATAAATTATAATGAGCTAATATTGTAATTATTAATCTATTAATATGGTGAATAATAGAAATTTTAATTGCTATAAACGTTGAGAAATTAGACATTTTTTGTAAAAAAGATCAAAATTTAGCAATTTACTTAATGGACAACCATAGTCTGTATTCGCATGGGCTTCCACTATGAGAATTGACATTTTCATTTTCTTTTCTTTAAATATGGTTTTTATTTTAAAAACATATAAACGTTTATATTATTGATTTATCAATTGAAAAGACATCAATTTTGATTTGAGCACGTGTGATAAAAATGATTTGTATATGAAAAATCTTGGATTTTGTAAGATATGGTCTTAAATTATTTATTTTTTTCGATGAATTAGTAGTTAAATTTAATCATGATGTTAGAAACCTTGCTATAATTACATTATCGCATATATAATTGGATAAGATATTTTGAATTGGATTGTTTTTATTTTATTTTATGTTATTAATTTTTTTTTTTTACATTTTAATTTTTTAAAAATATCTTAATATTTGAATTAAGTTTGTGGTTTAATAATTATAATTTTCTTTTATAATTGAGATAAAATTATAATTTAAAATTTTATTTTGAATCATTATTATGCAATACAATAATTCAGCGGTGAGAATTCTTTATGATCATATATGAACCTATGTACGGTTCGATTTATGAAGATATGGTATGAAAAGGGTGCATTCAAATTTCGTTTTTCTATTAGTTGACAATTCATCTCGTCATCATAGGATAATAGGAACAAAAATTTTATACAATTATATTTTAAAAAACGATGGTTATATTCAAATTATTTATAAATTCAAAAGTAGGAAATAAAAATAAAAACCATTTTCTTGGATTCTTAAAAAAAAAAAAAAAAAAAAACATATGCTTCCAAGAGGGAAGCATGGGAAGTTATTAATGGGAAGATATGGGGCAAAAGTAGTTGAAGAAAAAACATCAAATTAATATTCAAATGCAAATAAATAAATAAATAATACAAAATTACAGAATGCCAGCCTCTGACCTGCAGGGCATGTTATCACTTACAAGTACAGCTTGTTAAAACTGAGCACTGCACGTGCACATCTCCTACACACATTCACTTCGACCCAATTCAAATCATTGTATCTTTTTTGGGTCAAGTTGGATGAAGCCTTCGGCAAACACGACATCTTTATTACATTATCATATCGATTAAAACAAAAAACAGGTCGAGTCGGATCAAACCTTCGATAAAAACGTCATCTTTATTATGTTATCATATCAATTAAAACAAAAGACGGGTCGAGTCGGATTAAACATTCGAAAAAGACGACATTTTTATTACGTTATCATATTGATTAAAACGAAAAACGACATCTTTATTAATACGGAAAAGACCCTTTTGGATAACAATTACGAAAGACGTAGTTCTAGGATTGTCGGTATAGTACGAGCTATTGAATCGGCTGCTTTATTTTTGGTTTGGAGATAAGGAACTGGGTCCATTGTGTTATGCATGCCAACTAGCTAGCTACATTACTCGTTCTTCTCTTTGAATCTCTCAAGAGAGTTGGGGTAGGAGTGGCCCAACATTCATGTGCTTGATATCACTGCCTAAAACCCCATAACTTTTGCTATCTATATTAGAAGTGGGGAAGGGTTTTGCCCACTTGGAAACAAACCTTGGGGGTTCTTTCAACTCATAGCCTACCCTTCATGCTTTCGCTTCAAAAAATTTGAATCCAAACCAAAGATATCAGATTATTATCTCAATGTGATATGATTCTTTAATGCATGTTTGTGTTTGGTTCTTGAAATGACATTATAAACTGCCAATTTGATTGAGTATTCTTGGGTCACTTCCTTTTCCCATCAATTATTGCACAAATATCTTCGATCCCTGTTTTGGGTCTGAACCCAGATGATAATTTGTAAGATCCCACATTGGATAGAGTGGGAAACCTCTCCTTAATAGACGCGTTTTAAAACTTTGAGGGTAAGCCCAGAACGAAAGTCTAAAGAGAACAATATCTGCCAACAGTGGACTTGAGCTGTTATAGTTGGTATCAGAGCCAGACATTGAGCGATGTGTCAGAGAGGTGGGTGAGCCCTGAAAGGGGGTGGACACGAGACGTTGTGCCAACAAGGATGTTGAGCCCCAAAGGGGATGGATTGGGGGTCCCACATCGATTGGAAAAGAGTAACTAGTGTCGGCGAAGACGCTGGGCTCCGAAGGGGGTGGATTGTGAGATCCCATATCGGTTGAAGAGGAAAAACCTAGAAGACAATATCCAAAGAAGACAATATCGGCTAACGATTGGCTTGGACGGTTGCATAACCAATTTTGAATTCTCTAAAAAATTGATTTCAGGTGACAGCCATGAAAGGACTGTTAAAAAAATGGAGTTTTTCTGAGTCTCTGTTAAGTGTATGTGTTGAGTTTACAGGTTTGCATGAAGACCATTTGCAAGTGACTGAGAACGATGTTTCAAGGAGAGGAAGGTGTGTTTCTTGTAGAACACCAAACCACAAGTACTCCATTGTCGTCCTTGGGAGATGAATCAGTGAGCTGGCCTCTGCTGCAACTATTAAATGAACCAAACCAAATAATAAAAAAAAAACATTGTATTATCTATACCGAGCTTGTTCGAGTCAATAAAATTTAACTCGAAAATATATATATATCATCGACCAAAACGTACTAGCTTCGAATCTCCCTACTTTCATGGGTTAAACTTAAAAAAAGAACTTTTAGACCAATAGTTAAGACACGATTATCTGATCGAGTTCTAAGCTAGAGTTACCGCCTTTCGCCCATATGAAAAAGAACTTTTTAGCTGTTCGTGTGATCAATGCCTTTCTTTGTCTGAATTTCATGGTTTGAAAGAGTTGAATGATGATATCAAAGAGCCCAAAAGACAGTACAGGACATATGCTTTTTAAGCAGAATCTTGTAAATGGGAGCATATAGGATTAGGTGGAATCATAACAAAATTATTGTCCCATGCTCATCCTATCCTTTCATCATAATCGCCACAATTCAAAAACGTGTCCAATTCAACACATTTTACCAAAAAGGGGGAAAAAAAATTAAAGGAAAGCTCATTATTTCGGCTGCAAGAACGTCTCTGTAATAGTCCAAAGTCACCACTAGTAGATATTGTCCACTTTCACCCGTTATGTATTGCTGTCAGCCTCATGGTTTTAGAATGCATCTACTAAGAGAGTTTTCATACCCTTATAAGGAATGCTTCGTTCCTTTCTCCAACCAATGTGGGATCTCACAATCCACCCCCTTAGGGGCCCAGCGTCCTCGCTGGCACACCGCCCGATGTCTAGTTCTGATACCATTTGTAACAGTTCAAAACCACCGCTAACAGATATGGTCTATTTTGACATGTTATGTATCGCCATCAGCCTCACGGTTGTAAAACGCGTCTACTAAGAGAGGTTTCCACATTCTTATAAGGAATGTTTCGTTCCTCTCTCCAACTAATGTGGGATCTCACAATTCACCCCCTAAGAATTCTAGCGTCCTCGCTGGCACATCGCACAGTGTCTGACTCTAATACCATTTGAAACAGCCCAAGGCCACCGCTAGCAGATATTATCCACTTTGACCCGTTACGTACCTCACGGTTGTAAAACGTGTCTACTAAGAAAAGTTTTCACACCCTTATAAGAAATGTTTCGTTCTTTTCTCCAACCAAGGTGGAATCTCACGTTCTCCACGTATAGATTCAAACAAAATCATGAAGTTAAGAGCAGAAGGACTGAGTCAAAGTACAAGACTATTAAGACATGGGTGTCTATCATTTTCCTGAGAAGGAGAATCTTCAGCTTTCTTTCTTTAAATACAAACAGACTCGAGAAAGAAGATAAAAAAGAGGTCCAGATACGAGGAACTGATAACTGGGAGCAACCAGATCAAGACTTCAAACAAAAGTATATGTAAGAGATCACTGAAGTTTTTGAACTATGAGTTATGTTTGAGTGAAAGTGGCCCATCTCCTGCTCCCAGATGTGCTGCTGCACACAAGCTTATCACAAAACAATCTGCACCAAATGCAAGAAAAAATGTATGGCAATGCTGCTTTTCTCTGCATAATAAGATAAGAATCCCATAAGGTACTGTTTCAAATGCACAAATCTGTACGGCTATAGTACTCTAAATCCCTCTCTGTTCATAATAAAAGATATACAGATTCTGATGAAGTACTAAAACATTTCATGGTGCGCTCAAATCAATCCAAATATAAAAAAGATATGAGCAACAGTTTAAATATGACTGTTACTTTGCTTTATGCTGATTTTGACACATCAATGAGTCAATCTAGCTCTCTTAAGATGTACATCGATTGGAGAGGGGAACGAAACATTTTTTATAAGGGTGTGGAAACCTCTCTTTAGTAGATGCGTTTTAAAATTGTGAGACTGACGGCGATTCGTTACGGGTCAAAACGGACAATATCTATTAGCAGTGGGCTTAGACTGTTACATGAAATGATTCAGGAAAAGAATGAGATACGACCTTCTACATAACCAATCCTGTTTGGGGGCCTCAGATCGAACCAACTGCTAGGTGGAGCTGAGATTTAGTAACTCGTAGTGATCGTATATAGAGATGTCCATTTAACCCGCAGGCTACCCTTCAGGAACTCTTAAGGGTGGCCTGCAGTCTCGGAGTAATGCCTATCCGAAGGTCGTTTGGTGAGCTGAATAAGAAAAATCCTTGATATCTCCTAAGTTGAGGCGTTGAGCGGGACATGAACTGTAATTTAAAACTTTTTGGATGTCATATGATATCAGAATTTAGATTTTCAAGAGCAATAAGTCATGAAGTTGTGTGAATAAAAGTATCCAAAGACCATTATTACATTCAGTAGCTGAGAATAGATGAAATCAGCTCAATGAGTGTGAACAAATTGATATTCGACAATATCTAAGATTAAAGCTTAAAAGTCAGAAATAAGTGGCATTGCCACTATACCCAAGAAAGTTATCCCCATCCCCTCTTTCAAAGCTTATCTCTTCTCCACTCCAATCCGTGGGGCCATTGCAAATTTAACTACAAGAACTTGGGGGGAGGGGGAATCAGTCCACCATTGCTCCATGATTTAGTAAAATAAAAGAAGAAGGGAGGTTGTCCACCGCTAGGAGATATTGTCCTCTTTGGACTTCTCCTTTCGGACTTCTCTTTAAGGTTTTTAAAACGCGTCTGCTAGAGAGAGGTTTCCACACCCTTATAAAGAATACTTCGTTTTCCTACCCAACCGATGTGAGATCTCACAATCCACTCCCTTTCGGGGCCAGTGTCCTCGCTGGCACTCGTTCCCTTCTCCAATCGATGTGAGACCCCCAACCCCTCTTCGGGGTCCAGCATCTTTGCTGACACACCGCCTCGTGTCCACTCCCTTCGAAGCTCAACCTCCTCGCTGGCACATCACTCGGTGTCTAACTCTGATACCATTTGTAGCAGCCCATGTCCACCACTAGCAGATATTATCTTCTTTGGACTTTCTCTTTCAAACTTTCCCTCAAGGTTTTTAAAACACGTCTACTCGGGAGAAGTTTCCACACCCTTATAAAGAATGTTTCGTTCTCCTCTCCAACTGATGTGGGATCTCACAATTCACCCTCTTTTAGGACCCAGCGTCCTTGCCGGACACGAGGCGGTGTGCCAACAAGAACGCTAGGCCGCGAAAGGGGTAGATTAGGGGGTCCCACATCAATTGGAGAAGGGAACGATGCCAACAAGGACGTTGGGTCTTGAAAGGGAGTGGATTGTGAGATCTCACATCGGTTAGGGAGGAGAACAAAACATTGTTTATAAGGGTGTGGAAACCTCTCCCTAGCCGATATATTTTAAAAACTTTGAAGGGAAGTCTAAAAGAGAAAGTCCAAAGAGAACCATATCTGCTAGCGGACTTGGACAGTTACATTTCATTTGGCAGATCCAAGTCTCTCTCTTCCCCATTTATGAATATAAATACTTTCATCTCAAAACAATGCCATAAATGTTCGTACAATTCGTATAATTTAGAGATGCAATAATATAATGAAGTAAAGTGGTACAGCACGGCAAAGGGGCACTGTGAAAGAGAAAATGGTATACAGAAACTAAGCCCACTTCTTAGTTATATCTATCATGTCAACCATTTAATACTCTTCTCCCTCCACTCTTATATATACCTTTCAGTATCTCTTTAATGCCATACTTTCTTTCTATATCTCTTCCTCTCAGATTCAGTAGCTAAAGATGAAGGGGAAGTTTATAAGAGCATGTGCAAACAAATGGAGGAAGATAGGGAGCAAAGTGGTGCCTTGTACAGCCTGCGAGCACTGTTGCCAATGGGTTCTATGGTCTCCTTTGCACGAGGATTGCTTCATTCCACGAGATGTCCCAAAGGGTCACTTGGTTGTTTATGTGGGTGAGAATTACAGAAGATTTGTGATCAAAATTAGTCTTCTGAATCATCCTTTGTTCAAGGCATTGCTGGATCAAGCACAAGATGAGTTTGATTTCACTGCTAACTCAAAACTCTGCATTCCTTGTGATGAGAACCTTTTCCTTAGTGTTGTCCGCCGTGCTAGCTCGGCGTGCTAGCTCGTCGTATAACCGACAAATCCCTCTCTGTGTTTGAAGATTGGTTGCTGTCGAATTTGATTTGTTTTGGAAGCTTTGAATCCTCTTTGAGAATGCTGATATGTATGTAGCCATGATTTGTTGTATACTAATGTAACTTGATTAAGAGCTAATGATTTCCTTACCACTTGGGGATCTAATGCCATTATAAGAAAACTGTAAAGATCTTTAATCTCTTTGCAAGAGAAATCCAGGTTGATTCAAATTCATACCAGGAAGATTAAATCTCAAGGTTCTCTGTGGATTCATTGGACTAATGATCTTTCATGACTACTGACTGTTGGCCCAATTTCCTAGCAATAGATCTCGCCACATTTCGCACGCACCATAGTGTTACGGTCATGCTCGTTCATGTAACAGCTCAAGCTTACCACTAGCAAATATTGTCTGCTTTGATCCTCAGCCTCACGGTTTTAAAACGCGTCTTCTAGGGAACGGTTTCCACACCCTTATAAGGAATGCTTCGTTCCCCTCTCCAACCAATGTGGGATCTCACAGTCTAGGGTGTGTTGCCTATGGCCGCATACGCATGCCAAACCAAACCCTTTATTTGATTTCATGTTGTATTGCCTTACTATTGTATTTTCTGTTGTATGACTGTTCGGCGAAATCATGTATAGGCTTACTAAACCTGAATCGCCTGAAAATGTACTATAGAGGGATGCAGCTAATTGTTAATTCTTCCTACCCGAAATTATATGCTATCTAAGCCGTTGTGTTGCCTTTCTCGCTTATAGTCTATAATATTGCTTTCAAGCTCTCTTTCGAAAATCTCTCTGCCCGTTTTCTAAAACCTTCTTCTCAAAGCGGGGTCAGAGGCTTGAGAATACGTTGTTTGGCCGTAAACGACGCGAATCCGAATTAGCTTGACTCACTCGGTGTTGGAGGTGAGTGCCGCACAATCGCAAAGTCCGCTGCCATAAAAAGTGCGATTGTGACACACTGCAACTAGACTCAAGGCTCGCACTCAGGCTCCTAAAAGTCAGCTATTATTGCCAGTGAAGCAACTCCACGTACAAAATCCTCAATGGTGGTTGACATTCCAGTGCATTATCTCAAATAAGGAAACAGCCAAGTAGTTGGATATTGCAAAAGTTTTAAAAAGTGATGGAACAAAGAACAGAAAAGACTCATGCTCTTGGATGACTTGTGAGCCCATGGTTTTCTGTCAACCTACAACCCCTCCAATTGTAAGGCTTCATGCACTTTTCCAAACAATTAGTGTTTGTGGGAAATAAGCGCATGGCCAGTACAGCTTACAAATACAACCTGAAATTGCAGCATTACAGACAGCCGAGAGGTCAGCTACAATGGCAGCTGTTTGAATCTACCATCATAAGCTTTCTCTGACCAAATCGATTTCCCTGTAAACGGGCATCTCTACATCAAGCAGAAAGGTAGAACATCAGAACCTTGACTGGAAAGCCATGGGAACATATATTTCCCGAAGTCCGGACTAGGACCCTCCCTTTCTAGGTTAAGTTCTAAAACTCAACTTTGTCTCTACTCTAGGCTAAGATTATTGAAATGTAACGTCGTATCTCATTTCATCATCTTGATTTCCAAAATAGAGCTCTCATGATTCTGTATCGATTTGGGACTTCACTAAGATGAGTTTGAACCCTTCATTGAGTCAAAGTATGCTTAAAACACTTTATCGAGGGTTACCATGTGATTCGAGCACTTATCGGAACATACTAGGAAATACTAATGTTTAACAAGACAACTCAAGCAAGTACTATGTCGAACGACAACTATTGAGTCCCACTAATGCATTGTGATGCCACCACGTGCATCAAAATGTCATCCATCTTTGCAGCTCACTTGGGCATGCTTATCGAGAACCGAGCACAATTTAGAGACAATTTGTAAAGTCTAACTAAATCATAAGAACTAAACTAAAAGTACTCCGAACCCATAAAGATTAAATAGAAACCCTTAAAAATGTAGAGATACAATTAAAATTATACCTAACTTGTAAAGACCAAATTAAAATTAATTTGTAAATTGTGATATTATAAAGTCTGTCAATAGTATAAGACAAATATTGATTGATTTAACCTAGTATGTCCTAAAATATAGATATCAATTGCCACTTAACTATGATCATGATGACGAACTTTGCACCTTTAAACTAGTTTTTCGTAGGCATTTTTTTAGTTCAACAATACGTTAAGAGTTAAAAATTCTGCAATATTATGACAAAGCAAGTACTACATATATAGATAAAAAAAACATTCTAAATTTATTGCATGCCATACACAATTGTGGCACAAAATCAAGGTGAATAAAATTATTCTTTTTTCGTCTTTTACAAACTACATCGACGACGAATACTAACATAGACCAAAAAATGGGAAGGAAAAGGAAACCGTGTTTCGTAGAAATAAATTTTAACAGATCTCAATCATCTGACAATGTACGGCTGATTACATGAACAGGGCCATCTCAGTTTTCCCTTGGATGGCCAGCAAACGATCAATAGTTAAAAAGAGTAGCACCCTTGGGAGAAGCTACCTCAGAGTCATCAATATGATCTGAACTTATTACTCTTCAGAGAAACTATGAAAAGATATGAAGGAAGCCAGAATGGTTCCTGAAAAACATTCCTCAAAGATGGTCACAAATTGCATGGGTGAACTCAGAAGTTGATGATGAACCGCCGAGGTCGGCTGTTCGGTACTTCCCTTCTGCAATGGTTTTGAGGATAGCGTCTTGGATCCGATCAGCTTTGTCATGGAGCTTCAAATGCCGAAGCATCGTGACAGAACTTAAAAGCAATGCAGTTGGATTGGCCAAATTCTGGGAAAGTTTCACCGGGTTTCAGATGTATGAAAATAAACTTTCCAACAAAGCATTCTAAATTTATTGAGTGCCATACGATTGTGTTTATTGTGTGCTTGCAAAAGATATATTCAAAATCAGCAATTGTGTTATACAGGTTGTGCTTTTGCAAAAACGTATGAAAACTCCTATTGTATTCGAGTTAGTCGGGTAATTTTTTTAAAAGAAAAGAAATTTAGAACAGGATTCAATAGATTTATTTGAAAATGTATTATGTTGGTTTTGGTTGAACTGCAGCAAAAGATTCTTCTAATTACTCTATGAAGGGAAGTTTTTAAGATACATGACAAAGCAAATATGTAATGTCCTGTAGAGGCTACCTCTTTATTCATTTTGTTCAACATGGTTTCTGGTAATTTTGTTCCTTCTAGGAACACTACATGTGCTCCTCAGATCTTTGTTCTATTCTTAGTATGAAGGGAATTTATACCTAATTCTGAGATATAAAGGGCTACCTATCAAGGGTATATTGGTATTCAAAAAATAAAAAACTGTGCTAAAAAGAAAAGAATTCACTCTTCATCCACTCTTTTCTATAGCTCTTTATTTTATCTTTTTCTCTGTTTCATGAAAACTGACTTGTTTGATACTATGTGGGTTTTTGTTTCTATTCTTCTAAAAGAAGTTTGTGAGAGATTAGCATTTTTTCTCCTAAAACGGGGTTTCTTCCCAGAAACCTTTTTTGATTTACAAAATGATAAATACATTATAAGTAACATTTTCTCTTGCTACTCCCTCTCTGCACTTCATTTTTTTACCCACTTTTTCTTAATCATCTCTCCACTTCAAGATGATAATAATATTTGAAAATGTGCAACTTATGATGACTCTAAACCTTTTAATCTATTATAGCTAATTTTTATTTCATTAGAATGTCATGCAGCTAGATAGTATTCTCATGAAATTCTTTCCTATGAGTATCAAACATTTTCATGTCAAAAAGGCCATCTATTAGTCACATAGGTCTCCAAGGTTGGCATGCTATCACTTGTCAAGATTATTGTTCGAAGGAACAAAGTTGACACTGCTAAACCCTGTGGTTCTAATTAAAGTTCTAGAAAAAATTTAGGACTAAATATGAGTTGGTTAGTGAAAAAAACACAGCAAAGCTCATAAAGTCTCAGCAGTATATACAAGTAACATACAAACAATGGAGGCACTATAGGAGAGATGTCTGACAAAACCAAGAAATGAATGAAAATGCAGTCATGGCAGTTAATGATATTAGAGTTATGAAACCTAACCTTTCCAGCAATATCAGGCGCTGAACCATGCACAGCCTCAGCAAGAGCGATACCTCCCTCACCAATATTGCAGCTGTATAATAGAATTTTTTGGATGTCAGATAATCTTTAACTCACTCACCAATAGAAATGAACGAGGTATGAATACCTTGGCGTTAAACCCAATCCTCCAATCAGCCCAGCACAGAGATCACTGATAATGTCACCATAAAGATTTGGCATAACCAACACATCAAAGAGTGATGGATTCTTCACAAGCTGCACAAAGTCAATACACAATGAAGATCATTACCAACTTATTTACACTTGCATTACAAAAGTCAAATCCATTTCACTGAAGTTCTACAAAAACCCTTTGATGATCCCAAAGTTTGACATCAAATCAAGTAATGATCAGAAATATATTCTAAAGAATCCACTGGGAATTCTAAATTGACCCTCCCAGACCTCCACATCATCTTTAATGCAGAATTAATTTTCTCATGGGTGCTATTGCTATGATTCTTAAAATTAAATTAATACATACCATCATACAGCAATTATCAATGACAACTTCCTCATACTTTATCTCAGGATACTTCTCTGCAACTTCACGGCAACACTGAAATTGAAGACACAAATAAAGCTTCAGATGAGGAAACCTGGGTGAAAAATGAAGATGGGAGGACAGTTAATAATCTGACTTAGTCACACCTTAAGAAAAAGACCATCAGTTTTCTGCATAATATTGGCTTTGTGTATCGCAGAGACTCTCTCCCTCCCATGAGCCTTGGCGTAGTGAAAAGCATATTCCGCCACTCTTAAACTTGCTTGACGGGTAATGATCTTAAGGCTTTCAACCACACCTCTCACCACCTAACATTCAAGAATCAGTACGCATAAATCACATTGAAATAGTTTTCTACTACATCGATCGAAATCTTAGATACTTACTTGATGTTCAAGTCCACTGTACTCCCCCTCTGTGTTCTCACGGATAGTGATTAGGTCTACATTGTCATATCGAGTTTTATAACCAGGCAGGCTGTAGCAAGGCCTTACATTAGCATATAAATTAAGTTCCTTCCTTAAGGTAAGGTTCAAAGAACGATGCCCTTTTCCAATAGGTGTGGCCATGGGTCCTTTCAAGCCCACACCATTACGCCTCACTGATTCTAAGCTTTCCCATGTAAGAAAACTTTGAGTTCGGGGATCTATTTGGTCCCCGACGTAGTGTTCTTCCCATTCAATTGGCACTTCAGCAGTTGTGAATACCTGAATAGAAGAATAATGAAATTCAACATACAACACCATAAATATCACTTAAAACCAGAAGTACCTTGCCCTTTCATGTTCATAAAATTATTGACGCAAGGACTTTTCCTCTTATTATGTATAAAAAATGAGTTGCGATTTTCAAGTGCATTTAACACTTAAGATTTGGAAAGAAAAGAAAGAACGAAACGGCAGCACTCTAGAATCACCATCTCACAACAGAAACACAAAAACCAACGACATGATCCAAAGAAACAAATTACCACAAAATTGAACACACAAATACCCCGAAACACTATACGAATAAACGTTAAAATAAGAAATTCAGATCAATTATCTCGAGTAATTGCCAGGGAAACTGCCACTAGGTAACAAAACACGATCGAATTATCGTACTGAAACATAACTGCGATCATGGAGAAAAAACAATACCTGTTTGACGGACTCCGCAATTTCGGGACCAATACCATCGCCTGGGAAGAGAGTGGCTCGGATCGGAGAAGCAGCAGAAGAGAAAGCCCTAAAGGGGAGGGGAGAGGCAGAGGTAAGGTTCGACGAAAGGGAGAAGATCTGACCCGAGCGGCTTCCGAGGGTGCGTCTCAGCAGCTGCGATGCCATGATTGACGACGATGAATAGAAGAAAAATCACGGAGAATATGTCTTAACCAAACATGTTTTGTTAAATATATAAATTTAATTTCAGAAAAAAATTACACTAAAACAAGCGAAAACAAAACAGAAAAGGGCCGCATGAACACAAAAGCTCAATATTCTTGGGTTTCGAGTGGGCTAGTTAGAGGGAATAGTTATATGGGCTAGTTCAATGGGCTATTGGGCTAGTCATATGGGCTAGTAAGATGGGCTAGTCAAATGGGCTAGTCGTATGGGCTAGTTAGATGGGCTAGTTAGATGGGCTAGTCATATGGGCTAGTTAGATGGGCTAGTTAGATGGTCTTGTCATGTGGGCTAGTCAGATGGGCTAGTCATATGGGCTAGTTAGATGGGCTAGTCAATGGGCTACTTAGATGGTCATATGGGCTAGCTAGATGGGTCAGTCATATGGGCTAGTTAGATGGGCTAGTCGTATGGGCTAGTTAGATGGGCTAGTCATATGGGCTGGTCAGATGGGCTAGTCAGATGGGCTAAACGTATGAGCTAATCGTATGGGCTAGTCGTATGGGCTAGTCAGATGGGCTACTCAAATGGGCGTCAGATGGGCTATTCAGATGGACTAGTTATATGGGCTACTAAAATGGGCTAGTCATGTGGGCTAGTCATATGGACTAGTCGTATGGGCTAGTTAGATGGGCTAGTCATATAAGCTGGTTAGATGGGCTAGTCAGAAGGCCTTGTCGTATGGGCTAGTTAGATGGGCTAGTCACTGGGCTGGTTAGATGGGCTAGACGTCTGAGCTAGTCGTCTAGTCAGATGGGCTACTCAAATGGGCTATTCGTATGGGCTAGTAAGATGGACTAGTTATATGGGCTAGTCATTAAGCTGGTTAGATGGGCTATTCATATGGGCTAGTCGTATGGGCTAGTTAGATGGGCTAGTCATATGGGCTGGTTAGATGGGCTAGACGTATGAGCTAGTTAGATGGGCTACTCAAATGGGCTAGCCATATGGGCTATTCGTATGGGCTAGTAAGATGAACTAGTTATATGGGCTACTCAAATGGGATAGGCAGATGGGCTAGTCGTATGGGCTAGTTATATTAGCTGGTTAGATGGGCTTGTCATATGGGCTAGTCGTATGGGCTAGTTAGATGGGATGGTCATATGGGCTGTTTAGATGGGCTAGACGTATGAGCTAGTCGTATGGGCTAGTCAGATGGGCTATTCGTATGGGCTAGTCAGATGGACTAGTATATGGGCTACTCAAATGGGCTACTCATATGGGCTAGTCGAATAGGCTAGTAAGATGGGCTAGTCATATAAGCTGGTTAGTTGGGCCAGTCATATGGGCTAGTCGTATGGGCTACTGGTTAGATGGGCTAGTCAGATGGGCTAGACGTATGAGCTAGTCGTATGGGCTAGTCCATATTATTTTAAATGTTTTAAAAATATAAAATACGTGGGATTATGAATTTAAAATTTTATTAAAATTTTCAAATATTCATAATTTTTTAAAGTTTGCTTTTGATAAATAAAAAAGTAAAATTTTTTTATTATTAATTTCCACATTTTAAACATACCTCAATTTTGAATAGTTTTTATTATTAACTGTCTTATATTTCCTTTTTTTCTTCTATATCATTTTAATCACACACAAAAAAAACCAAATTCGTATTTTTTTGTCCAAATATTCATTGATTTATTATTATTAATATGTTATTGCTTGTTTAAGTTGGGTTATGAACTAAAACCTTGTAATGGGCTTTGTAGGCCCTTCTATTTCGTTGGCCCATTTCCACATTAATTAGCCCAGTCCATTATTTTTTTAAAAATTAAATTATTTTATTATTTTATTTTAGTTATTTCTTAGCTTCTTCTTCACACAACCTTCTTTAACGGCTATATTTTGCAGTCTCTTTCTGGTTTCTTTATAAATAGCTCCAACCAAACTATTAAAGAAAATGAAAGCACTGTGATTATGACATTTCACTCTCCAATCCTCATTCAGAGTCCTGGTTGTTTCTATCTTCCCTCTCTGCAAAATCATCCGGTTTGTTCTTAATTTTCTTAGGCTTTAGATATTTCCATCTTCAATCTTGGCTAAACTTCCAAGTGAAGGCTCGTTCAGTAGACAGCAAGCTACGGCGAGCAGTAACAACATCCAGATTTTTCTGGAGTCGGGTAGGCTTTTGGTTTTTCCAAGTTTAGGTTTGATTTTCTTTGAATTCGTCGAATTGAAACAATCCGCAGATTTTTCTGAATTCCGTTAGGGTTTTGGTTTTTCCAATTTTATGTTTGATTTTCTTAGAATTCGTCGAATTGAAACAATCAGTTCGTACTCTCCATTTGTCAGTCTAGACTTCGATTTCATCACCTTGAAAATTGTCCTGTTCTTTCTAAAGTCAATTAGGTTTTCGCTTTTCGAGGGTTTTTTATTTTTCTATCATCTCCTTGCAACATCGTTTAGTTTTTTCTGTAGTTGATTAGGTTTTGGGGTTTCGTCATCTCTTTGCAAATTCATCTTGATTTTTCTTCAATGGATTATGTCTTACCCCTCTATTTGCAAAATATTCCTGATTCTTTTGAAGTCGATTCGGTTTTCATAGTAGTTTTTTCAGAATCCATCCATTTCAAACAATTTAGAGGCTAGGTCGTCAGGCCACCTTGTACTGTTAAGTCATCCTCCTACTCTTGATCCTAAGGTCTTTCGTTCTTTATTTCAATTCCAATGGTAAATAGGGGTTCATTTGTGGTTCGAATGCCAAGGAAGCGGAATGCTTTTGGATCATTATCATGAATGGAAGGAAATGGTAAATTGGTATGTCTCTATTTGCAAAATATTCCTGATTCTTTTGAAGTCGATTCGGTTTTCATAGTAGTTTTTTCAGAATCCATCCATTTCAAACAATTTAGAGGCTAGGTCGTCAGCCCACCTTTTACTGTTAAGTCATCCTCCTACTCTTGATCCTAAGGTCTTTCGTTCTTTATTTCAATTCCAATGGTAAATAGGGGTTCATTTGTGGTTCGAATGCCAAGGAAGCGGAATGCTTTTGGATCATTATCATGAATGGAAGGAAATGGTAAATTGGTATGTATCTTTTATTCCCAGACTTCTCCTGTGATATCCTAATTGTTTCAGTGAATGCTTCTCAATGATTATTTTCGTTATCTTACATAATTTTTTATTTACTTGTGCAGATTATTGTGACAACTTGCAATTTGTAGGAATCAAATAATGAATAACGGTAATTTTTCTTTAATTAAAGATTATCGTGTTGAATGCTAATTTTTCTTAATTAAAGATCTTAAGCTGCTAATTTTTCTTAATTAAACTGCCAAATAATACAGATTATCGTGTTGAATGGACTGTCTTTCTTGTCTCTTGTGGTTCATGTGAGCTCTTAATACTTGAAAAGTTTTATATCGATCTTGGAGTTTCATTGCTGGTTTTTCATTTGATCTATTGTGTTATTTAGTATTTTCTGTTGTGATTTTTTTTTAATGTGCCGCCACATTTTGTGGCTACAATTCTCTAAACTTTTTGAATGCATGGCTAAACCATAAATTTATTCCACACTCGGATAATCTCTCTTCCCTCTGGGTGTTAGGCCTTCTATATGCCTTTGTGCTTTATATGATGTTAAACAAATTGTTAGCTAATGCAGTTGATGTTCTATTTCTTCTGATGTTTCTGGCTCTGTTCTATTTGGACTTTGCTTCAAAATAGGCACATGTTTCTTGAGATGCAAATGTTATTTCAAAACTGTCGAGTCCTTACCTTAAAAATGGACTTAGTTAGACATGTCTCTTTCCCTATCTTAAGTGGGGGCCTCCCAATTTTTTATTTGTTAGAAACATGCTTTGAAGTAGGTGCGTGACTTGCTTATATATGCATAGAAAACCATTGACTTAGGGTACGAGGCTGGTGCTATGATATTCAAATAAACCAACCACTTCTTTAAATCTTTTAGGTTTAGGTCTGATTTTTTTATAGAATCGGTCGAATTCATACAATTTAGAGTTGAGCTCATGTGCATAGCTCTATTTTTCGTGTTTTTTATTTCTTCTGATCTCATTGGTTTTTTGAAAAAATTAAAAATTATGTTTGTTCTTATTTTTTATTTTGGTCTATTTTTTTAAAAATTGCACCTCTAACTTGATAAATCAAACAGATTTTTCTGAGTACTCTATGATTTCTACTATTTGATTTCTCTTTCATTTATCAAATTTTTTAAAGATTTCTATTCTTATTCTTCTATTTTTTAAAGATTTCTATTCTTATTCTTCTATTTGGGTTCTCAAAATTGACTATTACTTTTTGAAAGTATACTTCTGATCAATTACTAAATTGTGATCTCAAATAGTATGAGCATTCTAGAGTTTAAAGATTAGTAGAAGATAATTTTCAACTTTCTAGTATGTCCATATCATTGGTAAGATTTGATTTTGTCTCGTGTATTTTTACCACACCTACTGAGCGTTCTAGAGTTTGAAAATTAGCAGGAGATGATCTTCAACTTTCTAGTATGTTAATATCATTTAGGTAAGATATGATTTTGCCTCATATTAAGATTTCTACCATCCAGTCTCGGTTTAGGGATTCTAGATTTTGAAATTTATACTTCTAAATATATTATGATAAGTTCATATATTTATGATATGATATATTGTGATAAGTTGACATGTTTATGATATGATATCGTCAATCACATGTCTTATCATAATTATATCATATCGTTTCCTAACTTATCATAGTCTTAACATAATATATACACGAAATATGTAATAAGTTGACATGTTTATGATATGATATATTGTGATAAGTTGACATGTTTATGATATGATATCGTCAATCACATGTCGTATCATAATATATCCTATCGTTTCCTAACTTATCATAGTCTTAACATTTTTATACCTATCACATCTTATCATAATCATATCATATCGTAAACACTTTGTGGTCATATCGTTTTTATCAATCTCTCATATCAATAGCACTTCGATACGTGAATATATCTTACTCCTATCATTACATTATCTCTAGTGCATCCATATCATATCATATCTCAAACATATCATTTTACACATTGTACCATAAGTATTATCATACAATTTCACTAATTATATAATATAATATCATAAGTATATCAATTCATAAACAATTCAACACATATTAATATATGATACGTCCAGAACTACAGGGTCATGTGTCAACGTCAAATATAATCATGCCGATAGTAATGTCACTTATTTGATTAGCTTAAGTTATTCTTAATGAAAGTTCAATTCTGTCCATTGAAATTTTAGTTAACCGATGTGAGCTATTTCTGTAAAACTAAATTTGAATGATTCATTTTTTCTGTTCGTTTTTACATACTGATAAATTTGTACGTTTCTTTTTTATTTATGTAAAACTAAATCTGAACCTGTTTTTGCAGTAAATCTGAACCTGTTTTTGCAGGTACACAGTAAATCTATATTATTTCTGTTTATTTTGTTTTTAAAAACACATTATTATTTTTGTTTATTTTATTTTATTACAGGGGAGATGATAAGTGTTGGAGATGATAAGTGTTGGAGAGATTATTATTATTATTATTATTATTATTATATATTATTATTATTATTATTTTCGGAAAAAGATATTTTATAATACTTTTTAAAAATCATAATAAGAAGCAAAGTAGAAGAAGTTTAACTTGCTTGACAAGTTGTAACAAAGTACTCAGTGATTAAATTCAAAACCAACCCACATGATTACTCTCAATATCATTGAATTCCATGTTTGAATTAATATACAATTGTTTTATTAATGAATTAACTCTCTATTTTTCTTCCCACTTCAACCGCCAGAAAAGAAAATTCTTTGGCCCGATAAATAGGAAGTTTTGTTTCTAAATTTTTAAATTTGTGTATCATAGATTTAAATTGTGATACTCGTGTGAGAAATACATAAATGAATCAAGATCACATTCGAATGAGAACGATTATGAGAATAGACTAAGAAATACTTAAAGAACTAAAAGTCACTAACTATATTAACAAGTTGCAACATATCTTTTTTTTCGGTCGCTCAATCATAGTAACTTCACAGTTAAGCGCTCTTTGCTTAGAGCAATTCTATGTTGGGTGATCTCTTAGGAATTTTTCTAAAATGCATGTGAGTGACGATAAAATATGTTGGAAAAACTCGTATTGGTTTGTGAGAATAGTATTCACTCATAAAAGCAAGAAGTAAGTAACGTGACCATGTCGTAGGGGGTGCAAAAAAATGTCGAGACATTAGGTAATATGTTGAGTGACGTGATAAGAAGTTTCTTAAGATGCATGTTTAGCATTACTTTTATTAGTTATTTTAAAGAGAAAAAAATCAATTTTGATCCTTTTAAAATAACTCTCAAACACGTTGAAAAATCGAACCTAACACTTTCGTGTTTGCTTCCTCTTTCACCAACCTTCTTCACCAAACCCCTTTCAAGTCTCATCCACTTCTTATTTAATCACCCTTTCATCTTTCCCCAACAGCTCAAGTAATAAACACAAACAAGATATCTAATTGTAATTTCATTCATCTTTCTTTGTGTAGCATTTCAAAATGGCCCATGCAAAGACCACATGCAAGAGCCCCACACATCATGACCCACTAAACTGGGGCGTGGCGGCCGAGTCCCTTAAGGGAAGCCATCTTAATGAGGTGAAGCGCATGGTGGAACAGTACCAGAGCCCCCTTGTCAAGCTCGATGGTGAAACCCTCACTATCTCCCAAGTGGCTGCTATTGCTACTAGGCACTCCCATGTTGCTGTGGAGCTTTCAGAGTCTACTAGAGCTGGCGTTATGGCTAGTAGTGATTGGATTATGGAGAGCCTGAAGAAAGGCACTGATAGTTATGGAATTACTACTGGCTTTGGTGCTAACTCTCATAGAAGGACCCAACAAGGTGGAGACCTTCAAAAGGAGCTTATTCGGTTTTTGAATGCCGGGATCTTTGGAGCTGAGGCGGAGTCCAGCCATGCTTTGTCTCACTCGGCTACAAGAGCGGCCATGTTAGTGAGAGTCAACACTCTTCTTCAAGGTTACTCGGGTGTTAGATTTGAGATTTTGGAAGCCATAACCAAACTCTTGAACCATAACATAACTCCATGCTTGCCTCTTCGTGGAACCGTTACTGCTTCTGGTGATCTTGTTCCTCTTTCTTACCTTGCTGGATTGCTCACTGGTCGGCCGAACTCAAAAGCTATTGGTCCAAATGGAGAGAGGTTTGATGCAAAGGAAGCTTTTCAAAAAGCTGATATTCCTTCTGGGTTCTTTGAGTTCCAACCTAAAGAAGGTTTTGCTATTGTCAATAGTACTGCTGTTGGCTCTGGACTGGCTTCGATTGTTCTGTTTGAGGCCAATATTTTGGCTGTTTTGTCTGAGATTTTGTCAGCCATTTTTGCTGAGGTTATGCAAGGAAAGCCTGAATTCACCGATCATTTGACTCACAAATTGAAGCATCATCCTGGTCAGATCGAGGCTGCTGCAATTATGGAACACATCTTGGATGGAAGTTCTTACATGAAAACTGCAAAGAAACTACATGAAACCGATCCTCTCCAAAAGCCAAAACAAGATCGTTATGCTCTTAGAACTTCTCCTCAATGGCTTGGTCCATTGATTGAAGTCATTCGATTCTCAACCAAATCTATTGAGCGAGAGATTAATTCAGTCAACGACAACCCTTTGATTGATGTATCAAGAAACAGGGCTCTGCATGGAGGCAACTTTCAAGGAACACCAATTGGTGTTTCCATGGACAACAGTCGATTGGCCATTGCTTCAATTGGGAAGCTCATGTTTGCCCAATTCTCAGAACTTGTCAATGATTTCTACAATAATGGGCTACCTTCAAATCTCTCTGCAAGCAGAAACCCAAGTTTAGATTATGGATTTAAAGGTGCTGAAATTGCCATGGCTTCCTATTGCTCTGAGCTTCAATATCTTGCAAATCCAGTGACAACTCACGTACAGAGCGCTGAACAACACAACCAAGATGTTAACTCTCTTGGTTTAATTTCTTCAAGAAAAACAGCTGAAGCCATTGATATTCTGAAACTCATGTCATCAACGTTTTTGGTTGCACTCTGTCAGGCAATCGACTTAAGGCATTTGGAGGAAAACTTGAAGAGCACTGTTAAAAACACCGTAAGCCTGGTAGCTAAGAAAGTGTTACTATCACGTGCACTTCATCCCTCAAGATTTTGCGACAAAGACTTATTGAAGGTTGTCGATAGAGAGTACACTTTTGGTTATATAGATGAACCATGTAGCGCTACTTACCCATTGATGGAGAAATTGAGACAAGTTCTTGTGGAGCATGCTCTCACAAATGATGATGACGAGAAGAACAAGAACACTTCAATTTTACAAAAGATTGCTTCTTTCGAAGAGGAATTGAGGGCAATTTTACCAAAAGAAGTTGAAAAGACAAGACTCGCATATGAGAGTGGAAACGCACAGATTAAGAACCAAATTGAAGAATGCAGGTCTTATCCGTTGTATAGGTTTGTAAGAGAAGAATTGGAGACAAAGTTAGTGAGCGGTGAAAAAGTGATATCTCCGGGAGAGATGTGTGAAAAAGTATTCACAGCTTTGTGTCAAGGGAAGATGATTGATTCTATGTTAGAATGTTTGAAGGAGTGGAATGGAGCTCCAATTCCCATATGTTAGGCGTTCCACCCTTTGTCTAAAGAATGCCTCCAGCCTTTAATGATGAGCAAAGGCTTTGTTATGTGTTTCTTATTTGTATTTTAAAATAGTTTTTCTATTGCTGTTGTGTGGAAGAAATACAAGTTAATAAGGAGAATTTATTCTCAATGCATTGGTTTTCTTAGACAAAGCATATCATCAGTTCAATAGTACACGAACGATTTCTATAACACTCCAAATCCACTACTAATAGATATTGTTTACTTTAGTCCATTATTTATCGTCGTTTGACCCGTTCCATATCGAGTCAAAGCAGACAATATCTATTAGCGGTGGGCTTGGACTGTTACACATGGAATTATAGCCAGACACCGGTTGGTTTGCCAGCGAGAACACTGGGTTTCCAAAGGGGATAGATTGGGAGATCCCACATCGGTTGGAGAGGTTGGAGAGGAGAACGAAACATTCCTTATAAGGGTGTGAAAACCTCTCCCTAATAGACACGTTTTAAAATCATAAGACTGATGACGATACGTAACGGGTCAAAGTAGACAATATTTGTTAGCGGTGAGCTTGGACTATTACAATGTCTCACACGAAAACAGTTGCATGAGCCCTAACCATTTGAAATACCTCAGTGATGACTCCCCCATCCCTTGAATTCAACCTTAGACCTTTTCTCAAGAGCTCTAAACCCCATAAAAACGGCCTTCCAAAACTATGATGGCGATGAACAAAAATGATCAAACGAGAGCTCCAATGGTTCAATATGGACTATTTCGAGGAATGAAGGCTCATTGGTATACAAGGATAATATCATGGAGAATCACTTTCAACCTATTGGCAAGCACCTTAGTGACAAAAAGAAAGGAGACGGGTCTCACCCAAGTGGCTCTCGAGTGCACTACCTTCTCCCCAAGGTCTTCTCGGTTTTTTTTTACTTAGTTTATGTCTTTCTTTGATCTTGGACTCGTTCCCCTTTAAAAATGAATAGAAAAAAGTTGAGATACGATAATATTGACGTAATTCAATTGGTTAAAATGAATCTAATATCAACACAAGAGGCTCTCCTAGAGCCAACAAGGACCATTCCACCACTACAGTAAGTCCAACAAAGCACACACTCGCCTGCAGACGTGGCTCCTCCAATGCCATCTTCTAGGAAATCACCAAACCCCACAAATGCACATTACTTTAAACTCCCACCCACCCCGCACGTGTATAAAATTGAAGAGATCAATTTTGACCATTGAAAATCAAATGATTATAAACTATAATAATAGTTTCCCATTACCTTCTCAAGTCCCAACTACCACATTTAGTCCTTATTCAAACCACAAGTTGGGGTGGCCTGTTTCCACCACTCTTCCGGTTACCTACCACTAAAACAAACACTCTCTCTCACTTTGTGATCAAAGCTTTCCCTATTTAAACCTCATTCTTCCTCTTCTATTCTCCAAATCAACATCACAAACAACAAATCATTCTCAATTCATTCCCTCCATCGGTCCAAAACAGAAATCCCATATTTTTTAAATCCCTCATTCTTCTAATACACTCTCATGGCACCCGCTCCCTTCCAACAACTTGCCGCCCAAAATGGTTCGGTGGAGAGCTTTTGCATTAGCCGTAACGATCCACTTAACTGGGGTGTGGCTGCCGAGTCTCTCAAGGGAAGCCATCTCGATGAGGTTAAGCGCATGGTGGAGGAATATCGGAGGCCCCTTGTCAAGCTTGGTGGTCAGACTCTCACAATCTCACAAGTGGCTGCCATTGCCACTCGTGATAACGATGTGATGGTCGAACTGGCTGAGTCTGCTCGTGCTGGTGTTAAAGCTAGCAGTGATTGGGTCATGGAGAGCATGAACAAAGGCACTGATAGTTATGGTGTTACTACTGGCTTTGGTGCTACCTCTCATAGAAGGACCAATCAAGGTGGAGCTCTTCAGAAGGAGTTGATTCGATTCTTGAATGCTGGGATCTTTGGAAGTGGAGCTGAGTCCACCCATACTCTGCCCCACTCCGCTACCAGGGCGGCCATGTTGGTGAGAATCAACACTCTTCTTCAAGGCTATTCGGGTATTAGATTTGAGATTTTGGAAGCCATAACCAAACTCTTGAATAGTAACATCACTCCCTGCTTGCCTCTTCGTGGAACCATTACTGCTTCTGGTGATCTTGTTCCACTTTCTTACATTGCTGGATTGCTCACTGGTCGACCAAACTCTAAGGCTGTTGGACCCAATGGAGAAAGCCTTGATGCAAAGGAGGCTTTTCAACAAGCTGACATCCCTTCTGGGTTCTTTGAGTTGCAGCCTAAAGAAGGTCTTGCTCTTGTCAATGGCACTGCTGTTGGTTCTGGCTTGGCTTCGATTGTTCTGTTTGAGGCCAATATTTTGGCTGTTTTGTCTGAGATTTTGTCAGCCATTTTTGCTGAAGTTATGCAAGGAAAGCCTGAATTCACCGATCATTTAACTCACAAATTGAAGCATCATCCTGGTCAGATCGAGGCTGCTGCAATCATGGAACACATCTTGGATGGAAGTTCTTACATGAAAACTGCAATGAAATTGCATGAGACCGATCCTCTCCAAAAGCCAAAGCAAGATCGTTATGCTCTTAGAACTTCTCCTCAATGGCTTGGTCCATTGATTGAAGTGATTCGATTCTCAACAAAGTCTATCGAGCGAGAGATTAACTCAGTCAACGACAACCCTTTGATTGATGTTTCAAGGAACAAGGCGATCCATGGAGGCAACTTCCAAGGAACTCCGATTGGAGTCTCAATGGACAACACTCGTTTGGCTGTTGCTTCAATTGGCAAGCTCATGTTTGCTCAATTCTCAGAGCTTGTCAATGATTTCTACAACAATGGATTACCTTCAAACCTCTCTGCAAGCAGAAACCCAAGTTTAGATTATGGATTCAAAGGTGCAGAGATTGCCATGGCTTCTTATTGCTCTGAGCTTCAATATCTTGCAAATCCAGTGACAACTCACGTACAGAGCGCCGAGCAACACAACCAAGATGTTAACTCGCTGGGTTTAATCTCTTCAAGGAAAACAGCTGAAGCCCTTGATATTTTAAAACTCATGTCTTCCACCTTTTTGGTTGCACTCTGCCAAGCAATCGACTTGAGGCATTTGGAAGAAAACTTGAAGAGCAGTGTAAAAAACTGTGTTAGCCAAACAGCCAAGAAAGTGTTGACCACGTCCTCTAATGGAGCACTTCACCCATCAAGGTTCTGTGAGAAGGATCTTCTGAAAGTTGTGGACAGAGAGTACACCTTCGCTTATATCGATGATCCATGCAGTGGTACTTACCCACTGAGTCAAAAGTTGAGGCAAGTCCTTGTTGAGCACGCACTTGCCAATGGTGATTGTGAAAAGGACGCAGACACTTCAATCTTCCAAAAGATTGCTGCTTTCGAGGAGGAACTAAAGGCAGTGTTACCAAAGGAAGTCGAAAATGCACGATTGTCATACGAGAGTGGAAATTCTAAAGTTGAAAATCAAATCAAGGACTGCAGATCTTATCCATTGTATAGGTTTGTGAGAGAAGAATTGGGAACGAATCTGCTAACAGGAGAAAAAGTCATATCTCCAGGAGAAGAGTGCGAGAAGGTGTTCACAGCTCTGTGTGAAGGGAAGATGATCGACTCTATCTTAGAGTGCTTGAAAGAGTGGAACGGTGCTCCAATTCCCATCTGCTAAGCATTCAGCGTTGATGAAGATATTTAGAGGATGAATTTATACTTTACTATTTTTTTTCTCCCTTCCTCTATCATATTTCCTTTTGCCAGAAAGAATGAAGGAATAAAATTCTTTGATAAATTGTTCCATGTTGGGTTAGTATTTTTAATATCTTTTTCATGAAAAAGAAAAAGAAAAATCAAGTTTTTACTATTAAATTGGTTATGCTATATCAATTTTCACTCAAACATGTTTGTTTTTATCTAGATTGCGTTAGATTCTTCTTCGATTTTGATTCAGTTTAAGGTTTTCGATGTTAGGTTATGAAACATGCTGCTTATTTTTCACATGTGCTTATTTTTCACATGTTTGACCTCTTTTTGCCTGATTTTTTGTCATGATTCCAATTCTAACCTTATTTCTATGTAAATTAGGACCTAAGTAGGAAAATCAATATTTTTAGACACCCTATTTACATAGGAACACCAAATGGAAGGGCACGCATCAACCGGGTAAGTCACCACACGAAATTAGGAAGAAATGCTTGTAGAGTTCGCTTGGTTGCATGCATGCTAGTTTATTGATTAGCTTTCCCATAAAATGAATTTAGGAGGATGAGAAATTGTAAACTCTGCGCTCTAAGTGTTGATGGATGTTATCGCTCCGTTGAACATGTATGTTTATTCTTGCATGAATTAAATATGTTGATTCCAGATAATTATTATATGCATACTCAATTAATTTCCATGACCCATTATAATGAAAAGTCTAGGGTTTCGTGGCTAGAGTGACAAGTCACGAAGTTTAGCCTAACAAATCACTGCGACATACGAACGACCGTAAGAGATACCTTAGGCTGCATGTTGAGTGAATGGTGTCATAGCTTCATGGGGGACCAAGGGTTTCTAATTAAGACTCGTCTGCTCCTAACCATTTTAGCATGGAAAACGTGAGACCCACGTCGTACAGATCATTTAGCTGGATGGGATAAGGAAAAAGTAGCCCCTTCTCGACGAGGGGGACTATTATGGACCAAGGTGGTTGCATTTCACCTCCTAGGTAAGGTACCAGGTTGTGAGAATCTCACATTGGTTGGGGAGGAGAACTAAACCCCCTTTATAAGGGTATGAAAACCTTTCTCTAGCAGACGCGTTTTAAAGCCTTGAGGGGAAGTCCGAAAGGGAAATACCAAATAGGACAATATCTGCTAGCAGTGGACTTGGGCTGTTACAAATGGTATCAGAGCCAGACACCGGACGATGTGCCAACAAGGAGACTGTTCCCCAAACGGGGGGTGACACGAGGCGGTGTGCCAGTAAGGACGTTGGGCCCCGAAGGGGGGTGAATTTGGTGGGGGTCTCACATCGATTGGAGAAAGGAACGGGTATCAGCGAGGACGCTGGGTCCCGAAGTGGGGTGGATTGTGAGAATTTCACATTAGTTGGGGAGGAGAACGAAACACCATTTATAAGGGTGTGGAAACCTTTCCCTAGCAGACGCGTTTTAAAGCCTTGAGGAGAAGCCCGAAAGGGAAAGCCGAAAGAGGACAATATCTGCTAGCAGTGGACTTAGACCGTAGCCCGAAAGGGAAAGCCGAAAGAGGACAATATCTGCTAGCAGTGGATTTAGACCATTACACAAGTAGTCTCGTAGAGTCATGCACAAGGTAGCAGTGGACTTAGACCGTTACACAGGTAGTCTCGTAGAGTCATGCACGAGGTAGCTACTCAGTCATTCGCAACTCAGCATAAAAAACTCTTAGGGTTAAAATAAAAGGACTAAGAATCCCACATTGATTGGGGAGGAGAACGAAACACCCTTTATAAGGGTGTGGAAACCTTTCCCTAGCAAACGCGTTTTAAAGCCTTGAGGAGAAGCCCGAAAGGAAAAGCCTAAAGAGGACAATATTTGCTAGCGGTGGACTTAGACCGTTACATAGGTAGTCTCGTAGAGTCATGCACGAGGTAGCTACTCAGTCATTCACAACTCAGCATAAAAAACTCTTAGGGTTAAAATGAAAGGACTAAGAATCCCACATCGATTGGGGAGGAGAACGAAACACCCTTTATAAGGGTGTGAAAACCTTTCCCTAGCAGACGCGTTTTAAAGCTTTGAGGAGAAGCCCAAAAGGGAAAGCCTAAAGAGGACAATATTTGCTAGCGGTGGACTTAGACCGTTACACAGGTAGTCTCGTAGAGATGCACGAGGTAGCTACTCAGTCATTCGCAACTCAGCATAAAAAACTCTTAGGGTTTAAATGAAAGGACTAGAACCATACGTCCTAGAGCCAATGAAAATTTTTTATACTCATCCTTGCAATATTTTTCTTTTTCAGGTGCGTGAAGCGTAAGGTTAAGAGAGGACGTGTTTGAGAGACGTGGATGGTCATAGAGGAAATCATGTCCTAGGGTGTTAATCCCGTCTTTCTTTTGTACACAAAGCCTTCATGTTTTTCATTGTCAAAATTGGTCAACTATTGATTCTTTGTATTCAAACTTTGTTCTTATGAAATAAATGATTTTTGAATTGATGTCTTCTTTTGAGTGTTCTTGTATACACACTACACATCATTGTCGTTTTGAGTAACGACTCGTAGTAAAATATTGGGTCGTGACAAAGCAAAAACTAGGTATCCATATTTAGAATACTATACGACGTCCCTTTTGATGATATATTCATGCATGTTATGATTATGTTGTTATACATGGATGATTATGAGTTTGGCAACTAACCCCTAATTGTGAACGGAAGTCGATTGTTGAGGGTTCGATAACACTTTAGAACTGGCTATGATTGATTTGTACTCTATAGGTTCAATTAGAGGTTTGACAGTTAATTTTCTATTAGCGAACTTGTTACTGTAATGCCTTTATGAATTGGTAGAATTAGGGTTTGAGCCCTAAAATTCATGAACCATAGGAGAATTTTATGAGCACTATGTGGTGGCAGCTAGGGAGTCTCCAACCACTTCCTAATCGCAAATTTGTTTGGATGAAAGTTATATGGATGAGCGTTGGTTAGATTGAGGGTTTTTTCCTCCTTATGATGTTTCGTTATGGAGCCTATAAGGAAGATGTTAACTAAACCATACTAGAGAATATGAGAACCATGTCCATAATAGTATGAAAAGAACTATGAGCAACCTATGACATGGTCGCGCTTTGAGTGTCTACGATATATAAGTTAATGATAATGAAACAGACTGATAGAATGACCAAATAAGATACATCAGAACACGAAAAACCAACTATGAAAATTGTCGGCCTAGATAGATATAAGAAAACAGAACTTAATGACTTGCGTACTATGACCCTAAGTTGAGATTAAGTGGACCAAGTAAACCTAGGGACAACCTAGAAAAATCTATAACTTAGGAACGAACTTCTAAATGAAAATAAGATATAAAATGAATGAACGAATCAATGAGGTAAGACTTAAGAACAGATTGAGTATTTTTATACTCACTTATGCTACTTTACTCTTTTTCAGAGGAGATCTAAATGAAGTGGTAGAGGCGAGGGCGTGCATGAGCTATGTGAGTGTTGTGTATTTATGATATTTGACCATGAAAATAAAAAGAATTAGTAATAATTAAAAAAAGACAGGAGGAAAGCAGTAGCAAAATGAGTGAGTAGTGGGAGATTAAATTATATCATATAATATTGAATTAGTAAATAATGAATTAGTAAATGACAAAGCTAATGATTAATATAATATTAGTCAGCATTAGTTTAAGTTGACCAACCCCTTCTCACGTCAAATTTATTCTTTAAAGCCGCCATCTACTTTACTTCCAATTTATAATATTTTATGGGATGGATTTATTAAGCTTATTGTGTGTTCAAACATGGCGCTTCCAATCATTCTTCACCTCCACGGATATTGCCTTTTATTTGGTAATAGTGGGAAGTCAAGAAATCCATACATAACCACCAAGCCCTTCAACCTTCGGAGCTCTTTCTTCCTTTCTTACCTTTACCTAACGCAGCCCCCATTGCGCGGTTGTTGCACAAACCTTTCTCTATATAACCATTTCCCCCCATCATTCTCCACAACTCAGAAATCAATTCAAATCTAAACCCAACTCAGATTCTTACTTCATCTCTAACACTCTCTACTCTTCATCTTTCATTTTGCTATACAAATGGCCCCCGCTCCCTTCCAACAACTTGCCGCCCAAAATGGTTCGGTGGAGAGCTTCTGCATTGGCCGTAACGATCCACTTAACTGGGGTGTGGCTGCCGAGTCTCTCAAGGGAAGCCATCTTGATGAGGTGAAGCGCATGGTGGAGGAATATCGGAGGCCCCTTGTCAAGCTTGGTGGTCAGACTCTCACAATCTCACAAGTGGCTGCCATTGCCACTCGTGATAACGATGTGATGGTCGAACTGGCTGAGTCTGCTCGTGCTGGTGTTAAAGCTAGCAGTGATTGGGTCATGGAGAGCATGAACAAAGGCACTGATAGTTATGGTGTTACTACTGGCTTTGGTGCTACCTCTCATAGAAGGACCAATCAAGGTGGAGCTCTTCAGAAGGAGTTGATTCGATTCTTGAATGCTGGGATCTTTGGAAGTGGAGCTGAGTCCACCCATACTCTGCCCCACTCCGCTACCAGGGCGGCCATGTTGGTGAGAATCAACACTCTTCTTCAAGGCTATTCGGGTATTAGATTTGAGATTTTGGAAGCCATAACCAAACTGTTGAATAGTAACATCACTCCCTGCTTGCCTCTTCGTGGAACCATTACTGCTTCTGGTGATCTTGTTCCACTTTCTTATATTGCTGGATTGCTCACTGGTCGACCAAACTCTAAGGCTGTTGGACCAAATGGAGAAAACCTTGATGCAATGGAGGCCTTTCAACAAGCTGGCATTCCTTCTGGGTTCTTTGAGTTGCAGCCTAAAGAAGGTCTTGCTCTTGTCAATGGTACTGCTGTTGGTTCGGGACTAGCTTCCATTGTTCTGTTTGAGGCCAATATTTTGGCTGTTTTATCAGAGATTTTGTCAGCAATTTTTGCTGAAGTTATGCAAGGAAAGCCGGAATTCACTGATCATTTGACACACAAATTGAAGCATCATCCTGGTCAGATCGAGGCTGCTGCAATTATGGAACACATATTGGATGGAAGTTCTTACATGAAAGCTGCAAAGAAATTGCATGAAACCGATCCTCTCCAAAAGCCAAAGCAAGATCGTTATGCTCTTAGAACTTCTCCTCAATGGCTTGGTCCATTGATTGAAGTGATTCGATTCTCAACAAAATCTATCGAAAGAGAGATTAACTCAGTCAACGACAACCCTTTGATTGATGTTTCAAGGAACAAGGCGATCCATGGAGGCAACTTCCAAGGAACTCCAATTGGAGTCTCCATGGACAACACTCGTTTGGCTGTTGCTTCAATTGGAAAGCTCATGTTTGCTCAATTTTCAGAGCTTGTCAATGATTTCTACAACAATGGATTACCTTCAAACCTCTCTGCAAGCAGAAACCCAAGTTTAGATTATGGATTCAAAGGTGCAGAGATTGCCATGGCTTCTTATTGCTCTGAGCTTCAATATCTTGCAAATCCAGTGACAACTCACGTACAGAGCGCCGAGCAACACAACCAAGATGTTAACTCGCTGGGTTTAATCTCTTCAAGGAAAACAGCTGAAGCCCTTGATATTTTAAAACTCATGTCTTCCACCTTTTTGGTTGCACTCTGCCAAGCAATCGACTTGAGGCATTTGGAAGAAAACTTGAAGAGCAGTGTAAAAAACTGTGTTAGCCAAACAGCCAAGAAAGTGTTGACCACGTCCTCTAATGGAGCACTTCACCCATCAAGGTTCTGTGAGAAGGATCTTCTGAAAGTTGTGGACAGAGAGTACACCTTCGCTTATATCGATGATCCATGCAGTGGTACTTACCCACTGAGTCAAAAGTTGAGGCAAGTCCTTGTTGAGCACGCACTTGCCAATGGTGATTGTGAAAAGGACGCAGACACTTCAATCTTCCAAAAGATTGCTGCTTTCGAGGAGGAACTAAAGGCAGTGTTACCAAAGGAAGTCGAAAATGCACGATTGTCATACGAGAGTGGAAATTCTAAAGTTGAAAATCAAATCAAGGACTGCAGATCTTATCCATTGTATAGGTTTGTGAGAGAAGAATTGGGAACGAATCTGCTAACAGGAGAAAAAGTCATATCTCCAGGAGAAGAGTGCGAGAAGGTGTTCACAGCTCTGTGTGAAGGGAAGATGATCGACTCTATCTTAGAGTGCTTGAAAGAGTGGAATGGTGCTCCAATTCCAATCTGCTAATCCTTTGCGGCACATGGAAGGCAATCAAAGATATTTAAAAGATTAATTTTTATACTATTTTTTCTAGATTTTTGTATCCTGTTTCCTTTTACCCAAATGAATGAAAAGGAATAAAATTGTTCTTTCCTAGTCCAAAAATTGTTGACATCCGTATGAGAAACGTTGTATTTTGTTATTATTATTCCGATTTGATTTGGTTCAGTCTGGTCTTATTTCAATTTGGTTCAGCCTGTTTCTTTAATACATGTTTGTTTTTCTCTGGTTCACGTTCGATTCTTTTTTTATTTTGGTTTAGTTTAAAGTTCATTTGAGTTTTTTTTTAAAGTACGATTCAGGAGTTTTATGTGCACTGTGAATTTAGTATCTGGTTTTGATCTCTCATGGGTTGGATTAAGGTTATTATAAGCTAAACGAAGATTATATCTTGTTGGATACTTTACATCCGTGAAGTATGAGACAAGCATACGTTACACTTATCTTGTGTCTTCAGTAATTAACATATGTGGCTTTCTGATGTCTCATAGACAATGAACAAATGTAGTACATATCTTACATGATCCTTACCTGGCGTATTTTATAACATAGCATAATATATCTAACATCATAGCATAAACATAACATTGCATACCTCAAGCAATCATAAAATCATGACAAGTGCAGGGTAACAAGGCACACATCGTTCATACAACAATCAAGTCATCCAACAAGCCAATAGTAAAACCACTTACTTAGTGTGTCTATGTTGAAGTCACTAATCTATCTTTGTGCTGGTCCGGATCTATCCTTTGTAATCCAATTCAACCTTCGTCTGTCCACGACATCGGGTTAAGGCCTAATAAACGACTCAACTCACCTAACGATTTTGTTGGCACTCGTTCCCCTCTCCAATCGATGTGGTATCTAACAATCCAACCCCTTTTAGGGCTCAGTGTCCTTGCTGACACATCGCCCGGTGTCTGACTCTAATACCATTTGGAACGGCCCAAGCTCACCCCTAGCAGATATTGTCCTCTTTGGGCTTTCCCTTTCGAGTTTCCCCTCAAGGTTTTTAAAACGAGTCTGCCAGGGAGAGGTTTTCACACCCTTATAAAGAATGCTTAGTTTCCCTCTCCCACCGATGTGGGATCTCACAATCAAAAAGCCCTTTCTTTACGTACTATTGGGTTGGGCTACGAACTAGGCCGAAGACTTGGATGTTGGACTGGGCTACGCGGTTGTTGCAGGTTCCTTCGAACCTGTGTGCTTCGAGTGCCAGTTTGGGTTTGCAATCTACCAAGGTTGAGGTTTAGGGTTTGTAATCTTCCAAGGTTGAGGTTCAAAAACCAGCTTCGATTTTCGAACCTGAGCCTTGGATCAAAGCCTAATTTGTATCTAGATTCTTCTTTTCCTCAATCTCTCTTCCTTATGGCCTTATTTCCAGCCAGCTTTTGTCCAACTTTAATCGATTGTTGGCCCCTTTTAACGAGTTTGTACCAACTTTTTCTAGAACAACACATAATTTTGGCATTTATTTTTCAGCAACCCAAATAAAATCAAACGAAACGAAAATTGATGAGTTCTGACAAAATGACAAAAAGAAAACCGTAAGGATAGGACTTACCAAGTTGTTCTCTCCCAACGTCCATTCCTCGTTTACAGTATTGAGATGAGGCAAATAGATTGAAAGACTTGCAGATGGTCGAATGGCGTTTCTGTCTGAGAGGGAATTTGATGAATCTATTTACGGGGACTGACCTAAACTAAGAGAATGAGAGAGACGGAAGTTTGTTAGGGATTAACATTTTAGGATTGGTTATGTACACAGACTATTAGAGGTTCGTCAGCTAATTCCTTATTATTTAACTTGTTTCGATCAATCGAGATTTGTACTAGTACTTTTTTGAGTTGATAGAACTAGGCTTGTTTGAGTTGATAGAACTAGGCTTGAGCCTTATGATGCATGAATATTATGAGAACTTTATGAGTACCATGTGAGTATGGTTAGGAGATCCCCCACCACTCCCTAATCATGATTTGTTTCGGATGAGAGTAAGAGACAACATAGGTAGATGAACATTGGTTAGATTGAGGGTCGCTCCCTCCTTATGACGTTTACATTATAGGGGCCTATTTAGGAGATTCAACAAAACCTGACCAGAGAATTTAAGAACAGTGTCCATAACGGTATAATGAGAACTATAGGTTGGAACGTATTATAGGGTCGTGCCTTGCGTGCTTGTGTTATATAGGTTGATGACAATTAGAGGGACTAGTAGAATGACTAAACAAGATATCTTAAAACTCCAAGAATGAGCTAAGAGAACTATCAACCCATAGAGGGCGAAGAAAAAGAGAATTTAACGAGTTACGCAACATGACCTTACCAATGTAAACATAGGGAAAAGAGAATTTAACGAGCTTAGGTTAACGAAGTAAACATAAGAAAAAGCTTAGTAAAGTTTATAACTTAGGAATGAGCTTCTAAGGATAAATGAGACATCGAATGAATGAACAAATCAATGAGATAAGACTTAAGAGCGAACTAAGAAACTACAAGCAAGCTATTTACTAAGTATTTTTATACCCATTCATAGCACTTTAATCATTTAAGATGAGGCCTAAATCGAGCAGTCGAGGCGAGAGTGTGCATGAGCTTTCAAAACAAGGTGAACTAGCATCTTAGTTGCGTTGCTTGACACTCTCACGTCAATTTTGAGTATAACTTTCAAAACAAGACATTAATTACTATTTTAGAAGTCGATAATTCAGTCTCCATGTCGGAATAGTTCAACATTTAAAAAAAAAAAAAAATACTTAGACTTTACTGGATTCCATACAATTTTTTTTTTTTTTTTTTTTTTTTTTTTTTTTTTTTTTTTGAGGCCATACATTTGACCATGAAGATACCAAAAAAAAAAAACGATTATGTATAGCAAAATGAATTAATAATGAGTAAGTAGTGGGATATTAAATTAAATTATATAATAAATAACCACCAAATGAATTAATGAATTAATAATAATAATAAAACTAATCATTGTTATAATATTAGTGAGAATCCATTTAAGTGGAGTCAAGAAATCCATACATAACCACCAAACACAAGCACCATGGCCTACAAACTTTGACCATTCAAATTTTCACTGCATTTCTTATTTGAACCATTTTCAACCACCTACGCTTTCCGCCAACCTTCGGAGCTCGCCTCTTTCTTACCTTTACCTAACGCAGCCCCCATTGCGCGGTAGTTGCCCAAATCTTTCTCTATATAACCACTTTTTGCCCATCATTCTCCACAACTCAGATATCAATTCAAATCTAAACCCAACTCAGATTCTTCCTCTCTAACACTCTCTACTCTTAATCTTTCATTTTGCTATACAAATGGCACCCGCTCCCTTCCAACAACTCGCCGCCCAAAATGGTTCAGTGGAGAGCTTCTGCATTAGCCGTAACGATCCACTCAACTGGGGTGTGGCTGCCGAGTCTCTCAAGGGAAGCCATCTGGATGAGGTGAAGCGCATGGTGGAGGAATATCGGAGGCCCCTTGTCAAGCTTGGTGGTCAGACTCTCACAATCTCACAAGTGGCTGCCATTGCCACTCGTGATAATGATGTGATGGTCGAACTGGCTGAGTCTTCCAGAGCTGGTGTTAAAGCTAGCAGTGATTGGGTTATGGAGAGCATGAAAAAAGGTACTGATAGTTATGGTGTTACTACTGGCTTTGGTGCTACCTCTCATAGAAGGACCAATCAAGGTGGAGCTCTTCAGAAGGAGTTGATTCGATTCTTGAATGCTGGAATCTTTGGAAGTGGAGCTGAGTCCACCCATACTCTGCCCCACTCCGCTACCAGGGCGGCTATGTTGGTGAGAATCAACACTCTTCTTCAAGGCTATTCGGGTATTAGATTTGAGATTTTGGAAGCCATAACCAAACTCTTGAATAGTAACATCACTCCCTGCTTGCCTCTTCGAGGAACCATTACTGCTTCTGGTGATCTTGTTCCACTTTCTTACATTGCTGGATTGCTCACTGGTCGACCAAACTCTAAGGCTGTTGGACCCAATGGAGAAAGCCTTGATGCAAAGGAGGCTTTTCAACAAGCTGACATCCCTTCTGGGTTCTTTGAGTTGCAGCCTAAAGAAGGTCTTGCTCTTGTCAATGGCACTGCTGTTGGTTCTGGCTTGGCTTCGATTGTTCTGTTTGAGGCCAATATTTTGGCTGTTTTGTCTGAGATTTTGTCAGCCATTTTTGCTGAAGTTATGCAAGGAAAGCCTGAATTCACCGATCATTTGACTCACAAATTGAAGCATCATCCTGGTCAGATCGAGGCTGCTGCAATCATGGAACACATCTTTGGATGGAAGTTCTTACATGAAAACTGCAATGAAATTGCATGAGACCGATCCTCTCCAAAAGCCAAAGCAAGATCGTTATGCTCTTAGAACTTCTCCTCAATGGCTTGGTCCATTGATTGAAGTGATTCGATTCTCAACAAAGTCTATCGAGCGAGAGATTAACTCAGTCAACGACAACCCTTTGATTGATGTTTCAAGGAACAAGGCGATCCATGGAGGCAACTTCCAAGGAACTCCGATTGGAGTCTCCATGGACAACACTCGTTTGGCTGTTGCTTCAATTGGCAAGCTCATGTTTGCTCAATTCTCAGAGCTTGTCAATGATTTCTACAACAATGGATTGCCTTCAAACCTCTCTGCAAGCAGAAACCCGAGTTTAGATTATGGATTCAAAGGTGCAGAGATTGCCATGGCTTCTTATTGCTCTGAGCTTCAATATCTTGCAAATCCAGTGACAACTCACGTACAGAGCGCTGAACAACACAACCAAGATGTTAACTCTCTTGGTTTAATTTCTTCAAGGAAAACAGCCGAAGCCATCGACATTCTGAAACTCATGTCATCAACATTTTTGGTTGCATTATGCCAAGCAATTGACTTAAGGCATTTGGAGGAAAACTTGAAGAACAAGGTTAAAAGCACAGTGAACCAAGTGGCAAAGAAAGTCCTCACCACTACCTCAAACGGCGCACTCCATCCATCAAGGTTTTGCGAGAAAGATTTACTCCAAGTGGTTGACAGAGAATACACCTTCGCTTACATTGACGATCCATGCAGCGCTACTTACCCATTGATGCAAAAGCTAAGACAAGTTATCGTGGATCATGCTTTGAGCAATGGAGAAATGGAAAAAGACATGGAAACTTCAATCTTTCAAAAGATAGGTTGTTTTGAAGAGGAATTGAAAGCCATTTTGCCCAAGGAAGTGGAAAGCGTGAGATTAGCATATGAAAATGGAGATGCAACGATTGAGAACCAGATTAAAGAATGCAGATCGTACCCATTATATAAGTTTGTGAGAGAAGAATTGGGAACTAACTTGGTGAGCGGAGAAAAGGTTATATCTCCCGGAGAAGAGTGTGAGAAAGTTTTCAATGCATTGTGTGAAGGGAAGATGATTGACCCGATTTTGGAGTGCTTGAAGGAGTGGAATGGTGCTCCAATTCCCATATGTTGATGCGCCAAAAGAAGTTGAATCAAACACAAATAATGTCAAAATTTGTTCTAGTTGAACTTTCTTCATTTCATTTTGTATCAAGTAACAAAGAATTACTTGGACATTTATAAAGTAGCTAACCAAATTTAAAACTTTTCAACATTGCAATACCAAAATTATGTTATGTTCATTTAAAGAGAGATGTGATATGGGATACAAAATATATATTGAGATGACGACTGCATAATAGGTGGACTAGATAGATGTTTTGAATTGACATTCCTATGTGATTACTCAGGTCTTGAGTCCCCATTTTTCTACTATGTCATGTGACGTGTATCTTGCTTGTAGCTATGACTTGCGCAAAAAAATTCAAAATTCGATTCATGCTTGATCCAATCTCGTTTTCAACCTATTTTCTAAAGAATTTTATATCTTCCACTCTACAACTCAAAATGATTCGGTTTCTTCGCGAAAATTCAAATATCCAAACACAATTTTTTATGTGATTTTTAGCCAACTATAGAGCTTAAATTTTTTTAATAAATTCGTTCTTACTCATATTCGAAACATCTTGAAACTTCGATTCTAATGCGATTCTTGACCGAGTTTCAACACGAAAATTGTTAGATTCTTCTCTTAGATTATCATATTAAAATATTAGGTCCTAGCAACATGAATCTTGAAGATAATCTCAGGCAAAGTATTGGTTGAGGAGAATCCTTGACCCAATGTTATTAAGTTGTCATAAATCTTGTTTAATTTGGTTATTAACTTTCATTTATTTATAATCATTTTAATTAAACACAAAGATTAATTTGTTATTAACTCTCATTTATTTATAATCATTTTGACTAAATAAAAATATCAATTTGGTCATTAACTCCCATTTATTTATAATCATTTTGATTACATAAAAATGTTAAATTGTTATTAATTTCCTAACATTAATATTTTTATTTATTTTGATTATTAATATTCATTTAGTTTATAATAGGTTTCGATTAATATTTGATACATGAATTATCCCAAAGTTATTTAGGAGGATTGAGGATATCGAAATTTGATTGAGTTTGCATGTCACATTGTATTTGTTGAGTAATATTTTGAGAAATTTTAATTGAGAAATTTTAGAGGATGGGAGTGAGATATTTACTTTAAACTTTTTTATAATTAAAATTAGTTGCTACTCGTGAACGTAGGGGAATTTCTTCTCTCCCAACTATGTAAATGTGTCTCTTTATTTAAATTCCGATTACTTTACAACAATTGGTATCAGAGTTCTCGGTTCTTTTCCACTTGTTCTTTTCTTTCTTTTCTTTTTTTACACGCATGTCCAGATCACTAAAATAGCACGGGTAAAATTACCATTATGTCCTCTATTGACTTTTGACTCCAACCTTTTTTAATTTTACTGACATTTTTATTTTATTTTTCCAAAGTCCCGTGGCCTTCCGAGACTTTTTCCTATCTAACCTCTAAAACTTTCAACAAAACCTTAAAAGTTGGATATCCAAATAAATAGGGAAGTTAAAACAAATTTCATACCTATTGCTTCCGAGTAAAAAGTAAAAACTGATAAAGCATATAAATTTAACTAAGAGTAAAACTTGATTTTTTTTTACATGTTTATTTTCCACGGAAGATAAGTCTGAAAGTAATTTTAGAAAGAACAAAGCCTTTTAAAAATACTAACCCAACATGGAACAATTTATCAAAGAATTTTATTCCTTCCTTCATTTGGGCAAAAAGTAAATAAATAGAAAGAAAAAAAAATAGTAAACTACAAATTCATCCTATAAATATCTTTAGCAGATGGGAATTGGAGCACCGTTCCACTCTTTCAAGCACTCTAAGATAGAGTCGATCATCTTCCCTTCACACAGAGCTGTGAACACCTTCTCGCACTCTTCTCCTGGAGATATGACTTTTTCTCCTGTTAGCAGATTCGTTCCCAATTCTTCTCTCACAAACCTATACAATGGATAAGATCTGCAGTCCTTGATTTGATTTTCAACTTTAGAATTTCCACTCTCGTATGACAATCGTGCATTTTCGACTTCCTTTGGTAACACTGCCTTTAGTTCCTCCTCGAAAGCAGCAATCTTTTGGAAGATTGAAGTGTCTGCGTCCTTTTCACAATCACCATTGGCAAGTGCGTGCTCAACAAGGACTTGCCTCAACTTTTGACTCAGTGGGTAAGTACCACTGCATGGATCATCGATATAAGCGAAGGTGTACTCTCTGTCCACAACTTTCAGAAGATCCTTCTCACAGAACCTTGATGGGTGAAGTGCTCCATTAGAGGACGTGGTCAACACTTTCTTGGCTGTTTGGCTAACACAGTTTTTTACACTGCTCTTCAAGTTTTCTTCCAAATGCCTCAAGTCGATTGCTTGGCAGAGTGCAACCAAAAAGGTGGAAGACATGAGTTTTAAAATATCAAGGGCTTCAGCTGTTTTCCTTGAAGAGATTAAACCCAGCGAGTTAACATCTTGGTTGTGTTGCTCGGCGCTCTGTACGTGAGTTGTCACTGGATTTGCAAGATATTGAAGCTCAGAGCAATAAGAAGCCATGGCAATCTCTGCACCTTTGAATCCATAATCTAAACTTGGGTTTCTGCTTGCAGAGAGGTTTGAAGGTAATCCATTGTTGTAGAAATCATTGACAAGCTCTGAGAATTGAGCAAACATGAGCTTGCCAATTGAAGCAACAGCCAAACGAGTGTGTTGTCCATTGAGACTCCAATCGGAGTTCCTTGGAAGTTGCCTCCATGGATCGCCTTGTTCCTTGAAACATCAATCAAAGGGTTGTCGTTGACTGAGTTAATCTCTCGCTCGATAGACTTTGTTGAGAATCGAATCACTTCAATCAATGGACCAAGCCATTGAGGAGAAGTTCTAAGAGCATAACGATCTTGCTTTGGCTTTTGGAGAGGATCGGTCTCATGCAATTTCATTGCAGTTTTCATGTAAGAACTTCCATCCAAGATGTGTTCCATGATTGCAGCAGCCTCGATCTGACCAGGATGATGCTTCAATTTGTGAGTCAAATGATCGGTGAATTCAGGCTTTCCTTGCATAACTTCAGCAAAAATGGCTGACAAAATCTCAGACAAAACAGCCAAAATATTGGCCTCAAACAGAACAATCGAAGCCAAGCCAGAACCAACAGCAGTGCCATTGACAAGAGCAAGACCTTCTTTAGGCTGCAACTCAAAGAACCCAGAAGGGATGTCAGCTTGTTGAAAAGCCTCCTTTGCATCAAGGCTTTCTCCATTGGGTCCAACAGCCTTAGAGTTTGGTCGACCAGTGAGCAATCCAGCAATGTAAGAAAGTGGAACAAGATCACCAGAAGCAGTAATGGTTCCTCGAAGAGGCAAGCAGGGAGTGATGTTACTATTCAAGAGTTTGGTTATGGCTTCCAAAATCTCAAATCTAATACCCGAATAGCCTTGAAGAAGAGTGTTGATTCTCACCAACATAGCCGCCCTGGTAGCGGAGTGGGGCAGAGTATGGGTGGACTCAGCTCCACTTCCAAAGATTCCAGCATTCAAGAATCGAATCAACTCCTTCTGAAGAGCTCCACCTTGATTGGTCCTTCTATGAGAGGTAGCACCAAAGCCAGTAGTAACACCATAACTATCAGTACCTTTTTTCATGCTCTCCATAACCCAATCACTGCTAGCTTTAACACCAGCTCTGGAAGACTCAGCCAGTTCGACCATCACATCATTATCACGAGTGGCAATGGCAGCCACTTGTGAGATTGTGAGAGTCTGACCACCAAGCTTGACAAGGGGCCTCCGATACTCCTCCACCATGCGCTTCACCTCATCGAGATGGCTTCCCTTGAGAGCCTCTGCAGCCACACCCCAGTTGAGTGGATCATTACGGGTATGGCACAAGCTATCTTCAATCTTCTGAATAGATGCCATTGTGGAAAAGAATAAGAAATTGGTAAAGAAATGAAATGGAATGTGAGAGATTTGGGAGGTGGAGGGCGAGGTTTGAAGGAGATGAAGAGAATGAAGAGAGTTAAATAGAATTGGTGGGGTTGGTGAAGAAAAAAGGAAGAGTGGCAATGGCATACAATAGCTCTGTTCAATTTGGTCGTTGGTGCGGTGTGGTGGGCGAGAAACTATGAAGGTTGGTGCAGAGAAACTACAAGTGTATTGTTATTTAAATTTCCTCAGTCAAATTTGGGCGATTGTAGACTTTCATTTGTCGTTTTTTTTTTTTTTTTTTTTTGAGAAAATAAACAAAATTAAACTTGAATAAATAAAATATAAATATTATGCTCACCAAACTTTATAATGGTTACTTTTCACCAAACTTTATATTTGTTACTTTTCACCAAACTTTATATTTGTTACTTTTTACCTAACCTTCATTCACAATACAATTTTTTAGTCATGTGATTAAATTTTTTATTGAATTAAAAAAAAAAAAAGAACCCTTAGGGGTGTACATCAAACCTGACAACCCGATAACCCAAACCAACTCAATCCGAATTATAAGGATTGGATTGGGTTGGATTATTTTTACTGAACCCGAATTGACTCGGTTCGATTTCGGGTTCATTGGACAAAAATTTCGAGTTGACCCAAACCGAACAAAAGTTATAAAACTCATACGCTAAGAAGCCAAGGGTATTAACGGGTGTAGCAAAGACGAAATATATTGGAAATGGGATTGTTAGGACCAAAAGGGACTTAGCAAAGGAACCTCGATGGAAGGTGGAGGAGAGGTTTTGAAGGTTATTTGGCAATGAACCTTTCTGTTGACAAGTCAACCTAGTTTAAGGAAGAGAATTCACACAAAATAATAATAAATTCGGTGTAGAGTTATGGAAACTTCATTAGTTGATGATACGTGGAGGTCGATGCTTTGAGCTCGGGCAAAGTTGATCTTTCTAAAATTACTTATAAGCATCTGTACAATCTACAACCAAGAAATTTTTCATCTTCGTCATTGTATTTTATTCTTTTTCTTCAAATCTCTCGAGTGTCTCAAATTTCCAACCTCTCTTTTCAGTGTAATAGCCCAAAAAAATAAAAATAAATAAATAAAATAATTAAAATAGAGTAGATTATTTTTTTAAAAAAAACTCTTCCTCACCCCTCTCCCGTAACCCTTTCTCCCTATTCCCAGTTATCTCTCTTCAATCTACTATGCTAGAATATCACAAATGGTGCAAAAAGAAATAGAAAAGCAAAAAAATGTCAAATTTGAGAAAAAAAGTCTTCACCAAGTGATCAGTTTTATAAGGTATATATTAAATCTTCTTTCTTTACAGCGAACAAATATACTTTAGATCTCCCCTGAACGGTTGTAATTGGTTAGTTTGAGTTAGAAATTAAATTAAATGTCAATAATCTCTTAGATTATATGAAATGTTATATCGTACACAAATGAATCCATTAAAAATTGGCCAAAAATATTTGTTAACCGAATTAAACAATCAAACTATTAACAAAATTTTAAAAAAATTACAGATATACAAAGAAAATGGGAAATAAGAATAATTCTTAACAAAAAAAAAAATTAAGAGACAAAACATAAACACGAAAAAAAATTTAGAAGTAAGAATAGTAAGAATGGATTATACAAAGTCTTTAATGCTCGAATGAAATCTAACACATGAACCATTGTAAAATTTAGAGAATTGAACAGTGAAATTGATATCATGGATTCATGTATGTTGACTCGGATACAAATGATAAAATTAATAAATTGGGAATACCAGCCTAAGCTAATCAAGTAAGTGACCTCACTATAGGATAGGTTAGGAATTGTATGAGTTACCATTTAGGATGTATGAGCTATGATAATGTATGAGCTGTATCGCGTGATGTCGTATACTAATATATGATGATGTATGAATTATGATGCTTGAGTTATGATGCATGATGATGTGCGTAATATATATATTTCGATATATGACGTACTTGATATGCTTAATGCATTTTATGGTTATATGATGAGTACGATGATTGCATGACGTTTGTCTTGATATGTTGATGTTTTTCATATTAAGCATGTTATATGATGATGAGTGTCACATTGCATCATGTCGATAGACCGACATAGGATACAACCTAAGAACATGAAAATTATATAATATAAATATCCAACGAGCATGTGTTACTTAATGTAACAAAGAGAAGAGACTAGAGGGTTGTGTCAAAAGAGATGTTAAGATGAGAATTAGAGGGACCTCATGCATATTATATGTTCATAAGCATAGGGATACTTCCTCTAGAGATGATGAGGGTGTTCATGTGTGACCTCCGGACGTTGCTATAGAGTAGTTTGACCAGAGAGGGTCCCGGGGGTGTGCGAGCTCCCTGAGGATTCACACTCGCGCGTGTGGGTCGTGTGAAGGGAAGTACTACACATCGATAGTAGTCTGAGACTGGAGGCTACCCCTGGATGAGATAGAGATAAGTCCCAAGAGCATGATTGCATGTGTTTGCATTTACATGGCTCCTATAGTGGGGTCACTTACTGAGTATTTTTCAAAATACTCAAGTCGTGTGCCACATCATTTTTCAGGTAAAGGCAAGGCACACATGTACGGAGGATGACGACATTGCGAGTAGAGACTGTGGCACGTGCATACGGTAGACTCATATTTAAATTCATAGTCTTCGGTTAGAACAGGTTGTTTGCATTTCATCGTTTTAAATTATTTTGTATTTGTTTTTATTTTCTCTAAATTTCACTATTTCGTATTTAAACATGTAAGACCATAACTGTGTTTTCTAGCGAAGATGTTTTAATGTTTTCGACATTTATACTATAGATAATGTCTTCTTTTAAGAGTTATATTTCCGCATAAAAGATGAGAATGAAACATTAGTAGTGACTCTAAATATGTAGAAATTTAGGGTCGTTACACATAATTTTGTGTCTAACTTCATACCTTCGAACGATGAGCTACCATGTTTCTAACTTTAGCTTAGTGAATTTTAAAGTAGGGTTTGTATCCTCCAACTGAAAACGTTGCACATCAATGTGGTGCTTGACATCCAAACATCAATGTTTTAGCTAGCAAAGAAAACTTGGTTGTAACTGAGGAAGTGTTAAATCTCCTTTAAGTTAAAAGAAAAGTATTTATATGAGAACCACTTTAGGGTTACTTACATTTTCCAGACAAATTAGGTTAAAGATGAACGAATCAGATTGAACTAGGATGTCACAAGTCAAAGGCATGCATGGTGTATGCTTTCTTGAGAGGCCAATCCGGTCTCATATAGATCTTCAATCTAAATTTTACTCGTCTCCTTTCAGTCCGATAATTCTGTGTTGACCCAAATTTGTCTCGGATCAGACTTCTTCCTTAATTTCTCTCCTAATTTAGACTTGTCTTCTTAGTGCACTTACCCCGTTTTAAACCAATTGAACTATATATACGAGTAGTTGTATTAATCCCTATCGTAAAAAAAACAAAAAAACAAAACAAAACAAAATAAATAAAGATGAGCCCTTTTTTATTTTTTAAATGGACGGTAAATTGAATTATGGATCCTCTGGTTCAGCAAGAACATGACTAGCAAATGGGGATAGGAGCACCATTCCATTCCTTCAAGCATTCCAGAATTGGGTCGATCATCTTCCCTTGACAAAGAGCCGTGAATACCTTCTCACATTCTTCTCCAGGAGATATCGCCTTCTCTCCAGTTAGCAGTCCTGTTCCCAACTCTTCCCTTACAAATTTGTACAATGGATAAGATCTGCACTCCTTAATTTGGTTTTCAATGCCTGATGTTCCATTTTCATAAGACAATCTTGCATGTTCTACTTCCTTGGGCAAGATGGCTTTCAGTTCCTCTTCAAAAGCTCCAATCTTTTGGAAGATTGAAGTGCTTGCGTTCTTTTCCTCTTCACCATTTCCCAAAGCATGATCCACAAGAACTTGTCTCAATTTTTGCATCAATGGGTATGTCATACTGCATGCATCATCTACGTATGCAAAGGTGTATTCTCTGTCGACTACTTGGAGTAAATCTTTCTCGCAGAATCTTGATGGGTGAAGTGCACCGTTAGCATCTGTGGTGAGAAGCTTTTTGGCCACTTGACTGACGGTGCTCTTTACTACGTTCTTTAAGTTTTCCTCCAAATGCCTTAAGTCAATTGCTTGGCAAAGAGCAACCAAAAAGGTGGATGACATGAGCTTTAGAATATCAATGGCTTCAGCGGTTTTTCTTGAAGAGATTAAACCAAGAGAGTTAACATCTTGGTTGTGTTGTTCAGCGCTCTGTACGTGAGTTGTCACTGGATTTGCAAGATATTGAAGCTCAGAGCAATAGGAAGCCATGGCAATCTCTGCACCTTTAAATCCATAATCTAAACTTGGGTTTCTGCTTGCAGAGAGATTTGAAGGCAATCCATTGTTGTAGAAATCATTGACAAGCTCTGAAAATTGAGCAAACATGAGCTTTCCAATTGAAGCAACGGCCAAACGAGTGTTGTCCATTGAGACTCCAATCGGAGTTCCTTGGAAGTTGCCTCCATGGATCGCCTTGTTCCTTGAAACATCAATCAAAGGGTTGTCGTTGACTGAATTAATCTCTCGCTCGATAGACTTTGTTGAGAATCGAATCACTTCAATCAATGGACCAAGCCATTGAGGAGAAGTTCTAAGAGCATAACGATCTTGCTTTGGCTTCTGGAGAGGATCGGTTTCATGCAATTTCTTTGCAGCTTTCATGTAAGAACTTCCATCCAAGATGTGTTCCATGATTGCAGCAGCCTCGATCTGACCAGGATGATGCTTCAATTTGTGAGTCAAATGATCGGTGAATTCAGGCTTTCCTTGCATAACTTCAGCAAAAATGGCTGACAAAATCTCAGACAAAACAGCCAAAATATTGGCCTCAAACAGAACAATCGAAGCCAAGCCAGAACCAACAGCAGTGCCATTGACAAGAGCAAGACCTTCTTTAGGCTGCAACTCAAAGAACCCAGAAGGGATGTCAGCTTGTTGAAAAGCCTCCTTTGCATCAAGGCTTTCTCCATTGGGTCCAACAGCCTTAGAGTTTGGTCGACCAGTGAGCAATCCAGCAATGTAAGAAAGTGGAACAAGATCACCAGAAGCAGTAATGGTTCCACGAAGAGGCAAGCAGGGAGTGATGTTACTATTCAAGAGTTTGGTTATGGCTTCCAAAATCTCAAATCTAATACCCGAATAGCCTTGAAGAAGAGTGTTGATTCTCACCAACATAGCCGCCCTGGTAGCGGAGTGGGGCAGAGTATGGGTGGACTCAGCTCCACTTCCAAAGATCCCAGCATTCAAGAATCGAATCAACTCCTTCTGAAGAGCTCCACCTTGATTGGTCCTTCTATGAGAGGTAGCACCAAAGCCAGTAGTAACACCATAACTATCAGTACCTTTTTTCATGCTCTCCATAACCCAATCACTGCTAGCTTTAACACCAGCTCTGGAAGACTCAGCCAGTTCGACCATCACATCGTTATCACGAGTGGCAATGGCAGCCACTTGTGAGATTGTGAGAGTCTGACCACCAAGCTTGACAAGGGGCCTCCGATACTCCTCCACCATGCGCTTCACCTCATCGAGATGGCTTCCCTTGAGAGCCTCGGCAGCCACACCCCAGTTAAGTGGGTCGGGAAGAGTAGTAATGGGGCAGAGAGTGTCATTAATTTGCTCGATGGCTGCCATTGTTAGATGAAAAGAAGAAAAGAAAAGGGAAAGCTGAATGAAAGAATAGAAGAATGAATTGTGTAAAGAGAGTATGGGAAGGTGGTTTAAATAGAAAGCGCAAAAATGGTGGGTGTGGTAAGTAAGGAAGCATGGTGGAAGCAGAAGAACAGAAGAGGTGGTAGTTGGAAAGAGTATGAGGATCAACGCAGCCTACCTTCCCTGATATTCAAAGGTCAAAATTGATGACTTTTTTAAAACTCAAAGTAAAAAACGTAAAAAAGAAAGGAAATTTTGTTTTACAACATATCATCAATGCTCTCTTCTTTTGGCAATTTACAAATACAGTAACTTTTTTAAAAATTTTGCAAATATGGCCATTTTTTATTTATTAAAAGCTAAAAATAACTCAAATCTCAACACCGGTTCTCATTTTCGTGGTTATTATTATTCATTTGCATGAACGAACACGAGAACTAGAGCAAGAAGCATCCTCGTACTCACATAAGTGATTGAGTGAGATGAGCCAACTTATTTCAGTGAGAAATCCGCGATTGATATCATTAATAGATTTATTACCAATTAGTGATAGATTTTTATTAAAGAAGGGAAGAATTTTTAATTTTTTCATTTAGGTTGGATTTAATTTCTGGTCATATTTTTAAATTATTTTTGCTATTATTTGGCTGGTTTTTCTATATTTGCAATTTATCATTTTCGATGTTTTTTTTTCTTTCTAAATTTGCAGCCAATCTTATTTAATAGAATTTTTTATTTATGTGTTTTAAAAAATTGTTAAATAATAATAATAATAATAATAATAATAATCACACGTGAATATTAAAGTACGCATTTAAAAAAATTAATTATAGGTATATATGCATAGAAATTTTGTTGATTTTTGAATAAAAGTAGATGAGAGGGGTTGGTGAATTCTTCATTGATTTATTTTATTTTAATTTAAGGTTATGGGTGAGAAATTCAAAGTGGTGGACATTTATTTAGTTAGGAAACATTTTATAATATTATCAATTCTTCTAATTTTATGTGAATTTGACCTAAAAAAAACTCGTCATTTTCCAATTGAGCCTCCAAAAAGGATTTTAAATACAGAAAAAAAAAAAAGAGTTGGTGAGAATAATTGAAGCCTTTTACAATTTTCAATTATTGAGAAAGAGAGTTGGTGGTGCACCTTTTTTTTAAATATATATATATATATGTATATATTTGGGGTCGATACACCAATTTACGTACATCTCGACTAAAATTGCATAATCGATAGACCAATTTACGTGCACCTCGACTAAAATTGCAAAGTTTAGTTGATTGTTTGTTTATAATTTTTTAAGACACATTTAGGGTTATGCTAGGTTAGTGTTGTGAATCGAAAAATTATGTACTAAGGCTGATTAAGTGTCTTTCGTCCACGACAACCCTAAGTCGATGATGAAGCTATAGAAAATTATTGTTCTTAAATTTTAGAGATCAAATCAAGGTTTGATAATCCAATAAATGTTGCTTATTTGATGAATGGTCAACCGTCGAATGATTGGTATAGACGAGATGGTGTTTCTTACGTATAGACGACTCACCACAATAGTATGATATTATCTATTTTGAGCATAAACTATCATGGTTTTGTTTTTGGTTTCTCCAAAATGTCTCATATCAATGGAGATGGTGTTGTGTATGTATAAATACATGATCTTCTCTTAATTACCCAATGTATATGTATTTATGACTTTTCTAAGCATGATTTTATTAAGCCGTGTTGTAAACAAATCAGCCACTTGTTAGACGAACACGACTCTCCACAATGGTATGATATTGTCCACTTTGAGCATAAGCTCTCATGGCTTTGCTTTGGGCTTCCCCAAAGGGCCTCATTCCAATGGAGAGTGTATTCTTTGATTATAAACCCATGATCATTCCCTAAATCAGTCGATGTGGGACTTTCATCATCCAACACCTCCCCTCGAACAAAGTACGCCTCCCCTTAATCGAAGCTCGACTCCTTTGGAGTCTTTAGTCATTTTTGACAGCCTTCGAGGAGGCTTGATTCTTTGTTCGACATTTCTGAGGATTTACCAATCTATTGGCACGACTAAGTTTAGGGCAGTCAGTCATCTGTCTTCTATAATAGTTGTATTGGCATATTTAGTATTTAGCTTCTAGATTCTTTTTTATCGTCTACGTTGTTGAGGTGTCATTTACTTTTAACATAATTCGTTTGGTTAAGTCACTTCTTGCTCAACATCAATGTCACTCGGATCTTCAACCGTATCAACCCTTGACCAAAAAATATTTAATTTGAGTTGAAAAATTTTACGGACTCCAACAATTAAGTCGCGTCTAAAAAATGTCCAAATTCAACCTACAAACGAACACTTTTAAATTTTTTAGTCGATAATATGTATCTTAACTAATTACGACCTAAGCAACATATATTTGTGGGGTTTTTTTTCAAAAGATTTCTTATAAATTAAAATATTTGATTTTGAGGACATTTATATATAATTCAAAAATAAAATTTTAAATTAATTAACGTATGGTTTTTTTAAAATTAGAATTGCAATAATGGAAAACTTTTAGGGTAAATCCCAATTAGTTTAATAATAACAAAAATTGAAATGAATTTATTTAGATGTATAATTATATTGTGATTAAAAATATAAGGTGGAAGGGCAACGACTCCTATTATCTAAATGTGGTATTTAAAAATTTATATTAGTTTTATTAATAGCGGATCGTGAGAATGTTTTTCTAATTTTTTAATCATACGTGGTCCTCTAATGAGTCGAATTAACTAAGGTTAAGATTCTTTGCATCAATATTAATTAACTTTATAGCTGTTCATGTTTTTTCTTTAAGAGAGAGATATTCAGAGAGTCGTGATGATAAAAAACAGGCAAACTCATAAAAGAAGACCATAGGTATACAATAATGCTATATTTGGTGAATTGGTATAATTGAAATAACACAAAAATCTCTAACAATCGGGTTTATTTCCATGAGTTGATTGGTGGAAGCGAGATATTTGCATGTCCATTGAAGAATGAGCTAGCGGAGTCATAGGCGGTGGGGTTCAAACCTCTAAATTTCTATTGAACGAGAACCGAACCTACTAATGAAAATAGACGAATACTTTAATGAAGATCAAGAGCGACATGTTTATTCCAAAAATCATTTTCAACCTCACATTAAACTCAAGTCGTACAATAAATGATATCATGCCTCCACAGCAAATCGAATTAGAAACCTTCCATGTGCTTTGAGTAATATGAGGCCCCAGGGTTACAATTACATTATTGAAATTAATGTCTCCTTCACAGAGAAGAAAGTAATATGAGGCCCCAGGGTTTCAATTACATTATTGAAACCAATGTCTTTTAACAAAGAGATCTCTAAACTCACCGTTAGTAGATATTATCTTTTTCAAACTTTACGACTTTTTCAATTTTCTCTTTTGATTCCCTTTTGGCAAGATTTTTAAAACGTGTCTACTGAGAAGAGGTTTCCACACTTATAAACCATGCTTCGTTCTCCTCTCCAACCGACGTGGATCTACCCCCTTCAGGACCCAACATCCTCGCTGCTGGCACACCGCCCAATGTCCACCCCCTTCGGTGCTCAACGTCCTTCAAGGCTCGAAGTCCTTGCTAGCCCACCACCCAATGTCTGGCTCTGATACCATTTATAACAGCCCAAATCTACTACTAACAGATACTATTCTCTTTGGGCTTTCCATTTCGAATTTCCTCTCAAAATTTGTAAAAGACACTTACTAAGGAGAAGTTTCCACACCAAGGGCTTTGTTCCCTCTCCAATCCATATCTCACACCTAATACCTTCAAATATCTTTTCAGTTCAAAGGGAAAGGCACCAAGGAAGGGGGTAACCTCAGAAACTGACTAAAACGCCTTGATATAAACCAATTCAGATGATCTGAATTGATAACCCGAAAGGAACCATCTAGTTCTTCTTTTGAGTCGCCAAAGCGGCAACAAAAGAAAGTAGTCCCATCCATCATGTAACAAACAGCCAGACTAGAATACCTGTGGAAAAAGGTTTTGAAATGTTCAGAAAGTTTTGCACAGACAATATATATACACAGCACATTAGAGCTCTGTCTGCTATATACGAACATTTTTCAACTTTTTCAGGTCGCCTCGTGATCTCTCGAGCAATTACGTTGACACGAGTAACCGGTGCAACCATCGTACCAATCAATCTCCATGCAAGTTTGCACCAAGTCCAATGAGTCACATCCTATTCATATTCTAACATGTGGGAAGAAAATTCGTAGCAAAGGGCTTTGATGATACATGTTTTGAGAGTGAAAGAGTGAAAGACCAAGATGGGGGCATCTCTTTCCGGACCATGAGCTGCTTTCCAAAATTAAACAGCTGCTAGTTCTTCTCATCACCATGTTTGGGTGTAAATGCTATGAGCTGTAAGGAACAGATGCTGCGGTTGGAAGCTTGCGTGATACTTCGAGAGTGGTAACAGGCTTATTGGATAACCGTCGCTTGTAGCGTTTGAGGACCGAGGCCAAGTTCTCCTTCCCCTTTGGGAAGGCTACATCGCCTGCAGCTGTACCGGTTCGGCCCTTTCGGGAAGAGATTGCCATTTCCACATCCTTAACCATATCCAGAAGCATTGCAGCAGTGGTGGATTTTCCCTTGCCAGGTTTTGCAGCAGGCGGCAACATTCCGTTTGCAATTTGTGGGCTTGACCTCTTCTGCTGGAATGCTTGGGGAATTTGAAGGCAGAAGCATGGCGGCATTGGTATACGAGGCTTTGAAAATGCTGGATCAATAATACCCTGAAAGGATGTATTCATTAGAGTCGGACACAATTAGAATGACAAAAGGAGAAGAAAGAAAGCAAATGAAACAGAAAAATGCACCATTTTACGATCTGCAATGACGGTTTAAACCGAAGTTTTGATGACGATTCCTACTAGCATAGATACGAGTTGTTTTTGCATATTGTTTTTGGACAACATAGAAAAAGTGCTTATGTGATTGATACAGAGAAAAATAGTCGACGTTTACCTGAAGACGATTTAGTACGTAAGTATATTTTCCCCATAGTTCTGGCCGACTTTCCATAAGCGAGAGATCGAGAATTCGGTGAATGCACCATACACCAAAACTTACAATCAAATCTGATCTCCAAATACAGCCTTCCCCACAATGAGGTACTGAGGATATAGAAACATTTGCAAAGTTCGAGTCGTTCTTCATTCCAGATCCTGATCTCCTATCAGGAGAAAACGAAGGAGGTTCTTTCATACGGACCACGCGTGTCTCAGCTTCATAAAGAAATTTCTCCCTGGCAGCTACGCAATCAATTAGTTCCTCGTCGGCACCATCACTTTGCCCGAACAACCAGTCTGATCCTTCCAATTTCAGAAGTCGGACAATGCAGTCTCTGAAAGACTGGAGAAGCCTAGCCTCTGAATTCACAACAAAAGAAGCTTCTTGACTAATTGTATGCAGCCTTCCAACTCCTTTACTCTCAGAATTGCTATTTTTATCCAAGCCAAATTGCTCAGAAGGCTGTCTATACCAGAAGGATCCAGAATCCAAAGGCGGATTCATTTGTGGCGACAAAGCACCACCGTAGACACTTGACGAAGAAAGTTCATTAAATGCTAAAGGAGCCACTGATCTTGATCCAGAATTTGTGTAGGACAATCCACGAGCTGGTATCCGACTGATAGATGATCCATAACCAGTCGCGTTATCCCATTGAGAACTCTTATCTGATACATGCTGATCGCGATGAATATCAGGCAAACTGTGGTATTTCTTGGTATTAGATACACTCGATAAATTCTCACCGGTTCCAAAAGGGGAAAGATCATAATATTGCCGGTCAGATTCAGAAGCAGGATTCCTGGATACAGCAAAGTTAGGGAATCCAGGGGCAGGGGCCTGACGAGCACCCAAGCCATTTTGCAACTTTTGCCCCATTGCAAAAGCAACCGAGTCCCGCAAGCTTGCACCACCAGCACCACCCAAGGTATGATATTTAGAGGCTGATGGATCCAATTGACCATTCAAGTGACCAGAACTTCTGTCCTTGGCCATTCTACTAAGATAAGTTAACTGAGAACCGTGGACCGTGGCAGGCTGATGATCCCAACTCTCAGAAGAAGGCAAACTGCGCAAACTAGAATAGCGCTTCACTCCGGAGTCGAGACCATTATGGCTAGAATTATTGACATATTGATCAAAAAGCTGCATGTGGTTAGACCACATTGGTTGATGTCCCTTTTGTACCCCATAGGGTGAATCTAAGCCACTTTGTACCCTCAAACTCTTCGGGGAGTCGTATAAACCTGAAGAAATTGGATTAGATGCTTTGCTTCCAAGAGTTGATGAGTAAGGAGAATCTTTTCCAACCGCGTCTGATTTCAGAGAGGAAGTTACAAGTTTCGAATCAATTCCGAGCAATAAATCTAGTTTCTTAACCTTGGCATCTTGAGTGGCCACTCCATGGAAATCATACAACTGCCCCCAAAATTCATCAAGAATTGCAGTTAGTTGGCGCCTTGCAGCACGTCCAAGTCCAGCTAACCTTGAAAGACTACCAGTACCGTTCCCACCTTCTTCACTTTTCCCACTAAGACTTCTGAAAGATCCAGGGCCCTCGGATGTTGAAGATGGTAAACACCCCGAAATCTCTTTCAGTGGCTCTTCAGCCTCCCAGTTATCAACCTCATAACTATCCTTCTCAGAACGCAAGTCGCCATCGAGTCCAACAGACTTTTCAATGGGCTCCACTGAATCAATTTTTAAGACCTTTTTGTCAGCCAGTGTTGAGTCAGGAACATCATGAGTAACAGTCGAGGATGGGACTAACTCCTCAGTGGATATGAGATCCTCTGAAACATATTTAGGGGAGCTTGGAACTACACTACTAGATTGAGTCTCACCTTGATTAATTGAATCAAGCACCTGAACAGGCTCCATAATATTTTCAGGCAAATCAAAATCAAACTCTGGAACAGGCAAGTCTGGATGACTTGCTATAGGCTCTGCACTGTATGAGCCTTTCCCCAGATCAATGCCTTCTCTCTCAACAGCTGAATCAGGTTTAACCTCTGGCACATCCCAGTTCAATACTTGTGCATCTAATTGGGCAATAGCAGTGGCCGATTTTAATGGGGTAGCTGCCAACCATAGCATCAGACAGAATGCTGAACAAGCAGTAATAAGGAGAACCGCGTACGGGATTGACAAACCGCTCCCCATGTTCCACCTCAAATTAACCACCCAATCACTGTTACCGAAAAACATCTCTACAACAAATACAATTTTCAGTCCTAATATTCCAACAAAGATGATAATTGCTATGAATTCAACAAGCTGCGATATTTTGAAGGCACCCATGATTGGTCTTGATGAAGCAACACGAAAGAGGGGAATCACGGAAGATGGAAGCAATAGAGCTACCATAACCTGAGAAAATATAAGAAGTTGATACATCCCTTCAGCTCCTGAACTCCAGACACAATAGAGTGCTGGAATAATCGCAATAATCCTAATCGTAGCACAATGGAGCCAACCAGGAATATCTAATTTCAAAAAATTAGTCAGGACCAGTTGACCACCAAGGCTCCATGTGAGAGCTGTAATTTGATTTGATAGAAACAGAACAAGCAAGAAGAGAACATAAACAACTGGGCTCCTAAATACCTGCAAAATTTGGGGGAAATCGGGAATAAGATCAATATGCATCACACAAGCAAATTATATTCAAAAGGAGGAAGGGTGATGTAGAACACCTGCTCCATTAGAGACAATGCATCTGGAAAGGTGTGCAAAGCAAGGCCACTGCTATAGAATACATTTGCAGCTGAGTTCATGAGAACATTATTCACCACATAAATTCCACTGAATATGCAGACGATAGCAAACAAATGATTATTACACAAAACTTCTTTGGAAATATTTGGCGGACTCTGCTGCTGCTGCAAGAAAATATTGAAATAGCATTATAAAGCAAGTAAGGATATCTAAATTTATATTATGAAAAATAGAAGTTTTTCCTTTGCAGAGGAAAAAATAAATCTCGATACTTCAAATTAGGAACCGGGGGATGTCGAGTACAAATTTATCAAATTCAAGACATTATGAAGTTACAACACCAAACTTTTAGATGAATCTAGATGCTGAAAAATCAGAAACTGAGGGATGTAAAAATAAGTCATTCACAAAAGTCACATATGCTACTTTACATAGAAACTCCTGTGATTCTTGCATGAAAAATATGAATTTAGCAAGGAGGAAAATCTATGTGCATATTAACATTTTCAAGCATGGAGTATCCAATCCCATAAGTTTTTGTCTAAATGAACTGCCCAGCATGACATCCGAATCTTAAGATATTGGTAGACGAAAATAATCTCTTTTGACTTTGACTGGGAAAAGTAAAACATTCGCAGTTCTATGCTCAAGCAAAGACAGATAGCGAGAGAAGAAATGAGGAGTACCTGCACAATAGAAGAATGCACATAAAAATTGTGAGGCATGACACTTGCTCCAAGAAGACTCATAAGAGTAAATGCACTTTCCCCATTTAACCTTGTCAGCATGAGATTCATGGAAAGTGGGATTTCAGGTTGACTGATGAGTACTCCAAGAACCAAAGAGAGCAATATAAACCCAGCCATGCATATATACATGAACTTTGCCCTACCATCTTCCTAGAAAATGCAAACCCATTAAGATAATGAATTACATAAAAAAAAAAACAAATTATGAATGATTGTGATTAGAAGTTTCGAACTTACCAGAAGATCAGCGAAAAGAGGAAATAAAGCAGCCACAACACCCGTCAAAAGGACACACGTGAAGAGGTCCCACCCAAGTAGAAGATTGAGTCCATGTGAAATGCCCAAGATCTAGTACGTTGTTTAAATAACATTTTAGCTTTATAATGACGTTGGAATTCAAAATTTTAAGAGTTAAAATATGATCAAATTAGAGCATGCTTCACTCGAAATTTTTCTTAACAAAATTGAATCACAAGTTTGGCTGGAATAAGTGAGCAGAAAAATAAAAATTACCATGGTAAGGTCTAAGAGAATCACAGAAACCTCTGCTTGAATTCCCAGGAAGATGCATGTAAACTTATCATACTCCTCGCTGCAAATCTTTGGTATTATCAACAGAAGAAAATAGGGGGGGGAAAATGTCAACCTCTAGCAAAATTTAGCAACCAGCAGTCAAGTAATATGAAAATTAACAAATGAACCTATACACAGGCACGGACCAAAATGGAAGAGGCGTAAAGCGAAGGATACCACCTAACGTATCAAACATCACGAAGAAGTACACATGAAACTGGCAAATAACAGAAACTGGCAATGCTTCTACGCACATATGTAAAACTGAGGAGGATGAAAATGCAAAGTACACATGAAATTACCCTGTAAAAAGGGTATCAAAACTAATACAACATGGAAAAAAATCAGCATCTGTCGACTGACTGATTTTCATATAAAAGCTGCTTGATAAACACCTGAAACAGTAACATGTGCACAAAGAAAGAGAGATACATCCCTCAGATATCATGGACCACGGATTTGAACGACAATAATTTCACTTTATAAGTAAAAATGCTAAAGGCTCGAGGACAAATAATTTGTACCTGGGCAAGACCTCTTCCAGTGACTACCCCAATGCTAGCCGAGAGATACTGGCACAAAATGGCAGCAAGGTTGAAAAGAAGCACTAACACAAACAGATCAAACCCAAACCGAGCACCTCCTTCAACAGTCGCAGCCCACTTTCCAGGGTCAACATAACTTATTGAAACCAGAAGTGCAGGTGCAATGAAAGGCATAAACCGATGAATAGCACCCGACAGATGATTTGTATGTGATGTCGTAGATTCCATGGTATAAATGGGGATTTCCCACAAAATACTCCAATAGAGCAGTGTTAAAGCTCAGCTAACGAATCCAGGAAACTACAGACTTCCTGATAAGCACCAAGATAATTAATTTACATCACAGCTGTTCGCGTTTCCTAAAATTACAACGTTTCATTACTCTTTTTACTGGAAGGAAACAATTTCTACAATAAAAAATATTCATTCATTGTAAATAATCCCTGCTCTCTCATACTTTGCAAATATAACATGTACATCCATGATTGTCTCAACTTTTGTCACCAATTCCAGAAGTCTCAGTAGCATTGAAATCCTCAAACCGTAGCTGTGGTTATTTTGCTTAGCATTTGTAGAATGAAATCCACTTGAATGTCACTCAAGAGTGATGTTGACACCTTATTAATTTAGTGACCAACCCAAAAAATTAATCAAGCTCAACCCAGAAAAGCAAAATTTCAATCTGTTATATACTACCCTGCTCCAGAAAGAATATTCAGATTTCACAGATGGAACAGACCCCAATACAACAGCCACTGCCACCAATGTCCACTATGACCTAAATCAAACAAAACGCTATCCATTAGCATCAAAAGAAAATTATGAGAGAACCATAATGAGAAGAAGATTTTGGGATCAAGACAAGAAAGAGTAATTCTCAACAAACTAAGTTTGGCAACCTTTAAAACACTCGAGCCTAACCCCTAACCCCTCCCCTGCCTCCCTTTTATGGAAAGTCAACAATCATAGCAAGTAATGCAGTCGTAGCAGCTCAATTAACACAACCCCATTACAATTCAAACCCTAAACAGACAAAATACAGAAAAGAAGCTGAAGAACCAACAGGGACTTTCATCGAACACAGCGCGGGTATTACAAAATTGCAGCAAAGAAATAAAAATTACTTGATATACACCCCAACCCAGAACCCAAAATCTACTATTCCACAACAAATTAGGCAGGAACAAGAAAGATCAGAATCAGAAACCACGGATCCGATGCAAAGCCGAAGACGATATATAAAAAAGGGGAAATCAAAATTGAAAAGTAGGGTTAGAAAATTATGTTGTTGATGTTGTTTTTGTTATTCACCTTGGGCTGCTGCTGTTCTTCTGGTTTCCGTTTCTCGCAAATCTCATTCAATCCATGTTCTTAGTCTGGGCAGTAGATCTCACAGATGCTTCAGAAACGCTACAGAGTTAATTGCATATGCTTGTATATATAAATCTATATATATATATATATATATATTATATAGAGAGAGAGAGAGAATGAGAAAAGGAAATTTGGAGATAAAAGCCACTGTGGGCTTTGAAGCAAGCTTGACGAGAGAGTTCGTGTGAGAGAGAAAGAGGGCGCAACTCCCATCAAAATTTCACCTTTTTCATTTATAGCTGATGAGAGTGAAAGAGTACTTATCTTTCTTTTCTTTTCTTTTCTTTTTTAATTTAATTTTTTCTAATGGATTTATGCAGACAGCTCACGCATGCTGCTTAAACTGTACGGTCAATTGAACCCAAACGACGTGTCGGCACAACAATTAAAATTCTTTTTCTTTTTTTTAACCATTATTCTATTTCTACTCATTTTTATTACTCTTTTACGATCCTAATTCCTAATTCGCCCCTCGATTTCCTCGCATTTTTTTAATCTCGAGATTTTCCTCTTTACTATTTTATTATTTTTCTATTGCCCTTAAACATTAAAATTAAATATTTATTTTAGCTCTTTTATTGAATTATTAGACGTGTTTCAATAAATTTAAAATTAATTTTTATTGAATTTGATAAAATAATATTAATAATTTAATTGAAGAAAATACATAATATCTTTTTTTTATCAAACTAATTGCACTTTATTGGTAATTGATGAATTATTGTGAAATTGAAGATAAAGTCTATAGAATCTAGCTAGGTAGACTCTATCATGGCTCATGATAATGTGCTTGTCTCATGTCAAAAAGGTAAATTCCTTAATAATGGTTAGGGCGGATTATCTTTATCATATTTATATAATTGTATAATGTTATCTATAATAATCCTTTTCTTGAATAAAGTATCCTCTCGAGTTTCTTTTCGAATAGTCATTCCTCCAAATTACTCTTTATAGTGGATCGAGTGAGACGGGATCGGAGCAGAGGCAGAGAAATAATCCCTGTCCTATGCCCCTGAAATATCTCTGTTCCCTACCCATTTATCGTTTAGATGGAGATTTTCTCGCTCCCTTTGAGTTAGGGGTCCTGCAAGTTAAATAGACATCTCTACATATTATCCTCCAACGAAAATTTAGGGTTTCTAATCAATTTGGCTAGTCTTACTTCATGCTCCGACGAATCTTGAAGGCTCATAAAAGCTTACTTGCTACGACTCAAACACACATTTAAAGCTCGTTCAAAAGTGTAGATAGGCTTGTTCAACTCAAAGTCGTATTTATATATGAATTTTGAGTAAGGGCACCGTCACAATTAAAATACAATATTTAATATATTATATATTTTGAGAAAGTACATGTTATAGGCTAGCAAACAATAAAAGGGAAACTAAGTAAAAACATTTGATAGCAATGAGTCAAATACGCCAACAAAAAAAAATCAATACAAGTAAATAACTGTGCTAAATAAATAACATACAACGAAAATAAGATAAAAAGGATCTGAAATGACATGCAGTCACATGCAATACGTCTTAGACAAACATGATAGTAATATTGTACATAGACCCATGTCCTAAAGACCAACAAAACTTATTGACATATTCATAATAGAAAGACTTGCATAGTTGATATCATTGTCAACATATTATATTTGGGATTTAGGTTTTGAAATGACATGTAATTATGGAGAACACGTTTTAGGCAAACATAATCGTGACATTATACAAAGACACGTACTCTAAAGACCAACAAAATTTATTGTCATACTGATAATAATAAAGACTTGCATAGCTGATATCACCGTCAAGACATTATATTTGAGAGTTACGGTTTGATATGGCATTTAATTATGGACAACACGTTCTAGACAAACATAATCATGATATTTTATAAAGATCCATGCCTAAAGACCAACAAACCTTATTGCCATAATTCGATATCACCGTCGAGACATTATATTTGAAATTTGGGTCGTAGGGTGGGATGGGAAAGGCAAGGGGCTCTTTATTTTTGGTTGTGGCATTTCATCGAACACTCGGCAGGCAGAAACCAAAGAAGCTGAGATATAGAGGAGCCAAAGCACACGCCTCATCAAATAAACCACTTGACCAACTTGAAGATGACCCAAATTCAGTCTTCGTTTGATTCCAAATGGGTCCACATCAAAAGGCATAAAAAAAAGTTCTCAATAATTTTTCGAGAAAGAAAGTCAAAAAGAAACATAAAGTGTTCATAATCTTAAGAAACTCACTTGATCAGGCTTGGCGAGTTTATGAGAGCCCAACTTCACAATTATCATCTTCTACCCATTAATTCATAGCCGGCAAAAGTTCGTTTAACGAGGATTTTGAAGCCAAGAGAAACCGGTGGGTCCATGCAAAAAATGTGGAAATTCAGTTGAATCCCATCTAGCTAGAAGTATTAATATTGTTTTTTTTGGACTTTTTCTTTTGAATTTTTCCTCAAAATTCTTAAAATGTATTTAGGGAGAGTTTTTCGCCTCTTTATAAAGAATGTTTCGTTCTCTCTTGGAGCCCACTGTTATCGTTGGTACTCATTCCTCACTCTAATCGATCTGGGATCTCACCATGGTCCAGCGTTCTCGTTGACACTAGTTACTCTCTCTAATTGACGTGGGGTCTCATAGTCCACCTCCCAACATCCTTGAATGTTTCATTCTCCTCCCCAACTGATATGGGATCTCACATAACAAGATTGAAAACTTCAAAACGGATACCCTTTTAAGCATAACATGTGAGCTTAAACATCATTCATTTCATTTTAGACAATTAAGGTCAAATAACGTGACGAGCTGCTTGTTCTTCCTCGCAAACTTGAAATGAACTAAAAACTCTTGCTTGATTCGACAAAAGATAGAATATAGTGTAGATTTAGACAATGATCATAGCTCGAATTTGTTGGAGGAGAAGAAGAAGGACATTATTTTCATTAAAGAAGTAGGGTGTAACCCCAAAAGAAGCAAACAAAAACATTAAACAAATTGGAACACGTTCATTGAACATTAGCCATACAAATATTTATTTAAATCTCGTCAACTTTATTTTATTAACATTTCTTTAAATCATATCATGTGCCCTTTATAATTATTAATTTTGTTACAAAACTATATATAAATATATGTTTAATTTCGTCAAATTATGTTTGAAATTTATATAATTTTCGCATATTTGGTTGGAGATTCAGATTTATGGGGTTTTGTAGCAAAGTTTGGTTGATTTCATAGATGGGATTGTTGGTTCATTGCATCTTTATCTTGATATTAACTACAAAAATATGTGTTTCTGACTCAGATCACACATGTTGTTGCTCAGCATCATTTTTAATTATTATTATTATTATTATTATTATTATTATTATTATTATTATTATTATTATTATTATTATTATTATTATTATATGTAATTTTTAGGTTAAATTAACCCCAAAAAAAACATTCATAATATATCTAAATTAAAAAAAAAATCTCAAAAATATATTTAGTCTTTTAAATAGAAGTTTAAAAATATTTTTACCATATTTCAATTAATCTTTCAAAAGTGTTCCAAAAATACTTTTGAGTTATTTTTGTTTGTAACGTCTCCCGCTCACAACTAATAGATATTGTCATTTTTTGATTTTTTTTTACCGAGTTTTCTCTAATTTTAAAATTACCCTTAAAAAAGTTTTTACGGCAAAATAGGTTTATCTGCACTCCATGAATATCTTTTAAACGTGGTACTAATCATTCTGTTCATATATCAATAGTAAGAATATTTTTAATTTTTAATTTTTTTTTTATGTTCTAAGATATTACTTAAAATACAGAGTTTTTTTTTTTTTAATTAATTTAACCATGTGGCCATTATTCAATTAATATGATTTTTGCTCCATTTGTGTTGGTCCTATGATGATTATTATTATTATTATTATTATCATTATTATTTGAATTTGTGGGTCCTTTGATTTAATATATCTGGGATTTGATTATTTAATTGGAACAGTGCCAACGAACATGTGCAGCTTTGGACAAATTAAGTAGCTTTCGAAATTCAAATTTAGGGTTTTTGTCATCTTGACTTGAGAAGTATTCTTTTATCTCTAAATAAATTGGAAAATATCTATTTTAGTTGGAAAAATTAAAATACTTTTTACCATCAAAAAGTAAAAATATTTATTTTAAAACAAACTTGTAATAAAAATAAATAAAATGCTATAATTGTTTTTTTTTAATAAAAATGCAATTAAGAAATGCTTAAAAAAGATATTTTTTTTTACCATTATTATTTTAACGAGTTAGGTAAATATTTGAATCTCAAATATTTTAGTTGACATAATTGTATACAAACAATTATATTAAACGATAAGTGACAAATACTCTCGATCAAAAGATAAAGATTTAGTGAAATAAAAATTAATTTATTATTATTTTTTAAAAAGATTTTCAGTTAAAATTCAAATACACTTTATTAACTCATATTTTGTAACTTATTATTAAATTTTAAATTTTTTACTATATTAAAAATTATATATGCTATTAATCACACAAAAAAAAGTCTGAATTTCTGACTTTTTTTATAAAAAAAAAATACATATTAATTTTTTAAAAAGAAAATAGTAATAAAAATTTTTGGAAAAAAAAAATCATAAAACATTAATTTAGTAAATTTATGGACATTAAAATTCCGGAATATAAATCTCTTTCTCCGTACACAGGTGCTGTTAAATCAATGTATGTGTCAGGGATGCGAAAAAGTGGGAATTAACTATTCCGGAATAGAAATATCTTTTCCCCCAAACGCTCCCAATCATTTTATGGGCCGAAAGCCCATAATGAGCTGTTGCTAGACTGTCCAGTAGTAGCCCATTTTATAATGGGTCAATTTTAGATACGAGCAATTTAATTTTAAAATAGCATTAAGATTAAATTAATGGATGTCATTGATTTAAGTGATTTAATCACCGAACTCTATATTTTTTTGAATTTAACATTCAATTTTTAATGTCGTTAATAATTTATTATTGATAAAAAAAAATGTATCCATTGGATTATTTTCAACTAATTAAATTATTGATCGGTTTTAATTTTAATAATTAGTTATACATGAGATTCCACTTCAATTGGAGAAAGGGACGAAGCTTTCCCCATAAAAGTGTGAAAATCTCTCCTTAAAAATATGTTTTAAAATTGTGAGGCTGATGACGATACATAACAAGCTAAAGCATACAATATCTTTTAGCGATTGGCTCAAACGGTTATAGTTGGCATCATAGCAGTGTGCCACCAAGAACATTGGATCTCAAGGGGGTGGATTGTGAGATCCCATGTGCGGTTGGAAAGGGTATAGAAACTTCTCCCTATAAATAGGTTTTAAAATCGTGAGATTGATGATGATATGTAATGGGCTAAAGGGGACCGTATATATTAGTGTGGCCTCGAACTGTTATAGTTGGTATCATAGCAATGTGCCAGTGAGAATCCTGAACCTCAATAGGGTGGATTGTGAGATCGCACACCGGTTGAAGAGGGTATGGAAACCTCTCTTCAGTAGATGCATTTTAAAACTGTGAGGCCGACGACAATAATAAAATAACGTGTTCAAAAGGACAATATCTGTTATAACTACCTTAGCCGTTACATTATCACACCAATGACAATTTAGATTATTTATAAATGGTTAAAGTAAGCAAAAATAAATAAAATAATGTAACAAAACATAATTGTTCTCTTAAAAAAATATAAGACATAAATTTTTAAAATAATATATATATGACCGTTACATTGTGACGGATAATTTTTATTTATGTTTTTACTATTGGATAATTTTTACGATTTGAATTTTATATCCGTAAAATATTTATTTATGTTTTGGAATTTATTTGAACCGTCGTTACTTTCTTTAGTACAAAGTTCATTTATAAATGAAAATAATAATAATAAGAAAATAAAGTGGAAAAAAGTAATTTTAAAGCAAGGATATGTTTGTAATTTCATCTTAAAAATACAAAAGACAAAAATGAATAATATCTCATCTCTTTGCCTTTGATATAGGTATGATAATCATAAAATATAATAATTATTTTTTAAACCTCTAGACAAAAAAAGACCATATATTAAAAATATAAGCGAAAAAAATAGTCAAATCATGATTTTAATTTTTTTTGTTTTATTTTGATATTTAACCTTTTAAAAAAATCAAAATATTATAAGGCTAAATATGGAATTGCAAGAGAAATTCATAATATACACAGCCAGATTATTTTATTCGAAATACACTATTTAATAAAAATGTTTTTTTAAAAAAAAGAATAAATGCATATGAAAACTAACAATTAGAACTTGGATCAAGGAATTGGGCCTCAAGGCCTCCCAAAATGATTTGGGCTTAAGCCCATTTTCTGACCAATGTCAAAAGTCCACGCAATACAAGCCTTTTGAATTACAATACGAGTTGGGTTAGGTTGAACCGTAAATATATTATGACCCAACTAAAAAATTCAGGTTAATTGGACGGTTGACATGAACTACAATCCAACCCTTTACTTTTAAGCTGGATTGAATTGTTGAGTTTTAATTATTTAAAAAAATCTTGTCTATTACAACTCACGATTCATCACTAATATTAGTTACAAATATTAAATATTCTTAATTCTCACAATAATTTTTAATTTAAAGTATGGTTAAGTTATAACTTTATTTTTCGTCAATCTGACAAAAAAAATTTCAACACATGAACGGACTCGAATTTTCAATTTTTCAAAAATTCTACCAATCCCAATCGAAAAAAACAAACAAACACAACTCAACGTTTATGGTTTAGATTAGGTAGTCTGGATTGATCTAGTTGAAAGGTGAATCTTTGATTGGTCTAAGATCTTGACGTACGAAATCATTACTTCAATTCCTTCTATCGAACAGTCCAAGGAGAGTAAATGAACCCGAATTCCAGACCTAGAAATTAGTTTTCTCGAACACGTATATATTAACGTTTTCTGGTAAAAGACAAGGTGGAATAAATTTAATTTTATAAAAATAAAATATATATTTGTAAACACTTTAATTTGTGTTGTCTCTCTCATGTGTCATCTTGAGTGGTCTCCAAGTAGATTAGCAAATACTTTTATAAGAGTGTGTGTGTGGAATGAAGGCATGTGCCCAATGAGAAAGGGGCCACACCCCACAAACCAAACCATGCATGGCCGAAATTTTGGGGGAAAAGGAAAAAAAAATGTGCCATTTTCATCCATCTCCATAATTACTCAAATGCCATCATACATATCCACATATTTTCCCGGTTAGGAATTAGGGACCTCCACAATAGTATTGATATCGTCTACTTTGAGCATAAGCTCTTCTTTGCTTTTAGTTTCTCTAGAAGACCTCGTATCAATAGAGATATTATTCCTTACTTATAAATTCACGATTCTCCTCTTAGCCAATGTGGGATTATCCTCAATAATTCTCGATACAACCAAAAATGCAACTAAAACTGTAATAGCTTAAGCCCACCGCTAGCAGATATTGTTCTCTTTGGGCTTTTCCTTTCAAGCTTCCCTTCTTTTAAAACGGGGCTGCTAGGGGGAGTGAGATCATACATGATTGGAGAGAGGAACGGGTGCCAGTGAGAACATTGGGTTTAGAAGGGAGGTGAATTTTGAGATCCAATATCCATTGGTGAGGTGAACGAAACATTTTTTATAAGGGTGTGGAAACATCCACCTAGCAAGAACGTTTTAAAAACCTTGAGAGGAAGCCTGAAAGGGAAAGCCCAAAGAGGACAGCATCGGCTAGCAGTGGGCTTGAGCTGTTACAAAAATGCTATTGGATTCAATCCCACTTCCCGTATCGTGTCTCGTCTCGTCTCATCTTTAACTATAAGCCGTCTACTCATTACAACTTGTCTGTTCAATACACAAAAATTTTGATACCACTCATTAGAATCATAGACTTTGAATTTTCGTATCACAATAATGATAGATTATACTATTTGACTTTGAAGCGGTATTAACAAGTCAAATTAACGTAGAATTAATGAGAAACGATATTATATTAGCGTTCTTTTATCATTATCATTCTTCATGCTTATCTACGTATAATAATTTGATGTGTTGTTTTGATTGAATTGTAAGCACTCATTCTCTCCATTTGATCTTTATCCTTAGTTATAATATTCACTTTCTTGTTAGTTTAATCTATCTACTATTGTGTTCGATTTAATTTACAATATTAATATATATTATGATTATTTATTTGAAGAGACATGGTTGTAATGACCAACACGCCCTCCAAATGACCAATATGGGTCATTAGGATTTTGAAGGACGTTTTAGTCTTTTACATATGGTGGGCTAAGTTATGTAGAAATTTTTCAAAATTTCTAAAATATTTGAATTATTAGTTAAATGAAAAAACTAAAAATAAAATTTCCATAAAAATAGGCTTTTTATGGAATTGGATGTGATGTGACCAGAAGCCTTAATTATCGACTCATAAAAGGTTTTTTTTTTCTTTTAAAAATATATTTTTTCTCCTTTATTTATATATATATATATATACAAAGGGACTAATTTTACTAATTTTAATAATATAAATTTTTATATAAATTAACCATGGAATAATTTTGGTGAGATTTACAATATTTAACAAAAATCTAAATATCGTCTTTTAATTATCATATCCAATTTTATACCATGCATATGCGAATATTTTTTTTAATGAATTTCTAAATAAAAAATAGGGTAAAAATTACAAACACGTCTTTAAATTTATGGTAAAAAAATTTCTTTATCCACGGAAAATGGATAAAAAAGTCTCCCTCGTAATTTTAATAAGTTTAAATTCATAAAATCGAAAATTAAATAGTTACCAACTTTGTTGGAACCTTCAATCAAATAGGTACACGCATGTCGGATGTGTATTGGTTGAGTTGGTGACCAGCACAATCTTAATAGGGTTCCTAATCCAACTTTTTATTTTCAAGTCAGATTGGGTTAAATCTGACTTATCTACCATACATGTTACATTAATTACTAAAATCTCATAAAATTCAAATATTAATATTCACAAGTCACAACAAATCATTAACGTGGGAAACAAACGAATCTTATAGAGTTGGGTTGAATTGTAATCTAATTTTCGAGTTAGTCTGGCTAACCCCACCAAAAAAATGTCAACCTACGAACCAACTGATGTTCGATTTTTCAAAATTTTAACTCAACTGAAATGGAAAAAAAATTTAATCCAATCCAACATTTTTTTATTTGGGTTGAATAATTTAAATTGGTCGAATTCTCTAATCATATGAACACCTATAATCACTATTGAAACATAATTTTAGCCATAGAACATGGAATTTAAAGTTTGAAAGCGAAAAAAATGTTATTGTTCACCAATATTTATAATGAATCGTGTATGTTTATGTTATTTTGTATGGTTTTCTATTTGACTATCCAAAAATAAGGTTACAATCAAATCCATTCCAACTCTGTTCTATTTTTTAAAAAATTAAGAATATTTAAAATTTATAGCGGAAGGTAGTGATATGTCGTCATTTATAAATATTTGATATTTGAAGTTTTCAATATTTTAGTTATTAATATAATATATATTGTGGATAAATATTATTTTTAAAAAAAATATTTGTCACTCTTCCTTACTCGAGCCTTAAACTCTTGTTTTTCTAGATCTTAGTGGTTGAATTTTATAGTTAGCATGCCAGCGGGTGGAAAGTTGGATTATTCTCTTTACCTAAAGACAAGTAAGTCCTAATGTAACGAAAGAAAAGGAAAGGGCTTCGCCTGACTCGGTTTCCGATCTTACTCTCAACTCACTCGTGGATATAAGTCTAATCTATGATATTTTAAAAAGAATTTGAGACATTTTTAGTCACTAAACCATTGGACATCCTCCTAAATTACTTACCTTGTCTAGCTATAATCTTCTTTGAGATATATTAAACCAAACATATAACTAACCTAACTTCAAACGTGCAACTACCCAATGAGTTTTAAGTTCAAATAACATATATGAGGTGTGATCATTCAAATCTCTAACTTTTTAGTCGATCATATATACTCAATTAGCTCAGATATCATTATCGAGTGTAACAACCCAAGCCCAGCGGTAGTAAATATTGTCTACTTTGGTTCGTTACGTATCACCGTCAGTTTCACGGTTTTAAAACGCATCTACAAGGGAGAGATTTCCACACCTTTATAAGGAATGTTTCGTTCCTCTCTCCAACCAATGCGTAATCTCACAATCCACCCCTCTTGGAGACCCAACGTCCTTGTTGGCACACTGCTTGATGACTAGCTCTGATACCATTTGTAATCGCCCAACCCCATCACTACCAAATATTGTCCGATTTAGCCATTACGTAACTCCGCCAACCTCATGGTTTTAAAACGTGTCTACTAGGGAGAGGTTTCCACACCCTTATTAGGAATGTTTCGTTCTCCTCTCCAACCAATGTGGAATCTCACAATCTACTCTCCTTAGAGATCCAACGTCCTCGTTAGCACACCGCTCGGTGACTGGCTCTAATACCATTTGTAACAATCCAAGCCTACCACTAGTAAATTTTGTCCGCTTTGACCCGTCACATATCATCGTTAGCCTCACAGTTTTAAAACGCGTCTACTAGGAAGATGTTTCCACACTCTTATAAGAAATGTTTCGTTCCCCTCTCTAACCAACATGGAATCTCACATCGAGCGAGGAAAGTATATAATGTTGAATAGCAATGAAAGATGTTTGGGTGAGTTTTGGAGAGACAAAGGGTGGGTTACAATGCCTCAGGCTTCACAGACCAAATAATTATTCATAAACAAAACCCAAACCCTTTACTTTTCATTACATAATATACAAACCCTACAAAGTCTTTTTCTTGTTTGGAACCCAATATGCAGCTTCTATGTGATGCCCAAACATGCCTTTATCTCTCATTAAAACTCCCACAGCTCTTGTAATTGAATTGCCATTGCATTATTTTGTCCATTTTGTTGCCTTTTGGGTCCTTCATGTTTAGGCCAATGCGAGCTTATGCTAATCATCTCATCTTCCAAACCTTTCTTTGCCTCTCCCATGTCGGTTGCTCTTATTACCCACTTTTTCTCCCCAACTTCTTATCAACTTTCGAGCTTTATTTCTACTCAAGTTTCAATCTTTTTTAAGGTTTTTGAATGTTCGTATTGTATTCCAAAATGGGTATCGTGTATTTTTTTGAAACGTGTATTGGGTAGTTCGTGAACTTTCAAATATGTGTCTAATTAGGTTTCTGGACGGTAAAAAGTTTAGTTTTGTATCCAACGAGTCTCTGAATGTTTAATTTACGACATTCTTTTTAACTCATAGATCTGGTTGACACAAAATTATACGTTTAGATACAAATTTGCAAGTTCAAAAACTTATTAGACACTTGTAGGAGTGTTTATATGATTCGAGAACGCAACTAACCTGGACTATCCAATTCAAACCATGAAATAAGGTTACCACCCAATCTAACCATATTTTAAAGATTATTAGGAAGATTAAAAATATTTAATTATGTTACTGATACGTTCTAACTTGTGAAGGTGTGATATAATATGTATTATAGACAAGTAAGATTTTTTAAAATAATATATAAAAAAAGAACAACTCGACAATCCAACCTGAAAATAGAAGGTTAGGTAGGGTTAGATTGTGAACTCTGCTCAGATCGCAATCCGGCTAACTCGAAATTTTGAATTAGTTCGAAAGATTTTTCCAACCCGACCAACGTACACACTCATCTTAAAATTTAAAAACCGATTAGACACACAAATAAAAGCCCGACACATTTTAAAGTTTATAGAACAAAGAAACACGATTATGCTCTAAGAAATTGTGTTGTTGGAGCTAATTTAGAATGTTAAAAGAAACGAAAAGTTGTGGTATGAATTTGAAACACCAATAATTTTGGAGAGACAATGGATAGGGTTTTTTATCCACAAAATGGAAGTGCATATGATGAATGGTGTGCAATGGGTAAGTTGTTTGTTGCCTTACTTTACTTCTTCTCCAACACTCCTACTACCATCCACTTGCAAACTATCTCCCAAAAAATAAATCATTTTTTTTTTAAGTCAACAACAAAATCATACCCAAATTAACCACTCCAATGATGTGATTAATCTCATAAAGCTTAGATTATTAGATTATTGCCTTTTCTTTTGACACCCATTAACTAGGATTTGAAGAAAATAAAACACTAATTAGTTTGAATTACCACCAAAAACTATGACAACATTATTATCAACAACAAAAAAAGGGGTTTTTTTCGAGACCCGACTTGTAATTTTTGGTTTAAGTTCAAAGACATCTATTACTAATAAACGTTTATCACATAAAAATGTCTAAATAGGCATATAAAACCCATTTTTAAAAATTTCACATTTGCAAAAGTATAATTTTGTTGAGCTACTTCCCCGTCTCCTTTGTCGAGTTTCTTTGAACCTCGATCATTGATTTTGGGTACCGTCTTCCTTTGATGAAGTGATGCGGAAAAGAAGAAAAGGAGAATGAATCTTGAGTTGAGTCTGACATGGTTGTCATACTCCCTAAATGCAATTTAGATAGCGGGCCCTCTCTCTTTACACTGAAGCAATTGTAGCAGCTCACGCACCCATTGATTTTGCACCTTCTAACGTTTCGAGTTGAGAATGATGATTCCGAAGAAACTGAAGTTGCAAGAGAAGTATATTTGCAAACACGGGTTTAATAACGACAACAAAACAACATTATTTAATTCTCTAGAATGATATAATGGAATATTCATTTAAAATCTTTCTTACTTCTAATGAATAAACTTCTTCTTTTTTCTTCAATTAAAAGAATTTATACAACATGATTTTTTTTATATATTTTTTATGGAATTTTGTAATAAATTGGTATAAATGAAGCTGGCACCAACTAAGAAATAAATAAAAAAACAAAAAAATAAAATAAAATAACACAGACACAAAACCATGTGTAAGTGTAAGATGTAGTGTTGGATGCGCATGCAAAAGCATTGCATGAGGGACAAAGCCATAACTAAACCAACTCTAATATAATATAATATAATATAATATAATATAGTTCAATATTATTATTATTTAATGAATGAATTAAAGCTATGTGTATGCAGTAATTATGAGTTTTTACAATATCCCAAGACAGAGGGGGCTGTAAAAGGGCAAGGCAGTAAAGAGGGATGGGCACTCAGAAAGGCCAAATTTTGGGGATTGGGGAACTAAACTAAAAGGTTATAAAATTAATCTTTTTTTAATGTTTTTTTTATGGTTTGTTGGTACATTACAGGCAATGGAACCAACAATAAAATACCACACAACACAACATTATGTGTTAAACTAATGATTCAATCTGACACAAACCCTGGTGGTCTGGTCAAAATAATGCTTCCAAATGCCTCATTATGTATATAATACATTTCTCTCTCTCTCTCCGACCATATAATATACAAAGAGAATGATGAAAATATGGAAAATAATTGATACTTACCCCGCTTTAGTTCGTAAAGTAATGTCGTCAGTTTTAGAGTTTTAAAGCGTGGCTGTTAGGGAGAGGTTTCTACACCCTTATAAGGAGTATTTAGTTTCCCTCTTCAACCGATGTGTGATCTCACCGTTATACTAACAATGTGTATATTTATTTTTCGGTGACTCAATTATTAGAACTTCAAAATTAAATATGTTGATTCTTGGCTATTCTAATAAGCGAGCGAGTGGTCATGTCGCAGAAGAATGCTAAGCAGTGTTAATTTGAATATCTAAATCTTGATATTTCGGTGTTACGAGAATCATACTAACATTCCACCAAATTATCACTCGACCCAAAAAAAACTCATTTTTTAAATTAAACTTTTGAGCTGATAGGTGATTTAATAGTACAAAGTCATCCTCCGACATTCCTCCCTTTGAACGAACGCTCGCAACGATCATCAAACGTCCACACACATACCCAAAAACTTAGCAAAAACTAAACATAAAAGGGTAAATTTGAATATATATATATATATATCTATAGATAGAGAGAGAGAGAGAGAGATAAGTGAAAGAGGAAGGCATGGGATGGGGAATTGGGACAGGATGGTTGGAGAAGGTGAAAATGGAGGATATGGGGAAGGGGGAAAGGAGCGTGTGAAGTTTAAATCAAATGTTTCCTTTGAATACACCAACTCTGTCTACCAACCGATCCTCTCTTAGGACACACTTTCATAACCCATAACCCCACATGTTCTTCTCTCCCTAATTTCTTTTTAATTCAATCATCACTACTAATAGTTTAAGTACACCGCTAGTAGATATTATCTTCTCTAAGCTTTTTCTTTCATACTTTTCCTTCAATATATTTTAAAACGCGTATATTAGAGAGAAATTTTTATACCTTTATAAAGAATGTTTCGTTCTCCTCCCTCCTCAATCGATGTGGAATCTCACAAGATGTGCCCTCTAATAACGATTTCAGCTTCTCTCTCATCCCCCCATACTTTCCCTCACTACCCTATTATATTAAACTAAACCCTTTTAATTAACTTCGTCTTGGTACTATATACTATGATTCATACGCCCCATATGTCTACCATTACTGCTCTCTCTTCCTTCTTCATAAAGTTTGCATCTTTTGGACAAACAAACAAAACCCATATTCTCATTTTGGATTTTAAAAACAACACATCACTACCTAAAAGTTGTAAACCTTTTTGCCAATGAATAATGCCTTTATGCTGATCTGATCTTAGAGGAGAAGACATTCATGCTTACCTTAGTTTTGTTTGTCTTCAGAGGATGTTGTGTCAATTGCGTATTACTTTTCTCTCTCTGCATAGAACTATTGCATCAAAAAAATAGAACTTTTATCTTTGCAAGAGATCGGTCTCTAACTAGAAAAGTAAAAGCTCTAGCTCGAGAAACTTCTGGTGGGTCATTAAGAATTCCGTATTAAATCAATATGTGACGGTTTTTCTTTTAGATTAGAGATTGATCATTGCCAAAAGGCTGCCTCTCGGAAGCTCCACGAGATGGTAAAGAAAGAATGTTACGGGATTTAGAATTTCAATGTATTGCATCGAAGATCAGAACGAGCTTACCAACTGACTATGGCTTAATTAAGAATTTGTTCGTACTATTCAAGATAAAGATAAACATCAACCTGCAAGTGAAACAAAGAAAAAATGCAGTCTCTTTTCAAGTAATATGTGAGATCCTATATCCGTTGGAAAGTAGAACGAAACATTATTTATAAGGATGTGGAAATCTCTCCCTACCATACGTGTTTTAAAACTGTGTGGCTGACGGTGATACGTAAAGGGCCAAAGAAGATAATATCTGCTAGCGGTAGCCTTGGGCTGTTACAAATGGTATCAAAGCCAAATACCGAGTGATGTGCCAGTGAAGACACTGGACCCCAAGAGAGTGGATTGTGAGATCCCACATCGGGAAGAGAACGAAGCATTCTTTATAAGGGTGTGGAAACCTATCCCTAGAATACGTGTTTTAAAACTGTGAGACTGATCGTAACGGGTCAAAGTGGATAATATCTATTAGTTTGGGAAAAATAAGTGCATTACCCTCTTAATTAAAAGGCTGATCATCTTTTTATGAAGCAACCAGTCTCATCCATAAATTTTGTTTTTCTAAAAAGAAAGATTCTGGAGTCCACAAATTACGTAATATGAAAGTACTGTTTTCAATATGTTTGTTAATAAATTAAAATTGAGAAACTCACCAACATCATCCATATGATGTAATGATACTCTCATGTGAACAAACAAACAAAAACCCCTTTTCATTTTCTTGTCTCACAGTTAAAAAAACTCTAAATTTGATAAGAAATTCTCAAGAAAAAGAAGAAAACACTAAACATTTGCTCAATAAAATGGGTCAAATATGGCACATTCTTACATGTACTGTACTGACATACCAGAGAGGGATTATTATCATCACAGAACAGCAATTGGGGTTCAAAGTTTTGGTAAAATAAAAGATGGGTTTTTCCAGAAACTGTGTAAAAACAAAAACAAAAAGAAAAAAACATCATCTTGGTGGTGGTGGTGGTGGTGATGGTGGTGTAAATGAAAGGGGTTTTTGCATAGAAAAAGAGACAGAGAGAGAGATGGTGGTCCACGCGTGCCGAAGGAGTGAGTGAAGGTGGGCGTACGAGCGTGCTGAGGTACTAGCACTCACGTGCGAGGAGGTTTATATATACGCATGAGGACGCACTAAGAAAGGGGAAGGAAAGAGGGGAAGTGGGCTAAGCAGAAAAGGGTGTAGCCTTTCATATTTTTGTATTGTTCTGTGACATTTGGTACAGATTAGGGGAGCATAGAGACAGAGAACAAGAACAAATAGCTTCTTTACTAGTTTTTCAGAAGAAACCCCTTTTGATTTGTGACCAACAAACCAATAGAGGTTTTCTAGAGATACCCAAAAGCGATGGAGGTTGAGAATGAAATGAGGCGCCAATCCTCCAAGTTCAGAAGGGTTTGTGTGTTTTGTGGGAGTAGTCAGGGCAGGAAAAGTAGCTATCAGGAAGCTGCCATTGAGCTCGGCAAGGAATTGGTACTCATTCATTCCTTCCTTCCTTCTCTCTCTCTTTTTGGGATTTCATCCACTGTTCTTTTACTCTTCTTGGGGTTCAAGAAATCTCCACCAATCTTTGTTTTCCATCGCTTTTTCGAAGTTGGGTTTTCTTGAAAGTGAGTGTTTAATCTTTTCTGGGGTTTCTTTCTCTGCCTGCTTTTGTTTTTGCCTTATCAAGAATCATTCGCTTTATGTTTATCCTTAAATGGTTGTTCTTATTTTTGCCATATTCGTCTCCTCCTCTCTATCTTTTTATGTCCATTCTGATTCCTCTGTTTTGTGTCATAAGCTGTCAATCAAAATCCCCTTTAGTTTTCTTTTCTCTCTGCCATTTAAATGCCTTGAACTTGAACTTTCTTTTTGGCTACAAACTATTAAACTAACCCATCTGCCCATCCCTTGTTTTTTTGGAATTTTGCTATCCTTTTGTTGTTGAAGGTTTCGAGGAGCATAAATCTGGTGTATGGAGGAGGAAGCATAGGGCTAATGGGCTTGGTTTCACAAGCTGTTCATGATGGTGGAGGGCATGTCATTGGGTAAACACCACTGATATTATTGAGTCGGCTCTGTTTTTAGGCATTGATTTCCATGTAAATAGAAAAAATAACTTTTGTCTTCTTGTTGTTTTTTCTCTACAGAGTCATTCCCAAGACGCTCATGCCTCGAGAGGTATGTCTGCTACTCCTAGAAAACACGCTTAACCTCATAGATTGAATATATAGCCTTTATTACCTCACTGTTCTTTTCTCTGAGCTGCTGCTGTTTGGAAATATTCACCGATTTCCTTTTATCTTTTTTGCATCAGACCCACTTTCGGCTTCTTCTTCTTCCCCTTCTTACTGATTTAACTTTTCTTGTGAAATCCCACGTCGGTCGGATACACGAACAAAACATTTTTTAAAAGGGTGTAGAAACCTCTACCTAGCAGATGAGAGGAACGAATCATTCTTTATAACAGTGTGAAAACCTCTCTAATAGATGCATTTTAAAATCGTGAGGCTGACGGTGATATGTAACAAGTCAAAATGGATAATATTTGCTAGGATAGATGTATTTTGTGTGGCTATCTTCCAAGTGGTTCTTAAGAGAGGTTGTCTCTTTTGTGGGCAGTTGGGCTTATCTATGCAGCACTTCAATTGGGGTGTTAGGCACCAATCAAATGGTTGGCTACAGTTAGAGACATAAATATTTGGGGATCTTCTGTTTACTATTTTGAATGATTCCATGTCAACTCCCACCGATCAGTTGAACTATAAAGTACTTGTTTTCATTGTTTTTTATTCCTTGGCCTTTTCCTACTACTGAACATTTTTCTTTTGTTTTGTTTCCTTGTAAGCTTGAAATAATGTGGCTAGGGAATATCTCTGCATTACTCATCATTACTTTACTGCAAATCTCTCTATCTCTCTCTGTCTCCATTCAAAAAATTTCAACTTTTTTTGTGCCATGTTTTTTTTTTTTTTTTTCTTTTGCAGCTAACTGGTGAAACAGTAGGGGAAGTGAAGGCAGTGGCAGATATGCACCAAAGGAAGGCGGAGATGGCTAAGCATTCAGATGCTTTTATTGCCTTACCTGGTTAGTACCAAGCCCCACACCACTTCCTCTTGCACTGCAACATTGAAGCATATTTGTTAAACATAATGTTCCTCTGCTCTTTCTGCTTATCAGGAGCTTTTAAGACTTGACCAAATCTCTTACTTTCCAATAACGATTTTATCTTTGATGTCTCTGTTAACTTATATAACAGTCCAAGCTCAAACCCACAACTAGCAGATATTGTCCTCTTTGTATTTCCTTTTTTAAGTTTTCCCCTTAAAGTTTTAAAACTCATCCTCTAAGAAGAGGTTTTCACATCCTAAGGAATGTTTTGTTCCCCTCTCCAATCGATGTGGGACCTCACAACTTGTGTCAAAGTGGATGAAACCATAAACAGAAAATTTTGAGCTTTCCATTTCGGGCTTCCCCTTAAGGTTTTAAAACGCGTCTGTTAGGGAGAAGTTTCTACACCCTAAGGAATGTTTCGTTCCCCTCTTCAATCGATATGTGATCTCGCTGCTTAGTGTCAAAGTGGATGAAACCATAAACAGAAAAATGAATGGCACTCTTCATTCATTGCTTTTGGTTTTGATTTCTATAGAAAGGTTCCTCTGGTCTTTCTGCTTTTTCTCTTTTGCTTGCCTGTCATAATTACTCATCACCAACTCCTCACGAACCCCAAGACACAATGATTATGGTATAGCCTTGACTAATGACCCATCAACATCTTACACTGAAAAATAGAGCAATCTCTGTGATTGAATACTCTTCACCTGCTTTAAAGATTGGATTAACTTCAAACTATGACTTGGTTATAGATAATTAAGTATGCAAATGATTCCTGCAGGTGGATATGGAACTCTAGAGGAGTTGCTTGAAGTAATAACTTGGGCTCAGCTTGGAATTCATGATAAACCTGTAAACTACCCTTCTGCAGTTTTCTATCTCTTAAATGAACACTTTTACTGGCTGCTGAGGAATTGACTCAATGCAATAAATATCAAATTTTTACAGGTGGGTTTGCTGAATGTTGATGGATACTACAATTCTCTGCTGTCATTTATCGACAAAGCTGTGGAAGAAGGATTCATCAGTCCGAGCGCTCGTGAAATAATCTTATCCGCTCCGACCGCAAAGGAGTTGATGATGAAATTGGAGGTATTCTACTGTGTTTGTTGGATTCAAGGAAGGGTTTATGTTTGTTTCATGTCTAAAAGTATGTGATGATTGTTGTAGGAGTATGCTCCTTGTCATGAAAGAGTTGCTTCAAAGTTGAACTGGGAAATAGAGCAGCTTGGGTATCTGTAGAAAGAAAGGATATAGAATGGGATATGGAGGAAGGAAGAAGGAATCTGAATTTTGAAGCTCTAAATTTGTATGTTGGGGGATTCTTTTTTGTAAATTACTGCAAATTGACCTCGGTAAATGAAGTTTGATATATTTGCTTCTCCATCAAACACTTAGTTTCCTTTTGAAATTGTAAGTAAATGAGGTTGATCATGAAGGTTTCCCCTCTACAAATGGGCTGCTCTACTGACTTTTTAGTGTAAACTAACAGGAAACCTCCATTATCATTTCGGATATCCATTTGGGTATTGGTAACAAATGCTTCTGGTGTTCTGAATTCAGATAGTTTCTTTATTTGAGATTGGAATATGAACACGAACATGTGAGTTCCTACTTCCAAGTGGGTATTGTGAACCAGAATTATGACAGCAACACGTCACTGTGGTGTTTAAATGGTCATATAAATTGTGAGTAACGTTAGGCTCGAAAGAGGGTGGATTGTGAGGAGAGGGGAACGAAACATTCTCTACAAGGGTGCGGAAACCTCTTCCTAGTAAACGCGTTTAAAAATCGTGAGGCTGACGGCGCTACGTAACGGGTCAAAGCGGACAATATCTACTAGCGATGGGCTTGGATTGTTACAAATGGTATTAGAGCCAGACACCAGGTGGTGTGCCAGCGAGAACGCTGGCCCCCAAGGGGGTGGATTATGAGATCCCACATCGGTTGGAGAGGAGAACAAAGCATTCCTTATAAGGGTGTGAAAATCTCTCTCTAGTAGACATATTTTAAAACCGTGAGGCAGACGACAATACATAATGAGTCAAAGTGGACAATATCTACTAGCAGTGAGCTTGAGCTTGGACTTGGACTTGGACTGTTACATACAAGCTAGCTAAAGAGGAACCAGAAAAGCCATCAATTTGGTGTGTGGATGTGGATCATCAAAAAGGTTTGAGGGAGAAGTTTTCTCATAAAGAACTGTGTAGAAATGGCATCACATTGTACTCTTGATCATGGAAGTGCTCTGTTTTGGATCAGAAGAAAAACATCAGCCTTCTTCTCATTCATTTCCTTTCACTTAGCACTCCTAATAAGACTTTACTAAGACACAAATTCTCAAATACTTCATAAGCAAGTCCAGCTGAAGGTTCCAAACAGATGAAGAAGTCCCATATTTTTGGTCCCTATAACTCTTGTGGCCTTGTCTTTTTCCTTCTCCTAACCCCATGAAGAAGAACAACAACAACAATGCTGCGCTCAATGACGAGCTCTTCTTCGCCATCGCCGGTCACTCCCTTACTGTCGTCGAAATCGACGCTGTCTACACAAAGCCCTTCACAACCTCCGCCATTCTCATAGCTCCTGGCCAAACCACCAATGTTTTGGTTAAGGCCGATCAAGCCCACGGCCGGTACTTCATGTGGCCGCTCGCCCCTTTATGAACACCCCTCTGTTTCCGGCCAATGTCCCAATCAAAATCAATAGGCAGTTTTAGGGGCATCTATGAACGAATCTAATCCCGTCCAACTCAAATAAGTTTGTAACTCAATCCAAACTGTCCTTCAATTCCATTTTAAAAAAAATTAAAAAACAATTAAGAAAAAACTAGTGGATTTAGTCTGGTCCAAGCCCATTAAGAGGCCTAGAGCCCATAGGTTTTACAGATTGGAAAGCATGTCTACTTAATAGGGTCGTTAAAATTTTTGGGCTATGCATGCTGCTAACTAACTTTAATCATTTAATCATTACTATCTTCCAACTGCTCCTCTTTCCCAATCTTATCATAAACTAAAGTTACATATTTCACATTAAGGTTATCGAACTTAAAAAAATAAAATTAAAAATTTAGCATCGAATTCTCACGAATATAACTTGAAATCGTATCAATAAAAACAAAAAATCATACACTAATAATCGAAGCAATTTAAACTCTAAATTTATCGATTTACACTTTCAATTTAGATCCTCCACTAAAAAACGATGAGAATCTAATTTTTTTTAAGAAGTGCTATGAACGATTCTCAAATTGAGCAATCAAAATGATTAATTAAAAGTTTAATTGATAGAGTTATAAGTTTGCCCACGTGGGTGTTAAAGTTTTTCAAGGGTAAAATAATAAAATTATATATTTAGGAGTGTAATTGATAAAGCTATAATAATTCCTACAAACATTTTATGTCCCTAAAAATTAGGAGAGACGAAGTCAAGATAATTTTACCGTTCCTCTCTTATATTTAATAATACAAAACTATCGTAAACACATTTAAAACTTACAATTATCAAGAGACGTTTTTTCCAGTGATCATTTTCAACCCTTCGTTCCAATGGGATATAATTTGGATCTTGGTTTGATTTTTAATGATATTTGTTGGTATTTCTCATTCAATACAAGTGGCACATCAAAAGCAAGTCTTCTAGCATAAAACTTCCAACTACTAACCGACAAAACCAGGAAAGTTGTTCTTTTCACCCCCCAAAAAATAACAAAAGTCACACATGAGAGAGATGGGAGTGGAAGAAACAGGGGAAAAGGTTGATAAAAAAGACTTTATAAGCTTTTGAAGAAGGCTTGTCATCAAAGTAAATAATGATTTAACTTTCGAATAAATTTTATAGTATTTGACCATCGTTCAAAATGACTTAGAGAAACAAGTTATCTCTAGAGAAATACCTCAATTTGTCTATCTTAGATAGAAGCTTCAATATCTCACGAACTTTTGAATCTCATATTTCAAATTATACGTCTGAAAGTATCTAAATCCATGTTATTTGAATTCGAAGTTTCAATAACTTATTCGTCTATTTAATAATTCACATGCGAGCATGATCACTAACTTAGATTTCCAGCTTCACAAATCCTTGAAGGTCTCAAAAGAAGGGTAAGCCAATTTCTAGGCATTCACTCAAACACAACATAGCAGGCGTGTATTCAAAGCTAATTAACCAAGACTACTTTTTAAGAATTAACCCATTTGTTTGACCCAACCAACAAACTAAAATTTCAAACATTTTGATTTGGGGGTGTCAAAAACAACAAAACAACAACCAACGGCCCAAAAAGAAAGTGAGGTCATCTTTGAGGCATTTCATCGAACATGTTGTGGGCATTCCAAGAAAAAGAAAAGTCAAGTGGGGAAGGGGAGGAAAGAATTGTGGGGTTTGAAATTCAAGGAAGGGAAAGGCCCAAGTCGTCTCGATAATGACTCCTTGACTGGTTGAAATCGCGAATTACAATGACAATAATGAAGAAAAAAAGATGAAAAAAGGAGGGTTCTCAAGAGGAAGGGAGACCGAAATACCTTGAAAGGAGAAAATAGAAGTTTCTGTGCGAGGGCTTTGTCGGGTCCCCAAGTAAAAAAGACGTTGATAATCGCGATGCCCACTTGCAGTTGGTGGGATTAATTAAACGAGAGGGGACGTAGGGCTTAGCAGCAAGCGTGGGCGTGTCTGTTTTAAGAAACTAATCAAATGCCTGCGCCGGCATCGCCAGCCCAACCGCCTACACTGCCGCTTCCCCCCCTAAAGCGTGTCCTTCCCCCCCATGTGCTTCACTATAACTGCTCCTTTCATTTTGGCTTTTTAATCTCATTCATAACCCCTCATGCTCCCTTATCCTCCCCTGCTTCTTCATTTTCATTTTATTGAAATTTTGTGTTTGTTTAAAGAAATGGAGCAAGTTTAATTAATTAAGTCATTTCCAACCAGATTTAATGTCAATGTATTATTGAACATAAAAAAACTTGATTTATTCCGTTATGATACATAAAGAAACATAAGTCGGGATAGTTTTATAAACTTGAAAAACTTTACGTTATGACTAGATTCAAAAGTAAAATAATCAAAATATACAAATAAAAATAGATTTCAAAAATAAAGATTAAGATGATCGGTAACAGCTCAATTCCACTGCTAGTCGATATTATCATTTTTGGAGTTTCTCTTCAGGGTTTCCCCTTGAGGTTTTAAAACGCGTCTACCAAGGACATGTTTCCAGACATTTATAAGAATGTTTCGTACCCCTCTCTAACCGATGTGGGATCTCACAATCCACCCCCTTTGAGGGTCTAGCGTCCTGCTGGCACACCACCCGGTATCTAGTTCTGATACCATTTGTAACAGCCGGGTTCGTCCTCGCTAGCACACCACTCAGTATCTGGCTCTAATACAATTTGTAACAATCAGGCTCGTCCTCGTTGTTTGACTCTGATACCATTTGTAACAACCCAAGTTCACCGCTAGCAAATACTGTACTCTTTGGAATTTCTCTCATGGACTTCTCCTCAAGATTTTAAAACGAGTCTACTAGATTTCTACACACTTATAATAAATGTTTCGTTTCCTTCTCCAATAGATATGGGATTTCACCTGAACAATAAAATTATATCAAAAAAAAAAAAATTAAAATTTTATTATCTTTATTTAATCAAAATAAACTAATTGAAATAGCTTGACTTTTTTTTTAAAACAATAAGTGGAATATAAGATTTGAACTTAATCGAGAATAAATGTTATAGGTAAATTGCTGGTGTTGACAAAATAACTTAATAATTGAGGATAATGACGTTGAATAATATTTATAAAACAAAAATTACATTATTTATTTATTTATATAGTACAAGAATATATTAATTAATAGTTTGAAAAATATAAATAACAAATTTTAATAAGGCATGTGAGTAAGCATAGCAAATGGGGTGGGACCCAATGGAAAATATATGTGGAGAGAGATGGTGGAATTGGCGCACTATGATTGGTGGAAAAAGTGTAGGAGAGAGAAAAAAAAGAGAGAACGACAAGTCGGCAAGGACCAACAAAAACGGAAACGCGCCATCGACATAACAACCCAACAGATTCCGGGAAAAACAAATAGAAAACGAAAGCTGACGTGGGACCCGTGAACACGTGGCCAGTAAAAAACCAACAAGTGGGACCCGCCATGGATAAACAAGGACCGTCGATTTGACGGTGAGATTAAATTTCAAAAAAAAAAAAAAAAAAAAATTGACGTCAATGTTTGGTCTCATTAATACGTGGAAGAATCTGGTGTCAGACACATCACCGTCACTCCAACAGGTGCGGACAAGAGGATTCCCACTGATTATTTTCATTTCCACGTATTATTTTCCAAAACAAAAATAAACCAATAATAGTTTTCATTGTCTCAACAACTGTCGACTTGGATTTTTCTCTAAAAATAAAAATTAATTCAAGCACTCAAAGTTTTTATTAGGGCTTACGTCAGATATAAATATACATATTATTAAATTTAAAAAATAGAATTAGAAATATTAATAATGGTGTCATTTCTTAAATAACATATTTATTTCTCTTAGACGACATTATAATTGAAAATAAAAGCTTTAATTAAGCAGTGTATTTAATTGTAACAAAAAAAGATAAAATTCAAATTAGAAATCACAACCACCTTAAATATCGAACAAGTTTGTTGGCTTGGCTTCCACTTCAAAACTGTCGGGAGAGAGATATTAATTAAATAATTATTTTTTTAAAAAAATTACAATTTAGTCAATTTAACTATAAAAAAAAAAAGAAAAAAGTTATTAATTGGAACATTCATGGCTGGGACCAGAACTGCTGGTGGGTTAAAGGGCAAAGGGGTTTGAGTTGCTAATGCGTTGTCGTTTAATTGAAGTCAAGAAGGACGAGACCCACCTTTTTGAAATTTTGAATAATTTCGTGTTTTTTTTTATAAATAATTACACAAAAATATGTGAAAATAAATATAAGAAAAAAGAATTAAAATCAAATGGACATGGTAGGAGCTGTGTTTTTTAATAATGCAGAATTTCCAGCATATGCTAAGATGATATATATATATATATAGCAGAAACTTAAATGAAAATAATAATAATAATAATAATAATAATAATAATAATAAAAGAAAAGAAATAGGACAAAAGTGTGTAAGTAGGGGCATGGGGAAGATGTTTTATGGTTAGGAAGTCTCAATCAAAAGGGCACCAAGAGAGCGAAGGTGGTGACTTCGAATTTCTAACATTTTAATTGATGATATATATTATAATTAATTGAATTATGTTCTCTTTGACTGTGAGTCAAGAATTTAAAATATAAGATTAGTGTGATTTATAATAATGTACGGTGTTAATCGTTTGAGTTATAATCACGTTGATATATAATTTTAGAAATAATAAAAAATTAAAGGGTATAAATAGATTAGATTGGATAAACTAAGACATTTTTTAGACCAAACCACTGTTATTTATTTAATTTTTTTATTTTTAGTCAAAGTAATATCTATTTATTTATTTTAAATATTTTAAAATTTTGTCCTCCAAATAGTTAAAAATTATTTTTTTAAAGTGGATGAAAATAAATAATTATGAATTAAATAAAAATAAAATATATGTATGTAATATCTTTTGAGTAAAAGGGTAAATTTTCGGTTAGTTCAAATTCTCTCGATTCAAATAAGTTCATAATTCAATTTAAACGGTACGATTTAAATTGAGCTTATCAAATTTTCCAAGAACACTTTAAAAAAACACGGAATCTATTAGACGTTTTAAAATTTTAATTTTTTTTTTTTTTTGAGGTTACGAGGTTGAACTAATAATTTAACATAAATTTGTGTATAAATTTTATAAATATAGAGATTAAAAAATTAGGAGAGTTTAATATATTTCTTTTAATAAAACTTTGAAAAATCAAAAAAGGAAAAAGCTTGTGACCAAATATTAAGAGGATAATAAATGTAATAGGTCCCGCCGGCCCTAAAAAAAATTAAATAGTCCAAAAACAGTAACCGAGCGTTACAAAATAAGTGTTTGAAATTTTAAAGTTAGACTTAGACATATTCTTTTAGTTTACACTTCGCCATCGCCATCACATGTGTAATAAATATTTGGGGTGGCTTCAAATTTGGTATAATTAAAAAATAATTCTAGATTAATGATCCATAGTTATCTTAGTTTAATGTTCGATCTTCAATAACGAGCTTATTGTGGTTAAGTAATTGGTATTAAAGATTGAAAAGGTGTTATAATTGTTGATATTGGAGTTTGGTGAGTGAATTTGTATTATCCAATGATCGAATGTGTCTACAGGATAAAAGAGATTTACGTCCATGTGTGCTAAACCACGTACTCTCCGACGTTGGAGTCAATAACTGGTTGCTCATATTGTACATAGCAATATGCGAGTGTCATCGTGTTATAATCTCGTCGTTAGTTTGACATTAAGTATGAGAAACAATTACAAGGTTTGACTATTGGTAGGTCAAATTGCTTCTCGAATTGATCTTGATTAACCAAGGTTAAGACTCAAACGTTAGTATTTTCAACTATTGATTGACCCTTGTGGGTTCGGTCATATTGTCCTTATGGGATCAAACTCAAACGCCTCAACCTTGGTCAAAGCTCGTGGTGATTGGTCTCTTGAGCTTGAGTGTCCTTCTTTGAGTTTGTTTCTCCGCATTTAGGCTTTTACTCCATAACAATGGTCCTCACTCTTGAATATGATATCGTAGGATATATCTAATTCAGAGTCGAGAGTACGTATTTCAACGTTAGGTTGTTGCTTGACCGTTTGATCAGGCCAATCACCGAGGCTTGAGGCCCCTTACTTAGTCTCATTTTCTGTTTTTTTTTTTCACTCTCTTCACCTCTCGAGGGTCAATCATAGCTCACCCTCCGAAGTCAAATTCGACTTGGCCTCTTCTTAGAGATTGACTTTAGGTTATCCTTTTCTTGCCATCAACTTTAGATTAGCTTCCTCTCGAGTGTTTACCTGAATTTTTCATACTGTTTTTTGTTATGTGAAAACAACTTGTCTGAGTGTAAAGATAAAAATTAAGATATTTTATTGATGTCGAAACACTACGTTACTTGAACTGAAAGAATGAAATTTTAGTATTTTAATTGATACCGTTATTAATTTAAAGATTTTATTTATATAATTCTAAAACTGATGAGTATAAATTATTTTTTTCAAAAAATATATTATATTTCTAATTGCTTTTATTCTTACAATATTCCTTATGTTTACTTTGTTAACTAAAATATTATTTTTACATAAAATAAACTAGGAGTAAATGAATAAGGAGGAGAGGGGAAGGGGTAAAAATAAAATAGAGTAACTTTTGACCATTGAAAAAGGTAAATGACGTCAGTTACTTTTACCGTGCACTGAATCATCCATGCAACATGTCACCACACCACCACTTTCTCCCACGCGCTCAATTGAGAGCGTCCATATTTTTCAAACTTTTTTTAAAATCCTTTTTTTAAATCATAAAAAATAAAAGATAATAAAAATAAACGGAATCTCAATTTCAATCAAAGGCGAACTTTTTTTTTTTTTTTAAAAAAAAAACACGCAGATTCTAGGGCTTCCAAGACAAGGCCGACGCGCGTCAACTCAATATATTTGTCATTGTGGTACACGCGATCCGTTATTTTAAATACAATACGTAATTTATTTATTATGAGACAAAGAATTATTCCTTGCTACAAATTTTTGAAAGGAATCAAATTCTAATTCGTGTTTGTTTTTCATGATTTTATTTATTTTCTTTAATTACAAATAACGCTAAAATAAAACGGAGTAAAACACAAAGGAAATCGAGCCACAAAACTAGAGAAATAAGAGAAACTCGAGTCATGGCTCAAGCTCCTTACTCGGCCTCATATAGGATAAGGGCCCAACATGACCCTAATTCGATTGATCACGGTCTAGTCTAACCCAGTTCTTTTTTTGTTCAAAATCTAGAAGGAAACAATGAAACCCTAATAGGTATACAAGCACTTTATTTCTACGAGAGAAGGTAAATCCATCAAACTTTAAAGTTCTTTCTCGTTCTTAAATTCTCGCTACACGAATATTCTCTTAAACCAGCTTTAAGTATCGAAACTGGTGTGATAAACACCAATCAACGTGTAAGTTTTGCAGGGCATATTTGATCGCTCAAATAAAATTTGCCATTGTTGTCACGTGAAGGTTAATTATATTACTCAAATCTCTCGAATTATTTAAAATTACTCCATCAAAATTAACTTTCGACCCCTTCGAAGTAAAAACAAAAACCCTAAACTATATGCCTACCCTTCTCACTCAATCCATTATTAGTACATCTTTCTAGTTATATGTCACTAAAAATATCAATCTAATTCATACCCACTTACAAATTTAATAAGAGTTTCAACTCGTTCAAAGAACGGTCGTGTTGCCTAATTTTGAACAAACAATCAATAGTTGATCGAATGGTCATCAATTTAGTTGAAGGTAAAGTGTCAGCCATCAAAGTCAATCACGAAAAAAAGTAGTGGAAATTACGTGCAAAATAAAAGCTTGTTAGATACCCACTCTATGATTTAAAAACTTGCTTACGCTCATGCTCCGTCCCTTAATATAGAGATAAAAACTAAATTGTACTTCATCGTGTATGTTATTGAATTGTACATGGTAGTGGTCCATGATTTGTTAGTAAAGTTATGTGCCTGGTGACACGTGACAACAACCAGCTAGTCACTTAGTAACCTTAAACCAACTCGAAAACCTTGTTTTAGATAAATGTCATTCAAACTATATCGAACCCACGTCTACAGTGGGTCAAGTCGCTTGTCGACCGCTCAAGGTAACGATTTCGCAGACCTACGTTTCTTCGGTTAATATTAAACCCTAAAAAATTAAAAAGAGGGAGAAGAGAATTTGGGAAATTAATAAAATAATAAAGAGGGAAAAAAGAAAAGGGATGATAAAGATCTTTGTTGTGTTGGTGGCTCCTGGAGATACACTCTTCACTCTTTTCTTCAGATCCAAAGAAAAGGTAAGAAATCCCTTTATATTATCTTCTTTTTCTACAAATTTATGTGTTTTTTTACTCCTGCTCTCTGCTTTTGGACGCTTGCATGATCTGATGATCCAAAACCTGTCCCTTTCTCTCTCTTTCCCTCTCTCTCTCCTCTTCTCTGTGCTCTGTCTGTGAGTGTCTACGGCTTTTTATCTGCTTCTATGTCGGCCATCCACTCACTCATTCAATCTTTGAACAACAACACAGACCAAGAATCAGACGAACAATACGACGCCCTTGCCTTCTACTTTCTCTAATTTCCCAATTTCCCAATTCCCCTTCTTCCTCTTTCGTCTTTGTAGGGTTTTCATTTCCCTTTTCTCCTTTTTCCACCAATTCCCACTTGGGTTTTGGGTTTCCTAGCCGCTGTCGATCAGGGGTGTGTGATCTTGTGATTCTGTTCGAGTTTCGAGACGGATTCTGGGTTTTTTTTTGTTTGATTTCTTTCTCTCTGTTTGACCCAATTTGAGTTTATGGGTTTGGAGTGGTCAAACCATGCCGGAGAATCTGCTGGTGAGTCCTTTTGAATTTGGTGGAAATTGGAAAATTTTTGATATGATAATGGAGATTTTGGAGACCCATTACTCTGTTTTTCGTTCTGCAATGTTCTGTTTCTGAGGATTTTGGAATTCAATTTCTGGGTTCCTTGGATTGAGATGATTACGTTTATGGATTCGAAAGAGAAAGTGAAAGAGATGGAGAAATGCTTAGATCCTCAGCTATGGCATGCTTGTGCTGGAGGAATGGTTCAAATGCCGCCGGTGAACGCCAGGGTTTTCTATTTTCCTCAAGGGCATGCCGAGCATGCTTGTGCTCCAGTTGATTTCAGGAACTGTTCTAAGGTTCCTCCATATACCCTTTGCAGAGTTTCTGCTATCAAGTTCCTTGCCGATCCTGACACGGATGAGGTCTTTGCTAAACTCAGGTTGATTCCCATTAATGGAAGTGAGCTAGAGTTTGAAGATGATGGAATTGGGAGGCTTAATGGGTCTGAACAGGATAAGCCAAGTTCATTTGCAAAGACATTGACTCAATCTGATGCTAACAATGGTGGGGGTTTCTCTGTTCCAAGGTATTGTGCTGAAACGATCTTCCCTCGGTTGGATTATTCGGCCGATCCACCGGTTCAGACGATTCTTGCTAAGGATGTTCATGGGGAGACATGGAAATTCAGGCACATTTACCGTGGGACGCCTCGGCGACATCTTTTAACGACGGGATGGAGTACTTTTGTTAACCATAAGAAGCTTGTAGCTGGTGATTCCATTGTGTTCTTGAGGGCTGAAAATGGAGATCTCTGCGTCGGGATTAGACGAGCGAAGAGAGGAATTGGAGATGGACCGGAGTCATCGTGTGGATGGAATCCAGCAGGTGGGAACTGCGCTGTGCCTTATGGAGCTTTCTCAACGTTCTTGAGGGAAGATGAAAATAGACTGACCAGGACTAATGGAAAGGGGAAAGTGAAGGCTGAATCAGTCATTGAAGCTGCTACACTTGCTGCAAATGGGCAGCCCTTTGAAATAGTATACTATCCAAGAGCTAGTACTCCTGAGTTCTGTGTCAAGGCAGGGCTGGTGAAAGCAGCATTGCAGATCCGGTGGTGCTCGGGTATGCGGTTCAAGATGGCGTTCGAAACCGAGGACTCTTTGCGGATAAGCTGGTTCATGGGTACCATAAACACGGTTCAGGCTGCCGACCCACTGCGCTGGCCTGAATCACCATGGAGGCTTCTACAGGTAAATCACTGTTCTTTACATCTTATATGCTTTCATTACGAATCATCAAATGTATAAGAAACATTGCTGTTTATAAGTTCATTGCTTGTTAAGAAACATTGATGTACCTGTAGCATGCTTGTAACTTACCAAAATAGTTCATTCAGTTGGTGATCTTCCACGAATCGTTTCGGTCTTGTTTGCTTATACCATATACTGTCCAGGTTACTTGGGACGAGCCCGATTTACTTCAGAATGTGAAGCGTGTTAGCCCGTGGTTGGTCGAATTGGTATCGAACATATCTCCGATTCATCTTGCCCCGTTCTCACCTCCAAGGAAAAAGTTTAGATATCCACAACACCCTGATTTCCCCCTCGATAACCAGCCTTCTATGTCGCCGTTCGCGAGTTATCTCCATGGGCCAGGCAGCCCCTTTGGTTGTCCTCCGGACAACAACCCTGCTGGCATGCAGGGAGCCAGGCATGCTCATTTTGGTCTATCCTTGTCGGATTTTCATCTCAGTAAACTGCAGTCGGGTCTGTTTCCGATTCGTTATCGATCACTGGATCCAGCTGCTGGATCAACTAGAGTTTCTGGTAATGCAATGACTGAAAAGCCAAGTATGAGTGAAAATGTATCTTGCTTGCTAACCATGGCGCATTCTACTCAAACGTCGAAGAAATTCGACAACGTAAAGACTCCACAGCTAATACTTTTCGGCAGACCCATACTAACCGAATTGCAGATGTCTCAAAGCTGTTCTGGTGATACCGTTTCTCCAGTTGGTACTGGAAACAGTTCGTCGGATGGAAATGGTTCTGGATCTGCACTGCATCAACAAGGTCTACCAGAACGCTCGTCTTGCGAAAATTTCCAATGGTACAAGGACAATCGCCAAGATGTCGAGCCTAACTTGGATACTGGCCACTGTAAAGTCTTCATGGAATCAGAAGACGTCGGTCGCACCCTCGATCTAGCTTCACTTGGGTCCTATGAAGAATTGTACAGAAAACTTGGAAACATGTTCGGCATTGATAACTCAGAGATGTTGAACCATGTCTTGTACCGGGATATCTCCGGTACTGTCAAGCACGTCGGCGACGAACAATTCAGGTATGATTCTGCTTCCTTCTGCAACATTGAATCGCTACTACTGTCTCTCGGTGATTAACACGTGGGTTTCGATTACAGCGAGTTCATCAAGACAGCAAGAAGATTGACAATTCTAACAGATTCAGGAAGTAACAATGTAGGAGGTTAGAGGAAGTGAGTTCAAGTGTATAGCTGGTGAATATCAGGTTCTTCGTTTTCCCTGCTGACCTTTGTCTGTTGCAAATCTGGGAGCTGCTAAACATCATAAATGTCGTTTTCCTTTGAAATTAAAAAGTTTTAATTTTTATTTTCTTTTCCCAATCCAACATATGGAAGGAAAGAGGGGATGTTTGAATTTTGGAAGTTTCTTACATCCTCTTGTTCTTGTGATGAACTTTGTGGGGTTTCTTTTTTTTAGGTGATTTTAGTTCTTAATGTTAATGGAAGTGGTTTGAAAGTATATGGACTGTGTTTGTAAGAGAAGCATTATGATGAAATGTGATATAATGAGTTTAACAATTTTGGTACGTTGGTTCACTCGGACAATGCTCTGAACACGAAAGTGTGTAGTTTCGTCCTCTTCTCCCATGTTGAGTCATAGGCAGCGTCTCGGAAAGAACGAACGAGCCATATGAAGGAAACTTACATGTGTGGTTTTGGATGAAGACCTTGTATACTGATATGTGTAGATTTGTCATGTGAAGCTAATATGACTCGCTGCATTCGTTGCATACAAGTATAGCCAAAGAAAGATGAGACGGGATGAATGGCCTTTTGCTAACATAGAAAGAGATTCTCATAACTAGTCTTTGTGTGAATCTCTTCTTGACCAGGCCGAATCGTGTCACCACTTGGGGTGGGAATGACTCAGCATACATGCATCATTTGATGAAAACCCTGTAGTCCAGTTGCCTCTTCGAAGTGGCTTGTCAACCACGCTTGCCTTCCCTCAAGACAATGTCGAGGTTTTTCTGGATTTTGTTTGGATATTGAGAGTGTAACTTCTACGAACCGTTAAATTCATGTAGTTTAAACAAGTGTCCGGAGACACGAACTCGTACCCATGAATTTAGAACTTATAAAGTTTGTAGAGAAAAGTGTTGGTCACGTGTGGCATGTGTGGGGATTAATTATTTGTAATAATTAAAGATTAAAATATAATTTGTGGGGTCTAGGGATTGAGGATCGTCATCAATTTTGTAAGGGAAACATCAAAGTCAAAACTAATATTTGGTTTTAAGTTCGAATAAACAAATAAATTTGTTAAATAAAATTAAAAAAAAAACATATATTTTGCTGAGGTGGCGAAGTTAGAAGCGGAAAGGAGTCATGGCACACGTGAGAATGTGGGACCATTGGAAAGCTTACGTGGCGAGGATTCATTAAAATTCACGTGTGGATGACGTCATCTCGTAGAAGGGGGGATGTCTCGCTGCTTGTGTCGCGGCGTTTCGTTGAGCGGACTGTTTGGCTTTGGTCTTACGTTATCATGGCTTGCCTTTGACCGTGACTAATAGGCGGGCAGGCGGGCAGGCAGGTAGCCGTCCAACCCTCTCGATTAGAGATGTCTACGAAATAGAGTAGAAATAGGAAATACTCTTTCAGTCTAAGGAGTCGGGATGAGGACAGACAATATAATCTTCATTCTCAGTTATGTTTAACTAGTAGCGGAATAATCTCTTTACTTTCTCCTTCAGTCCCTCATTTGCTCGGTTTGGGACCGTTCTTTTAAAAAAAATAATTAAATAATATAAAATATGTATTATCGACTCCTCTAATTTTGTTCGAGTTATAAAAAGAAATGAATAAAAAAATGTTCCTCTTGTTTTCAGTTACATATTTATTCCACCAATACGGCGGCGTTTCCGAGAATAGCATTAAACACAGAGACAACAACGAAAACATGTGTGTGTCATTAGGGTTTACTTTGCTTTAGCCTTACGTCTTAATAAATGTCTCATCTTCTCTTAGTTTTTAGGGTTTTTGAGAGATCCAAGTCCCCCAAACCAGGCAAACTCCATGGATAACCCTACAATTAATTAATGCACTTCCAATATAGGGTTTTTTTTTCTCCTAGATATAATAGTCTAAACTCATTGCTAGCATATATTATTTTTTTTATATATTTTTCTTTCGGACTTCCCCTCAAGTTTTAAACCGCGTCTGTTAAGGAGAGATTTCTACATTTTTATAAAGGAGTACCATGTTCATCTCAACAACCAATGTGAGATCTCATATTAGTTGGAGGGAGGAACGAAACATTTCTTATAAGGGTGCATAAACCTCTCCCTAACGGACACATTTTAAAATCGTGAGACTGACGACGATATGTAATGGGCCAAAACGGACAATAGCTGCTAGCGGTGAGAATGGACTGTTACAAATGGTATCAGAGTCAAGCATCGAGTGATGTGCCGGTGAGGACGCTAGGCCGCCAAAGAAGTGGATTGTGAGATCTAGGCCAAAGTAGATAATATATGCTAGCGGTAGGTTTGGGGCTGTTACAAATGGTATAGAGCCAGACATCGTGCAGTGTGCCAGCGAGAACGAAGGTGAATTGAGTGATTCAAGTCAAAGCGGACAATATTTGCTAGCGGTGTACTTAGGTTGTTACACGGGATGAGTTGAAAAAATGTTTTGAACCAACGGTTGTTTAAGTTATTTTTTAAAAATTATTTAAAAAATCTTACTTATCCAACACACATTAATAATTCAAATTTCTTAAAAACTCAAATATTAAATTGAATTTTAAAAAAATATAAATCATTAATAAGTGAACCATTATATTCAATAAATAATTGATAGTGGATATAATAACCTAATCAATGAGTGTATTCTTTTTGTACTAAAAATTCACATGATTTGTTAAAGCACATGGCTTACATATCTCCTTCTCATATTTTTAATATAAAATATATTTATAAAGTTAGAATATTTAATTTCTTTGAAAAGAAAAAAATGGGAAGGGAAAATAAAAGTTTTAAATTTCCTTTAATGTGTAATTCTTGGTCTATATTAATGTAACGCCAAGTACAAAGTTGGAGATGTCCTATTCCAAGGGCCACCTAATGTCACCATACCCTCTCCCTTTTGGGCTCTTTTCTTTATGTCGTTTTCACTCTTTAATTACTACATCATCTTGTCTACTACATTAATTATTTTATTAATAATTTCATGTTTTATTGTCGATCTCTTAAAAAAAGGAAAAAGAAAAAAAGAAAATTAGTCTGACAATTCCTTCGTAGTCAGAATTATGAATGATGATCCCACGTATGTTACATTTTTGTCTATTAACAGTGAGAGATCGAAAGTTTCTCGAGTTCTCATATGACACTCGACCTTTTCCAACTATATAATGTGAGATCTCACATCAGCTGGAGAGGGGAACGAAACATTTCTTATAAGGGTGTGAGAACCTCTCTCTAACAAACACGTTTTAGAACCATGAAGTTGATGTCGATACGTAACGAGCTGAAATAGACAATATCTATTAGCGGTGGGTTTGAGCGGTTACATAACAAATTTTAAATCATTTTTTTTTGGAGGGAAGAAAAAAAAACAACCAACAACCATATTTATGAGCTGTTTTGTATGGTTTTGGTGATATTGACCTAAAAATGAAAGGAGACAAAATAATGTTAAAATTTATTATTATTATTATTTAAAAATAATAATAAAAGATGGTGATGGAAAACGACATCGTTATATTATTTTTAATGGCATTCTGAAACATCACCCGTGCGGTAGGCCCCACATTTTGCTGCCAACTCACGAGTCTCGACCGACATCCCAACATATAACTATCCCGACACTTACCTCCTTCGTTACTCGTAAAGCGACATGTCGCATTTACTTTTCTTTTTTTCTTTTGGATTTTTGTTTAATTTGTTATGTTACAATTGTATTTTTTTAAAAAAATTAAATAATATATTATTTCCAAATATCAAAATTTAATAGATTTCCACGTAATTTTTTTTATTTTTATTTTAAATTTTAACCAAAAATAAATAAATAAGGGATTCATTTTTATTTAATTTCAAAATAGATAACAAAATAAAAAAGTTAAATCAATAAATGGAAATTTAAGAATGGCCCATGATGAGATCTAAGTGGGCCATGCAATATTAAAAGCCCAATGGGCTTTTGACAAATTATAAATGGGTCGGCCCATACTCGAATGTCCTTTCTTCTTGTATTTGCAGCTTTACCTTCTCGGAGCTACTCGCCCTGTTACTGAGACGGAGAAGATGATGAATTCATGGACTTTGGATCTTCCTTTTGCTTAGGAACCTTCGGCCTTCAACTGAGAAGCTAAATTTGCTGTGCTGGCTCAGCTGTGACTGATTAGGGTTCGGGATTATGGTGTGAATGTAAACGAGCTTTTGTAGAGCGAGATGAACGTGAGCCGGCCGGCGGTGCATCCAGTGGAGGCGCCACCGGTAACGGAAGGAGCTGTACACAATGCGCCGAGAGGGAGGATGAAGGATGTGCAGGGCATGCCTGGTACACTTGGTGGACTGGCTCTCCGTCTTCTTCAGTTCATATTTGCTGCAGTTTCTCTTTGTGTTATGGCCACTACCAGTGATTTCCCCTCCGTCACGGCGTTTCGGTACGTAATTCTTGAACTTTTGTCTCATTGTATTTGGTTCTGTGTAATTTTGTTTGATGTTGCGAGTGTGATTATCTTCAACTATTCGCTTCGCGGCGTTTCTTAGTCAATGAACTGAAATAAGAATGTTGATTAAACTAAGACGGATTTAGCGTGATTTGGACGTCGTTCGGAATATTTTATCCGTGAAGAATCAAAAAACCTTTCACGTTTCTTAGTTGAAGCTATTGTCGAACCTGAAAATGCGTGCTTCTTTGTCATTTCTTGCTGAAGATTTTGCTCAAGTACAATTGTTTTGTTATGGTGTGCTCTGTCCATTATATTTGTCGATGAACCTTAAACTCTGTTGATGGCGATAGCATTAAAAGAAGTTTGTTTTGTTGGATTATATTATTCCTTGTTAAAATTTGCGATGTTAAGATGTCCTATATGTTTGATCCTCTCATTTCCTGTCAGATATCTTGTTGCTGCTGTTGGATTACAATGCTTGTGGAGCTTTTCATTGGCAATAGTTGATGCGTATGCCTTATTAGTTAGGCGAAGCTTGCGGAACTGCACAATGGTTGGTTTGTTCATCGTTGGCGATGCGGTAAGAATATTTTGCATGTCATACTTCCAACCACACTTAGTCAAACTGTGTGCATCTTCTATTTGTAATCTGATATGTCATGTGCAATCCAGGAGCTTGTTAAAGTTGCATAATTCTCATCGAATAGGTTGCAGAGTCTGAGATTGACGTTTAGTTTGATTTGAAACTAAGATTATGTATGGTTTGGAAGAATGAGAATCCAGGTGAAACTTTTTGTTTCATTGTTTGATTTTCCTATTTGTGATTTGTAATAGAATGAGCATCCCGTTGGAATCATGAGTCTACCATTTGGAAGGAATGAGCCTGATATTGATACCTTATTCTGATAAATACTTTTTGGTAACCATAACATAATATAATATAATTATGTTTATTTCAATTGATGTTTTTATCATAAAAATTAATATAACTTTATTTTATTAAACTTCTTTTATTGGTATTTGTAATTGTTAATAGAAATAGGGAACTGTGTCCCCTGCAGGTGACATCCACCCTTACATTTTCTGCTGCATGTTCATCAGCTGGGATTACTGTTCTCATAGGCAATGATCTTAACAAGTGTGGCCTGAACCACTGTGCACAGTTTGAGTCCGCGACTGCAATGGCCTTCATTTGCTGGTTTGCTGTTTCACCTTCATTTCTTTTGAACTTTTGGTCATTGGCTTCTCGGTAAGGTTCCATAGCGAGATAGTTTCTTCTTTTTAGTTTTTGTCTCAACAACTACTACTTTTTTTTGTTTCTAAATTATACCTCACGAATTTGGAAATTTTGATGTACATATGTAGACTTTTGCTGGGTTGATTGAGAATGAGATAATAATTAGTGAATAAAGCCTCTTAGTTGTGTAAGAAATATGCATATGTACTTGTTATATGCTCCTGGTGGTGACATGCTGGGATGTTTCAATCTATTGCTTACTGTGAGATCCCACATCGGTTGGGGAGGAGAATGAAGCATTCTTTATAAGGGTGTAGAAACCTCTCCCTAGCAGGCGTGTTTTAAAACCTTGAGGGGAAGCCCGGAAGGGAAAGTCCAAAGAGGACAATATCTGCTAGCGGTGGGCTTGAGCTGTTACAAATGGTATCAGATCCAAACACCAGACGATGTGCCAGCGAGGAGGCTGAGTCTCGAAGGGGGGGGTGGATTGGGGGGTCCCACATTGATTGGAGAAGGGAATGAGTGCCAGCGAGAACGTTGGGCCCCGAAGGGGGGTGGATTGTGAGATCCCACATCGGTTGGGGAGGATAACGAAGCATTCTTTACAAGGGTGTGGAAACCTTTCCCTAAAAATCTTGAGGAGAAACCCAAAAGGGAAAGCCCAAAGAGGACAATATTTGCTAGCGGTGGGCTTGGACCGTTGCACCTATGTTCTCATATGGAGGTTCTATGGTTACAACATGAGAAAACTAGGGATATACTTCTCAAGTTTGGAGTATTAGGAGGTGAATAGTGTCAGTCTTCTATGCTACGTCAATTTCTGGATGGAAAACCAAAGCATTGACTTTTGGTAGGGTAATAGTTGTCTATTAAGTAGTATACTTGGATTGTCAAACCTTCATTTCTTTTTGGAATTCTTGACTTCATTTCCTTTTGGAATTCTTGACTCCATTGGTATTTCCAAATATTTGAAAGGCCACCAATGTTCTTACATGAGCAGAGAGAGAGTTCTTGATAGACCAAGATTATTGAAAAACTGGTCCGTGAGGTTCATTTTCTCCCCTTATAAGTAATCATTTCATCTTTCAAGAGATATCCATTCTGATTCACCAGGTTTCCTTCAATGACTGATTAGTTTCTTCCTCTCTTTCAGCCATCTCGGCATAATCTTCCCTTCGCCATCATCCATTAAGCTGTTTAAAAGAAACACAGATGTCATTGGTGCAATGATGGCTTAGAAAAAAAGACCAGCACTGTCAATCATTTTGAGCCATGATTTCATTTTTTTACATCTCTATCTTCATATTTTGACAATTTTGTCCCAATTTCAAATGGACTTGTGGCAGGTTTAGAATTGAAGATCAGCATATCGTTTTGAGAGATGAACTTTTTTCATCCAACTTGTTTACTTCAATGCCGAGATATATAATAGCACCTAAACTGTGCTATTTATAGATCACAATTGATGCTAATCTCAATACTTCAATGCGTTTGTTTTTGTAGGAATCGAATAATCTGAAGCAAATTGGAGTGTTTCAAAAGAATCGAGATTAAGAAGGAGCCAATTGGACTTAAATTAAGCAATCGAGTTAGTAGAAGATGAAGATCAAACTCAAATTCTCGAGATGATAGCATCTCAATGCTCGTGCTGAAAGCTTTCAAGCCAAATCATCTGTGTAGGTACCATCTCGACACTGGAGTATTTTCCTCGACTTTCTTGCTCAACGCTCTCAGCGTCTAGATGCTCTAAACACGTGCATGCTCCCCCGTTCATAACAACATCATGGCACAATCTTGCCTAGCTTACTAGTTATTTTTTTGTTTATATATAATTTAAAAGGGCAACGTCTTGATGCTAGCATGACCCATATAAATGTCTCGCTTTCTCTAGGGCAAATAAATCTCATGTTTTAATATTTAGATTCTTAGACACTTTTGAGAATTTTCCTTTGTACTATTCCTTGAACTTTTGTAACAATCAAACCATGTCGAATTTTTGCTATATTACTCGGTGAATGACCAAAGTTAGTGTTACTAATTTAAGAATCGGTTCGAGTTTGATTGTAAGACTGTGGTGCTTAGGACCATAGTGCAATCTTCTTAATCCAAGTATTCTTTCTTCTTTAGTATTGGTTTAATTGATGCTTTGAGTTTTATCATGGCTTGTTTGTTTATTATGTATGATTATATATCTGTAATTGTCTTTCCGAATAACTTTTAGCTAACAGATGAAACACTCTGGGTAAGAAAAGTAAGATCGACCTCCTCCTTGTCGATCGAGTTGCTTTATCGAAAGCACTTTTTTACTTTTTCATATACTAGGGGATTCGACTCGAATCTTTAGGCCACTTCGTCTCTGCTCGACAGTAGGTCTTGTAGTGAAGCTCCTTTATGGCTTGATTCAAACTTTCTTTTTGAGCCAATAGAGTTAGTTTTTCATTAAACAGGCATGAGAGTGTATAAAAGTAGTGCTCGGACCTACAAATGGAGATATTTTCAAAATCTACTTTTTTTCTTCCTTTTTATTTGGTTTATTTTTCCTGTAAAATTTCGAGACGGAGCTTAACCCAAGTCTCGGTTAAGAACGGTGGCGTTTCGTGTAACATGTTATGGTCTCGACGCTCTTACGAGGTAGTGATGAGTGTCACTCGCTCTAAACCCAATATTTTAAAAGAAAAGCCTAGGGTAACAACTTTTGAAGCTTTGAATAATGGTGAATTGCAAGTGAATGAGAATTAACTCAAGAGGTACACGATGAAGAATTGAAGGTCACAAACTTTAGTGAAATTTAATTCAATGTGACACTCAAGTAAATAAGGGATATATGAACGAACTAAGACCACATCCAAATGAGAGCGATTTTGAGAATGAGATGACTAAGAAAGACTTGAAACAATTGAAAGTCACTAACTATATAAGTTAGGTGCATTTTCCTTTTTGGTGACACAACCATAAGCACTTCATGATTAAACATGCTTTACCTAGGATCACGTGAGGACAAGACATCCTAGAAGAACTCATGTTGGTCTGTGAGGATACTTTATGCTTAAAAGCGAAGAGTCGATAACATGATCATGTCATAGGGAATGCTAAATCCGAATTCGGAATCCTGGGCATGGATTATTTAAATAAACCTCCATGAACAAAAATTATGAATCGACTAATAACTAGAATAATTGCTCTTTAAATAAAAACGACACCAACACAGCTCGGTTCGAGTTTACCAATCAATTTTAGCCGCAAATAAAAACCAATCATTTAAATCGAAGAAAATAACAACCAATCAAAATCAAATTACACAATCAGTTACAAACAACCATTCCTCGTTTCATTTTCCCATAAAGTAAAAGTTGTGTAATATGGCAAGTAGTTAATGATCATCAATCTCTATATCCCTCTAATAAATTAGGGTTTTGAAGAGGTTGGTGGAGCCATTATTTAATGTTGTTGACCGTCAAAGTATTAGAGAAAAGCAACGAACGTACCTCGAATTCCAGGTTTTCAAATTTACATCTAACGGTTATTAAAAACCATTCACGTGAACAGTTTCATCGAATAATTTTTTTTGAATTGATACGACTTTCTTCACGAGATATCCATCCTCTACAAAATCACCTTTACTTATGAAAGAAGAATTTGGATCATAAAAAAGGAGTGATATTGTTCTTTTCTCCATGTTTCTGCTAAAGGTCGGTGAGTAACGGTTAGTTCTTCATTTCTATATCTCGAAATTAACATCATGCAATTTTCTTGCCATCCCTACATCTTTATCTATAAAATTACCTTATATTTGTCAAAGTTTAAGATACAGAGAGATAGAGATCTTGAGAAGTTTGAACATGTCGAGTGTTGATGATGAAAGAAGACTATATGAATGTGCAAGGAAATACCAAATAATTGTGGAACAGGTACCAATATTGCAATATTGCTTCATATTTTCGTATAAAACGTTCCTTAATCTTTATTTTCGTGTATCTATTTGATTCAGTTTGATCAATTAGTTGAGATGATGGACAACAAGAAGAAGGCAATGAGATTGTCAAAACGACGGCGAACTTCAGATTCTCAACAAAATTGCAACGATGATGAAGCATTTGTGCAAACCCTCACAAGATTCCTACATGAACTAAGAACCGATACGGCTGAACTGGATAGCTCGAACCGTACCCTAAACTAATACTATCAGGTTATTTTTCTTTATTTACAAGTCCAACTCCAACCAGGAATTAAGAAATTCAAACTTATGTTCTTTTGGTCGAAGAAATATGTATTAACTAGTTAAGTTATTAACATAACTTATTTATGTTACGTTACCCTCTTACTATTTGTTAAGAATGAGAAATAGAATTGGAATCGAAGAGATGTGTTCTCATTAATATTCATAACCTTTAAATAGGATACAAACTACCCACTAATACTTACAAATAAGAAAAATATAAACTAATTAAATATTGAGAATAAAATAAAATATACTATAAATCAAATCATAAAAGAAAGAATATTAAGATATAATATCGAAGATATATTTCATAACTAAATATATTCCCTAAATATTATATCTAACACTATGAATCAATGTTTTTTTAAACTAATAATTATATAGGTTTAAACTTTAAACTTATAACTATATTAAATAAACTCTTAAATTTGTTGTAGTTTCAATTTAGACTATTTGTATAAAATGCATTGTCCATTTTTATCTGGATGATCTAAATTTTGTAAGAAGTTTACACACATAAGACATGAACATGATACAATATCTACCATTCAAAAGTGTGAATAGATCTGAAAATATTATTGATCAAGGAAACAATATGAAATTAAGAATGAGAAATAGAATTGGGATCGAAGGTACAACCTTCATTGATATTCACAACGTTTAAATTGGATACAGCAACTAATACCTACAAATAAGGAAAATATACTAGTAATCAAATCATAAAACGAAAAATATATGTAATATATATTCCATAACTAATATATTCTCCAAATATTAACGGATTACGAATATCTTGACTAATTCAAACCAGCAATAAGTTGCACTAAATTCTTGACAGCCTCACTTAGTGCAAGCTTATTTCTCAATAACTCCTAGAGCCTTACGAAAAACTTCAAACTTCACTCTCGCGAGTGTCTTAGTAAATATGTCTGCAACTTGCTCATTAGTAGGTATTTTCTACAATTCAACATCCTGCAAAAACACTTTCTCTCGAACAAAATGATAATGAGTTTAGGGTTTAGGCATGAAACATCGAATTTCCAGTAAATTTTATTGCACTTTCATTATCACAATTAATTTGAATTGACTGATTGAGAGTAGTCATCATTTCTTGAATAAACCTCCTAAGCCACAAACATTCTTTAGTAGCCATTGTAGCAGCTACATATTCTTCTTCACAACTTGGCAAAGCAACAGTGCTTTGCTTTTTACTACACCATGAAATTGCAGCAAAGCCTGCTGTTAAACAAAAAAACCTCTTGTGAAGTGTCTGTCGTTCACGTCACCAGCCCAATCAGCATCCACAAAACCACTAGGATTTTTATCAGGTTGAGCACCCCGCTCCACTGGTCCAGAGTTATTGAAACCCCGCCCAGCTACGCCTGAAGAAACGCCTCTTCTAGAGCCCGATTGATTAAAATACATGGCAGCACTTGGTGGAGTCCCTATGGTTGGAGGAAATCTAGGTCCTGATGGTCCTGGTGGAATAACTAACATACTCATATCAATACCACGAGCACATGCCAAACTGGAGGGGAGAATGATGGGATAAAAATACCTGGAGAAACTGGTGGGCCTTGACCGGGTGACATGCCAGGAATAAGTGGTTACATTGGTCCGAGGAATTCCTAGAGGTCCAAAAGGAGATCCTATCATTGGCCATGGAATCCCACCCTATTGACTCCCTCTCCCAGCAGGTCTTCCTCTGCCTCCTCTCCCTACTCTATTTCCTTTCATTCCTTGCTGAGTAACTCGATTGAAGGATCCGACTCTTGGTTGTCATAGAAGTGCTGTGAACCACTGCAAGAACTTTGACCACCACCAACACGACCGAAATTTAAACCTTTCTGGCCTCTTCCCTTCCCTCCATGAAAATCAAAGTCGTCCCTCCATGAATTCTGGTCTTTTGATTGCTCCAATTCTAATGACAAAGAGTTGTAGGCTTCAACAGCTTTGATTCCATATGATTGAAGCTTTTCCACCGCTGCTTTGGCTGTTTCGAATTGATTTTGGCTTTTCCTTGCAACGTTTGAGGGCTTGAGCTTCAGATTCTCTGCCGTAACTGAGCTCATTTTCAATTTTTTAATAAGGGAGAGTGTCTCTGAGATCTGTGTTCTTAAATAATTCATCTCAACTTGTGCAGACTCAGCGATGTTACTTCGGGTTTGGTCGGATTCAGACACCATGTTCAGTTGGACCTTGAGCCTCTGAACTTCATTCATGGCGGAGGCCAATGCAGCAGCATCCATTGCGTGCTGCTTCTGAACAGCATCGAGTTCGGACTCCCATGCTCAATCGCGATCTTGAGAAAGTTTGTGCAGTTCTTGAGCACGATCTTCCACGGAAGCTGAGAGCTCAAGCACCTACTGTTGGGATTCTTCAAGCTTTGCAGACATATCTGATAGTTGTTTATTTGCTTCTTCTACTTCCTGTTGGGCTTGCTTTTTGTGTGATTCAGATGCACTCAGTTGATCACTTGTTTTCTTCAATTCCTCTTGAAGTTGAGCAAGTCGTGATTCCAATTCAGCCACTTTGCTGGGCCATTTACTCTTCTTTTGACAATGTGGACGAACATCTGATAGAAGAGTTTCGTTTCCAGTTGCATGATGAGAACAACCAGAATCGACAATCCATTCTTTATTGTAGTCTATAAAGGCATGAGCATCTGTAGAGACATCATCTTGATGTACAGCTGAGTCACGTTTGTTGGCTGGTCAAGAACCTCAATAGTTAAACAAGGTTCCCAAAATAGATCTGAAGAATTTTTACTTTCATGTATAGCATTCGCTTCTATTCCTGCATTTTGACTCGGCAATTTGGCTTAATATGGCCTGGCTTTCCGCAACGATCACACACCACTTTCACCCGATAATCTCGTATGAAATGGTCATATTTTCCACACTTGTAACAAACTTTAAATGGCTTCTTTGACGACTCCTCACTTTTGATTCCCATTACTTGATGAAGGCTCTGAATGAAAATTCGGTCTCCTTTGATCTTTGACATACAACACATCTTCTGACTTTGGAGGAATCTCGTTGCTGCTAGTCATTTGCTTAATCCGAACATCACTCATTGGCTCCTCAACATCTAATTCTGAAATTTCAGAACACAGATTTTTCAGTTTCAAGAAATATTCTTCAATAGAAAAATTGCCTTGAGTTACCACGGCTAGTTCATTCTCTAGAAATTACAATGGAGCTGTATTTTTCTTAGTGAACAGCTTTTGAAGTGTTTCCCACACTTGCTTTGGTGACTTTATAAATCACGAACATGATCGATATATTCCTTGCTAATCAAAGTTTGCAAAGTAAATAAAGTTTTTCCACATTTGATCTTCCATTTTTGGCGTAGCGTTATGTGGAGTATCTGCTGGAATTTCTGTGTCATCACCTTCAATTAAATCCCACAAATCTACAGAACTTCCAATAATAATAATTATTCATAGCTATACCTATAGAAGCACTTCCACCATTCATCTCGTTGAGTAATAATATCAAACCCTTGGTTACCAACTTGACTCTGATACCAAACACAATATCTACCACTCAAAAGTGTGATAAATCTTTAAATATTATTACACAAGAAACAATACAAAATTAAGAAGGAGAAAAAGAATTGGGATTCGACGTACATCTTTCATTGATATTCACAACGTTTAAATAGGATACAAGCTACCAACTAATACCTACCAATAACGAATATAAACTAACTAAATCTTGAGAATAAAATACTAAATTGGGAATAAAATAAAATATAGAACTTCACAATTTAAATTTGAGAGAGGCTCAAACTCTCAACCTCAGAATAACTCGAAGCTATGAGACCTACGCGCTAGCCAACTGCACTACCACCCCTGTATGTCCAACGGCAAAATTTTATATTTGTGGAAGAAATGAAAAATAATAGAAAATGTGACAAAAGGCTTTCGATGGGCCTTATTCCTCTTGTCGAGCAAAACCCATTAAAGGCCCAAAAGGAGACCTCACATTTTAAATTTAATAAAAAAAAACATCAAATAAAGGAAAATTGGGGTGAGAGAGGCTTGAACTCTTGACCTCAGGATAACTCAAAGCTATGAGACCTACGCGCTAGCCAACTGTGCCACCACCCCTGTGTTTTCAATGGCAAAATTTTATATTTTTGGAAGAAATGAAAAATAATAGAAAATATGACCAAAGGCTTTCGATGGGCCTTATTCCTCATGTCGAGCAAAACCCATTAAAGGCCCAAAAGGAGACCTCACATTTTAAATTTAATGAAAAAAAAACATCGAAAAAAGGAAAATTGGGATGAGAGAGGCTCGAACTCTCGACCTCAGGATAACTCGAAGCTATGAGACCTACGCGCTAGCCAACTGCGCCACCACCCCTGTGTTTTGAATGGTAAAATTTTATATTTTTGGAAGAAATGAAAAATAATAGAAAATATGACCAAAGGCTTTCGATGGGCCTTATTCCTCATGTCGAGCAAAACCCATTAAAGGCCCAAAAGGAGACCTCACATTTTAAATTTAATGAAAAAAAAAACATCGAAAAAAGGAAAATTGGGGTGAGAGAGGCTCGAACTCTCGACCTCAGGATAACTCGAAGCTATGAGACCTACGCGCTAGCCAACTGCGCCACCACCCCTGTGTTTTGAATGGTAAAATTTTATATTTTTGGAAGAAATGAAAAATAATAGAAAATATGACCAAAGGCTTTCTATGGGCCTTATTCCTCATGTCGAGCAAAACCCATTAAAGGCCCAAAAGGAGACCTCACATTTTAAATTTAATGAAAAAAAACATCGAAAAAAGGAAAATTGGGGTGAGAGAGGCTCAAACTCTCGACCTCAAGATGACTCGAAGCTATGAGACCTACGCGCTATCCAACTACACCACCACCCCTGTGTGTCCAATGGCAAAATTTTATATTTTTGGAAGAAATAAAAAATAATAGACAAAGTGACAAAAGGCTTTCCAACACAATCTAACCATACAAATTTTGTGTTTTTCCTTTGCCAGAATGTGAGATATCATATCAGTTGAAGAGGGTAACGAAACATTTCTTATAAGAGTGTGAAAATCTCTCTCTAACAGACGCGTTTTAAACCATTAAGAGAAGCCCGAAACCCAATCTCATTGAGACATTTACTAGCGGTGGGATTGAACTGTTACCTAAGAATTGCAAAAAAGAGGCCAAAAGAGGTGCAATCTCATTGGGATAACAACACTTAATGTTACAACATACCATCAACCATCAACCATCAACCATCAGCCATCCAACACTTAAATGTTAGAACGAACGATGCAACGTATACCATCAACCATCCAAGTATTGCAATTTTTACCATCAGTTCAAAAAAAAAAAAAAAAAAAAAAAAGACCAATGGGCCGAAAAGCCCAAAAGCCCAGAAGGCAAGAAAAAGTCCGGGATAAGGGAGGAGAAATGAGTAATTTCACAAGTCCCACCCTATCTGTAAAACCCTAGATTTTATAGATTCTTTGAAACCCTTACTCTGCCTTCGATCTTGTATCTTCGCCTCCGCCTCCGCCTCCGCCCATCTCCTCTCTGAACTCAGGCATCCAATTAGTCTCTTTCCGATATTCAATTATGCCTCCCAAGTTCGATCCTTCTCAGGTTGTCGATGTTTTTGTCCGAGTCACCGGAGGTGAGGTCGGAGCGGCCAGTTCTCTTGCTCCTAAAATCGGTCCTCTAGGTCTGTCCCCAAAGAAGATCGGAGAGGACATTGCTAAGGAGACGGCAAAGGAATGGAAGGGTCTTAGGGTTACTGTTAAGCTTACTGTCCAGAATCGTCAAGCTAAGGTCTCGGTGGTTCCCTCTGCTGCTGCTTTGGTCATCAAGGCCCTCAAGGAGCCTGAGCGGGACCGCAAGAAGACCAAGAACATCAAGCACAATGGTAACATCTCGCTTGATGATGTGATTGAGATCGCTAGGGTTATGAGTCCCAGGTCTATGGCTAAAGATCTCGGTGGAACCGTCAAGGAGATCCTCGGTACTTGCGTTTCTGTTGGCTGTACGGTCGATGGTAAGGACCCGAAGGACTTACAGCAGGAAATTACTGATGGGGATGTTGAAGTTCCCCAGAATTGAGAGTAATTTTTCGTATTGGAACTTACTTTGTAGTTTCAGTTTTGGGATTTGAAACGTGTTTCTTTTTATTGTCTTCAAATGACTATATCTCCGTATACAATGATTTATTTAATGTGGGAAATATTGCTTCGTTTCGGGGATGGAAGCATTGTGGTTCCGTTTTGAACTGAAGTTTAGACTGTTTTTATTCAAATCGTTGCATTTCCGGTTGTACTTTTTGAGAATAGCCTTTTTTTTATACTTCTTTAATCTATAAGCGCAGGGCATTAATTTTCAGTCTTGAAGAATTGCCATTTTTTTTCATTATATGGTTGTTCATTGATCTTTTATAAGTGTTCTCGTTATAATTGAGCATTATATGGATTGTTTGTTATTCTTCTGAGCATAATATTTCTGTCTTGGAAACAATAGATTCCATGTATATTGAGTTCAATGATCTGTTCGTTCTTAAATACGCGGCCGAGTGTAAACAGTAACATCCCTGAGCCCTTATTCATTTTTATTCATTTAGCTATATCGTCTTAAGTTAGGTCCTTTATATCGCACCCCATTTGATTATTTTTTATAGATGTCCATAAAATCGTGATGAACTGTGCTAGTGAGCGTGTCAATTGCTGTATAGGTTGTCCAAAATGGGGTAAAAGATAATTTTATGGCAAGGATCTGTGGACTTGCAACAGCTACTTAGTCGTCTGATTTGTACGTGTGTGGCATGTATGTTTTGCGTTCATTCCTTTCTTTTGTCATATTCTCATTGCAGGTTCGTTCGGTAGCTCTTTTTTTGAACGAGGTAAATTTTTTGAAGTGCTTGTGCATTTACTCATTTGAGAAGCTTATTACAAAAATCTCGCATTTCTGGCTTACTTTTTTGTTCTATTGAAGAGTTGGTGAACTCCTAACTACTCATATGGTCCTTGTCTAGAATTGAAACTGGGGCTGCTTGCTATGATAAATCTTTGTAACACTGATTGACTGTTTATGTATGTTTGGGTGAGATTAGTTCTTTTCACAATTGTTCTTTAGACGTCCATTGTTTTCGTGTTGTTTATTTGCCCTTTGGTCTTGAATGTTTAGCCACTCCCAGAGGGCACATTTCATATTTTGTTATTCGCCGATTTACGCTGTGACCCGATGATTTGTATCAATATGCTGAGAACCATTTTCAGAAAACATCTTGTTCATTAGGATCTATTGATTTGCTGCATTCTGGACAATTAGCAACTATGGAATCATGTAATCAGTCTTAACTCTTATAAATATCAATGGTTATCTCAAATATATTAGGTGAATATCAATGGTTATCTCAAATATATTAGGTGAATATCAATGGTTATCAGTGATATGTCTGTTAGCTGCCATTAGTTCTTTTAGTGTTTTCCTTAATATGTAGTTCAAATATCTGTAGTATACTTGTGTCTATTTCTGAATTTCAATATTCTGAGTCAAATCTGTATGGCGCTTTCAGCTTTTGGAGAACACTTCTTTCAATTTTTGGTTGCAAGTATGAACAATCAACTAGTTAGAACACTTCTTTCATTAACTCGGTTAACCAATTTAGTATTTCTTTCTTCTTGATACTATTTGAAGCCTTGGAAGCGAGAATGATAATGAAATAGTTCAGAAAATTAAAAAGTTTTAAAATTGTGTTTTACTTGGAATTATTCTTGAATTCTATGTTGAATGATTTGGAAGAAATTTTTCTATGAGGTATAAATCATACTAAATCCATCCGTCTGTTTTGGTGTTAGTGTTGGTTTGTAGGGGATAGTCTAGTTTGTGGGAGATAGTTTTCACTTTTATAAGTGAGAATTAAGTAACGTGACCAAGATTGGTAGAATGTTGGAGTTATCAAATCCTTATTTGAATTAGGTGTTACAATCGCGGGATGTACTTGTTTTTTGTCTTGAGCAAAGAGCTAAAAAGTACTTGTTTTGTCTTGAGTTGTCTTGAGCAAAGAGCTAAGAAGAATGGGAGATAGAAAACCTTCCAACCTTTCAATTTCACTTCATTTCCTAGAAACTCCAATGACTTGGAAACATCATGAGTTCGGGCGAGTTTGTGAGTTGAAGCTACTTTTCTTGTTTACTTTTCTTTCGTTAGTTTCTCAGTTTGAATTCCTTTCCTTTAATTTTTTTCGTCAATGAAACGATTGAGTTCGAATCCCCTCACATCTCTGTTCTAAAATGCTGATTTGACTCAATAGTCTAAACAGAAGGAAGCATAGTAGAACAAAAGAAGTTCAAAGATGATTGGAAAAAGGTCGCTTTTTTATTATGCTTTTTCACGTGTGTATGTGGAAAATAACTTAATCGTTTTCACATGTGATGAAAGCGATGGCGTAAGCAGTCATTTACTTTCTACGTGGTTTGGTTTGTTGACCAACACGGTTTCAATCCCTTTTATAAGGAACAACTTCACTCCCCTCATCCTCCTCATCTTCATCCATCTCAGAACAGAGCTCTGTGTTGGCTGATCAACTGAAACAACAATGGCACAAAAGCTTCAAATTTTGGAAAAGTCACCGACTCTGTTTGTTCTTCCAAACAGAGCATCTCTCTCCCCTGCTTTGGAGACCATTACAGAGGAGGAAGAAACGGAGGATTACAATGGCAGAAGCCTCCTAATCATCTCTCCCACTAACTCTCTGCCATCCCTTTTTAGAATTCTAATTTGCAGAAGCGAAAGGAGTGTTCAGTGTAAAATTTGAGCCTCGTTAATGGGTTTTCTTTGTCCAGCGAGCTTCATTTTTACTTGTTCTTGTTTAATAATCCTTACGCAGTTGTTTCTTATTGAAATGTATTTTGGAGGTACAACAAGAAGAAGAACAATAAGCAATATAGTTTCAAAGTTTTTCAATATACTCCATGAATCTTCTCTCCTTTGATCCTCTCTGTTTCTTAGACCATTCTTTTTTTAATGAGAAATGGAAATCAAATGGTTCGTAGTCCATATAGTTGTAAAGCGTAAGTAGTTTCTATGTATTTGTTAAATCTCTCGAGACATTCTTGACATAGTCAACATTTTTCTGGACGCACGACACACCTTTGTATAGCTCGTGAAGAGCGATACTATGAGGCGATGTTTAAAAGAAATATGCTTCGAAACAAAATTGGTTAGATAATACATTTTTTTTGAAGCATAGATTAGATAAGATAAAGAATAAGAGGAGAAGAGGGAGATTAGAAAGCTTTTCTCGTCTTTATCATAATTCGTTGTTGATAATAATCGGTACTAGAAACTTCCAAACCAATTAGTTTTGATGGATTCAATTATTTAATTTGGATAAATTAATTTTTAGGAATTCAACTAAGACAATTCTTCTCGTGATAGTTCCGTGAAATTGAAAAGTTTTTTTATTTTAAATATTTGAGATAATTTATTACTTTGACATAAATGAAGAAAAATATAAGATGTTTGAAAAGGTATATGAAAGTTAGACATTTTATGATTAAATACATTCATAGATTCATCAAATATTTTGTTTCTCAAAAGTCAAAATTAATGAATCATATAAAGTCAAAAGACATTAATGAAAATATAATTTGGTAGAAACACCATTTTCAATAGAACAAAGTTGACCAAAAACAAGTAATAATAATCTAAGTAAAAAGTTTACTATTCCGTGGTTAGTAACTTAATTACTAGTCTATCTGACATAAAATATGATCGGCCGGATAAGGTTTCAAATCTTCTAACTAGAGATTTCTATTAACCTCATAGGAACCCGCTCGAAATGGGTGAAGAATCCCTGTTAAACATAGAAAGGAGGAGAGATAAGAGAGAGATTTCTTCCTGTTGACTAAATAGGGTCGTGATAAGGTTGTCTTCGGTCCCACCCTAAGACACAAAACTAACATATCAAATTTTCAGCTCGAACCACTATGTTGTAATATCAAATTTTGAATTTTTAGAAATTATGTTGAATATTATATTATATTTTTGTTCTTAAACTATTTTTTAGATTTTATCACGCTCTTCTCATTTTTTAATAAAAATTATATTGAAAAATAAAAATCATCCATTAAAAATTTATTTGAAAGAAATACTTTTTAACATATATATATATATATATATGAAAAAAAATTAACGTCGGGAATCCTATCCTTGTGAATTCACTGCTCGGAATTGTTACTCCAATCCCCATAAAAATAAATGGTAAACGAAATAGAAGGTTGGAACTGAGAAAACTTCCGTATCCGACCCGCTTCAACTTCTAGACATCTCTAAGCTCGAGTATTTAAAACCTAAAATAAAAGTGAAAATACACGTATTTTAACTCTCTCTCTCTTTCCTTTTGTTGCATAGCGTGGAAATTGGAAAAGACGTAGGAGTGGTCGTGGTGGGAATAGTCAATGGGTTTGTGAGAACTTTCAACAACCTAACATTGTTATTAAACTAAGACCATAATATTCAAAAACAACAACCAATTTTGTGTCTATAAATATTTGATGCCTTCCCTTCTTCTTCTTCACCATCACACAACCCTCTTCTTTCTCTCTTCTTCTTCTTCTCCCGAGCTTTGGTCGATCAGTTCGATGACGATACCGACAGTTAAGAAAGTTAAAGCTTTCCGAAGCTGGATCGAGAAAGCTCCACACTTGATTGTTTATCCATCGAAGGCTTCTTCCTCTCCTCGATTGGACACCATTTCAGAAGATCAAGAACATGTTCGTGAAGATCTAGGAGCCACATCAAGACATCCTAGACCTTCTTTTCTTGTTGGGTTGAAGTTTTAGTATATAATTATCTGCTCTTTCTTAGTTTTAAGCTTTGATTTTGCTTTACTAATCTAAATCTTTTAACCTTTCGTCTAGAATTATGTGTCATTGTGTTCGTGTTCGTGTTCGTGTCAAGTTGTATTCATCCCAAATATTTCATCTCAATTGTTTTTGTTGACCCTTCAAAAATTGGCATGAACCCACAAAGTCTATTAATATATTATAACTTTAATAAATAAATAAAAACATTATAAAATGTTTACGTATCAACGTCATATTCTATTATAATTATAAAAAGACTAAATTTTTTAAAATTTTTAATAACATAGGCCATCAAAACTTAAGATAAATGTTATTAAAGACGTAATAATGTTTTTCTCGTTAACTATCATATCTATTATTTTTTTTGTAGGGCATGTTCGGTTGAATAAATACTTTTCAAAATCACGTTTTGATTTATTTGAATACATTTTCTCTTAGAAGGATTAAAATGGCTTTATATTCAAAATCATGAACACATTAGTTTTGCGTTTTATGAGAATTTATTTCTCTGCCTTCGTTTACGAGCATTCAAATGATTCAATAATTTGAACAATTCAAATTTATGAACGTTTGATATTTGAGGTTTATGAGATTTTAGTTATTAATACACAGTGAAAAAATATAATTTTTTTAAAATAAAAATTGAACAACTGGTCGACCTCCAACCCAACCTAAAAATAGATCGTTGGATTATACACTATTCGATTCACGTAGCCAACTCAACCAACTCAAAAGCTCGGTGTTAAACTCAACAAACCCACAAATTAGGTCAACTCGAAAGCAAATATGTCACTTCCCACACAAAAAAGATGGTATTTTTCTTCCTCCAATACAATAAATAAAGATCAAAACATGAGGACGTGGTGGTGGTGGTGGTGGTGCCCATTGGTTGGAAGGTCATTTCATTCATTACAACATCTTCTGTGTTTTTCACGTGGCTTCTTAATTAAGAACAAGCCTCCATTTCCAAAGTCCTTTTACTTTTTGGCTGATTTCAATTTGAAATTGATACCCATATTGATCGGATGATACCCATGGCTAAGAAAGTTGAAGCTTTTATTTAGTTATTGGGTTGAGAAAGCCCCAGCTTTGGTTGTCGTCCCTGTTAAGACAAGCCTGTGTGTTCTGAATTGGAGGCCATTTCTGAAGAACATGAAGTTGAAGATATTTGCATGTATTATTAGTTCAATCAGCTCACACTTGTTCATTGGGATTCAAGGCGAAAATTAATGACAAAGGAACATTAAAGATTTATATTATGTCATTCTAGACGTTAGTGGTATGGCTAAAACTTAATTGATATTTTTCTGCAACATGACTACGTTATTATTTGTCTTGAACTGCTTTGTAACGCTTCATACCCAGGATTTAAAATTGTGATTCGGCACCTGATGGTCGTAATATTCTCCAGCATTTCCTACTTGTCTTGAACTGTAACAGCCCAGTTCACCGCTAGCAGATATTGTCCACTCAGTCCGTTACATATCGCCGTTAGCCTCACGGTTTTAAGATGCATCTACTAGGGAGAAGTTTCACTCTTACAATGAATGCTTCGTTCCCCTCTCCAACTGATGTGGGATCTCACACACACGTGAGCTGTTGGCTATAGAGAGTCTCATTACACTTGAGTTTGGAGTTCCTTCATACTTACCTTTAAATCATGGATTTAATGTATTTTAAATAGTTCGATAGTGGTGTATTTTAGTGGTTTCTTCTTGCTTCTTTATAAAGGCAAAAAAAATTCATTATTATTTTAATTAAATTTCAAAGTGCATGCACGTCTTTAAATGTTTTAAACTTTATCCATTTTTTTTTATTTCCACGTCTAGAGTAACGACCCGTGAGTCGAGTCCCTCGAAAAGCAGGTCGTTACATGAACTATTTCTAAGAGTGAAGATTATCCTCATAAACCAACGTAAATTCTTTTAACATGCTTTATCGTAACTCAAACGTCTCATAGAGATCGTCCAACATTGTATTTTGTTGATATAGATAGTAACTATCGATTCTTTTGAAAGTTTTTCTTTAAAGTATCATTTTTTTACGATATCAATCGTGGTAATAAGCCAAAAGGAGTTTTAGGCCGAAAGGGGCATTCATTTTGGTGCTGTCCGAGTAAGACCCTCCACTAATTGATAACACTTTGATGAATACAAGTGAGCAAAGCATCCACTTTCCATATCCCATAATATATATTGGTTGAGTTCTTCCCATCTTTGATACTTAAGAGGATTTGAAATGTTGGATATTATGGCAGCGAAGGTTAAATTTGTGAGGATTTTGATAGAGAAAGCACCATCTCCACTTGTTTCCACTGTTAAAGCTTCTTATTCTCCTCGCCTCTGGACTATTGAAGAAGAAGATGAAGAAGAGGACATTATTGATGAAAATGAGGCCTCCTCCTTGCTACCAACATCAATCCTCCCCTTTTCTAATCGTTCTTCTTCTGTTCTTCGAGTTTTCTAGTTTTGTTTTCGTGCCATTTTAGCTTTGTTTATGAAGTTATTTGATGCTGGGTCCATGTAAAATTGTCAATACTATATGGAATCAAATACAAAGTTAACGTTATCTCACATAATACTCGGGGAATTTTATGGGATATCTGGTTACTGTCGAGGATCTCATGTCGAAAAGATGAAGAAACCTCACGATCTTTATAAGATACATTGGATTACTTTTTTCTTTGTCGATTGGCTTTAAGATGAAGCCTCGGGGTATCGGAACCCATGAGGCTCAAATGGATATTCAATTAAAAAATTTGGGATTTGACCCAAGAATGGTGAATCCAAAGAGGTACCATCTTGAAAGACATGTTGAGTGTCATAATCACACTTTTTTTTATAACTAACTTTACTATTGTGCGGCACTCACTCTCAATACCAAGTGAGTCAAGTTAATTCAGATTCACATCGCCTATGGTCGGACAACGTATGCTCAAGCCTTTAACCCCATTTTGAAAAAGGTTTTCGAAAACGGGAACAAATGAGTTTTTGAAAGAGGGTTTGAAATCAAGATTGAACGAATGTTTTGAAAACAATGTTATAGGTTGTAAGCAAGAAAGACAACATAACGACTTTAAATAGCATATAACTCCGAGTAGAAAAAATTGACAATTAGTTGCATCCTATTATAGTACATCTTGTTGAGACGATTTAAGTTGGGTACTAGTGTGAGATCCCACATCGGTTGAAGAGGGGAACGAAACATTACACGTAACGGTGTGGAAATCTGAATGAAGAATGATTTCTTTGAGTTATACAACAAAGAATACAAAATTAATGCAATGATAAATCCTCTTTTTTCTTCAATTTTTATGGTCCAAAAAGAGCACCCAAAACCTCAAAAATAGTAAAACCAAATTTAAGGTTGTTCCATTTGAAACATTGAGACTTTCACTCCCATCCAATTGTTCTTCCACTTCTCTTTCCCTTTGATTTATGGGTTTCACTATATAAACACCTCTCTCCATCTCTTTCTAATACACAAAAACAAAACAAACCAAACCAAATTCTCATAAAATCGATCAAAAAACCAAAAGTTGCAAAGAAATTTGATTATTGTTCATCAAAATGGGGAAGCAAGAAGTGAGAAATTTGAGGCATTGGATGGAGGTTGCTCCATCTCCCATCATTTCTCCAAACAAACCTTCCACCGTTCCATCATTGGAGCCCATCACAGAAGAAACTCCCGAGGAGAACAATGAAGATTCATGAATGAAACCAACCAACCAACCAACCAACCAGGTTGTTGTTCTTGTTGTCGAAGATCATCCTCAGCCCACATCGATGCCTCTTCTTTCCTTCCAAACAACAAACTTGAATCATCATTTTGTGGATGCCAATGATTCTTGTCGGAGAATGGGTGGTTTTGTTTGAAGGGTCGGACAGATCTTGGGAGCTAATTTGTTCTTCAAAACCACCTCCATTGTTTGTGTAATGGAGATGATGACTGTCTTAATGTACAAATTATAGATTTTTTCTTTTTTAATGAATTATTTGCATCTATTTTAGCTAGATTATAATAAAATGTGACGGCTATTCTATGTAACTATTTTCGATTTTTACCAAGTTTCTATTTTGTTCTGTCTTTTTTATTTTGGTAAGGTATTAAACGAGCAAAAAGAGTGGATCGAATCGAAGCATTTATAGCATTTTGTACATCAAATGAAAAATTTTAAAGTTTATGCTAAACTTATTATATTTAGAGATATTGTCTTCTTTGAACTTTTTCAAGCTCCGTTTTAAAATCTCTTATAAAAAATGAAAATGTTTATTTCTTCTCTCCAATTATTTGGATCTAATATTATTTGTAACTGCTCAATGATCTTGGGTTGGGTTGTTACAGGAACATGGATGTATTTTCCATATCTGCCTCCGCCCCTAATTTCAATTTTTATTTAAAAATTTTTTTATTTATTTTTGCGATTTTCGTACATAATTAGTGGGAACTAGATTGTTACATTTTTTTTTTAATATATCAATTTCAAAGAATTATTTAATATAATCTTTATTAAAAAAAAAATCTAATAAATCCAATAATATTTCATAAAAAAATATATGATATTATACCTAAACTCTAAATATATATATATATATATAAAAAGTCAGGAATTTAATTGGGCGGTGAATATAATCTCTCCCGTCTCATTTAGTTAAAATAAAAATTAATTTTTTTTCTCAAGTCGACATCTCTGATATTTATATGGTAGACATGACATTATGGTCATCCCACGTAAAGAACTATACTAAACCACTCCATGATAAAACGTTTTAATGGAAATTAAGGTGATGAAAGGAACAGAATCATGGGTATGCTTCACATGCTCTAATTAAATTAACCACATAAATAATGAGTCTGTTTGGTGCTTTCTTCGTAGGATCACTCACTCGGTGTCGGTATCAGCCTTATAAAAACAGAACCCACTAATCATTTCCCATCTCAACCCCAAATCACTCATCTTCCTCCTCCATCTCTGCAACTTCGCCCTGCAATTCAGTCAACACCAGACACCAGGCTTCATGGCAACCAAGCTTAGAGCTCTGCAAAAATGGGCTGAAAAGGTACCGCCTCCCTTTGCTTTTCCCATCAAGGCTCCTCATGCTCCTCGCTTGGACACCATTAAAGAAGACGAAGAACTTGAAGAAACAAATGAGGCTAAACAGCCATAGCTATGAAACTCTTTCTTTTTTGCTCTGTTTTTGCCCTGTTTTTTCTGGCATCTTGATGAGTATGAATGTCTTAACTAGTTGAGCTATGTATGTATGAAATGGCGTATGTAAATTCAAATGGCATAATGATCATTAAGCATAAACTTGACTCACTTGATTAATTTAGCATGAAAACGAAAGCGAAGTCAGAATTACATAAATGGCAGGGGAAAACAGAGGAAAAGAACAATAAACAGAGAAATTGGGAACAGAGCTCATTTAATGGCGATCTGGATAAGATTTATACGGCGGAGGAACTTCTGAATGAGCCCAGTGCTTTGACTGCCCCTGCTCTTATTATGACTTGATGATAAATGGCAGCAATGGCAGCTCCAATGAAGGGCCCAACCCAAAAGATCCACTGTTCAAAAGTTAAAAAAAAAAAGCCTTTAATTTCTTGATCTGTAAAGCAACGATCCAAAAGCTTAAAAGAAAATGGAGGAAAAACTTACATGGTGATCCCAGGCTTCAGCTTCGTTATAGATCACTGCAGCTCCCAAGCTTCGAGCTGGGTTTATGCCGGTGCCGGTGATCGGAATGGTGGCTAAATGAACCATAAACACTGCGAACCCAATTGGGAGTGGCGCCAGAACCTTCGATTTTGAATTTAAACAAAGATTAGTTCTAAAATGAGGCTCAAATCTCAACCCAATTTGAGGCATTCAATGAACTTACAGGGACATGAGAATCTCTAGCGTTTCTCTTGGGGTCAGTGGCGGAGAAGACAGTGTAAACAAGAACAAAAGTTCCGATGATCTCTGCGGCTAAGCCGGTGCCGATGCTGTACTCATCGGAGAGCATATTGGCTCCACCTTTGTACCGAACGTAATAAGCCTTCTGAAACGATTTAGCTAACCCACACCCACAAATGGCCCCCAAACATTGAGCCATAATGTAAAGAACAGCTCTGATTAGAGAGATTTTTCGAGCCAATAACAGCCCGAACGTCACCGCCGGGTTAATATGCCCTCCTACACAGTTCAACCAAAACAGGGTAATTCTTTTTCAAAAAAACAGAGAGAAACAGAGAGAACAGGGCAATAAACGCACCAGAAATTCCAGCAGTACAGTAAACAAGGACGAAGATCATGCCACCGACAGCCCATGCAATACCCAAAACGCCAACGCCGCCGCAGTGGCTTTCAGTGTCCGACAACTTGGAAGATCCAATCACAGTGAGAACAAGAATGTACAAGAACAGAAGCGTGGCGACGAACTCAGCGATAACGGCTCTGTAAAATGACCACTGAGTAAACTCCTCAACGTCGATCAATGGGGTCGGAGGCGGGTCTTGGTAGTCCTTGGCGGCCGACATTGCTACGAAAATGATCGAGCAATTAGAGTTTGAAAACAGAGGAGCAACAATGGAGGGCAGAGATTGAAGCAGAGATATATTTAAAGGAGATGGTAGAAAGCTGTCATGGTTTGTAATTTATTTCCTGTGTACTCTGTTTGGGTATTTAATGCCATTGTCAATGACCAGCTCAGTACGCTAAGTTCATCTTGTTCAAGCTCTGTAAGCGCTTTACTCGAAACAGAGTGGATCGACCAAGAAATGGGTAGCCATGGAAGCAGAATTCAGAGAGTTTAGTTGAAGCTAATAAATTCGTGGGTACCCATTTCTTGGCATTTAAAGTTGAGGCATGTTGGATCCCACTCATTAAATTGTTCATAGCAATTCTTCTGCCTCCTCACCTACTTTTAGATATGGTAAGTTTGAATGAGTAATGAGTTAGCTGATTTGCATACTCGTTATTTAGCTAAAAGGGTAGCAGATTTGGGTTGAAAAACAGAGGATGTAGGATGCTACTATGGTGTGCTTGCCTGAGTCTACAATTTGCTATAAGTTTTCTATAACTAGAGAAGTTACGTCCTTAGTTTATGGCCTTTAGCACGAGGTTGCTTGGTGTCTTGGGCTTGCCCACAAGCTTCATAATGAGGTTGCTTTGTGTGTTGGGCTTGCCCACAAGCTTCACAATGAGGTTGCTTTGTGTCTTGGGCTTGCCTAAGAGCTTGACGAGAGGTTGGTTTATGTGATACGGAGTGCATGAATGAACTGATACCATATTCAAATTAAAGCAATTGTGAGGATAGTATGGCTAATAAATGCTTGAAAGAATTGAAAGTTACCATATATACAATAAGGTGTATCTTCTTTTTTTGGTGACTCGATCATAAGAACTTCTCAATTTATGTTGGGTGACCTCTCAGGAATTTTCTTAAAGAGCATGTGAGTGAGAACAAAACATGTTGAAAGGACCTGTGTTAGTCTATGGGAATAGTATTCTTTTATAAGCGACGAATATGGGTCGTCACAAACAGTATTAGAGCGGTACCTCTCCCAATAAGATATGATTTGGGGATGAACAAAGGCGAAACCGATAGACATGTGACACCCGAATAAAGAAAATGTGCATAAGTGAACCAAGAGTATATTCAAATGAAAATGATATTGAAAATAAGATGACTAAGAAATTCGCTTAAAGAATTGCGAACCCGCAAACCAACAAAGTACTCATTCCATTTCAGTGGCTCAATCAAAGGAATTCAAAGTTAAGCATGTTTAGCTTTTAGAGCAATTCTATATTGAGTGATCTTTGGAAAATGGTTAGAAATTAGCTGACAAATCTCTAATAGTTCACCATTAGGGGTTAGGATATGAATATATCGTTAATAACTCACCTCCCAAACTCAATTCCTCCAATTTCGTGGCGAATAAAACCCCTTAATTCCGGCGATGATTCCTTCGCAAACCGACCGTCTCTCCCTCCCTCAATGGCGGAGAACACATTGAGTGCCAGTGCTGTAACCATCGGCGAGGGAATTAGCTCCGCCGCCGTACTCATCGGAATCACCCTTCTGGAACCATTTCACCAATGCACACCCGCAAATGCCGCCCAAACACAGCAATGAACTCACCGGAAATCAGCGGTGCAGTAAAGGAGGAGGAGGAGGAGGAGGAGGAGGAGGAGGAAGGATCATGCCGCGCTTCCATGGCCTTAATCCTCCAGAAGCTTCTTCTCCGGATGAGACCTGCTAATCGATTATTCACGGTTGTGAATGATCCACGTGTCGCTAATTTATTGCTCATAGAAAAATAATTGGGATGAGTCGGTGCATCTTGTGTTCGCCCTCTCATGGGCGGTGGCCGTTGGATGTACTAATTTCTTTTTCTTCTTTTTTTTTACCAAATAATATAATTTTAAAACTATATCTTTTAAATTTTCAAAAATTTCAATATGTTTTTAATTTTAAAAGAAAATTATTATAATTTAAAAAATTGTATTAATAAAATTTATGAATTTTTCTTTTAAAAAATGTATTAATAAAATGTACGACTTGACTCGCCTAAACCTAACATAGTCGATAAAGTTTTTTATCTTTAATTCTTTAGTTTTATTCATGAATTAGCATTATGATAATATCTACTTATTTCAATCAATTTACTTAAATATTGTAAATATATGATATATTAACCATTGTCAATTTAATAATTTGGGTTTTAAAATTTATGGCTTTCAATAAAAAGACACGTATTTGAAATATAACACAATTTTGAGAGTGTTTTGTATTATTTAACCCATAAACAAAATGTAGGGACCAGACAGGTGTAGGTAGCTCGACTGCCTTACCTGTCGATTTTCTTTCTCTGATCCAGTACCTTCTGTCTTTTTGACAAAAAAATAATAATAATATCATCTATTCCTACTCAATATTTAACCAAAAAAAATAATTAAAATTTTGTTCATACTTAATCTTTTTTTTAATAAGTATGATAATAAAAATAAAGTTAAAATATTATTTTTGTTCTTATGGTTTGTATTTGATTTTATTTTAGTCTTTATTTCCATTTTATTTTATTTTATCTATTTATTTATTTTTACTTTTGTAAAAGAAAATTAGTGTTTATGGTATTTCTTCTTTAAATTTTGGAAATATATTTACTTTTTGTATGAAATTTATTATTTTAGTTAACCATTTTAATAAAATAAAAAATAGAATGTCAAATTAATGGAATTAAATGGATGGAAATTACAAATATTAAAATTAAATATAAAATAGAATGAATGTTTACAAATATAACGGTGTTTATATGATTTGATAACTTAATCGATCCGAACTATTCAATCCAAACTATAAATTAGATTGAATTTTTAAAAAATTAAAAAAAAACGGGTCGATTTGTAACTTTAACCTATTTTTAATATTATTACAAAGAGTAAGAATAATTAAGCGTTTGTAATTTGTAAATGTTTGATATTTTAATTTTATGATTAGTTTTTACCGTTGCAATGGTAGGTGATGAATTGCGGCTGAAGTTTACAGTCACGTGCGCATAAGTGAGCGACAGGCGGTGAGGCATGATTGAACCGACCAATCACAATTCATGATTAAATCAACCACCACCGTCCATCTCAAACTGGGGCCCACTTGTCCTCTACTTTCCACCAATCACTCTACGCCACATGTTTTTTTAAATGCAAAATTTGGTACCTCTACGCCACTCGTTATGTCTTCCCCTTTTCCCTAAAAGACAAAAACCCGAATTTCGGAATCCAATTTTCTTTTTTCCTTTTCACCCGATAAAAGAAAATGGTCATATTTAAGAAAATAGCTGTCACTCTTTTTTACAAAATAATAATAATATATTAGTAAATAAAAAATTTGTGGCTAGTGATTTTCCACGTGTTAGAATAATAATAATACACAAAATTCATGAATTCCCACTACTGAAAATTTTCAATAAAATGAAAATAATTTTTTTATAGCCTAACTATGAATTGATGTATTGAATGTTCATTATTTATTATATGTCTAAGGGTTGTCCTTTAAAATTTAATATTCTATCGTTATTCATCTTTTGACTTTGATTGTCGTATCGATTTCGACTAGCCACTTTTTCGTAACGTGTAGATTTGACCATTAATATTGGTTTATTTAAACAATAATTTTTTTAACACAATCCATATCTAAATAATTACAAACCTTCAAAAATTAGTTACATTTTTTTAAAATTTATAATTTTAAAAATTTAAACATAAAGTTTAAAGTTTATGTATCTTTTTCAGATATTTAATCAAATGAGCTCGGTTAATGTAAATTAAACATTTTTTTATGGAATTTTAGCATTGAGTTTTAAGTAATTAAATATTTTAATTAATTAAACTATTCAAATTATGGTTAGGGTTTGGCAAGACTATAAATTGGAAAGAAAATATCATCAAAACCCTAATTATTGGTATGGAAAACAATATAAATTATTTCATACCATAAATATTTTAAAAAATAATATTTTTTTTTTAATAATAGTTTCATTTTCCCAATAGCTACACATAAATATTTGAGGATTTTTCTTTTTAAATGGGAAAATTTCATTTTGAAAGATATTTAGTAATTTAATACTTTTTTTTTTACCATAATTGACCAATATCAATATTTGCCTCACGTTACTTCTAACTTACCATAGAAAAAAATATTTTCGCTTTTTTATTTTTTATATATATATATATATAAATTATTAAAAATATTTAAACATAGTCTAAATGCAATAGTCTAAGTCCACCGTTAACAGTATTGTCCGCTTTGGTTTGTTATCTGTCGCCGTTATCCTCACAATTTTAAAATACGTCTATTAAATATAGATTTTCACACTTTTATAACAAAAATTTCGTTTCATTTTCTAATTGATGTGAGATCTCACCATCTATTTTTTTTTAGTAAAATCATATTAAAATTAAAAATTATTCTAAATAAAATATTTTAAACTTTTAATTTCGTAGGTGAGGACCATATTAAACACCAAACTAAAAAATTAGAATCATTATTCTTTAATAATTTAGTAATTAATAATAAATAAATAGTTTAGGTAATAAAAGGAAGGGGTAGGGAGGGGGTACAGTGTTGACAAATGTATCCAACCATTTACCACCGGTGGCCCACAGTGGGTTTCCGCGTCACTCAACCGACCAATTAAATCTCAATAATTCCACCGTCCTGGGTCCCACATCTTCTCCTTAAAACATAACATTTTCCAAATTATTTATAAAAAAAATATTATTATTTCAAGTATTAAAGTCTATCACTCTTGGGACAACTCTCAAGCTCACAGCTTCCACACCTTTATAAGAAATGTTTCGTTCAGAGATGTTTTTACATTCTTATAAAAAATGTTTCATTCTCCCTGGCACAATGCCCCATGTTTAGCTCTAATATCATCTGTAATGACTCAAGTCCACCGCTAGTAAATATTGTTCGCTTTAGCCCGTTACGTGCCGCTATCAGCCTCACGATTTTAAAACGCATATGTTAGGGAGATGTTTCCACACCTTTTTAAAAAATAATTCATTCTTCTCTCAAATCGACGTGGGATCTCACCAAAGCACGTTGATAGTCCTATAAAGCTCTATCATGAATCTTCACTATGATTACACATTCGAAGATTTTATTGACATGACTAAGTTAAGATAGAATCTCCTTACTGATATGATATTGTATACAGTAACATAATATCTCTCACTTATATATTTAAAAACCAAGACTCCAACGGTAATTAAGTGAATCTTTTTAGAAAAAAAAATAAATATGTGAAAATTGACATATGAGTTTATTATTTATTTTTATTTTTTTTTGAGTATCTTTGGCACATGAACTCAATCTTCTCAAGATAGTAACAATATATTTTGTAGCCTTGCAATCATAAAAGCTGGATATTCTATTTTTGTGAATATGGATATATTTATTGTTTTTTTTTTAAAATAACATTTTAAAGATAAAATAATTTATTAAAGTAATTACACAATTAAAAAAGAAAAGAAAAAAAAGGGTGAGTTTTCCCGTGATAAATATTCATGTGCAGCGTGATTAAAAAAGAGAGAAAAAAACTAGTGGCTGAAATTTGTCCACGTGTCAGTGTAGATTCTCGGCCAGTTTCACGGGCTATGCTTATTATAACTCATTATAATATTATTAGAAAACAAAATATTAATTATTTAAAATTAAGAACCAAACTTCCCAAGAAAAAATATTTGAAAATGCTTAATACCTAATTTTTTTAATTTTATAAAGTACACAAAACTGAGAATCTCATCACGTTGTGCTAATTTAATATAATATTATATTACTTAAATGTTTATTTTTTATAATAAAATCGTGAAGCTACTAAAATAAATTAGATTATTTATTTATTTATTTTCAATAAATTTAGAAGATTTAATTTTATATTTATAATAAACAATTTACTCCTAGAAAGTTTGGACAAATTCGAATAGAATTCAACAAATTAGGAAATTATCAACATATAAAGATGTCCACAAATCAGGAACGTTTCAATTCCCTTCCTCATGAAATTCTCTATTTATTTTGGCGGGATTCTCTCGATAAAGTGAATATGGTGTGATGAAGACAGGTATATAATCACCGTCCCTGACTCTCTTTAGCTAAGAGAAAATCTTATCTCGATTCCTTATCATTCATGGTTTAAACAGTCATTCATCCATACCAATCTACCTTAACCATTTTTAATGGGTTTATGGTTAATTTTAATAAAAATGAAGTTTTTGTACAAAATTAATATGAAATAAGCATAAAATTGAGAAAGGAATAATTAAAAAAAAGAAAAAAAAGGAATCCATGTGAGGCGAGAAGGTACCAGAAGAGAAGAGGAGAAGATGACAGTACGCGCATCAATGGATCCTCTCTCACTCTCAACGGACACTGTGGGGTTTCTGAAAGCGACAGAAAATGGAAAGTTTTTCAAAATGGGGCGGCAAGAAATTTCCACTTCGTTAATGGAATCTCTGCTCTCTCTTTCTCCTATAAACTTCTTCTTTCCTCCACTACCCCTTCGCTCATCTTCCCCTCTCTGCAATTCTTCCTCTCTTTTCTCTCTTCAATTTCTTCACCCTGCACCATGGCCAAGGATTCTGAAGCTGGAGGATTCGCCGCCAAGGACTACCACGACCCACCTCCGGCGCCGTTGATCGACGTCGAGGAGTTCACTCAGTGGTCATTCTACAGAGCCATCATTGCCGAGTTCATCGCCACGCTTCTGTTCTTGTACGTTACTGTTCTCACTGTCATTGGCTACAGCAGCCAGTCCGACGTCGACAACGGGGGCCATATCTGCGGCGGGGTCGGCATTCTCGGCATCGCTTGGGCCTTTGGTGGAATGATCTTCGTTCTTGTTTACTGCACCGCTGGGATTTCCGGTGAGTTTTATGAGATTTCTGTCGAAATCGGCTTGTGGGTTTTGGTGGGTTTTAGTAATATGTGTTCATCCCGTTTTTGCAGGTGGGCATATCAATCCGGCGGTGACATTTGGGTTGTTTTTGGCACGGAAAGTGTCGTTGGTGAGGGCTGTTTTGTATATGGTGGCTCAGTGTGTTGGAGCCATTTGTGGATGTGCGTTGGTCAAATCGTTTCAGAAGGGTCTCTATCATCGCTACGGCGGTGGAGCCAATTCGCTAGCCGAAGGTTACAGCACCGGCACCGGCTTAGCCGCTGAGATCATCGGAACCTTTGTTCTTGTCTACACTGTCTTCTCTGCTACAGATCCCAAGAGAAGCGCTAGAGATTCTCACATTCCTGTAAGTTAAATACTTAATCTCCAAGAAAAGCTTCTAATTCCATATCCTAATGATCTTGTGTGCCATTGAAATTAAAGGTACTAGCACCACTTCCAATTGGGTTCGCCGTGTTCATGGTTCACCTGGCCACTATTCCGATCACCGGCACCGGTATTAACCCAGCTCGAAGCTTCGGCGCTGCGGTGGTGTTCAACCACAGCAAGCCCTGGAATGACCATGTAATTCTCTTCCTTAACAACCCTTAACAACCCTTGATTTTCTGAACTTCAAATCTGAATGTTTTGTTCCTTTTGCGTTTATCTGAAACAGTGGATTTTCTGGGTTGGACCCTTCATTGGAGCTCTCATTGCTGCGTTTTATCACCAGTTCATATTGAGAGCTGGAGCAGTTAAAGCTCTGGGATCCTTCAGGAGTACCCACAGCGTCTAACGATGGAAGAACAAGCAAGGTTTTAGATCTAAATGTTCATCGCCATGGACGAAATCTGAGTTTCCTTTTAGTTAAGGGGCACTCCTTTTATCTGTGCCCTTCTTCACTGCTCTTTATCTGTTTCTTCTTCTGCTATATTTTGTGTTGCTGTAGTACTTCAATTCTCTCTAATTTGTGTAAATTTGATCTTGTTTTAGCCACCCATTTGAAGGTTCCTGTTATAAATATTGCAAAACAAAGTTGGTTTGCTTTGAGAAATGGGATAATCCATATTTTATATATTGATCATTCGATACAAGTTGTGAAAATTTTATGAACTTTTTGTTCATAAAAAAGGTAAGAGGAGGACTAGGGATTTACAAAGCATTTGTACAAAACTCAAACCAAATAATAAAATGATAGAATGATGAGTATGCATCATTTAGTTTAACATTCTAGACAATTCAGATGCGACAGAAGACTCATAAAAGAATAACTTTTCTATGGTTTCCAATTGGCTACACCACTTAGCTTCAATGAGATGGGGGAAAAAAGAGAACCTTCAACTCAGCTGTTCCTGATTCCCACTAATATCAGCACCATCCTAAATGTCCTTTCCATGCAGCTGCTTCTCATACAGAAGTTTTGCTTCCTCCAGCTGCTTGGAAACCTAATCATTAAGCAAAAACCAACTAACAAAATTCAAACCCCACCAAATCTCCAAGAAACAACGGATATTTCCAGAATCAAAGAACACAATGTAGAGATGAACATGATGAATCAGGTTCCTTCATGTGAAACTGCCAAACCAAATACTGATGCGATGACTTACGACCCATTGAATAACAAGTTTTCCTTTATTTGGTTTAGATTCTATGATAGCGTGTTTATCAGATTCAATCATGAATTCCCACCAAATATTTATGCTCGATTCACATAATGTGAGTTTTCATTGTTGCTAAGCTGGGGCCTTGGGGAGGGGGTACATAGAAAAGGGACGTACTTTGATTGAGTAAGCCATGGGCAATAAGGTATCTGGATCCATTGCATCCTCCGGGAAGTTTCGCAAAGCATGTATGAGGTTTTCAAAAGGCAACTTTACCTGTGTGAGCAACAAAAAGTTAATATTGGCACCTCGCAGCCATAGACATGTGGCTGCAGAATCCATGTGAAGCAATTCATGACTCACCAAGTCATCGTGGCAGTATTTTAGAAGAGCCAAACCAGCTTTAAAAACAATCCTAACACCCTGTCGTAGGAAACATTACTAGCAAGTGTGAACTTCTTTAAAGAAGAATTCTGTTGCAGAAAAGGATGTATATGGTTTGAGGTAACCAACCTCATAAAGAAAGACATCCCAAATTCGCAGAGCCAAATGGAAGGGGACGGAGTAAGAGAAAACGGTAATAAACCATTGGCTAGCGTACATGCTAGGATTTATCATCTCTCGTGTAAAATGCTCTCCAAGCTTAGGCAGCTGCTCTCTCACAAGGTTATCAAATTGAAATAGGTACTGCTGCACTAGAGGAAGCCCCGCCTATCAAAAAAAAAAAAAAAAGTTCTTCAAATGAAACTATTGACGGCAAGACTTCAGACCAATTTGTAAATTATGCACCAACGTATATTTAGCAGACTACTCTAAAGTAGTTTATGCAAGTCTATAACCATTCATTAGTTAAAGCACCTGGTCATTCAGAAACCATGGTTGGATGAATAAAAACAAATGAAAAGCATATCAGAAACAAAATAAAATTTAGAACAAAAATCTGTCATGAAGAGTTGTAATCTGGTTATTCAACGATATAAAGGTAGCAGATTGGGGCAATCTCCTGGAACTTTTTGAGTAAATTTAGACATAGTCTAGGTCAGAATTGAGGGAAGTTAGATCGATTAATTATATTCACTAGATAGTTCTCTAACTTGATTAAGTGAAAGTGCAAGGGAAAAATTCCATTCTTTGTTGATATCTTGCTCTTAAGCGGATAACACCAGTAAGAGAAAAACAATAGTGTGAAGTACTTGTGAAGAAGCAGCTGACACTGAACATCTCTTTACCCATAGCAACCATGTGAAGGATTTGAGGAAAGCTTCGTGCTAGTTTTGAATTTCCTGGCTTGGTAGGACTGTGCAGGGTACTAGAAAAAATTGGCATTGGAGCATATGGTGTGGGCTTATTCAAAGAGTTAAACATTTCACCTACAAAAAATTGGCCCTGAAGCTTATGTTGTTTGCTTGTTCAAAGAGTTTAACATTTCACCTACATGCAATGTGGCAGACCTATCAGAATATGAACCTACCGAACAAATTTCAGCCAATATTTCACCCAGGAACAAAGCACCAGAAGGGAGATGATGTCCATTCATTTGTCCTGATTCTCAAAATTTCAGGACTGCTAACTATTATAAACTTGAACTCAAAATAAAGGAGAGATCTCGAAGAATAGAGTTACCAGATATAATCCTTCCATAGGAGCATGAACTGCACCTTTAAGTAATGCGACCAACAACCAGAACGCATCCTCTTCACTCATATAGAGAAGCAACAAACCAGCTAAAAATCCCATCCCCTACAAGCTCAAAAACATTGCATACCGTTCACCGTCCAATACTGTTGTTTTAAACATGACTAATGATAAAATATAGAAGATCCAGAACCTGAACATATCCAACATTCCGATCAAAAACTGAATACGCCTTTAAAACATTGTAGAGAGATCTTTGACCAGGCCCATGTCTCTGTTGGAAGAAGACATGTGAAGGAAAGGTACGGGAGATATCTCGAATGATATCCAATTCAGAGGCTGATGTCTCATATATTACCAATTGCTGTAAAAAAAAAATTACTACTTGATTACCATCATCCTTAATACCATAATCCTTAGAAATATATATTTTCATGAACAGAAAGAAAAACATGTGAGGGAAGTATGAGAAATATCTAAATGTATATACAAATCCAAGGAACCGATTGCGGAAAAAAATATGCCACTTAATACCATAATCCTTAGAACTATATATTTATAAAACTACTAAATAAGGCCACAAAAATAATAACGTATTGGCCTTGTTGTATAAGATAAGCCTATAGGTTTCTACTTTACTGATGACTAACGCAAATAAAAGGTTACCATTGCATAATCACAACACATAAACACACCCAGTAGTAGCTGCCATACATGTCAATCAATATATAGTAGCATCTATAGTCAGTCAGACTAATCATATCATACGATATCTCACAAAATGAAAACATAAAGTGGTTAAGTCCTACCACATATTTTGGGATCAATGTCGATCATACATTTGCTTCCTTTTTTCATTTTAGATGTCAATCAAATTTTACAAGAAAACACATTCATTAATAAGAATGAAAAATTATAACCCCGGTACATTAAATATCTAAAGCTTTTAAAAGAGCCATGTATACTTTTAAAACTTGACACTTCAAAACACTATTTAGGATACAGAAACTAACTACTTTTTAGATTTTTTAGAAAGTTTACAACAAAAAAATTTGCAAAAACTCATTTTAAGACCATAATCTCGAACAAATTCCAAAAAAACTCAATACCTCATAAACTCCAGGATTCATCAACAATAAGTCTCGACTTCCAGAAATCAACTGCCAAACAAGACCTCTTAAACAATCAGGAATACCTTTCCTTATACGCCTTTTAACAACGTTAGGTTTTCTCCTAACATAATGCTTCCAGTCACTCCCTCCAACTCCAATCATCTTCCTCCATTTTCTAACCCTCCTTTCCTCCCTGAAATTGTAGGATATCCACAATGCATAATCAGCTCAATCCTTGATAAAGAAAAGTAGAATGTAAAAAGCATACCTCTCATTAACATTGGTGGACCGGTTCTTGGTTGTAACATCTGGAGAACTATTATGTTCCTGCTTTAAGAATCCAAATCTGTCTACTTGTTTGGGCGAAGGAAGTGGACCTGGTTCTAAGTCATCTATCCTTTTCCTTTCCATTCCACCATTATATATGCGCTCCCAGCAGATAATGTTCCTCCGCCTTCTTTAACATGATAGAAATTTTTCTGCCTACAAAATATAGGCGAACAAGAACCAACAAGTAAATATAGTAGGTAAAAGGCAAGCCACTTTTAAGAGCAGGCATACATATAAAAATGCAATAAAATAACAACTTCACTAGAACTTCAGGGAGTACAAAAATAGTCTAGTTAATCTAGTTCAAAATAAGCCCAAACTTCACATCTCTATGGGTTGCATTTTTAAAAGAATTTTCCAGAAAGTATAAGATCTGAAAACAATCCAAACATTATGTGAGAACTACTATTCATAAAAATGCAAAAAACGACAAACCAATATTTGAGTTGTTTGATGATAATTATAATCACAGCATACCAAATCATAAGATTTCATCCATTGCAAAATACCCACAACAAGTTCCCAATAATAACTGTGTTCCAATACTACAAGATTAAGAAAATCAACAAGTTCTGGCAACAAGAGGCTTAGATTTCATAAGATGAAAAAATGGTAAGGAGTAAACTACTAAGACCATGGAGGGATATTTCAAACCTACACTACTACTAGAGACATGGCCATTTACAATGACATAGAAGTTGACAATATTATTCCATTCTAGGAAACCCAAAAATCTAGTATTATAACAAAAGAATTAGATAAAATCATCATCTTAAGTTACTTCACAATAATTCAAGAATTAACAAGACAGAAATCAAATTTAAACAAGGCAGATGGAGCAGCAACAACTGAACGCACATCCCATACTAATTTTTTTTGTTGACGGTGAAACAAATAAGAAAACAAACAATATTTCACCAATTTTTATGGCAGAAAAGTTAGTTCTAGTTTTAATCTTTAATTATTAAATTACACTGATTCCATGAACAAAAATTTTGGAGAAAGATAAATAAACATAAAGGCAGTAGTTTTCATTTTCCTCTGCTCATCTAAAGAAACAAAAAGGTTCTACTAGTGAATGTACATCGTGTAAGACCTTGTCTGACAAGAATGGCAAATGACTTAACCAAAAATCAACAACATCGAGAGAAGTTTAACACTGAGTCAAATTCAATGATTACTATCCATCAGAAACAAGATGCAAAATCCTTATATGTTCATCCTTGCATTCTGATGTAAATATTCAATCAGGTTCTTCTTTTTTCAAACATCACATACAAACAGGATTTTATGTTAGTTTGCAAATTAAGCCTGTTTGATAAACATTTGGCTTCTGGCTTCTGTTTTTATTTTGAAAACTGTGCTTGTATTTTAATTCTTTCTCTATAATGGATTTCATATTGTTGAGACAAGATTTGAATTTTTAACCAAATTCTAAAGACAAAAACTAGTGTTTCTGAATTTCCAAAACTTGACCATATCACTCTCTCAAAAAAACGAGAAGTTTAGCATATTCCTCCGTGGTCTCAGTATCTCTTGCATGGCATTGAATTACTCACTTGCTTAATTTATCTAAACTACGTAGAGGGACGAACTTGAAATCTGAAATAGTAAGCTAAACAGTAGAACATTCGAAATTTACGACGGGAATCATACGTCTATAGCAAAATACAGAAAGGTTAGACCAAGCGCAGTTCTAGAACGTAAACATTCTGTTTTGGCTGGAATGAAAAGAGGGAATGCAGGATCGAGAATACAAAATAAGTGGTGTTTATCGAGTTGGCTTCGTCGATTATACATCCAATCTTCTTCCCAGCCGAAAGGGAATACAAAATAGAGAAAGTTTATCAAATTTCCGCAAAATGTTCACAAAACGAAAAAGGATCTCAAGTTCTTTCCTGATCCGACTAGACTACAATTCAATCCCCTAAATTCAACTACGCAGAGAAATTTTAATCAAAAGTTCGTCAAAAACAAATGAACAGCCACAAATAAAGATCAAATCGAAGATGAAAAAAATACAGATGCCAATCGAAACTTGTTCATCAACTAGAAACGATGGAGAAACGTACCCGAAGTGAAAGGATGAGAGACAGTTCGATTACGAACATGAGAATGAGAGAGAATTTGGAACGCGAAGCGACAGGTCCTGTGAGGAACACAAATCCCGTCCCTGAAGAAGAAGGGTGGAACGGAAATATTTGAATTCTATTTTAGAATTAAGAATTCTATTTTCTTATTTTTGATAAAAATAAGTAAATCAATAATTAAAATCTTATTATAATAATCGTTAATATCATAGAAATAAATATATGAACTTTATTTTCCTTAAATAGTTTTAAAGATAAAAATAGCTTAAATTTTCTGAAAAAAATAGGTTGAGAAAATATATACACAAATAATTTTTTTAATTATTATTTTCTTGGTAAATATCTATTTTGGAGTTTTAATTATTCTTATGAAAAATTAATAAGATATTTATTATTTACCATTAATTTTATAATAAAAAAATAATTATTTTTTCTCTACTTTTTACTTCATTTCGCCCTCTTTTCTTCACTTCACTTACTCTGCAACTGCTCTGCTACTCCTCCAACCTTCAGCCCACGTCTAAGGATGTTGAAGCCGGAGGCGGTGGCGGGTTTCCCGCCGGAGACTACCTCGACCAGCCTCCGGCCCCGTTGTTCGACGCCGATGAATTTTTTCGGCGGTCTTTTGACAGGACCGACGAACAATTCAGCGTTTATGGTGTCGCTTGAACACCAACAACATAAGTCTTAATTAATTGAATTATGGCAATTTTTATATTAGGCAACTTAAATATATAGTTTAATTAGTTAAAATACTATTTATTAATTAAATTAATTATGTTTTAGGTCTTTAGTCCTTAGTTCTTTTTTTAGAATTGTTTAATTTTATCTATTTAATATCTATATTTTTATAAACATAGATAAAAAAAAACTAAGTATAATAATAATTTTTTGTCTTAAACTAAATTCAATAACTATAATAAAAAAAATTAAAAGTGGAAAATGTGATCAAAACAACTTTAAAAAATTATTTAATTAAATTACAAAACTAGTCTTTATTATTTTAAAGTTAGAATTCATCCATTTTTTTGTTTAATAAAATTCTCCGGAATAGTTTTTATCGTTGAGACTATTTATAAATATGATGATTTTATCAAATTAATGTTAATATTATAATTTTAAAAGTATAGGCATAGGAGTACACGAGTTGGGTAAGTAAATCTTTTGGACCAACCCAAAATGTTGGGGGTTGGGGTCGGGTTGTCATTTTTTTAATTTTTTTTTTACTAGAAAAAAATCTACTGGTTCACAGTACATGTTACATCGGTTACAAACGTCAAATATTCTTAATGAGCCCTCGAGCCATTCAGACGTCTAGAGACTAAATTGTATAAGGACGAAATTGGATCGTTAAAAAAATGAAGTTCGGAAGAAAAAAAGAAATAGAAAATGAAAGATATTTGGAAAATGACATTACAAAAAAAAACGAAATATTATTTGGACTTTGGTTCCACCGAAGAGATATACTTGGATGTGACAATTGATGAACTATAAATATCTATTTTGAAATAAAATCATATTTTAATTTTGGACCTCCTACCGCAGCGGCGCCGTTTTGGCGGTTTCTCCATCAGCAACTTGCGCGACAGGAGCCGCTGGCTGGCGCTGCCCATATTATCATATTCCACGCATCTCTACAATACTCCAAACATTATAATAAAAATATAACATATGGTATGGTTGGAATTTATTATTTCTTTTTTTCCTTATTATATGCCCCTAACATTAAATAATTTGGATTCTATTAAGCTACTAATAGCATACTCCACAATTAATATTATATTCCCAAGTTGGAATAATTAATGTGGGTTTAGGGTGCTTTTACCAACAAAATAAATAAATAAATAAATAAAAGAACTTTGCTTATAAGCTAAATAAATCTTAATAACTATTTTGCTATTTTCTTTTTTAATTTATGAAATTAAGATAGTTTTATTATTTTATTATTTACACTTTAAAATGTCATAAAATTAAAGTCGGTCAATAAGTTTTTTAAAATTATGCTGGTTTCTATCGATTCTTTTATTATATATATATATATATAATATAAATACAATTACTTTTAAAAAAATCAAATGGTTATTAAAAGAAGTCTAAAAAGTGGGAAAAACACAAAAAAGAAAAAAGAAAAAAAAAACTGATCTTCAAAGGGCTCTATTAGTTTGGATCTCGGTTCAATAACCTTCTTTCATAAATTCCCTTCTCGAAGTCATAGCAAGCAATACGCTCTTATATGTAAGATTAAGGTTGTTGTTCACGAACAAAAAAAAAAAAAAAAAAAAAACACGATGTTTTCAGCTTCTGATCTTTGACATAAAAAATGTTACAATAACGATAGAGACATTTGAGAATTTACTCCTAGCTAGTTGAACGCGCACTCTTGCGGCAGTGGGACAACGATTATGTAGCATTTGTTCTAGCCTAACGAACAAGTCAGTTGTGAGAAATTCAGATTTTGCAGATAACGTCGGTGTATGCTCAAGCCTCGAGTCGCGTTTGAGAGAAATGTTTTAGAAAACGTGAACGAAAAAATACATTGAAAACAATTTGAAATAAAGCAATGTTATAAGCTAAAAGTGAGTAGGCAACAACAATGGTTTTGATAGCATATAACCCAGATAGGAAAAAGTGACGGCTAGCCATATCCCCTATAGTACATTTTTGGGCATTTTAGCTCTAGCGGGTGTAGACATGATTTTGGTGAAGAGTCATACATCCCGTATTGACACAACATGAAATATTAAATGTCTGTCTAAGATTAAAGCATGTAAAAGGAGTTTGGAACAGGCATGCAACCATAGACAAGCATGACTGAGACATCCGACATGCGGTCATAGACAACATGCCTTGAACAAGTATGACCGTGACACATATCAGCTCCGAACAAAAAAAAAAGTTTTTATAAATTTACATAATGGTCGAACAAATTGTCCTAAAATTGTTGGACAAAGTATGAATTTGAGTATCATTTATGCCCTAAAGATTAGAGGCACTGTTCATATATGAGATTTGATGTCAGGTGATAAATCTCCAACTTGAAAGTTTAGAGCTAATATCATGTGTTATGGGAATTAATTAGGATATTTAATGAGTTTGACTTGTATATTTAAATTAATTCTTAGGGACATGGAATATATATTTCATAAAATAACTTTATTATTAATTAAACTATATCATGTGCTTAAGAGACCAAAGTTTGAGTAATGTATTATTAAAATTAAAATTAAGAATATGAATTTTTTTTTTAGGGTCAATTATTTTGTAATATTAATTTATTAAAAGACATGATTTCTAGAGGAGGGATGTGCTAAAAAAATAATAGGAATAAAATCGAGCTTAAATTTAAAATATATTAGCATACAGATGAAAACCGCTAGTATTATATTTCAAAAATATATTTAAACTTTCAAAATTACATTACTATCCTTAACCTTAAAAATGTAAAATAAAAAAATAAATAATATCCACAGTAATATGTAAGATTTGTTGGGGGAGGAGAACAAAACATTCCTTATCAAAGTGTGGAAACCTGTCTATAGTAGACGCGTTTTAAAAACTTTCAGAGAAGTCCGAGAGGAAAACTCCAAATATGACAATATTTGCTAACAGTGGACTTGAGTCATTACGAATGGTATCAGACACCGAGCGGTATGCCAAGGAGGACACTGCCCTCCAAAAGAATGGATTGCGAACTTCAAATATCAGAATTTCCTTTATGAATAAAGAAGATCACTTTGTTTTCCAATAAGACCGACCATTTTAAAAATGATATCATTCAAAAAAAGTAAAATCCCAAAGATTGTAAATTAGGTATGTTAGATAGATATTTCATGACAGAGATCCATGGAAAAGCTTTGGATTGGCCCTTAGATATGTAGGTGTGTGAGTTAATAAGACGATATCATTTGTCTACGAAATCTTAATTATATGATCTATGTTTCCTCCGAACCCTTATTGTATGAACTTCTTATCTTTCAAACCCTAATTATATAATCCTCTTTCTTCGTGTGAGATCCCACATTGATTAAAGAGAGAAACAAAACATTTTTTTTATAAGGGTGTGAAAACCTCTCTTCAGTAGACGCGTTTTAAAATTGTGAGGTTGACGGTGATACGTAACGAGCCAAAGCGGACAATATCTACTAGTAGTGAGCTTGACCTGTAACACTTCCAAATCCTAATTGTACGAACCTTTTGTCTTCCAAATCCTAATCTATGAACTTCTTATCTTTCGAACCCTAATTATATAATCTTCTTTCTTCGTCCGAGATCCCACATTGGTTGAAAAAAGAAACAAAATATTCTTTATAAGGGTGTGGAAACCTCTCTCCAGTAGACGCGTTTTAAAACTATGAGATTGACGATGACACGTAACGAGCCAAAACGGACAATATTTACTAGCGGTGAGCTTGGACTGTAACACTTCCAAACCCGCAGACGAATCGATTTTTTTTCATTGTTCCGGACTCGAATTATCGTAACCTTTTTGTTTTGTTTCTGATAACTCTGGTATGATCTTTAACAATGGTGGGTTAGCCATGGTGGGCTGCCTTTACAACCACAAGCCAAAATGTCATTCCATGTTTGGTTGGGTGGTGACACACCCATGATTCCTTCAACACACCCAATAGTTGGGGGTCCCATTTGTGAAAATTACATATATTTCTCTATTGGAACAAAATCCTCCTTAAAAGATATAGTTTGATTAAAGAAAATCTTTCCAATTTATTATGATTTTCCCTTTTTTTTTCTTCATATTTTTAATTGATTTTTTTTCGTAATCATATTTGATTGGATTTGTTTTTGTTTAAAAATTCATCATTTTGTTTTTTTCCGTAAAATACTAATGATTGATTTTTGGCGTGCCTATGTTTAAATTGTCGGTTCGAGACTTTTATTCAATAATATACACTTTCTCTGTTCATTCAATATATCAAATCTCTTGTATTGCTATCTCGAAAATATCATAACATTTTTGTAAGTTGTGACATTCAGAACATCATAAATGAAGGGACCATAAGATGAATATGAATGCACGATGAACTGAGAAGAGCAAAGGCATAAATAAAAGTATCGTACCTAAAAATTAAAGCAAACCCATGTGAAAATAGGGGGTTTAAGGAAGAACCCATCTCGAAAAATTAGATTTTGGGTCCAATTCAACTGATTAGACGAAAGAGGAGCATGATTAGAGGTCAAGATTGGTCACTTCAATTTGGTAGACAAAACAATAAGATGGCATCTCCATCTTTGCTTTTTGGTGAGGTAATTATAAGAACAAGGGCATTAAGGTTCATTGGATGAAGGGGTGGGTGACCCTACAATTGGACAAGATTTGACCAATAAGATATGTGTTGTGTAAGAAATGAGATCTATTAGAAGAGCCAATTGGGTTTTGGGTTTGACTGACATCCAATTTGAAGTAAAATTTGACTTAGAGTGTGTGGGCAGGCAGCCATTTGATTCCAAACAAAGATGCCATGCACCTCTGACCATGCACCCATGTGATCCAATTTGGCATTTTTGCTTCAATCTTACTAAATCTCTCTTTCTCCCTCTCTCTCTCTCTCTCACTTCCGCGAGATTCCATATTGGTCGAATATGGGAACAAAGCTGCGAGATCCCACATCGATTTGAGAGAAGAACGACATCGATTGGAGAGAGAAACGAGTGTGAGTAAGGATGCTGAGTCCCGAAGGGGGTAGATCGTGAGATCCCACATCGGTTGGGGAGGAGAACGAAACATTTTTTATAAGGATGTGAAAACCTCTCCATGGCAAACACATTTTATCAATCTTGAGGGGAAGCCCGAAAGGAAAATCACAAATAAAACAATGTCGGCTAGCGGTAGGCTTAAGCGGTTACAAAAACATTCTTTATAAGGATTTGGAAACCTCTCCTTCCCTAATAGACATACCTTCAAACTGTGAGACTGAAGCCGATACGTAACAGACCAAAGCGGACATATTTGTTAGTGGTGGGTTCGGATTGTTACATAATTTAATAAGTTTGATTTATTCGACCTGTTTTAAAATACACTAATTTATTGGTATAAAATTAAAAGTTTAATATTGTGCATTAGGTCAAATAATAAATTGGTTAATTTTAATATTTTTAATGACTTATTAAATATATTTAAAAGAAAAAATATAATATATATGACCAACTATAATTATGTATTAATCTTGGCGTGTTGTGAGCTAAATTATTATTTTTTAATTATTCCGAACAAAATCATTAAAAAAAATAAAATAATTCTCTATCATTATTTTTTTTTCATTTTCTTTTGACATGTTTTTTTAATGAAAAATAAAGTTTTTATTTCTTGCTTTTAAAAAACAATGATTTTAATGTGTACATTAATTTATTAATTATCATTAGCCATCCAATTGCTATTAGTTAAACAAAAAAAATGTTGAAAATAAAAAGAAAACCATTTTGCAAATATTTTTCAAATTAAAAATAAATAAACCCAATTTTGTTTTTATCTTATTTGTGTCACTTGGATGGTGGACAAGCCATTATAGTGTTCACACCGTCTTATTTTATCAAATAATTTATATTTATAAAAATTATGATTAAAGAAAAAATTATTAAAATTTCAGGGAAAAAAAATTATAATTCCATGAAAATTTATTTTATTAAACATAATTGATAATTGATACGACAAACGATAAAAGCTCTAATTTCATGAAAATTAAACTTAAAAAATGATTTAAAATTAAAAGTATTTTCTAAATGTAAATAATTTTTTTGAAGACTACTAAAAATATGTATTATATTTTATTTGTTTATTTTATAAATTAATTTATAAAATATTATCGCGGGATGATATCATTTTTTTAATTTAGTAGTATATGTTCTCGTGATATAAATCTATCACTGAGAGTATAAACTTTAACTTGAGCGGAGAATCCTCGTTTAAATGTGAATGGGGAAAGGAGCAATGAATGATTTCTCTAATTAACTAAATGAAAATGGAGACGGCGATTATATTCTATGTCCTCGTCCCCGCCCCATCTCACCATCATATAAGTGTGGAAGACTATACTGTAATATGAAAATTTAAGTTTTTAGAAATTATGCCGAACATAACATATATGTGGATTTAACAAGATGTTTTACATTTTTTTTTTAATAGAAAGTGAATTTTTCGGGGGTGATCAATGAAATAGGAGGCGGTGACAGGTTTCTTCGTTCTCGCTTGCTCGATAAGCATCTATTGTTAGGAACCATGACTCTCCACAATAGTATGATATTGTCTACTTTGAGCATAAACTCTCGTGACTTTGGTTTTGGTTTCTCCAAAAGGTCTCGTATCAATGAAGATAGTATTGGTTAATTATAAATTCACGATCTTTCCTTTAAGTTAGGACTCCCTCCCAACCATCCTCAACATCTATAACACTCGATCAACTTAATTATATCTATTAAGATATCATAGGTTAGAAGCTCGAATTGTCTGAACATATCATTCATTAAAGGAAAAGAAAAGTAAAATTGAGTGGATGGATTAAAAATTTATGAGAAAAAGGAAATGAAGATTGAAGATATTAAAGAAAGAAAGGATTAGGTTGGCATGAAACTTTTGTCTGGTTGGCTGTTGCTCTGCCTTTTTGCCTCACCAGAGCTTGTTCTTATCGATGGCAACACATACACACACACACACACTCAAAATTTATGTAAATACCTAAGTTTCAAACGTCGACAACCACTTCATCGTCTTTCAATTTCACCCTTTTCTCCTCTGTAAATTTGGTCGGATCATCTCTCTGCCGCCACTCTTACAGTAACTATGTCCAGTAGTTTCAGATCCCCAACGGGTCTAATCTAATTCCCAGCCGTAAAAAAATGGCGAAATCCACGTTCTCCCATCTCCATTTTACCATTTCATTGTCTTCTTATTCTTCTTACTTGAGCACCAAACCAATATATCTTCACACAACCCACTCACATACTCTGTTTTCAGTCCATGACACCGCTGAATCCATTCCAGAGCAACCCACCAGCGTGAGTAGCTTCGCTAAATCATGGGAATCGATTATACCCTTTTCAAATCTTGTAAATATCTTCCAACCCTTTGTGTTTTTTTGCAAGTTTTCTTCGTTTTCGCATCTGGGTTTGGATCAATGGCGCCTATTTCTGCTGCATTTGGCCCAGATGGATTCTTCTGCGCCATTGATGCCAGTGGTAAACAGGAAGTTATTTGTTGGGGCAAAAATAGCTCGTCTCTTTCACCTTCTTCCTCATCTTCCACCTCCATCTTCTCCGTCGCTATCCCGCCAATGGCGGCTCTCTCCGGCGGCGAGGAGTTTCTTTGCGGCATTTTAGCAAACACTTCGCGTGCGTATTGTTGGGGTTCGATAAATCCAGGTACAGATCTCGTCCCATTGGATTTTCGAAACACGGCTTATTCGCATATTGCCGCGGGAAAAAGCCATGTTTGTGCAATTAGAGGATCTTATTATTCCGATAGCGATTCAGGTCCTATAGATTGTTGGGATGTTTCAAGAGCTTCAAATAATACTACCCTGATCTCTAAACAGAGTTCTCTGTTTTATAATCAATCGATTGCCAGCCTTGTCTTCAAAAGGGTTGTTTCCGGTGAAGGATTTAGCTGCGCTGAGCTTCGTGATGGAGGGATTCTTTGCTGGGGACCAAATTCCAACACTCTCGACGTTTCTAATGTTTCTGAAAACTACATCGTACTAGCCGCCGGAAAAGATGCTGTTTGTGGAATCTCAGAGGTTTCCGGTGGAGTTAAATGTTGGGGCAACGCCGATTCGTTCATTGGCCTTCCGACAGCCGCTGGATACGTAACGTTGACCGCCGGAGAGCAACATTTCTGCGGCATCCGATGGGATACTCACGAAGTGGACTGTTGGGGTAGCTTGAATTCATCTTCGATTCCTAAAAACACAGGATTTATGGCAATTGCTTCCTCTGATCGATCAATCTGTGGCATTAGAGAAGATAATCTTGTTCTTGATTGTTGGTTTTCTCATTCTTCTGAGGCTCCTCCTGGTAATGATCCTCCATTGGAGCTTTGTAGCCCAGGGCTATGCGCTCCAGGGCCTTGCCGTGAAGGGGAATTCTCTTTCAATGCCAGTATTCTAAATGAACCAGATTTGAAAAGCTTGTGTGTAAGGAAGGATCTGAACATTTGTTCACGTTGTGGAGTGAATTGCTCAAATGGGTTCTTCTTATCTAGCCCTTGTACTCAAAATTCTGATAGGATTTGCTCTGCTTGTTCTCTATGCCAGAACAGTTCTTGTTGGGATATCTGTGGAGTTCAGTCATCTCCTGAATCCAAGCAGAAGAATTGGCATCAATGGCGTAGTATATTACTGATAATCGGCGGTTCGGTTGCTGGATTAGTCCTGATTCTTCTCGGTTGGTGTCTTCATCCTCGCGTTATTGCTTCGAAGGACGAGAGCAAGAAACAACACAAGTCGGAGCTGGAGACTGGCACTGAAACGGATTCTTGTGCTCCATTGGCTCCGCTTTGTCCCGGGATTGCTCAGATTTTTCGACTTTCGGAGTTGAAGGATGCAACCAATGGGTTCAAGGAGTTTAATGAGCTTGGTAGGGGGAGATATGGCTTTGTTTACAAGGCTGTGTTAGCTGATGGGCAGCAGGTTGCAGTGAAGAGGGCTAATGCTGCTACCATCATTCATACCAATAGTAGGGACTTTGAAATGGAGTTGGATATCCTTTGTAAGATAAGGCATTGTAATATTGTGAATCTGTTGGGGTACTGTTCTGAGATGGGTGAAAGGCTTCTTGTTTATGAATACATGCCGCACGGGACGCTTTACGATCATCTCCATGGCGGGCTTTCTCCTTTGAATTGGACGCTTAGGTTGAAGATAGCGATGCAGGCAGCGAGGGGTTTGGAGTATCTGCATAAGGAACTCGTGCCTCCTGTCGTGCATCGAAATGTCAAAACTTCGAACATTCTTTTGGATTCTCATTGGGGAGCTAGAATTGCTGATTTTGGGCTTATTACATCGATCGACGACGACATTAGCGGGGATTTGACGAGCGATGTTTATGACTTTGGAATTGTGCTGCTGGAGATTATCAGTGGAAGGAAGGCTTATGACAGAGATTATACACCTTCAAGCATAGTTGAATGGGCAGTGCTTTTGATCAAGCAGGGTAAGGCTGCAGCCATTATAGATCGATACACCGCGCTACCGAGGAACGTTGAACCTCTACTTAAACTTGTTGATATAGCCGAATTGGCTGTAAGAGGAAATCCCAGTGAGCGACCGATGATCTCCGATATCGCATCTTGGTTAGAGCAAATTGTTAAAGATGGGTTAATCTTGTAATCGTTGGACCACAACACGGGTGGTCGGGTTCGAAACACACGTTTTGATCGATGGAACGGAACATATTCTTTTACAGCTTATGTGAGTGCTGCTCTCTCTTCAACTGTAAATTAGTTATTGAGCTTCAGCTTGTACATGAACACATACTTCATTGTTACACTATTTCTTTCAATAAAGGACTTCCATTTCTGAGTTTGTCTGCACATGTTAACCGCTTCCTGCTATAAGTTTCTAATGATTTCATTTCCATTTGAGTATTCTTTAAATCTATATGGATAAGTAAACTACGAAATACGAAATGGTACGAAATGATATGATGAAGATATGATTTTCTCTTCTTGCCTTATATGTTAGACACAACACGAGGCACCGATGGTCCCATATTATCGTTCAGTTTCATGGTTTACTCAAGAGCTTCTAGAGTCCTGAAAATGAAATCCAAAAGTGCTATGTTCATACATTTTTTAGACGTATTCATACCGTGTCTATGAGATCTCACATCAATTGGGGAGGAGAACAAAACATTTTTTATAAAAGTGTGAAAATCTCTCTATAACAGACGCGTTTTAAAAATCTTGAGGGGAAACCCGAAAGGGAAAACACAAAGAGGACAATATCTGCTAGTGGCGGGCTTGAGATGTTACAAATGGTATTACAGCCAGACACCGGGCGATGTATCAGTGAGGTGGTTGAGTCCTGAAGGGAGGTGGATATGAGACAGTGTGTCAGCAAGGACGTTGGACCCCGAAAGGAGATGAATTGGGGGGTCCCACATCAATTGAGAAGGGAACGAATACTAGTGAGGACGTTGGGCCTCGAAAAGGGGTGAATTGTGAGATCCCACATCGGTTGGAGAGGAGAAGAAGCATTCTTTATAAGGATGTGGAAACCTTTCCCTAACAGATGCGTGATAAAAACTTTACCATATTTACTAGCGGTGGGTTTGAAATGTTACAATGTCAGTAACATTGATACCACTTACCATATCTAAACAACAATGGCTGCTGATGAAGTTGACATGGAAAAGAGGCATTGCCACAGAGGTTAAGATAGAGAAAAGGCATTATTTCTGAAGTTAAAACACACAAGTTTGGAATCCAAGTCACCCCAGCATAGCCCTCCTTGACAACCTATTGTAGAAGAAAAGAGCAACTTCTCTGTCTCTTATTTCATGTTTGACAGCTCAAAAGCTAGAATTTTTATAGTCCATGGAGGGCTGACTCAAACCTCTCAAACATACAAACTCTCTATAAAGACTGCTGTGGTAAATCTTTTCTTCCCATCTTCCAAACAAAAACTTTGGAAACTGTAAGATCGCACATCAGTTGGAGAGAGGAACATAACTTTCTCTATAAGAGTGTGAAAACCTATCTCTAATAGACGCGTTTTAAAATCGTGAGGTTGACGACGATACGTAACGGACCAAAACGGACAATATTTGTTAGCGGTGGGCTTGAGATGTTACAAATGATATTAGAGCCAGGTTACTGGACGGTGCAAGGCACTAGTCGTAGTAGGGCTAGACCCTCTCCATAATAGAGGCATTTTAAAACCTTGAGGGGAAGCTCGGAAGGAAAAGCTCAAAGAGGACAATATCTGTTAATAGTGGGTTTAAGCTATTACAAATGGTATCATAGCCAGACACCGGGCGGTATGCCAGTAAGAACGCTAGGCCCCCAAGGAGGGTGAATTGTGAGATCCCACATCTGTTGGAGAGAGGAACAAAACATTCTTTGTAAGAGTGTGGAAACCTCTCCCTAACAGACACGTTTTAAAACTATGAAACTAACAACGATATGTAACGGACCAAAACAGACAATATCTATTAGCAGTGGGCTTCGGCGGTTACAGAAACTATAACCATAGGCTCTGTTTTGAAGTTCAAGAGCTTTGTACAATTCAGATCTGTTACTTGGAAGTTTTTGTACGAAACAAAGATCATAATCGACTGTCAGTGATTTTGCTCTTCAAATTGTCAATCTATGAAGCTACAGATTTTGGGCGACAGAGACCAAAAGAATGGAATTCAGCAATTCAAATGAACAAAAAGGAAGAAAGAAACAAAACTCTGCACATATCTCTGTTATTCACCCATGCTATGATACCAACCCTCAATGAACTTTTGGGTGGAAAAACAATGTAAGAGCTTCTACCAAATTATCTATGTACACACACTAAATTCAAAAGACTCCAACAGGGTCAGAATCATTTACCCTGAGATGAGCAATGCTTTACATGCTATTTGGTGTTGAAACCTTTGAGAAAATACTGGTTGATGAAGTTCCTTTATCCATCTTAATGTCCATGAAGTCGATAATATGTCCTGGTTGTGAAATCTTATGATCTTTAACGTCGGTCTCCCTCATCAACATACTTACAGCAACAGACATTCGCGGTCGTTTCGTTGTGTTTTCTTGCACGCACAGTAGGCCAATTTTCATAAACTGAACAGCCTCGTCTTTCCAGATGTTCGTGTCAAGTGTCGGGTCTATCAGTTTTACTAGCTCGTTCGTGTTGTAATGATCCCATACCTGAAAATCACAAAATACCATGAAATCGGACCAAGCAACCTCCTAACACAATATTGATTCCTCAAATGCAACTTTGTTTCTTTATCTTACCTTCTGAACCAAGTGGTGTTCGCCACGTTCCATATCGAAATCGACAGTTGCTCTCCCACTAACAATCTCCAACAACAACACTCCGAAGCTATAGACATCTGATTTTCGTGTTAAATGCCCGCTAACAGCATATTCAGGAGCAAGATATCCGCTGTTTTTCGATTATCAGATCAGCAGTTGTTTCCTGAAAGTAATTAACATATTCAAACGTATTGATAGAAACATCGACTTACATTGTGCCAGCAACACGAGTACTAACATGAGAAAGGTTCTCTCCAAACAACTTCGCCAATCCAAAATCCGCAACTTTAGGCATAAAATTACGGTCGAGAAGAATATTGCTAGCTTTTATATCTCTATGAACTATATGCGGGTTGACTTCCTCATGAAGATAGGCAAGCCCACGAGCTACTCCAATCAAAATATCCTTTCTGGCTTGCCAACTAAGTCTCATTCTATTTTCCCCCACACCTATTGATCAAGATTTTAGAAGCATAATCTAAGTTCAGAACCATTGTCTTTTCTAATCACAGCTCAAATTAAGTTACAAATTCATATAAATCATTAAGAAAATGCGTTTAGTTATACCCTGAAGAGCATGAGCAAGGCTGTTGTTTTCCATGTAATCATAGACCAAGTATCTTTGACATCCATCAACATGAAACCCTTTAAGCACAACAAGGTTTTCATGTCTGATATTCGAAAGTGAAGTCAATTCAGCAATGAATTCCCTTTCACCTCTCATAGATTCAACCTCAACAGAGAGCACCTTCACAGCAATCTTCCTGCCATCACGAAGCCGACCCTTTTCAAAGTCAACCCCATTCAGGCATTTTATCAGACACCTTACGGGCATTCAAAACAAAAACAAAAAAGCCTGATACAGGGGAGTGTCAATACCTTGTAAACGGAGCCGAATCCGCCCTCTCCCACCTTCTTTGCCGCACTAAATCCATTGGTGGCCGATTTAAGCTCGTTGTAAGAGTACACACGAAACCCCTCATTATCTTGTCTATCTGCTTTGATTTGAGCAAACCAGTCAAAGGGGGGTTTGATTTGATAATAAACTCCGCAAAAACTCAAAAAATAACAGAAGAAAAGCTCACCGTGCCGGCTATTTTCCTTAGCTTTCAGCGATTGAGAAGAACAACAAGTAGAAAGAAGAGATCGAAACTTCATTTGGCTAAACAGAATCCAAGGAGAATCACAGAATAATCCCAAGTGGGTCAAGTGGGGATTGGGGGAAGGGTGCGGGGTTAAGAAGGCCGCGGGTTTGAAACGTTCATCCCCAAATTAGGAGTATTAAATTGCAGCCTGTTGACGACCGATCGATCAGCCACCATTGAGACAAGAAATTGGTCCAGGCGTGGGAAAAAGGAAAGTCCTCTACTCGGTTATGATTCATTTGGAAATGATCAAAAAAGGACTCGGCGGAATTTGGTCAATGCTTAGTAGCGTTCAAAATTACACCATCAAATATATACACAAGGAATTGGAGACTTGCTTGAAGACTGTTGCAGGACCTTCAAATCAAGTGGAAAACTATGAACAATTTTTTTTCTTTTTCTTTTTCTTTTTTTTTTACTTTTTTTATCTTTTATTTTATGACCAATAGATCGGAGTGGAAACTGGGACAAATTTCAATACAGAGTCTAAATTGATTCTAAATTGATTCAATTTTAAATTTATACCATTATTAATTTAGGTTTAATTAATAAACCCTAAAATTTAGAGGTAAAAATTAAGTTTTACTCCAAAAAGTTAGTATAAATTAATAAAAATACTCGTGATTTTTTCATTTTGTCTATAAATAAAACTGTAACATCCTTAAATTTAAAAAAGCTTTAAAAAAAATTAAAAATTCTGTGACCATTAGTATTGGATGAAAACTGTTAATACTGTATTTAAAAAATAACTTATATTTATAAACATTTAAAAAAAAATTCAAAAAATATCTTTATTATTAGTACATTTAAAAAATACTTGTGAAATGGTAAGAGTTATATTAATATTTTTATTTTATTTTTTTGAAAATGATTTATGTTCTTATGTAGAGTAAGAATATTTCAAAAATTTCTCGAGAATTAATAAAAAATTAAAAGTTAAGAGTATTTTCAAAACAAAATATTAACCGTTAACTCTCAGTATCTTTTAAATTTTTGTAAAGTTTAAAGTTATTATTACAATTTTTGAAAGTTTAGAGATATTTTTAGATAAAGTGCCGAATATTTTTATTGATTTAATAAAAAAAAAGTATTCCTCGTTACTTTGATTAACATAAATATAAAATTCAAAGTATAACCACTGACATAAAATATATTATTGACAAAAAGGTCAAATATTAGAATCTCTTATATACGTATAGTTAAATTGAGAATTTTTATTACCTTAAAGTTAATATTTGATTTATTAATAGACCGTTAAAATATGAGAAAGTTACCAGAATTTGACTTAGACCAAAAATGAAATAATGTTTTAACCACTTATCTAAGTGGAATGGACACTAATTACATTTTATTAAATAAAAACAATAAATAGTTGTTTAATTATGAAAGAATATGATTATGGTACAAACAACTATTAATATTTATTCATGTAACAAAATATATACATATATATTGTTTTATTGTATAAAATCTATCATTTCATTTAATTTAAAAAACTAAAAATTGAATTTGTATATTATATATATATATATATATATATATATAGTTTTCAGAATTTTGAAAAAATTTAAAGAAAACAAATAAAGTCACTCATAAAAGTAGAATTGATTGCTTAATTTTAAAAAGTCAAATAATTATCCAATTAATTTATAAAATAATTAATTTAATGCTGTCTTAGGTATATTGATGAAAAAAGTCAATAATTATTTTAATAACAATTCAAACTTTTGAAGATAAGGAGAGGGTCAATAGTCAAATCAAACATTGTTAATTTCACTTTTATTACTAAATCTAATTCAATTTTCTTTTTTTTAAAAAAAACTAACCTCGGTCAAATTAAAAATTATATCAAACGGTTCAAACAATGCGTCGATCGAAGCTGTGGTAACGTCCTTCGCTCAAGATGAGATTTTTTAAGATAAAATAGTCTTCATTTCTTGTATTATTATTTTTCAGCTCAAAGATGAGATCAGAGCTGGTGACGAGCAAAGGGTCCAAAGGACACGCAGGTAGAGTGTGCAAGTAAAAAAAAATTCGTTGGTTCTCTTTTCTTTTTTGTTCATCACAATCGAAAATCAAAACATATCGGGTACTACGGTGCAATGTGAAAATACTCGATCCCGTTTCGACTTTGATATGTGGAATCATCTTGCATCATACGTACGAGATTGTTTGGGAGACATGGTCCAAGTCCAATGAAAATTTAAAAGAGCTCGTGGGAACTTAACTTAGTATTTTTTTTCTTTAATTGACCACTTTGGCATTGTTTGAGACGAGTTCGAGATGAGGAATTCCGGCTTTCCAATAATATTTGACTCTAAATTCAAATATCTAATAAAATCGGGATTTTCATGCAATTTTCAGTTCCTAAAAAAAATTGCATGCTTTTTTATGGGAAAAAATAATAATTTCCTTATTTGGAATTCAAAGTTTTAAAATAGCGTGAAAATCTGCCACGTGTGAATTAGAGAATGATTTGAATGAATATGCACGTGTGATCCCTTTTTTTATTTTTCTTTAAATTTTAAACTTTATTTCCTTCTGAATTTCCACAAAGAAAAATTCAAACAATTTTTTTTTTGTCTTTTCTTTTTCATTTTTTTAATTTCATCCTTCCTTCTAGAAATATTATTTTCTTTGGAAGTGGTCATTTTTAATAATACCTTAAAATTTTAAACATACAAAAATTTAGACATATATTAAGTTATAAAAATAGTTGGTAGATTAAATTTAAATAATTACATTAAATTTAACTCTTAAAATAGTAATTAATATTTTATCTATTAAATTATGTTTTCGATTATTAAACTAAAAAACGGTATAACTCTATGATCTTATGATTAATCGTTTTTTAGGAATAAAATTCTCTTATCTATATGTAATTTTTGAAAAAGTTAATAATTTAGAGACGGTGTATAGTTAATTTATTATTATTGTTATTATTATATATTAAAATAATGTAATGAAATCTATAATTATTATTTTTTAATTCAAAAAGTACTTAAATAAAACACTGTACTAGAGTAAAAACTATTATAAATATTAAGCGATATTTTAACAAAATTAAAATGGTTATCCGTCTCAATCATGCAGGTTTATCGGGCTCAAATTTCAGTATTTTGATGGTGAGGTTTAGTACAGTAAATTTTGAAGATTTAAAATTGAAGTCATATCGAAGGTCAATTTTTAGATTTAAAAAAAAACTCGGTTCTATGGGTCGTAGACAAAAAAGAAGAAATGAGGATGGGCGTTTTTGTAAATTGTCTAGGGGTTTTAGAGTAAAAACAAGAGAATAGAAGGATTTGTTTGAAAATTTTGAAAGTTGATAAGGTGGGGTAGGCAAATGTATTGATATTTTGGTGTGACCCAATCAACTTTTGGAAAAAAGTACTTTCAGCTTTGAGTTCTAACATCTTTGGTCACTTTTGGATGGCTATGCAATCTTAGCTCCATCACTACCAAAATTAAAATAATGATTAATACTAAATGGATTAAGTTCCGAAATAATATTCAGATGCATCGACTTTTCATTCAACCTTCTCATTCTCGTTTTTATACTTAGCTTTGAAACATTTATCAAAAGTGGAGGATAATATTGCAACATTTGAAAGAATAGAAGTATTTCCTCTAACTTTCGTTTTCGTGTTCCTTACAAGTGATGAACTTCATCTAAGTTTAATTTCTTTTTCCAATATTCTTACTCGTCTTTGAACATGGCGTGAAAGTTATAAAAATAAGTTTTTATCTTTTCAATAGATGACGGTCGTCTATTGTGATTGTTGAAATTCAAATAGAATAACATATTTGATGTTCACGTGACAATAACGATAAAATTTGTTTGAAGGGGAGAAATATATGACCCGTGGAATAAGAAAAATTTGCACATTGTTGTGGTGTTTGCTATACCAACTCGAGTGATTAATTTAGCATAAAGGACTTCAATGTAGCAAGGTTTAGAGTATGAGAAAGAACAAGATTCGAGTTGCATTAGGATCGACCATGTGAGTATGGGTCGCCTCTATTCAAACCTTCAAGATCTAAATAAAGTTTTAAAAAATAAAAAAATAAAATTTTATTATTATATTTTGAAATTTGGGAAGAATTTAATGTTTTTCATTAAAATAAAAAAAAAACATAAAAACACTTGATAAAAAAAATTTAAAAATTATGTTTTAATTTTTAAAATTTTAAAATTTTTCTTTTTAATCGTCTCTAAGTACGTTGTAAAATGTTTTTATAAACGTTTTTGAGGTGGAATAATCTGATTTGAAGGGTTTTATCAACAAAATATTCAAAATAAGTTGATTTGATTTTGTTGTCGATTAATATTTTCAACTTCAAACATCAAATTATTTACTCTGTATGCCATTAATGTTTGATCTAATTTCTTCAATTCAAGCAAGTACGTGACATTAACTTTGAACACGAAAACTAAACCCCACTTTTATTGACTAGTAAATGATAGCTATCAGGTTCACAGAATAACTAAACAAACCAAATCCACTCTCGTGACATGACCGAAGTTAAACCCACCACTTTGAGGAAAGAGATGAGACGCTCTACCCATCTTTACACATACGAAAAATCACTCATGACAAGAGGTGTTGACAATGACAACTTGATGTCCAACTTTTTTTCCATTCATGGAACATCTAGAATTGTCAAATCTCTCTTTCACGCTCCAGAGAAAATCCAAAGATAGACTTGCTCTTATAGCTCACTTAAAAAAAAAAAACCTAGACCAGAAAAGAGATCTTATCTTAACTCACTTCCAAAATGCTTTCTAGAGTAACATGAATATCAGAAGAAAAAAAAAAAGAAAAAAAAAAGAGGGCTATAATAGTGTTTTCTCTGAGATAATCTCAACGTTTTCCTCCTTAATTAATAAAGTTCCGCATAGCAAAATCTTGCTCAATGAGCAATTCTGTAAACTAAAAAGGCTCTATTATGTAACTCTCAACCCCCTAAGGTATTTCTACTTTTCAGAAAATAAATATTTCGATCCTCCCCTCCCTTTTATAGCCAATGTTTTCTAATCATCATAAAAATATCAGAGAAAAGAGAAATCGATGTTTTTGCTGAAATCAGAAATGGAATTCAAACCCACCAGGATAGCCACCTCCTGCTCCACCACCAAATCCACCGTCAAAAGTAAAGGTAAACTGCTGTCCGCCGCCACCAAAAGGGTTGAAACCACCTCCACCACCCATGCCCATGTCTTCAATGTCTTCCCCTCTATCAAATCTTGTACGCTTTTCATCATTGCCGAGGACCTGCAAGACATAACTTAACCACTCAGCCATATGTTATCCATACTGCATCGTGTCCAACTTTTCACAGCACAAGAAATCATTATATGTTTGAGTAGTTAAATCCAGAAAGATGTAAAAGCAATGCCAGCAAATAGTAAGTAGATATTTTTCAAGTCGGACCTCATAAGCAGCAGCGATATCTCGGAACATGGCTTCGGCTTCTTCTCTATTTTCAACATTTTTGTCAGGGTGCCATTGCAAAGCCAACTTCTTATAGGCACGTTTAATCTCAGCGACAGAGGCAGTTTTTGAGACCCCCAAAATTTTATACCAGTCCTTTCGTTTGCTCATCTTTAAAGCCTTTTCAGCCCTCATCAGTGACTGTCTAATATTCATATCCTGCAATCATCATTGATCCCATTAATTGATGATGACCGATAACAGTGCAAGACCCGCATAAATTTTAACTTGTCCTAATTTTATTTCATCTTACAATGATTTTTCTTTTATATATATGAATAAATTGGTATAAATTAAATTTGTCCTACCAAACTTATCCCATCTTAAAACCTTTTCTTTAAAAAATATAGTAATTAATTATCTGTACTTATAACATAAATTAACATTGCAATTACACTAATCGATAACTAAGATGGCCACCCGAATAACCATACTTAGAGGATGTTTCTTCAATAAAATAACAACACTTAGAGGATGTTTCTTCAATAAAATAACAACACTTAAGAGGATATACAACAGGCATGAGCCAAAAAAAAAAGGAGCCTAAAAACATGCAGAGCCAAACCAAAGAAGCAAAGGAAAGGGGCTAAGTATATAACAAAAAAACTGAAACTAACCTGTGGTGAACTTTGAGCCGCAGACTTAAGATCTTCAACAGCACCCTCCCAGTCCTCTGTTAAAAGCTTTGCTTCACCTCTCTGGAAAAGACAATTCCCAGCATTAAGGAACTTGAGATCATTAATAAAATTTCGTCACTCTCATTATGTTAGATTGATTAAGGCGATTGCCAGGACATTCACAAGAAAATGAATTGAAAGGATGCAAGGAAGAAGATGGTAATCATAGCCCAACATAACAGCTCAGCATGCCAAAGGTGAATCAGAGGAGCTAACGCATTAAGATAAAATGGCTCCAGATATGGAAAAGCAGTGATAAGCAGAAAGGATCCAATACTAATTAAGTAATTTACAACAAAACAGAATCCACTAAATGGAAGAGCCAGAGAGATGAGGGCCAAAAACTACAGCAAACCTGAACCAAAGCTTCAATAAGGTTTCCATCAATGTTTAGTGCTTCATTGCAACTCGTAAGAGCATCCTTTCCACGACTGAGCTTCACCAGTACCTTGCATAAGCCAAGATGAAGATGTACATTGTGTGCGAGATGATTGGGGTCTAATGCAAGGGCAGCTTTGTATTCCTCCACTGCTAACCGCAGCTTACCCTTGCTGACATTATCTTCTGCCTGTCAACAAAAGTATAAAAACTAAAATGAAGCACAAGATAAATAGCACTATCAGATTCAAGAATCTTCATTCCATAACTATACATGAGATTCTCATCTCATACCGCTCCTCCTTTATGTGATGTGCATAATGAGATGAGAATAGTACAAGAAATAAAAAAAGATTGAAATACTCTCATTATGAATGGATGAGACTAGTGCTTTTACAAAAAATCTCTGGCCAACCTTTCTGTAAAAGATCTTTTCTAAACATCAATCATGTTGTTATTGGATAAAAAATGGCAACTCCAACAATTTTTTTTGTTCTCAACCCCTCTAAGTTTCCTAGAATTAGTCACTTCAATAGTCTTGGATGGTTATACAAGTATCCAAATACAAACAAGATGGATATTTGTTGTCCCAATCATTTTTCTAAGTTCCAATCCCGATACAGAAAATGGATAATTTATAACAAAATTTTTGTGTTGTTGATTCCTAGGTGTAGTGCTTCTTCTCCTTTGCTACCTATTTTTTTCTAGTGAAATAGGCTTGACTTAATCCATAGGTTACACCTTACACTTAGTACTAGAATCGAAAACTAAAGCATCTAAGGTTACATTAATCACAGATACATGACAAAAGGAATTTTTTATTTTAAAATTGCACATCCAAGAAGAGTATATTTATTTCAATAATAATTTTTTTTATTTCTATCCTGAATAATGTGTCTTTCTACTATACGGAGACCAAATAAAGGGGTCTAAATAAATTTCATTAGTTGCAAGCTTCCCCCTCCCGATCTAAAATAGAACACCCAAGAAAATAGGAATTAAAAGATTTCTTCATGTTGCTTGGACTTACACTCTTGGACTTCTTGAGCAGATTCTTCAATCCAAAATAAGCTTTCTTCAGTTCACCATGTTCTGGATCTAGGCGAAGACCCTTCTGAAAATGCCTGGAAAAATTGCTCAAGTATAAAAGTTTGTTCATGTTATAAAAAAGTAATGTTTTCAACAATATGTACTGTCAAATAAACCTCAAGGCAACATCATGATCTGCCAAATAGTAGTAGGCACGGCCACGAAGTAATAATGCATCTAGATTGCTTTCATCTTCTTTAAGAATATATACAGTCTCAGAGATGGCAGCAGAATAGTCCTTGGTTGCCAACAATAATTTTATTTTCAGGATTTTGGCCTACATCAAATTAATGTGCACGATAAGTAGAAATTCAAGAGGATAATTAAAAGAGGTAAGAAGTCTAATTGGATAAAAGATGATATCACCTCAGAGCATGCTGGAGAGAAAACAAGTACAACTTTATCCAAGAATTCCAATGATTTTGCGTGATCTCCTGTATCAAAAAGCTTAAGAGCCGTTTCTAAAGCACTCTGAGCCTGAAGCAATTGAGAAAGCTCCGTTTCACCAGCTGAATTTCCAGGTTTTAACTCCAAATACTTTTTGTAGTTCTTCTTGGATTCATCATATCTACATCAGCCAAAAAGTTCCTGAATCATATAATTATCCAATCAGAATGGAAGGTAGAGAGTGAGAGCAAGGTTTTCTACATGCCACAATAGTTTAAATGTCCTTTACAATATTCTCATCTCAAATGTGATTTTTGTTTTTAGTACGTTTAACCTTCTATAGGAAGATGTACTCTATGTTTCCTTAGGATATCATGAGCCAAGGTTAACAAAAGAAAATGATGTTTTGGAGTCGTGAAGCTTGAACTCTGTAGCTGGATGTTGGTTGGAAAAGAGGTCAACTAATTTTCAGAACCAAAAGTGAGATTGCTGAAGATACTTCAGATTGATTTGTTTTTTTAGCGAGTAGTCTGAAAAGTAAACTCTAAATTTTGATATTTCCTTTCCTTTCGGTCCATTGTATTTAAGTGTTAAAAAAATCCTGTGTAATTTATTTTTATTTTCCCTCAAGAAGATGCCTCCTTATCCTCTGTATTATTTGTAACAGCTTTTTACCTTAGCACATGTAAATATCAATTTATGTGTGCTAAATTAAAAGTTTAGTCTAAACTTTCAAATTTGTGTTTATTTGGTCCCTGAACTTAACAAAGTGTTGAATAAGTCCTTAAACTTTCAATTGTGTCTAACAAAAAGGTTCTTAAACTTTAAAATGTCTAATAAGTTTCTAAACTTCCAATGTTGTGTCTAATAAATCCCTGAAATATTCAATTTTTAAAAAAATTAATAAAGCTATTAGATTTAAATTAAATTTTGTCTAATAAGCTCATTAGTATTATAAAAAAAAAAAATCAAATAAGTCAATGATCTACTAGACACAAAATTGAAAAAAATTGAAAACTTATTAGACACAAATTTGAAAACCTATTAGAGACCAGATTGAAAGTTTAAGGACCCCAATTAGAGTTTAGGAATCAAATACACACAACCCTAAAAGTTTAGGTACTAAACTTGTAATTTAACCATTTATTTTCTAGAAAGTATTAAGAAATAGTGTAACACACTACAAACACATACACAAACTATATCGATACAAGATATCTCATTACTCTCTGTGAGATCCCACATCGGTTGGAGGGGGAAACAAAGCATTCTTTATAAGAGTGTGGAAATCTCTCCCTAATAGACACATTTTTAAACCGTGAGGCTGACGGCGATACGTAACGAGCTAAAGTAGACAATATCAGAGCGAGGCACCGAGCAATGTGCCAACGAGGATGCTAGGCCCCAAGGGGAGTGGGTTGTGAGATCTCATATCAGTTGGAGAGGGGAACGAAACATTTTTTATAAGGGTGTGGAAACCTCTCCCTAACAGATGCGTTTTTAAACAATGAGGCTGACAGCAATACATAACAGGCTAAAGCGAACAATATCTGATAGCAGTGGCCTCGGGCTATTACACTTTCACTGCTATTGCACTTTCATTACTAGTCCTTCCAATTCTCAGTCATAATATTTTCCATTCTAGTATATGTATGTGTGTGTATATATATACATATATGAGGAAGTTTTTACCACAACCAAGGTTTATAACCAATAGGAAGAAGAGATGGAAGAAAATAATGGAGGCAGTCATCTACCTGAGCATAAACAGGCAACATGCAGATGTCAAATCAAAGCCTATTTCCAGATCAGAGGCAATTCCAAATTTCTAATCCTAAAAATTCTGACAGATAATAATTTGCAATGCCAAAATTTTACTGTTTCTCTCAATTTGATGCTATAATTTGCAATGAATTTCAATAAATTAGCAAGAGGGGGAAAACCTGCATAACTGACGAAGAATTGAACCACGATGGAAGTATGCTTCTGAAAGTTTGGGGTCTGCCTCGATAGCAGCATTAAGATCATCAAGTGCCTCACTGTAACGCTTCACCTTTACATTTCGTGAAACTTTCTCAAACAACTCAGCGGAGTCACCCAACTTTCCATCTGGAGATATAAGCCAATCAACTACATGATGCAACTGATAATAAAAACAAGAAATGCAAACCCCAGATGGAAGAAAAGAAGAGGAGAGGGGTAAACAGAAGAATAAGAAAACAGAGAAGAGGGCAGGTTCCAATTTCTTGGGGAAAGCCTTGCATCTTCCGGCTTATGCAGGTACCAAATCCTGCACCCTTAGGGAGCATTCTTATGCTTTCTTAGAAAAGTTTCACATGCACAGGTTAAAGATGAGTTCTGGCGATCATGTATACTTATTAACAAAGAGAGAAATTCATAATTTTTTTTTTTTTTTTTTTTGATTTGACAAGAGACAATTTCATTGATGATTGATGATTGAAATTTACAACAATGATTGATGATTGAAATTTACAAAGGGATGTCCATGGGGTTTACCTTCTGATGGCTTTAACCATCGGTACCCCTCAGGTTCCAAATCCATAATTTACACCATGAAAAGACAGTGTGTATTTAAATTTCGTTCCAAATATTTTTAAATTTATGAAAGTGCTGGAATAAACAACCAAATTGAAAACAGCAGTAGAACAATCAAATAGCAGCATAAGGAGACCTACAACAATAAATACCAAAAATCAATACTGATCCTGGTCGGACAAACAAATGTGGAACAGAAAATACGTAAGCCAGCGGAAACTATAAGCCAAATCACATTTTCAAAAAATAAAACTTGCTTCAATAATCATAAGAGCTCCAAATTTTGGCATCAGACTCATCAACATAGTAAATTCTTAACACATGAACAAATAGAGAACCAAATGAAATATCGCACATTACATAACTAGATCTAGGTATCTAATCAAAGATAAACAAACCGAACTGCAAAATTAGAAACTGATTCTGGTTAAATTTTTCCAGCGAAGATAAGACGAATAGATCAGAGAGTAAACTAACGGACCTGAAGCCGAAACCAAAGGCTGAAGGAGAAGAAGCTGACAGACTAGAACAAAGTTGAGAAGAAATGCTGCAAACGCTAATCCTCTCCAAGCTGAAGCGTCCATGGCGGACAGCGGAATCGAAAATCTTAGCATTGTTTCTTCACGTTCAAAGTTTCACGAACAGAATAAATGTGTAAAATAAAAAGTTCGCAATTAGATTTAGATGAATTAAATTTTAAATAAAATTGTTATTAAACGAGTCGTCCCACGTATTATCTCCAATGGATGGGTTACACGTGGATAATATTTTTAACAACCGGTCGAGTAGAAAATTCCATCCTTTTATGCCTCGTGGAAAACCCGACAGAAAATCAAGCCTATTGGAATCCGCCACGTGGTGAGATTTCGGGCACGTGTGATTGCGGCCCATTTTTTCTATCGGCCCAATACATGGGCTTGAACCAATCTTGGTTGGGCTGTTTAGATTTAGATCCAATACTATGAAATCTCATCTTATCTTCCATTATTAAAATATAGGCTATTATAAAAAAGTTGTGAAATTTATCGTTGGTTTAAAAATTTATTCTATTTTTTTCGGAAGTCGTCCAAGACGCTCAACCCATGATACTCACTCATACCGTGACACACGTGTACTATGAGGTAGCTTACTTAAGCTATAGGGCCCATGAATGGTGGAGAACTGACATCATGCCTCCTCCTATCATATATTTTGAGACATTTCAAATCTTTATGAAGTAGACATCATTTTGACAAATGATCATACGGTCTCGTGGAGCGTGCGTCAGATATTTGATTAACACCAAATTTGATGAACATTCACCTTTCATATAGATAGACTTAGCTATAGAGTCGCATGTCAAAACTCATATCGAAACCTTGACTTCTGAGTTTATGGCTTGGGGCCCTACTTGGCCCTCTCCGAGCTTGTCTTCAACACTCGTGTCGCCTCGTTCTCTCCAACCTTGCTTTTGCCTTTAGGTTTAATGCACACTCTTCTTAGTGTGTTAGATGATGCACTGTCTCCTCAGTCGTATCATGACACTTATCTATCTTGGCTCTTACATGGCTAGATGGACGCCACTTGAAGGTTGCCGCCTTATCTGTCAACGTGTGGGGGTCACAACCTACTGTCTTCTTAGTGAGGTTGTGACACGCTATAAAGGAACTTCTCAATGCTATATGCTTGGAGTCTGAACGTTCTTTGTTGCCTACTTATAAATATATATAGAAGGAGAGATTCAAACAAATTTTACACGTTTTACTTCACTTAGCTATACTCATTTTTAATTTCTACAAACCATCGTCTCAAAACTTTATTATATATTATTTATATTAACATTTGACCTTGCTTCTCGACCACACCATGATAAATGAACATCTCACACTTTTTCCTCATCCCCGAGCATTCCCAATGAACTGGCTCAACCCCATCTCCGTGCTCATAGAGCTCCCAAATTTCGACATTTCCATTAACGAAACCAACTCCACATTCCCATTCCTTTCTCTCTCCCTCGTACCTAAAAAATCCCTCAACCCGTTCCCATTTCTGCCATTGGAGCTCATTCGCTGCAACTCCCCTTTGCTCTGATCAAACGAAGTCGAAGAGGAACTCATAACTCCCACACTATTCCCAGAGAACAATGGATTACTTTTCGTAGACCCGAAATGCGCTGCCTTCAGCAGCAATGCCGTAGCCGACATCGGCATAATCGACTTCCCTCCACCGCCGCTACCGACCGAGCAAAACGAAGAGAGGTTCACAGATGTTTTTGAAGAGTTTTTATTCAAACCCAGAATTCGGTTCGAGATATCGAAGAGATTAGAGGGTGGAATTTGGGGGAAAGGGAAGGTGTTGTTGATGGGAAAGCTATTATGGTCTGATTGGACAAAGATTCCGCCTTGGGAATTGAAGAGAGATTCGTTGAGTGAATTGGCAATGAAATTTGGGGTTGAATTTGCTGCTGCTGCTACTGATGAGATTAGCCTTCCGCTTTCGTCTGCTAGAGCGTCGCAGAATGCTCTGTGGGTTATGAAGCTGTCTTTCCTATCAAGCGAGAGAAGGAGAGTAAGACCATGTTTACTGCTTATTTCTAGTAATTTAGTAGGACATCATAAATTTTGAACTCAAGATCAATAAATGCATTAAAAATGGCATTAAATGAACACAAATTAGGGTTGCATGTGTTAAAAAGAAAATGCTATGTCAAACCCTTTTGTAACGTGAGATCTCGTATCAGTTGAAGAGGGTAACAAAACATTTCTTATAACTGTGTGGAAATCTCTCACTAACAGACGCGTTTTTAAATTGTGAGGCTGACGACGATAGGTAACGGGCTAAAATGTACAATATCTGCTAGTGGTAGATTTGGGATATTATAAATGGTATAAGAGCCAAACACCCGACGATATGTCAACGAGGACGGTGGCCCCCAAAGGGTGGATTGTGAGATCCCACATCGGTTGGAGAGGGAACAAAACTTTCCTCATAAGGGTGTGGAAACTTCTCTCTAAACAGACGCGTTTTAAAACAGTGAGGTTGACGGCAATAGGAAATGGGCTAAAGCAGACAATATCTGCTAGTGGTGGGATTAGGCCGTAATAAATGGTATCAGAACTAGACACCGGACGGTGTGCCAGTGAGGACGTTGGGCCTTCAGGGGTGGATTGTGAGATTCCACATTGGTTGGAGAGGGGAACAAAGCATTCCTTATAAGGGAGTGGAAACCTCTCCCAAACAGTCGCGTTTTAAAATCGTGAGGCTGATGGCGAACAAAGTCTTTCTTATAAGGGTGTAGAAACTTCTCCCCAACAGACGCGTTTTAAAACCGTGAGGCTGACGACGATAAGTAACGGGCTAAAGCAGACAATATCTACTAGTGGTGAGCTTGAGAGGTTACACGCAACTATAAAGGTAGATACAGGTATAAGTATTTGAACATCCAACTAACTATGGAGTGGAGAAAGATTTCTCAGAGACAGGGAATTCGACCTGTGACACTTGAGTAAAAGAGTGACACATGATTGCATCGATACGACATTCGAATAAGAGCGATTCAGATTATAGTATGATTAAGAAAAGCTTAAAGAAAACGAAACATACTACTTACACTAACAAAGTACGTCTCGATTAGTTCTAAAAGACTAAGTAACGTGATCATGCTAATTTTGAAGAACGAACGCAAAGAAAAACGAACACCAAACCTGGAAAAGAGTGTTCCACAGTCACATTTGTACTCTCGAGTTCCACAAGTTTTAGAATGAGCTTTCCAATCAGATTGAACAGCATATTTCTTAGAACATTTCTCACACTTCCATTTCTTCTCACCATGTTTTCTACTAAAATGCTTCTTGATTCCAGTCAGGTCTCCAAGTGCTCTAGCTGGATTATGATGAACACAAGACTTCTCTGGGCAAATATAAACCTTCTTCTTCACCTCTTTGTTGCTTCTTTGCCTAAGCTTCCATGGCAGATTATGCCCTCTTCTATGAAGCTGCAAATTCTGATCCCTTTGAAACCCTTTGTTGCATATCTCACATATGAATCGGTTCGTCGCCATTAGAGCGTTCGGCGATAAAGCAATCACCTCGGCGTCTGGATCTGTATAATCAAACACACCCATTTGTCAAAATCCCATCTTTTTTATAAAAAAAAACAAACCTTTTGAAGTGGGTATTGAGAATCAAACACACCCATTTGTTAAAATCCCATCTTTTGTTAAAAAAAAACAAATTTTTTGAAATGGGTATTGAGAATTTTGAAGTAAAGCAGCTGAAAATATGAAGATCGAGAACAAACCTGGTTTTCCTGGCAAATTTCTCTTCTTTTTAGGGTTAGGGTTAGGGTTAGGGTTAGGGTTAGGGTTATGAGGAAGATGATAAAGTTGAGAGCTTTGTTCAGACATGATCAGCAAAGCTCACAAACAAAAAGAGGAAAAGCAAAGGGGGTTTGAATTTGTTTGGTTTTGATGAAGATCCAAGGACAAGAACAAGAACAAGAAGAGAATGGATTTAGCTGCGGTCGGTTTGTTTGGCTTAAAAAGAAAATCTCCAAGAACTATGATGAGTAAAGGGAATATTTTTGATGTTTAATTAATTCATTATTATTATTATTATTACTATTTTGATTCTGAAAAAGTTGGTTCCCTCTCTGTTACTGTTGCAGCCATAGTCTTACGTGCAGTCTCTTTTATCTTACTGTACTCGATCTTCAAGATGCCTCAGCTTTATCCATGGATTTAGCTGCCCCATCTCTGATTTTGTTGAGATGGGTCAATATTTTAAGGTAAAAATGAAGAAAGAAGAAGTAAAAAATAAAGAATTTTGGTTAAAATATATACATCGATGTCTAAGTCCGGTAAGGGTTCATCCTAAATAGAGTGAGGAATCTCTGTTTAAATTGAGAATGGAATTGAAGTAGAAAAATGTTTTATCCCTAGTAGCTAAATGGTGCCATGAATCACGATTGTTTTTTCCATCAACCTCGCCTGAATCTTGGCTCATTGAATCTGTGAGATTTCACATCGGTCGGAGAGGGGAACGAAGCACTTCTTATAAGGGTGTGGATACCTCTCCCTAGTAGACATGTTTTAAAAATCTTGAAACTAACAATGATACATAATAGGTGGTATCAGAGTTAGACATCAGCCAGTGTACTAGTAAGGACATTGGACTCCCTCCACATCGGCTGGAGAGGGGAACGAAGCACTTTTTATAATAGGTGTAGAAACCTCTCCCTAACATAAGCATTTTTAAAACCGTGAGCTGACGACGATACGTAATGGGTGGTATCAGAGCTAGACACCGGATAGTATGCCAACGAGTACAATAGGTCCTCAAGGGGGTGGATTGGACAGGAAAACGAAGTACTTCTTATAAAGGTGTGAAATGTCTTCTTAGCAAACACGTTTTAAAAATCGTGAGATTGATGGTCAGACGTAACAGGTGGTGTAAGAGATAGACACCGAACAGTGTGTCATCGAGGACACTGGCCCCTAAGGGAGGTGAATTATGAGATCCCACATCGGGAGATGAACAAAGCACTCCTTATAAGCATCTAAAAGCCTCTCTCCAAACACGTTTTACAAATCATAAAACTAACGATGATACATAACGGACAATATCTATTACAAATCTCGTACAACGGTAAATGGAAGCAAATCCAAAAAGAGTTGAAATGGTGAGGAAAAGGAAGATGATTGGATTGTTGCACCGACGGCTGAAGAGAGTGTGTTGACTAATAGAGTGAGAGAGAGAATCTGTGCAAAGTTAGATGCCTTTATGGAATGATTAACCCATAATCAAAAGCTATGGTAAAAATATTCAAATAGTTTCAAACTTTATAGTAAAATATATACATAAACAGAGGGCATTGGGGTTAGGGTTTCCCAATGTAAAAGTGATAGGACAGTCCGTGATACCTCTGTGACTGTGACTGTGACTGTCCTCATTTTTACTGTAACTTCCATCATTTCATTTTCCCTTTAACCCTAAAAATTCATAAATTACTAAACTTTTAATCTACGATATCTCAATCATTCTACAAAAATTACGGTTAATAAAAGTTTTATATTACCGTAAGATCCCACTTTCTCACGTTGGTTGGTGAAGAGAACGAAACATCCTTTATAAGACTATGAAGACCTTTTGCTAGCAGATGTGTTTCAAAACCTTGAGGGTAAGCTCGAGAGGGAAAGCCCAAAGAAGACAATATCTGCTAGCGGCGGGCCTTGATCGTTACAATTACGCTTAGTAAGCCACGAACTTGTTTATTTTGCATTTCTTATGTTTAGATTGAACGCTAGAGTCATTTAAGTAGCCTTAATCAAGCTATCAAAGTTTAGAAACGAATTTTCTTTATTTTTTATCTTGATCATCAAGGTGTTAGATCAAAATTTTAATTTAATTCAATGGCGTCTCTATTCGATTTAGAAATGAATCAATAAAATATTCTTATTTCATTTTTAAATATAAATATTTTTTGTGCGTGTAGAAATATACCAGCCTTTTGTATATCTATCTGAATCCAATTTTTAAAAATTGGATTGTAAAATTTTATTAAAAAAAAAAAAAATAGAAACTCGTAATCAAATTAAGATTATTGTGTATATCAAATTAAAATTTTATTATTATTATTGATCAATAATAATTTATAAAACAATAAAAAATAATTTCATATATATATATTTTTATTTAGATCACTAAAGTTTAAAGATTTATCAAACATTTTTAAAGTTTACAGGTCTATTAAATACAAATTTAAAAAAATTATAGATTAGTATAAATTTTTCGAAGTTCATAACAAGCCTAAGATGCTGAATTTGGTTTTGGAATTAATTCAAGAATATTTATCGACATCAATCGTGACGAAATAGTAAATGAAACATACATGAACGAACCGATATTACATCCGAATGAGAGCGATACTAAAATATGATGGTTAAAAAATGCTTAAAAGTATTGAAAGTTACTTCCTATACCAACAAGATGTGTATTCCTTTTTAATGACTCAATCATAAGAACTCCAAAGTTAAGCATGCTAAAAAGCTCGTGTTAGTTTGTGAGGATAGTAGTCTTCACTCGTAGAAGAGACAAGTAATTGGTCATGTTACGGAAATGTGGGGACCATCACCTGCTGAATTTGGATTCCAAATCCTAGTTCTGGGTATCCAACATTTCTAAAAAATTGAGGCCAACATTCATTAACTTTATTTTTTTAACGCGCCGAAACAATAAATAATATTTTATTATAACCCCATAATTACTCATGAATTACATCAAATTATTGTCTTTTAATGGTCTTTTAATACTATTTTAAATTTAAATTAGTTTTTGAAACCCTTCTAACTTCCTAGAAAATTGTAAACAAATTAATTAAAAGAATAAAGTAAAAGAATAATTAAAAGAATAAGAAGTTTTTGGCAACATGCAATTGGATTTTCATTAAACATTAACATATGCCATTACAAATATATAAAAACAAGACATCCCCAAATCCATGCATTTGGTGCCATTATATCATAACTTATTCTTTTTTTTTTCCTTTTTTAATAAAATGGTGTCGAGCTGGGACGGAGAAACCTTCTCTATCCACGCCTTCTATTTATGGGACGGAGAAGCCTTCTCTATCCACGCTTCCTATTTATTGTCGGTGAAATTCTTCATTTATTTTCACTTAGATTGGGACAGGGTTTTCGTGCAGTAAATGGTGGGAATTGGGTTCGTGCAAAGATTTTTTTTTATTATTATTTTAAAATATTCATTAAGCATAATTTTTAAGATTTAAGGTATAATTTTCATTTTTTTAATATATATTGCATAAAAAAAATATAATATAACGTTTAAACTAATTTCTAAAAAATCAAAATTTCATATTACACAGAGTTTAACACTTATGGGGATTGGGAGAGGAATATAATCTTTGTTCTAGATTCTATTTAGTTGATAAGGAGAAATTTCTCCTCTCTCCTACCTCTCATTCCTTAGCGGATCTTTACAAGCTTTTGATCATAGGTTAAATAGACATTTCTACCGGCAAAATATAAAACAATTTAAAATGGGTCAATTCCATTTTTTTTTTAAGTTATTTTGTTTCAATAATGGGCCTTTAGGTGGCTCGTGCAAGAAAGATCTCAAATGCAGATAGATGATAGAGCCCATTTTTTATTATTATTATATTTAAAAATCAGAAATTTTTTGGGGCATTCCGAGAATTGAACTCGGGACCTCTCGCACCCTAAGCGAGAATCATACCACTAGACCAAATGCCCAATTTGACTGATATTATTTTTTTAAAGATTAAAAAAATATAAAAAATTGCAAAAAAGATAATATTTGGGGCATTCCGAGAATTGAACTCGGGACCTCTCGCACCCTAAGCGAGAATCATACCACTAGACCAAATGCCCTTTTGTTGTAACATTTGCTTATTAATGTTTGTAAACAAAAAATATAAATTTATTCTCCAATTTACTTTTTTAATTTTTTTTTGCATTTAACACTTTTTAAAATTCTAAAATAAAAAATTAGAAAGATTTCACTTACTTTTAAATCCATCAATTCCGGTTCTTTCGAGCATCGGACTCTCGCTTGTCTATGCTAAACCATTTATGATATACTTTCTAGATAGCGGTGCATAATCCAACATCCAACATATGGGCTGGAGTGCAATACTGACACATCCATATTGTTCGATATTGTTTTTGAAAAACTCATTTCAAAGGAAGTCATCCGAGACACTTTTCTCAAAAACATACATACATATGTTACCGGTTAACTCATTTAGGTCACATGACATATATTAACGGCAGCCAAAAGAGCCAAATAAACACAAACAATTTAATCTTTGGGGTTAATATATATATGAGAAAGTTAAAAACATTTGGGGTAAAGAAAATGCAAAATTTGAATACGGCGTCGTTTCGAAGTCCGTGGGCGGAACTAGCCTAAATCCACAATTCGTCGCTTTCATGTAATCCGTTCCTTTTTTGTATTTTTTCTGGAAGCTTCCTGCGGTTCATCTTTGTAGCACAGAACTATTAACAGGAGCTCCTACTCAAGCCCATCTCTAAGCTTCTGAATTTCAGCCATGGAAGACGACTTCGATTTCGGTGACAAGGTTCCGCCGGCCGTCAATCGCATGGTACTACTATCTATCCCGATGTCATTTCTTTCTTTCTACTTTGCCGCCTCGTCTAAGATCTCTGCTGTTAATGCAGCTCCTCCTTTCGAGATTTTGATTTGCAGATGCTTCTTTGTGTTTACTTTGATACTTTACCTATATTCACCGAGGTTTTCTGTTCGGATTTGATCTCATTTTCTGAAATTCGTTCTTGCGGTCTGATCGTCTTTGTAAATAATGTCGTTGATTTTTTTGAGGGATCTGCTCCGAGTATCCTAATAGATTGTTTGCAAACGTGGAATTTCTTTTTCAGTTTGTTCATGCAACTGAATCGAAGAAGATGAGAATGCATGATTTCAAAAACTACACTTCTTTTTTGCAATTTCTTTGAAATTACAGGATGCTACATGCATTTGTTCATTTCGTCCTACATGTATGACCGAACTTAAAATTGGAGGATTGTGGAATTGTTCCTTTTCAGTTGACAAGAATATTGTGCTGACCTGTTTGATGTTGTTAAATTAGAGAATGTTCCATGCATCTCTGATTCTGATGTGGTATCCTCAGCATCTTCCATTGCTAATAATCAGATTAACGATTAGTACGAGTACTAGGCTACAATAGATCTCCTCTTCGTGCTTCTGATCTATCTAACTCGAGTTTTGAAGCCAATTTACTGTACCCTATGAGTATATAGTGGATATTCTTCGTATTTAAGTGGAACAATCATGGAAAAGATTCTCTTAATCTGATACATTCACAAGTCAGAAATGGGACATTATCCATTATAACTGGGCTCGAACACTTGTAGTTAATGGCCTTTTTTATGAACATTTTGTTTTTGCTTTCCTGATTTTGAAAATTATGCTTGTTGTTTACAAGTTGTTCACCCATTTCAAAACACAGATGAATTCTAAGCTAAAATTGGCCATGGTGCACAGGGGAACGTGATTAGAGAGGCAGATGCAAGAGGATTCAATCCAGGGCTGATTGTGCTGCTTGTAGTGGGGGGGCTGCTATTGGCTTTCCTTGCTGGGAATTACGCTCTGTACGTGTATGCACAGAAGACCCTCCCTCCCAAAAGGAAGAAACCAGTTTCCAAGAAGAAGATGAAGAGGGAGAGATTGAAGCAAGGTATCTCGGCTCCTGGAGAGTAGTAGCCTAGTAGTTGTTGTTGTAGTAGTAGTAGACGTTGTGTTCCTGCTTTCTTTCTTTCTTTCTTTTTTTTTTTGTTTTTTGTTTGAACTAACAAGTTCTTCCCGTGAATTTCAGTGTTTGAAGAGTTGTTTTGTTTATGTTGTTCAGTTGGTTAAAATCTAAACATGGCAACACTAGAAGTTTATCGTCCCTTGCATCCTTAGAGATGGGCAATAAGAATAAGAACATAGTTTATATGATATGTTATGCTGTTCTATCTTTCTAAAATTAGGAGGATTGAGAGAGATCCATTGGATAATAAAATAATTAGGAGGATTGAGAGAGATCCATGAGACATTTGTGTATTCTAGGATTAATTTTATATTCTTTTGTATCCCTTTTTTCGGTTTGTAAATAACTTGTAATTTTTGACACTGGTGTTGTTTGTTTCGATTGGTAAATAACTTGAAATTTCTAAGATTGGTGTTATTTGTCTTTTAAACGGTGTGAAGTTTTACCCAGTGTTGTTTGTCTGACATTGGTGATATCTGTCTTTGAACTGCTTGAAATTTTACCTAGTGTTGTTTGTCTGACATTGGTGATATCTGTCTTTGGACATTGGTGATATCTGTCTTTGAACTGCTTGAAGTTTTACCCAGTGTTGTTTGTCTGACATTGGTGATATCGGTACATTTTCAAAGTTTTGTTTTGTTTGTGTTTGATTTTGGTCCGATTTCTCAAACTTCGAAAATTAGGTCGTGACATTTTTCTTACACACATATGGAGAATAGATTTGCGAAGATGAAATTAAACACTCTTATATGTTCTATATGCTCTCAACGTATAATAAGAGACTCGAAACCCCGACGAGAATTTTCTTTTTAATATTAAAAATAAAAGACAGTTGTGAATAAACCAGTTCGGTTTAAGAAAAAGATAATATTTCGGACCTCAATAGTTAATATCTTCTTCTATGTTCACCCAAGTAATCTCCCTTCATCTTCACCTCTGATACAGCCATCACTGCTAAAACAGAATGGAACATTTGGCCATAAAGTATAGTTTAGATTTATCACTCCAAATGATAAAAGAAACATACAAATCGAAACATTCATCCTCTCCAATATTCAACGTACATATTCTATGCATAGAAGAACAGTATATTATCCACAAATATGACATGCCGTCTCATTCATACAAAACCTCGTCACAATATATTTTCTTTTCACTTATATAGTTTCATGCAGATTCAGCAGAAAGGCACCAACCACCGTAACAGAACATGAAAGACGAAGCGGGATGAGGATCTCAGACTCCGCGCCCCATGTTCTGTTCGGAAGGTGGGATCATGACTAACACAGGACGAGCATTGAACCCGGGGTGAGGAATCCTTCGACGGAGTTCACGGCCTTCCTGGCAAAGTGCACACGTGTGGCAGAAGACATGAGTTGCAAAGTCGCAGACAGATTCACAGTGCTCACGCTGAACTTCGTCTTCCACACAGAGTCCACAACAGCCACATGACCTATGAAGCGCCTCGCAGTTACCCTGTTCGTCAACTCATCAAATCAAAGTCATTTCAAATCAGAAGCCAAGATTTAAAGTTAAGAATGGATAAGATATCAAAGGAGTAGGTTTAACTTGCCTCTAGATTGAACGTTCGGCGGATATGGATACGGGTGGGATACGTAAACCATGGAGCAAGGCAGTTCCAGCCAAAGAAAGAGGTTCCAATTAAGTAGAGACCAGAATATGACATGCAATGGTTTGCAAATGTCCCAGGAGTAGTCCCAAGTCTCTCTGCATTGCTTCCATACAGCATACAAGGAGCCACACTTCCAAGAAGACCTACAAACAGTCATTGTTAGTTGCTTTCCCTTATTCTCTCTAGTTTCATTTCAGTTTCTTCCCATTTTGATCACTTCCTATACAAAAAATGAGCTACTAATTTTATTGTCGTGGGTTTCTTTTGTAACAGCTCAAGTCCACCGCTAACACATATTGTCCTCTTTGCATTTTTCCCTTCCGGGCTTCCCTTTAATGTATTAAAAGGCGTCTGCTAGAGAGAGGTTTCCACACTTTTGTAAAGAATACTTCGTTCCTCACTCCAATCAATGTGGAATCTAACATCTATTTTCTTTTTTCTTATTGATTGGACTCACTCCAATCAATGTGGAATCTAACATCTATTTTCTTTTTTCTTATTGATTGGAATGATGGTTTTTCTTTGGCCGCTTCCTTCTCCCACCCCCTCAACTCACCCTCCCTTTTCCTTTTGGTGGGATGCAGCAATATCTTGCAAGAACATTGTATTCCTTCAAGGAATGTTTCTCTCTTTTGTCTTCCCCCTTCTCACAATGTTCTCGAACTTGAACTTACCTTCCTCAGATGTCAAATGTGATTCTGACATCAGGGACCCTTAGATTCGTCCCTTAGATTCATTAGACTGTTCGACTGAACTCGTTGTCGAAAGGTTCGTAGCCCTTTCATTTTATAGGGCCGAATAAGCCACAATTCTATTCCCAACTCGAATGAGAGGGGTGGGTGCCCAGTTCACCAATAGGACGACTATCAATTACCTTGAGTAAATGTCTTTTTTTATTTTAAGTCCACATCCACCCCACATTGGAGACATTAAGGATTTCCTTATTACCTCACTTGAAGATTCAAACGCACAACCTCTCATTAGGTGTTATATAGAGACCACAAGTCTTAGCCATAGGGTCAGCCCCTTCTTCTCCCTCATTGGGAAAGAGATCAGTCAAACATGGCAACCAAGAAAATGCTGGCATTTATTTAAATGCAATTTGAGTCATTGATGACACCAAGAATTAGACTGGGTATTTAATGGAAACTTAAGAACTAGGTGGAAGACTTTTGAACTTTATAAACAACATTAAAGACTTGTTTATTTCAACTGGTATGAAACAGCTGGTTATGGACAGAAAATTCAGCTAAACAGCCTTTACTGCCTAGCTGCCTATAGAAATGGTAGCATGGTATTAGAGAACGAAGCAATTCTGCATAGCCCAGATCTTTTCTGAAACTCTATTTGAAGAAATACACAATACTACCGAGGATGAGCTAAGAGTTCAATGATCAAGGTAAATCCCCTAAGAGTTCAATGATCATCATGAGGATGAGCTACGGTTCATATGATTTCATAATCAGACATCCTTATCATCTGATAGAGATTAGAGAGAAGATTTGAAAAGCCTAAGTTTCATTTCGTCATTTCAGATTAATTTCTATAAGATCATTAATCAAGAAATAAAACTACAATTAGAGGACGATCGGATTCAAATTGGTGAGAATCATCATACTGAATCGTCGAGAATAAAGAAATTTCCTCTCGGATGCAATCACAAACCCCAAAAATCAAAGATAAAGAATCACCGAATCAAAAAACCTAAACACCCAGAAAAAACTCAATTCCAATAACAATCAAAAGAAGGAAGCTTACAAACTTCAAGATCGCTGCTGCAGAACTCATCGTGGCGACCAAGACAAGCGCAGAGACCAGTTTCCCATTGAGCCCGACCAACCGGCTCGCCGACGACACTGCCATCAACGGGCAGCCCATCGGCGGTCCATTCATAATCGAAGCCGCCGCCTTTATTCTCCTCTGCGGCATCTTTCCGAACAGGAGACGGCGGAGGCACCGCATCGGGCGTAGCCGCGGTGGAGGTGCGATGGGTATCCTTCTCATCCGCATTTTCAACGACCCTGCCGAGAAGGGGGCTGGATTCCTCAAGGTTTTCGGCGTTGGCCATGATGAATTAGGAGAAGAACGATACAAAATTCAGAACCCCAATGCGAAGAAATGGGGGAGACGAGGTCAGAAACTTAATGGAAGGGTGATTCTTTCCAAATTTTGCTCTCGTACGGAACGGACGGAGAGGAGGGGAAGAACTAAGATTTCGCGGCTCCGCACCGTTTTATTTGGGTTCGGATTACGCCCATAACTGTAATTACCAAAAATAAAAATTATTTTCAAATAAAATAAAATATATTGTCTAAAAAATATTGTTAACCTTTTTTTTTTTAAATACCGTTAATATTTTGTTAATACACTTTTAAATTTTTTTAAAAAATTCAAAAATACTTTTAAAATTTTAAAAACACATTTATCGGTAGTACTACATTTTAAAAAAACATTCGATGTCTTTTCAAAGTAATATTAAAACATTTGTAGATAATCGATTTTCTCGACATATTGACGGTAAAAAAAATTTTAAACTTTATTTTTATAAAAATAAAAGATGTTAATACTACTTATAAAATTTTATGAGTATTTTTTAAACGTAGTATTAATTAAGAGGTTGGAGATTTGAATATGTGACTACTAATAAAGAAATTAAATACACTAATTTTTTAAATAAGTTGACTTAAAATTTAATATATTAAAATTTTACAATGTTAATTTAACTATATTATTGAATAAAAAACATTAAATTTTTTCACAAACGAAAACTTTAGAAAACATTTTATAGTACGTCGTTTATTTACGGCTTAAATTTTGATTCTGGTTGAACCCATTGAACTTGTCAATGACAAAAAGAGGAAAAGGGTATCTTGGAAGCTTGTCAACCGAATCGAGAAGGTCGACCGATTATCTAAAAGGGGAATGCGTCTCCATTCTCCAAGCTCACTTATAGTTCGAGGCCTCAACATATCTCTTGCTGACATAGTTGACCCCTAGTAAAGTCCCGACACAAGTGTTGGGGAGGACTATTAGAAGTATGGAAGCTCACTTCCATTTTAAATATGTAAACTAACTTACGTTCAACTCGACTCAGTTGACCCCGATAAAAACAATGTTTTTAATAGTTTCTATTGATCGTACATAATTGAGAGTGTAACTGCAACCCATTTCATTAGAAACTCTCTTATTACCTCGAGTCATCGACCAATCACATTTTTAAGATATTTATTTTTATTTACTTCCAAATATATAATATATATATATTTGCAATGAGATTGATTATTAATACAATTATATATTATAAATAAAATATAAAACATAATCCAAATTGAATCACATTGGGCCTTGGAATAATTACAATGCCCGGCCCAATCCAATCCGATGCATCTTGGCCCAATTCGTTTTATAAATTTTCAATTTAAAAAAAAAACTCTCTCAGCTATTTTAACTAATAAAAATAATATAAAAATCTCTTTAAAACTCATTAATTAAAATAAAATCTAAGTTTTGCATTAAATTAAGCTCAATTAATACAAAAATTATCTATTAAATAACCTTGTTAAAATTTATAAATTTCAATAAAAATTTAGTTTTTTTTTTTTAATTTTATTGAGGTGCAATTAGATGAAGGGAATTTATGGTAAAAATTTATATCTGTTATGTGAAAAAAAACTAACCGAATGTTCAAATTTGATGAGTAAAAAGCCACCCCAAATAGTTTCTCTCGGTTTATTTTTGGGTCATTTCTACAGGGATATCATTGACGGGTTTTTTCTCGAACAAGTGCAGTTGGAACATTCAAAAACTTTTTTTTTCTTGTTTTAATCTTTTTGCTATATTTACTAGAGATTGTACTAAAACAAAAAATATTGACTGTAACTCAAATTTTTCACAAAATGCTTTAAATGACCCAATTAGGGTCTTCTCGAGAGGGGTTGAGTTGTAAAGTCTTATACACGTGGATACAAGTTTTTTTCGTTCTCCGTTTCGGTCGTTATACCATATCTAGTTAATATAGTAAGAGACTAAAATGAGAAAAAAGTTTTTTTAAAACGTCCCAATGACACTCGTTTGAAAAATAAATAAACAAATTGTCAACAATACCCCTATAAAAAATGACCCAAAATGACTCGAAATTATTTTAGAGCAGTTTAAAACTTATAAATCACCATTAGAATATTAATGGTAGAACCCGAAATGGACCATTTTAATAAATGAAAAGACAGAATTTCTCCGACCTATGTTGAATAATAACACTCTTTTTATATAGATATATAAAATAATTGGAAGGCAAATGAGATACATTCAATTATGCATAAATTTATGAAACTAAAAAATTAATTATAGACTAATTGGTATGGTTTTATTTGTTAATTATTGTCACATATGACACAACAACAACTCTTCAATTATTATATGGCAAGTTCATTGGTGGTTAGAAATCAAGAAAAACATTACACAATATGCTCATATAATATGATGTTACTTAGCAATTATTCTAATTATATATGCATTGAATCGACCATCATCCACCTACCAACCATATACTATTGATGACGAGATTTTGTTCGGCTAAGAAGGATGAAATTAATTTAAATAATTATATAAATGAAGTCAACTTGAATATAATTCAATTGATTAGAGTATATATCTTCGATAAAGAGGTTTGAAATCCTACATTGATTAGAGGGAGGAATGAAACATTTCTTATACATGGGTGAAAACCTCGCCATAATAGACGTGTTTTAAAATCGTAACCGGTCAAAGCGGACAATATCTACTAGTAGTGGACTTGGGTGTTACAAATGGTATCAAAATTAGACACTGGACGATGTGACATTTTGAAACCGTGAGGTCGAGGCCAAAGTGGACAATATTTGAATTAAATATATTTAAAAATATTTTAATGCAGTACTAAACATTATAATATTTAACAGTTAAAAATTTAAATTTCAATATTACACCGTGGTATTTTCTCCCCACATATATAATGAAAGGAGTAGGGTGAGATGGAGATTTGGCGGGGTCGGGAACAATCTCGTTTAGCTAACGAAAAAAATCTATTCTTACTCTCTGACCCTCTCTCATTTTCCATTTAAACGAGAATTTTTCATCTCATTCAGGGTAGTTCTCCTCGAAACTCTGACCCCCATAGATTAAATGAACATCTCTAATAATTATGTATTTTATTTATCGGTAGAAATTTACCCTTTTTAATTTTTATAATTTTTAATTTTTATAAACTAGGGTAAGATGTTTAATTCAAGTATATACATATTATTTTGGTTAAATGTGATTTAAAAAAAAAAGGAAAATCATAGGGATAATATGGATTGCAGCCAAAGGAATCCCACGTGGATTGAAAGTAGTGGATTAATGGGGAACATGTTTGGTGGGTGACAAAATTAATGTCCATATTATACCCCCAACGCATCCAATGCCTAAGTTTTAATATCTCATTTTCCCCTTAAATTATGCCACTATTCTATTCTCAATTATTCAACCTATTATACTTTCTTATTCTTATATTATTTTTTTAAAATATCATTACAAACCAAACTTAATTACTTTACTTAAAACAACCTTAATTCCACTAATTAAATTAATTTAAAAAGTTAATTCTCCTTTTTAAGATTTATTAGAGTGATTTTAAAATGTTTAAAATTATTATTATCATATTTACCTTTAATTATTCAAAATCAATTTTTATTGGTAGAAAATCATGTTTAAAGACGTTTTTTTAATACGGCTGGCTATTTTCGTACCTACTTTTTCTCTCTTTAAAGCTTTGTGTCCTCATTTTTACATTATTTTCTACCCGAGGTAGACATCTAATTGTTTATTTGTGAGTATAACGTCATTTACTTAATTATTCCAACTATCCAATTATATAATTTTGCTCAAATTTTTAATTTTTATATAGTCATTAATCTCACCGGCCATGTTTCGTAGTGTTTAAAGAATCATTTCTATCGTATAAATTTCTCTCAACGAGCACTTCGACTTAAAAAATTGTGTCTCGTCAACAAATATAGTTAAGGGCAAAATAGGAATTTAATAAAAGTACTCGGATAAAATAGGTTTGTAAAGATTCGCCCTCGTGGCTCCTTTTATAATAGTAAATTAAACATGTATTATGAATATGGGGCTTCATAAAATTCATTAGAAAATACAAATCTATCATTAGATTAGGTTAAGTTGGAAGTTTATTTTCTCAATTTTTAAAAAATTTTAAGTTTAAAAATATGTATTAAATTTCTAAATAGTAAACTATGTGCAATTAAATATAAAATAAATTTATGGGTTATAGAAATTGGTATTAAATTTATAAAATTCAACTAAACTCAATATAACGACGAATGTCCAAGATTTGAATATTATAAGACTGAATATTATAAGTCACTATAACGACCCATGCCCATGATTCAAATCAGAATTCGGAATCCGGATTCGACACTTGATGGTTCCGACATTCTCCTACGATATGGTCACGCTACTTAACTCTTCGCTTATAAGAGTTAGGAGTATAAGAATTCGGAATCCGAATTCGACACTTGATGGTTCCGACATTCTCCTACGGTATGGCCACGCTACTTAACTCTTCACTTCTAAGAGTTAGGAGTATAAGAATTCGGAATCCGGATTCGACACTTGATGGTTCCGACATTCTCTTACGATATGATCACGTTACTTAACTCTTTCGCTTCTAAGAGTTAGGAGTTTTTCAAAGAAATCTTAGTAGAGTCCGGAGTTTTTCAAAAAAACCTTAGAGATCGAAAAAGAATGTGTTAGGAATCACGACTCTCCACAATGATATGATATTATCCATGACTTTGCTTTGGGTTTCTCCAAAAGGCCTCATACAAATAGATAATATATTTCATTTCTTATTTATGGTATCTAATAAATTAGGAAAATAATAATAATAATAATAAAAAAAAGAATGAATTAAGTTGGCGGCATGTTGGGAAAAGCGCGTGGAAGGGTGGTGCAATAATTAACCGTCACGAGGCGGCCAGTTTGGTTTTGCCAATTGCCAGCTCCTCAGTCCTTACTCTTAATCCGCTTCCCAGTTTTCAAACTAATCCCATTATTAACTCTTAATCTCTTTCTTAATCACTTGTTTTTCTTTTTTTTTGTTGCTTTTCTCATGCCCTTTTTCGTCTTTTCACTTTTCTTTTTTTCTCTTTTTCACTTACTTTGACTCTCTTTCTATCCTCAGTCCATTTTTATTTTTTACTTTCAATTTTTATTATTAAAAAAATTATTAAATGCATCGAAAAAAAATAAAATAAAAAAAAGACCATAATCCTCACATTATTATAAACATAAAGTTTTCAATTTTGTATTATAATTAAATAATACACTGTCATGGGTTTATTAATTAATTATATATTTATTCATATGATATAATTGCAATAAGATCTTTATACCAAAAATTTATCTTATTTTCTACTTAAATTTATTGACTAAATCATTATGAAAAAGAAAATGAATATTCAAATATTCAAAGAACACTGATTAAATTAATTTTATACTTAAAAAAGTACACCAATTAGAAAGAGTACTTGAATTGTTAATTTCTATAAGGAACATTAAAATTTTAATAATGTAAAAAGAAAAATAATTAATTTATATAAAAAATATAAAACAACATTATTACCAAATGGGTCTACCTTAATGTTTTAAACTTTATTATTATTATTATCAATGATTATGAAAGGGCAAAATATCTTAAAGGGATAAGCTCTAACTAAAATAGACCATAATGCTAAATGACTTTAATACCCTTCTTTTATGTATTTATTTTTCTAAATTATCATAATTTGTTATTCAATTTCATAAACGTGCTTTTTGACTAATTGACAATATTTTAATTTTTTTTAATGAGATTTAGTTACATATTAAAATGAAAATTAAACTAACATTTTATTTACTAAAAAACTAAACCCATTTTAAAAAAACATTATTTAAAAAGTTCAATTATTATCATTTTTTAAATGCACCTTATATTATAAAACAATACATTGGTGTAAGACTTAAATATTTAATTTTTTTTATTTAGATAAAAAAAAATTCAAATCCCATTTTAATATGAAATTCATCCATAAATTTTTTAAAAATACTTTTTTTTTTTTAGATATTTATGAAAGAGGGTATAATAACTCAGTCATCAAGTGCTCTTAAACTAAGCAATTGAAAATACCTTTCAGATTTTTTCTCATGGGGTTCAGTGGTATAATGTTAAGAGGTCGTGCGACGTGAAGACATGACTCCATTTCTCGAGGAGGAAGCTTACAATTTATGCATTTGGGTTTCTTTTATCTCCAAGAACTCAGTAAAACTCTTCTTACTTTTTATGAGGTTGCACCGGTCGAATCCAAATTGTAGCGTTGGACGATGAAGAGTAAAAAAATTTAAAAACCTCCCATTAAAATAAAATTTAAACCAATAAAAATCTACCTTGTTTTTTAAATGGATTGGAGGGAGCTGTGAAGAAGAGATTCTTTTGAGTAAGAGATAGCGTGGTAGTTGTGAAGGTAATAGGACCTTTTTCATGGCTTTATTACCCAAACCCAAGCCAAGACCAGGAAGTGGGGTCGTCTGATTAGCACAGCTCAGCTACCTTTCCTTCATATTCTCCTCCATATCATTCACCCAAGATCTGATTTCCCCTTCCCCTTCTTTTCCATTTACAAAAAGCCATATGGAGAGAGACAAACTCTAAATCACACCCTTCCCTCAATTTCTCCAAATCCCTCATTCTTTGCCTCCAAATGGGTCCTTGATTTCAAGTAAACACTCAACAAACCAACCTCTCTTCAGATCTGAATCTTCTCTTTGACTCTTTTCAGGTTCTTTCCCCATTTTTTTTATTTTGTTCTGTTTCTTGTAGCTCTTTGCTGGTTGTTTTTGGGGTTATTCATTGCTGTTTTGTAATGGGGTTATGATTTTGTTTGAAATTTCATTTGGGTATTCTTTGTTCTTCCTTTTTCCTTCATGTTTTGAGTTTTTGAGTTGAGTAATCGTCTATTTATTGAATGTTTTGTAATGGGGTTGTGATTTTGTTTGAATTTTCAATTGGGTATTCTTTGTTCTTCCTTTTTCCTTCATTTTTTTTTTTAGTTTTTGAGTTGAGTAATCGTCTCTTTGCTGAATGCTTTGTTCTGGGGTTGTGATTTCTTCTCTGAACTAGCAATTTCTCCACATGGGTTTTGCAATGTTTGCTGATTCAACTCGATAAATCATATGTTTCTTCATTGTTGTGGAGTTTTCTGCTCAAATAGGAAAGAAAGTAAGAGATCTAAGACTGATATACTTCACTTATGGCCTTAAGGGGTTTTGGCTAAGGAATGTAAAGAAGATGGGAAAGAAAGAAACATGGTTTTCTTCTGTAAAGAAGGCTCTAAGTCCAGATCCCAAAGAGAAGAAAGATCAGGTATGGGACTGTTCTGAGTATGTTTATGAGTTCTTGTGAGCAAGAATGTTAATGAGTTTCTGATATTATAGCAAAACTCGAAGAAATCGAAGAAGAAATGGTTTGGAAAGCAAAAGCATTGCTATCCAGATTCTACACAGGCTGTGGCTGAGCCATCACCACCGCCCCAGCAAGAACAGGCACATATAGTTCATTCAGAGAGTGAAGAACACAATGAGCCTTGCTCTGTTGAAGTTGCTACTGCAACAGAAGTGACTTGTGCAACTGCTCAGGCTAATGAGGCAAGTGTTTCCACTTTTGAGCCTAATGTTGCTACTCCGTTTGTTGCTGCCAAAGTCGTGCACAACGCGACGGAGACACGATTTGTTGGGCTATCTAAGGAGGAAGTTGCAGCTATCAAGATCCAAACTGTGTTTCGTGGATATCTTGTAAGAGTTCCTTATGAAAGTGTTGCCATCTTTCAATTGTAAATGTATAAATGTCTGATAGTTTTGGCATTTTGCTTCAGGCAAGAAGGGCGTTACGGGCGTTGCGAGGATTGGTGAGGCTGAAATCACTGATGGAGAGTTCTACTGTGAAACGACAAGCCTCGAATACGCTTCGGTGTATGCAGACGTTAGCTCGTGTTCAATCTCAGATACATTTTAGGAGGGTTAGGATGTTGGAGGAGAATCAGGCTCTACAGAAACAACTCCTTCAAAAGCATGCGAAAGAGCTCGAGAGCTTGCGGGTATCGTTAGTTACCGTGCTTTTATCTGTGTTTGTTCTCACAACATTGAACCCAAAAGTTAGTTTTTTTGTGAGATCCTACATTGGTTGGAGAGGGGAACGAAACATTCTTTATAAGGGTGTGGAAACCTCTTTCTAGCAGACGCGTTTTAAAACCTTGAGTGAAAGACCAGAAGGGAAATCCCAAAGAGGACAATATCTGCTAGCTGTGGGCTGTTACAAATGGTATCAGAGCTAGACATCGGACGGTGTATCAGCGAGGACGCTGAGCCTCGAAGGAGGATGGACACCGAGCAGTGTGCCAGCGAGGACGCTGAACCCTGAAGGGGGGTGGACACCAGGCGGCGTGCCAGCAAGGACGTTGGGTTCCGAAGGGGTGTGGATTGTGAGATCCCACGTCGATGGGAGAGGGGAACGAGTGCCAGCGAAGACGCCGGGCCTTGAAGGGAGGTGGGTTGTGAGATCCCACGTCGGTTGGAGAGGGAAACGAAGCATTATTTATAAGGGTGTGGAAACCTCTCCCTAGCAGACGCATTTTAAAATCTTGAGGGGAAGTCCGATTGTCCCTTCATGACTTAGCACTTTGGTTTTTATTGTGATGCTAACTTAAGCCCCTTGTTAACGATTATATTGCAGATTGGGGAGGAATGGGATGACAGTTTACAATCAAAGGAGCAGATTGAAGCTGGCCTGCTGAGCAAATATGAGGCTGCAATGAGAAGGGAGAGAGCCCTGGCATATGCCTTCACTCATCAGGTGACATATTCTAAACTTCTTATCCATAAAAAACAGACAAAAACAAAAGCATTTTTTTTAAACAGAGAAGGTAATAGCATCACTGGCTAGTATGTGGTTTGTGATCTGAATTGTTCTACCTCATTGCTGAACTGTTCTGTTTTTCTTTTCCTTATCAACGTAAATGGTACCTGATGTTGCACGGTGAGATCCCACATTGATTAGAGAGTGAAACGAGTGTCAGCGAGGACGCTGGGTCCCAAAGAGGGGTGGATTGTGAGATCCCACATCGGTTGGAGAGGGAACGAGTGTCTGCTGGGGACGCTGGGCCCCGAAGGGGGGTGGATTGTGAGATCCCACATCGGTTGGAGAGGGAACGAGTGTCTGCAGGGGACGTTGGGCCCCGAAGGGGGGTGGATTGTGAGATCCCACATCGATTGGAGAGGGGAACGAGTGCCAGCGAGGACCCTAGGCCCTGAAGGGGTAGATTGTGAGATCCCACATTGGTTGGAGAGAGAGGAACGAAACATTCTTTATAAGGGTGTGGAAACCTATCCCTAGAAGACGCGTTTTAAAATCTTGAGGGGAAGCCCGGAAGGGAAAGCCCAAAGAGAACAATATTTGCTAGCGGTGGACTTGGGCCGTTACATGCACATTCTCCAACCGCCCAAGATCCGAATCTTCCCATTTCACTTTTTTTCCTAAACCATTTTACATTCTTCTTCTCGAGTTATATTTATTTGATAGAGTATTGAGTTTTCGACGAATGAAATCCCAAGTTTGATTCGAGTATTGTTATCTGTCTACAGCAAACCTGGAAGAATTCTGCAAAGTCTGTAAACCCAGCATTCATGGATCCAAGCAATCCCACCTGGGGTTGGAGCTGGTCGGAGCGATGGAGCGGAGCTCGAGTACACGATGCTCCTGACCCGACAGGAAAAGAGTCAAACACCAGTCATTCTGGTAAGAAGACGACGAGTCGTGGCATTGTTGGCGGAGAAATCAGCAAATCATTCGCTCGATTTCAGTTGAACTCAGAGATGGATTCCCCAACAGGCAGCCAGAAAACAACTCACTCTGCTTTCCAACCCTCCTCAACTCCTTCCAAGCTAGCTTCATCTCCCAAAGTTAAAAAAATGAAGCCTCCAAGCCCAAGAATCCTCATGCTTCACGACGACGACTCGAAAAGTATGGTCAGCAGCATGCAGTCCGAAAGATCACGAAGACACAGCACAGGAGGAGGAGGACCTTCGGCGAGGGACGACGATAACATGTCAACAACGAGTGCCGTTCGGAGTTACATGACACCAACTGAATCAGCAAGAGCAAAATCCAGATTGCAGAGTTCATTAGGAACTCCAGAGAAAGGATCTTCAGCAACAGCAAAGAAACGTCTCTCGTACCCGCCTTCACCCGCCTTGGCAAGACGACATTCGGGTCCGCCCAAGCTCGAAGGCGACGTCGATATGAGCATCAGCAATGGAGTTGGTGGCTAAATTATGCTGAACAAGATTGGATGAACTGCAGAAAGTGAAAGGTGAAGAAGATTTGTTAAAATGGTTAACCTTACAATTTATTTGTTTTTTTTTTATTCCACACACATCATCTATCATTTGAAATGATCCATGAAAAGGGAATTTGTTCATTCTAAATGTGTTTAAATGTGTTCTTGGGAATCTGCTAAATTCTTGAGTCTGATACTCACAGGGCAAGGCAGGACATGTTGTGTGGGTCACTGCTATTTTTACATCTTCCATTGTGATTATTTTTTCCACGAACTTCTGTATTATTTTTTATTTATCCACTTAATTTCTTGATTACTCAAGTTAATCTGTGATTGCTTTTATTTTCTCCATGTATTGCGTTTAGTCTCACGGTTTTAAAATGCGTCTACTATGGCAAGGATCCAACCCTCCTCCGACTAGTGTCTTGCACCGTCTGGTGGCTGCTCTAATATCATTTGTAACAGCCCCACTAGCAGATATGCCTATTATGTATCCCGTGCATCTACTATAGAGTGAGTCTAGTCCTACTTCGACCAGTGTTTCGTATCGTCCGGTGACTGGCTCTGATATCATTTGTAACAGCCCCGCTAGCATATATGTCCGTTATGTATCGTCGTCAGCCTCACTTTTAAAACGAGTCTACAATGGAGAGGGTCTACCCTACTCTGACCAGTATCTCGCATCGTCCGACTCTGATACCATTTGTAACCGTCCAAGTTTTTAGTTGACAGAGAAATTGACAGAGAAATCCTATCTGATCTGATCTTGGGGTTCGGCTCCAAATGAGTTAGCTCCCTTCATCTTGTGTTTGTTCTAAAAAAAGTCATCCCCTTCCCATTCATTAACCGTTGTACCTCAAAGATTATGAGAGTGATCTGTTATAGTTGGGTCTGCCCCAATCCTTTTCTCATAAATTTTAGTTGTTCATGTATTTCAATGGTTTCGAGAATGTTTAAATTCAACGATTTTGACTCGAATTTCGAAGAAAAAGACTCTATCGCATTGTACATACAGGCTTACAATCGAAACCCTAATTTGGAAACTCCAAATAGGCCGTTTGAAGCACGAGCGTGAAAAAATTGAGTCATGATTGATATTTTTCGACATTGTTGTGTAGAATGTCCAAAATCGATGATTTCAACTCGAATTTCAAAGAAAAAGAGCTTATAGCATTGTACATACGAGCATAAACCAAAATCCTAATTGGACGTCAGACTGAAACATTAAACTGAAAAAACATCACAAATTTTAGTTGTTAATGAATAGTTTCGGGATTTTGTTTTATAATCAAACAAGTCGTGTTTTAGAACGATCGGAGCTTTTATTGTAAAAATCTTTCATAGTTTTGAACTAAATTCATACTTACTTCTTCAACTCCACTTTCTCATTATTACTTTGTTGCCTTCCTTACAAGTAAAGCTACATGAAAAATAGAATATATATATATATTCTAAAAATATTTTTAATTTTTAATTTTGTGTTTAATAATTTTTTTATAAATTTAAAATTTGTAAAAATGAATCCGAATTTAAATTTTATGTTCGGTGCAAATTTTAAATTTTTATTTGGGTAGATTTGTAACTTTAGAGTTCGATTCTTTCTACTAGAGTTATATGTTATCAAAGTTGTGGTTGTTGCTTAATTGTTTTCAGTGTATTATATTATTTTCAACCCATTTTTTCACTCACATTTGTTAAAACACTTTCTCTCAAACGTGATCGAGCCTTGATCATACGTTCAAATTATCTCGACTTACGATTTTTATACAACTGACTTGTTCGTCGGGTTAAAACAAGTGTCGCACAATCGTTGTCACCGCTACAAGAATGTGATTGTGACAAGTAGTCTCCGACTCAATAACTATTCATCAATCCAAGATTATTATCGAACTAGAAATTTTGGTTCATATTAATAATTAATTGTCAATTTTTCTAAAATAAAATAGTCTTTATTTGATAAATTTTAGAAATATATGGGTCTTTGATTGCTTGAAATTTATTGTTATTATTTAATGAATTTTGATAAAATTCAACTTCAGCTAATGGTAGAGACCTATTAAGTTTTATTAAAACATAAAATTTGACATTTAAAAATAGAATAAAGATTAAAAATGATATATTATTATTTTTATTTAAAAAATAAAAAATTTGAGGGTTCACTTGAATTTGTCTAAATCTTTATTCTAAAACTTAATAAAAAAATTACGTAAATTAATAAATTAATTAGAAACTAAATATTTTCATAAATTATAGGGATTAAATTATAATATAATTAAATAAATATTTTATGTGGATGAGATTTTTCACCATAAAAATTAAATTGTTATAATATAAAGTACGTATAAATTCATACAACCAAATTGTTATTTGTGCATTAAATTTTAATAAATTGTTATTTGAATTTGAAAAAAAATGGTCTTGATTTTACACAAATGCTATAATCCATCAAAAACGGGACAAGCAAAATCATCTAGCTTCCAAAACCCAACTGGTTCAACGATGAACACTCAAACAGAGATTTGCAGCTTTCACATGCCTTAGTGTTCGATAAGAATCGTGAAAGAAAATCCCTCTTTAGCGTTCATATGAGCAGCTTGAACGGAAATCCGGCATTTCCTTCTGCACAGAATGGCTATGATCTGTTCATGGAGAAGGTTAACAATCACGGGTCCTTTTCATCACATGGATGCCCACACGTTAGTCAAGAGCAAAGCAATTGAGCGGCGACCCATAATTCAAAGCTCCCACGCAGTTTCTTCATTTCAATCGGTTAAGTAAAAGCCGAAGTTGTTGAAATCTGATGGCTGAGTTCCACCTTCCAACTCAAAATCAGCGGTGGAAGAAGAAGAAAAACGAGTTCAGAGTAAGTGATCCTCCCGAATCTGTTGAAAACAAAACTTTTCTCTGAGGACAAACATCAAACACCTTGTGGGCATTGCTAATTTCTTCAAAATTTGCTCCCCCCCCCGGATTTTGTGCTAGTTTTCATCTCTTGAAACTTCCTGATTTGCTTGTGATTCCTTATATTCTGTGTTGAGTTCTTAATTTAGGTGATCATCTGGGGTTTTTTATTTACTTTTTCTTCTGTTCTTTTGTTCTTGATATGATTGTTAGCTGCAGTACCACGACAACAATATCTGATCTACTGAGTTTTAGTACAAATTCTCCATGATAATCTTTACTGTTTCTCAAATAAACAAACAAACAGGTTGGCCCAGGGAGGGTTGAAGATTATGAAACTTTACATATTGCCATGATTTGTTGGGGCCATCAGAGCACTGTGAGAAAGCAATGAAGTGAAGAAAGTTGCGAAAAAGAGATTCGATAGACCTTTTCTTTTGGTTTACTTATTTCTTTTCTAAGTGGCTTTGGTTGGTAGAAGTGGGAGTTTCTTTGAAGGGAGTGCTTGTTTTTCTTGTTATGTTTGAATTTTAATGAAATAATTCTCTGAAACTGAAGCAGTTCTTGTGGGTCAGAGAGCTTTGGAGGAGAATATCAACTATTGATTCATCCTGCTTTTGTTCTTCAGCAGGAACTGCTAAATATGCAGACTTCAAAACCCAAGTAAGATTGTGATTCTTCCTTTTTAAGATGATCTTCAAACTGATATTAATTCATCTATGGCTGTGGTGTTGATTCTTTTTCTGTTGTGAGTGCAGAAGTTTGGAAGCACCACTGAGAAATCCTCGACCCGCTCGACAAGTTAAAGCTCTGGGTTCGGATTCTGTTTCGGCTGCCTCGGCTCCATTTTCTTTGAGTAAGATGACAAAGGAAAGAAATCCTAAGACTGGTGTAATGAAATCAGTTCAAAGTTCAGTAGTTGAGGTATTTCTCCCTAATAATGATCCTGCTTGTTTGAGAAGCTGTTCTGAATTCAATTTTATGTTATTTAGAATAAAATGTGAGATTCCGTTGGAGAGGGGAACAAAACATTCTTTGTAAGGGTGTGGAAACCTCCCCCTAGCAGACGCGTTTTAAAAACCTTGAGGGGAGCCTGAAAGGGAAAGCCCAAAGAGAACAATATCTGCTAGCAGTGGGCTTGAGTTGTTACAAATGGTATCAGAGCTAAATATTGGGCGGTGTGCCAGTGAGGACATTGAGCCCTAAAAGGGGATGGACACCGGGGGTGTGCCAGCGAGGACGCTGAGCCCTGAAGGGGGGTCGACACTTTGCGGTGTGCCAGCTAGGACGTTGGGCCTCGAAGGGGGTGGATTATGAGATCTCACATCGATTGGAGAGAGGAACGAGTGCCAACGAGGACGTTGGGACTCAAAAGGGGTAGATTGTGAGATCCCACATCGGTTGGTGGGAAACGAAACATTCTTTATAAGGGCGTGGAAACCTCTCCCTAGCAGACGTGTTTTAAAAACCTTGAGGAGAAGCCTAAGAGAGAAAGCCCAAAGAGGACAATATCCGCTAACAGTGAGCTTGGGCTGATACATAAACACGCAGTGAAAGCATTATGTACACTCGCTCTCATTTCAATTAAAGTTCTTGGTTTTTTAATTCTGACTCAAAATGCCCAATTTTTCTCTGAGAAACTGTTCATAAGCTTAATTGCATAGGGTATGCATCCTCAAGTCTTTTGCAGATGAGAATTTCTCGTTTGCACAATGTTCTACGTATGCAGCTTTGAGAAAAAATTCACTGTAAATGATTTACATTGTTAGTATATCTTTGAAATCCAGAAAAAACGTCCAAATCGAGTTTCTACGATGGAATCACGGATCACTCAACTTCAAGATGAACTGAAAAAGGCAAGGGATCAACTAAACACCTCTGAATCATGGAAAAGGAGAGCAAAAGAAGAAGCTGAAGAGGCTAAGCAGCAGCTTGAATCCATGTCCTTAGAGCTCAAGGATTCTAGACAGCAATTGGTAGAGCTTTCTGCTTCTGAAGACGAACGAATCCAAGAGCTACGGAAAATTTCGCAAGATCGAGATAGATCATGGCAGTCTGAGCTCGAGGCCCTCCAAAAACAGCATTTAATGGATTCTGCTGCTTTGGCTGCTGCCATGAATGAAAATCAGAAGCTCAAGCTTCACCTCGAAAGGATAGCCGGTTCCGAGGCGAACCAGAATAGACATGCTGAGATTCAGGGCCTCAGAGTAGAACTCAAAGAAACACTTTCACTGGTGGAGGAACTTAAATCCAAGCTCTCTGATTATGAAGATTCTGAAGCTCAAGCTCTTGAAGATCTGACAAAAACAAAAATGGAGCTAGAAACTGCAAATGCTACCATTGAAACGCTTCGATCGGAGGGAGCAAACGCGATGACAGCGCTCAACTCCGTGTCTTTGGAGTTGGAGGATCTTGTTAGCAAATATCAGGATGATTTGGCTGAGCTTAATTATGTTAGATCTGAAATGGGTCAATTGAGACTAGCTTTAGATGTTGCTGATAGAAGGTATCAGGACGAGCATCTTCGGAGCGCGTTACAGATCAGAAATTCTTATGAAGAAGCGGAATCGATAAAATCGGAGTCACGTTTGAAAGAGGCTGCATTTGAAGCTGAACTCACTCGAGCCAAGGCACAAATCGAGCAACTGAGGACACGTCTCAATGATAAGGAGGCTCGACTTCTAAGTATTGCCGAAGACGACGAAACTTCGAACTCGAATCAGAAAACTAAAGAAAGTGACAACGAACAGCTGAAGAAGTTAGAGGCTGATATTGAGGAGTTGAAGGCAAGCTTGCTAGATAAAGAGACAGAGTTGCAAGGAATCATCGAAGAAAACGATATGCTCCGAATCGACATTCAGAAAATGGAAACGAACGGCGAAAGGACTGATCTGGAAGAACCAGCAAAGTCTGCAAATGAAGAGGCTTTAGCCAAGCTCGGCGGTGTAAGCGAAAGCTCGGAAATGGAGGCGGAATTGAGGAGGTTAAGGGTGCAGTTAGATCAATGGAGGAAGGCAGCTGAGGCAGCTGCAGCAATGCTCTCACCAGGGAAAGATGGAAAAGTTGTAGAGATTTCAGGTCCTGCTGACAGCAACTATTCTCTGGGCACGTTCTACTCCGATGACCTCGACGACGACTCGACGAAGAAGAAGAATATCAACATGCTGAAAAAGATAGGTGTTTTATGGAAAAAGAGTCAAAAGTAGATAGAATTCCAGCAGATTTTCCCTGTAAGTGTTATGCAAATTGGGTTGGCTTCTTCTCTTTTATAATTTTGGCTTGAATTCAAAAGGTAAACAAATATTTTGTTTGGATCTGTATAGTATTTACTAAAGAATTCATGGTACTAAAACGTGTCCAGTAGGGATAGGTTTCCACACCCTTATTTTGTTTCTCTCTCCAACTAAGGTGGGATCTCACAATTCACCCTCTTGGAGTCCGAGCGTATTCGCTAACACACCGTTCGGTGTCTGGCTCTGATACCAATTGTAACAGCTCAAGCCCACTTTTAGCCGTTATTGTCTGCTTTGGCCCATTACGTATCGCCGTTAGCCTCACGAATTTAAAATACATCTACTCGGGAGAGGTTTCCACACCCTTATAAGGAATGTTTCGTTCCCCTCTCCAACTGAGGCGGGATCTCACAACCTCCTCCCCTCCCCTAGGGACCAACGTCCTCGCTGGCACACCGCTCAGTGTCTGGCTCTGATACCATTTGTAATAGCCAAATCCTATTGCTAACGGTTATTGTCCGCTTTGACCCGTTACTATCGCCGTCAGTCTCACAGTTTTAAAACGTGCCTATAGGAAGAGGTTTTCACACCTTTATAAAGAATGTTTCGTTCCCCTCTCCAACCTAGGTAGAATCCGTTTTTTTTTTCATTTTTCTCATAGTTTACAAAAAAAAAAAAATATATATCTCATTTATGTTCATACTTATAATTCACATTGTTTTTTACATTATTTTCAAATGTGAAATAAAAATAAAACTATGAAAAGCATTACAGGATCGTAATTGACAAAAGAAAGAAACGACGAAGATCATAACGAATACTTCAAAATTATCACTCCGTCCAACCTTACTAATCAAGAAAGTAACAGTCGTGCCAGCATTATGTTATGTCTAATAGTTAGAGGAGGTGACGGACCATTTATAATCTCATACGCTAAAAGTGTTTATTTTAAACCAACCCCAACCGAGCATTGGAACTAAAAGGGTTGACCATGCTTGAGCAGCCCCAATGGACCATGCCTAGGCGAACCACACCCAAAGCACATAAGTCCTAGTTACCCATGACCGAGTGCTAAGCCCATAAGGTCAACTCCTTGTTAGGTAACTTAATTGGTTCAGTTGTCGAGTGGGCAAGACAAAAAAATCTTAGGTCAAATCTAGTACAAGTAGAAATAGAAGACTCACACACCGTGTATAGATAGTAACGCTATAAATAAATAAAAAGCAATTTTTCTAGTACTTTAACCCAACCCAACTCTAAATTATTTCACAACTTAACCCTCTATTTTTAGGTTAGGTTCGGGTTGAATTGTCGAGTTATTACAAAAAGAAGAATTAAAACGAATAGGATTACTTTGCGAGGAACTAGAAGGAAGAAGATCACTGTACAAGGTGAACTGGAAGGAAGAGTATCAATGTGCGAGTAGGGAAAGATGACGACGACGAGTACTCGAGAAGGAAGTAGGAACTGTTGTGCCAACGCCGAGAAGTACTTACTAATATCTGATGTGGACAGTCGACAAGAAGAAAAGTACAAGTAGGTACTGTGTAGTGTACTTTGCTAGATTGGAGAAGTAATCGAGTTGAGCCCATAAATACTATATAGGTTGCGTCGGGTTGACCCAGTACTTTTCACACTAAACCCGTACCCAACAGAAACTGAATCAAGTCCCTAACAACCCAACCCGTAAAATTATAGAAAATGAAACCAAAGCTTTTATAACCTCAATGTTTAAACTGATAGAAAACAGTAGAGATAGAGATAGATGCATTAAAATTCAGAGAAAAACTCCAACTTTTTTGCATGAAAAGTGGGAAATGAATCCAAAACTTGGAAGACAAAGTGAAGTTGGGGTTGTCATAAAGGGCAAAACAGCTGAGAATGGAAAGGACTTCCATGGCAGCTTTTTGCAGTGACTTCACCTGATAATGACCCTTCATTCTTATGGGATTTAATGCTTTAACCCTTTAACCAAACCACGCCCTTACAACCAGACAAACACTTCACTGCTAGCGGCTTGTCCTGTTGGGTTACTCCCAAAAATGATACCCTTTTTGGTTATCCATTTAGTTTGATTCAAACTACTTGGTTGGTTTTGAGGATTCCCTCCTCCCTTCTCTCTCGGACCCACTTTACTCTAATTCGATCGATCTTATGAGATGACTAGCTGATCGGGAATGTTTGGGTGTCAGATGTCTTATGGGACGATCGATTGATCGAAAACGTTTGGCCTCCTTACTCCTCTCTCAGACCCACTTTACCCTAATTCGATTGATCTTATGAGATGACTGGCTGATCGAGAATGTTTGGGTGTCGGATGTCTTATGGGACGATCGGTTGATTGAAAATGTCTGGCCTCCTCCCTTCTCTCTCGAATTGACTTTACCCTAATTCGATCAATGTTATGAAACAATTGGCTGATCGAAAATGTTTGGTGGGCAATGTAGTTGTATATGTCTTAGTTTTAATGGTTTGACCAACCTAAACGTAATTCAAATGGTTAAGGCATATTGTGTAAGCGACCAAAATGGTACTTTTTTCACTTTGAAGAATGGGAAATTAGGGTTTAGAGTTGGACAATGATCTTTAAACATTCTTCTCACAAGTGATCGAACCTCTCCCGATTCATCCTGTGAGATCCCACATCAATTGGAGAGGGGAACAAAACATTCTTTATAAGGATGTAGAAACCTCTTCCTAACAAACGTGTTTTAAAATCGTTTGACTGACGACGATTTGTAGCGGCCCAAAATGGACATAGACTTGATCTTTTACACATTCGTTTCTATAAACAGGAGGACACTGTCTAGGACGATAGACAATTCCCGTGAACGTTCGTAGAGTTAAATCTAGTAAAAAACACACATATACATGAAAGTACAAGATCTTAAACCATGAAAGAGGACAATCAATAAGGTACAAAAGATAAAGAAATTCCCATAATTGAGGAGAAAGAGTTAAAAGTAAAAGTAAAAGGAACACTCCAAATGGTCAAAAGGACAAACAGTAAAATCTGTCTTCAAGGAAAAAAGCATATGGCAGCTCCCAAATCAGCTGGTTTGGCACAACATAAATTATGGTAAAACTTCACATTTTTACCCTACTCAATTTTTACCCTACTCAAACTTTCATAAATTTTAACTATGGTTCTTCTCGAGCCAATAAAGTGAAGCAAACTATATAGATTCGAATCGAACCGAATCAAGCAAATTGGTCGATACGAGTCGACCTATTTGCTTCCATCCCTCTCAATATACAAAGAAGAAAGCAACAATAGTGAACACATCAGATCCTGCCGTAGAAATGAGATAGGTGTTAAGAATGAGAAACAAAAGGGATTTCATGTTTAAATTAGAGAAAATATACTGTCAACCAATTCATAAAAGCAATAACTCATTAACACGGTATATCTTAAATCAAATTTCATAATAATAGGTTATTACTGGCAGCGGAAATAGAGGTGGGAATGTGGTAGCGGAGGAAGGGCGGGAGAAGAAGGGAATCCTGATGATGCTGCTGCAGCGGAGAAGAAAGGGAGTGAAGATGGTCCGCCGTAGGGGGTCGGGATCGGCCAACTCGGGCTATCGGTTTGGTGTTCCGGTGGACAAGGAGGAGCAATGCCCAAGCTCAGGTCAATATCGCCATGGCTTTCAGATTCAAAGGCAATCTCCATGCCATAATAACAGCTCTGATCAAAATTGGTTACAGCTTCCCTTCCATTGTGTTTTATGGCTGCCTTATCATATGCTCTGAATTACACCATAAAAAAAATATAATAATAAAAAATAATTATAATAATTTATTGAGCTTGAATATGAAATGTCTTTTCTGACCTTGCTGCTTCTACCTCACTATCAAACAGCCCTAGATACACATACCTGCAATTACCCCCATGTCACATACCTACTCAAGGATTTTTTTGGAAATTTATTGTAAAAATAAGTGTATTTATTGTAATTATTATTTTAATATATATATATATATCTTATATGTAAAAGTTGAAGTTAGGCTACTCCTTAAATTAATAAAAAAATAAAAAATATTCTTAAACTAAAAAAAATAAAAAAAAGTTAATACTTTGTTTTAAAAATAGCTTTTAAATTTTAATTTTTTAAAAAGTTTTAGTAATATTCTTAGATTTTTAAAAAAAATGGTGCTTACTTCTTCCCTACAAACTGGCCCATGCGAGCCTCCCATCGGCCGCACTTATGCAGAGTAACCCCTCGGTATTTAGAACTCCCTCTCGAAAATCCATTGCTCTGCCGCCGAAGAATGTGCACGAACTCCTCTTTACTCAAATTCCTCATCTGCAAATCCGCCATTAACAGAGCTTCACATTCAAACTTCACACAAAAATAAACGTATAACAAAATCTCAACCTTCTTCACCTCTTTAATCTCTTCTCTGTAGTCGCCGATATCGAAGTTAATATCCGCATGAACACCTCGAAACTTGATTGCCGCTCGATCGTAAGCCGTGGCTGCAGAATGGGCTGTGTCAAAACCGCCTACAACAATCACAACCCCAAAGATTTCGATCAAAACGGGTTTTTATATGAAATTTTAAAGAAATTCATGTTTTTAATCATACCCAAATAGACTTGCTTCCCGTTATCCCTGTGCAAACAACCGACTGATCATGAGCTTCATACCCAGAAAACAGAGGATTTGAAAATCGATAGCGAAAACAGAGTAATTGTTGATTGATTACATACCATATATGCGACTCCCATCTCCCTGTTCTTCGATAACATGTAACCCCACGATACTGCGAGCTTCTTGATTTGGGGCCTCGCCGGCCCTTCTTCACCGGATTAACAGACTGATCCAGCCGTTTCCTCTGCGAACAGACGCCGGCGATGGGGTGAAACAGGGCTGTCCGGTCAAGTTGATTGTCGGTGCCGTTGTTGTTGAGGATACTGAAAGAGAAAGTGAAACCAGAGTTGACGTTGGATGAGAAGTCCTCGTCGGCGGTGGTGTTGGAATGATCGCCGGAACCGGAAGCGGAGGCGGAATCTCCGGTGAGAATACAGAGATTGAGATCCAACATTGAATTAGGTCAGTGTTTGTCACCGGAGGGTGAAACCAGAGCGGTTTTGTCACCGGAGAAAGGCTGTTTTACAGAAACGGAGAAGGATTATCTTGCACGCCTTTCATGGCGGCTCTGCTCTGCTCTGTAAATCATTTTAATTCCTCGCTGAATTTAAATAACAAAAAAATTGGAATATTAAAAAAATTAGTTATTTATTACAAACTTACGCGGGAGAGACGAGGCGATTTAGGTTGAGATTTTTTATCAAATAAAAAAAAGTTTAATTTATGTTTTAAAATTTTCATTTATTAAAACATATATTTTAAATTAATCCATTTTTAATCTACTTTTTAATTATTAAAACAACACTTCATATTCTAAAATTATTTTAAACCTATTTTAAATTATTAATTTTTTTCCAAATGTGTTTTTATATTTTCCAAACAAACTACAAAATCCAATCATAATAAAATTTTTATTTTTTAATTTTATTCAGCTTTTTTTAATGTAAAATATAAAATTTAATATCTTATTAAATCTAAAATTTAGTTTAAGTTTAATATATTTATTAAATTTTAAAAAATGTTAAAATATATTGTTTGGTAGTTCAGCCAATAAAATATTTATTATCTTTTTTAAATTAAATATTTATTTAATCCTTATATTTTGAATGGAGTTATAACCTATTTTGGTTTAATTTAATTAAATATTTAGTTTTCTTGTAGTGCATGTCATAAATTTGGTAACTTCATTTAACTCAATAAATTGAAAACTTTACAGCAAAAATTGACTTTTATATCAATAAATCAAATTGATAATTCATAAATGAAACTAATAATCATCAAAATTATTATTATTTTTTAAATAATATTGGTTTGAAAGTTAAGTAAAATTAATTTAAAGTCATTAATTTGGATAAACTTACAATTTATTCTAAGGTTGAATTTTTTAACTTTTGACTCAGATCATAACATTTATGTCTCAATTAATATTAGATTTATCTTAATTAACATAATTACTATGTTCATTTCAATAATAATTTTATTAATATTCACTAATTTTAATAAATTTAAATTTATATATAACAATTACAAATTCAATCTTTTTTTTCATGTAATTAATTAATAAATAATGCTTTTATTTTATGTAATTAAAACAAAACAAATTCAGATTAAATGGCTGTAAAAAAAGAATAATTCCTGAATCTTGGCCAAAATGTATTATTACTTTACAATAATTTAATTATTTTTTCTTTCCTAAACTTTTAAATATTATATTATATAACCCATTTAAAATATATATCTATATTTTTTTAATTTTGCATTAAAAAATATTCTAATTATTGCCATTTTGGACCACTTAAAATTCAAAATATACCGAATGATTTGTAAAAAAAATTAATAATAAGAATTAAAATTATTTGAAAAATAATATAAAATTGTAAGATGTCTTTATGAAAATGGTTGTCCCACTACACCTTTTAAATTTTCTCCATAATATATAACAAAAATATTAATTATTATTAGTTGGATCCCATATTCTTTATTCAGTGCATTATGATTCAATTAACCTTAGGGCTTAGGTTTTATTGGGTTTTGTTGCTTTTTGCCATTCTTTTTTTCTTTAATTTAAAATATATTGATTATATCAACACAAAACTTTTTATTTTTTTAATATTTTTATATGTCAAATCCCATTAATATAATGATGAATTTCCTTACAATAAGATTACAAAATTTGTTTACACATAATGATGAGATTTATAAAGGAAATTAAGTCATTTAAAACGTTTTTAGGGCAATAATTAAGGAGTTGTCATGAAATTAGAAGTGATAATTAAGTTAATTTAGTCGTATTATGTTGTTATCCTATGAATGTGTGTGTTTTTTTTTTAATTAGGTTTAAACTATTTTGATTTTGATTTTGTAGCATTCAAAAAGGAAAATTAATAAGAATAAAATATATTAAAATAAATTTATTCACAATTTAGGATTTTCCAATTTGAATAATGGAACAAAAAACAATTTGGAAGTTTTCAAAATAGTTTTTTTTTTTTAATTCAGGGTTAAAATCGAAATTTGAATTGGGAAAATTTTCACTAGACCGTCACGTAACGTCAATAGTAATTATAGTTTTGAAGAATAAACAACCTACACAAAACGACCGAGTTAGGCACTAATATGACACTTGCAATGCCAGCTAAGTTAAAGAATAATATGACAAATTTTAGAGACGTAATTAGATTAACGTACTTTTAGAATCTTTTTACCTAAACTTTTCATATTTGTTTAAGGTAAGAATTGAAAAAGGGTTTTCTTTCGGTATGTGAATTGGATTTAAAAAGATGATTCTAGATCTGTAGAATACTGTCACTGGGTCTATTTCTTCTCGGGTTCTTATCGGATTTTGATCCAATTTTGAAATATTTGATTAAATCTAAATTTATTGGGTCTGTTCCTCTTTCCGCTCTTATATACAATTTACGAAACTAGTAGAAAAATATAAACTCGTCCTAAGAGTAATATTCGTTATGTCATTACAGTGATACAATTTTTTTTTTATTTCTTTTTTAAGAAATGACCTTAAGAGAGATTCATAGTCTCATCATCAACTCCAGAAGACAATTTATTTTCTTATTATTATTATTAAAAATTCCACGAAAAAATTAAAAAAATAAATAAATAATTCATAATATTAAACCTGCCCAAGGCAACTACGAAGAGTCATCTCTTTAAAGGCATTATTAACTTAACCAATGGTCTTTTTTTCTTTTTTTTTGTAAAATTCTTAATCTCTTTTATTTTTAGTATTATAAACCCTTTTCCCACTCATAAAAGGTTAACCAATTGTTTTTTTATTTCTTTTTAATGACGAATAAAAAATAGGAAAAAAAATCTTTTTATTTTTTAAACTTTGAATTTTATTATTAGTAAATTTCAAACTTGGACTTAGGTTTCACAATTTTACATTTTTACCCTTGAGTTTTGAGTTTAGAGATTATATATATTTAGCTCCCGAGTTTTCACTAATGTTCATTTTTGGTCATTTATGTTGTTTTTATTAATTAATTGTCACTAATTTTGTATTGGATCATAAATGACTAAATGTAGAGAACTAATTAGGATTCATTAATGTTTAAAAACACTGAGTATTATTAAGCGTTTGTTAAACACAAAATTTAAAATTTAAAATTTTACTTTGAAATGTTTTAAATTGGGTGATTTATTAAATACGAAATTGAAAGTACAAACAAACAAAAAATAAAAAAATAAAGAATAAACTTAAGATCGAACCAAAAAAAAAAAACTTTTTGTTTCAATCTAACTTTGAATCTTGGTGGTACCACACAAACTTTCTTATTTATTAATTTGGCAAAGAGCAACTTGCTTATTTACTCCCTTGACAGGTTCAATACTTTGGAGGTTGTCATTAGGTTAAGTTAGTCTAATGGCCCTTCTAAATACGAACCATTAAATAATTAAAATTAATTATCAAGCAAAAAAAAAAAAAAATGAGAGGGAGAAATTTTGTATGGGTTAGATTGGTAATCCAAATGACTCGAATAGAGTTAAGTATTTAAAAAATTTGTTTGTCCCAATACATGTTACATTAATAACATGAAACTTAGATATTAAATATTAATACATGTTACATTAATAACATGAAACTTAGATATTAAACATTAATACATGTTACATTAATAACATGAAACTTAGATATTAAACATTCATAAGTCACAGTACATCATTACTATCTATAGAAAACGTCAAATGTTCTTAATTACTTGTTGCACAAACCAAACTAAAATTTTCATTTCTTCAAAAAAAAAAAAAAAAAAAAAAACTATTCCAACCCAATCAAATTAGTACATTTTGTTTGTGCATTTCATTTGTTTCTAGTATATTAAAAAGAAAAGAATGTGTTTTTTTTAAGGAAGGACTTAATGAATTATTTTGGAAAACTAAGAGTATTACAATTAAAAGGGGAAAGATAAGGTCGGCAAATCTAAGGAAAAAAAATACAATATAAATAAAATAATTCAAAACCTAATCAAATTATATAAAAATATATGGGGGAAGAAAATATATTATACTAGAATATATTGAAGATTTATAAACACACAATATACAATTGTAAACAATATTTTTTATAATTACCCTTCTAAATATGGTCCTCTAAACAATATATTTTGCATGAATTTTCATAAAATTTGAAATCAAGGATGGAGAACAAATCCCCAACAATTTTAATTTTATAAATTGCATAATACTAATCACTCCAAGGCTAAGCTAATGGGGAAATATGATATGGCATTGAATTCAAAAGGGCATCAAGAACAATGACCATTAAAAGCAGAAGAATTGCATATCACAGTGTATATAACCTCACCATGATGAAATGATAAAAGGCTACTACTACACACTCCTGTGTAATTTCAGTTTCGAAAACAGGCACTAAACAAAGAGAAGGAATCTAGATAAAAATGGGAGAGCAAAAGGCTAAAGTAGATTATCTATGTTACTTCACTCATTGTTCTCTTAAACTCTAAACGCAGGAGAAATCCAAGCAAGAACTTGACAAAAATAGATTACCGAAGTAATGAGGTCTATGAGATTTTGAATAAAGAAAAAAACGATATTACTGAGAGACGCCAAGCCATTTCGAGAAGTTGTCGAACTCGGTGTAATCGCTGTCGGAGATCATCGTCTGATACCATGCCTTGCCTGCAGCTTTGATTGAAGTAGCTTCCTCCTGTGAGGTTCATGTACAAAAGGAGAAAATAAAGTCAACACCATGAATAGGATCTGTACTGAGACTACAAAGTCTAGTTCCACAAAATGCAGATAATATAAACATATGGTCGTGCCACCTTATTAAACGACTTGTGGTCACGAAGTATCTATGACTTGAACTTACAAGGATGGAAACAAAGAAATCTAAAAAATAAATTAGTTCTCTACCAAATCAACAAGAGATTACTTGAACTTACAAGGATGGAAAAGGCGAGCACATAGAACAAAGTGTACTTAAGAATTCAACCAATCTAATCAATTATGAAGTATAAGTGATGAGAGTAAACAGTAGTCCTCAAGAACGATGCATATCGAAGTTAATTGATAACAGGACATGATTGAACATAGAGCAATAATTTTCCTAAAAGCATATCATTAAGCATACCCCAATGACTATGAGCCAGATACAAAGATTCAACTGTATGTAAAATAAAATAAAATTGATTATGCCATCAATCTTAAGAGTGAAACCAAACCCACATCAAAAATAATATCAATTTCACAAGTATTTGAATGCAATCTAATATGGAGATATGCGCAACTTAATTTCTAAAAGAATGAAGATAATCACTAAGAACGTGAAAGATGTACCTTTGTAGTCAAATTTCTCTTCTTGTCGAGTTTCTCCTTTTTAGCCTTAACACGTTGCTCCTCCGCCAAAAGAGCCATTCTTCTAGCAGTCTTGGCATATGGGTTAAGCTTGAGCATGGCGTTCAAGTTCTTCAATGGGTTCTTCTTCAATGGAGCTCTCTTAACAGCCTTCTTAATCGGCTTCACCACAGATTGGACTTCATCGGAATTAATAATCCTTGACAAATCTGCATTCACCATCTTAGACCTTGGGAGGACATAACCCTTTTTCTTCTCTGAAGGCTTCTCGAAAGATCCATAGATAGAATCAAGCTTCTCAAAAGCAGACTTGGTCCAGATCACAAACCTTCCAAGGTGACCACCAGGAGCTAGCTTCAACAAATTAAGCCTCTCAACATTGGCAATCTCAACTCCCGGAATGTTACGGAAGGCCTTAACAAGTTTAGCGCCCTCAGTTCCGTAAACAATCAACGGACCCTTGCGAGAAATGTAACGACGGTTCCTCATTTTACCCTTACCAGGACGGATCGCATGGCTATCCTTGGCCTTCTCAGCATCGGGAAAAGCACCAACCTGTTGGAGAACCTTGATTGCAGCAGAGGTCTTCTCAACGCCTTCGGCCGAGTCGCTCACAACAAGAGGCAATTCAGGGACAGACTCGATACGATGGCCGCGAGCAAGAACCAACGATGGAACAGCCGAAGCCGCAATAGCCGAAACAACAGCATACCTCTTCTGATTCACATTGATCTTTCTGTGCCAACGCCGCCAGATCTTAGTCGGAGCGAACATTCGACCACCACGACACATGTTTCCAAAAGCACCCTGACCAGCACGGTGAGTACCACCGCCAGGGACACGGGGAATACGGGACACAGCACGTCCGGTACCCCAGGACTCAGCTGAGGTTTGGTGGCCGGCGCGCTTGCTGACGGCGTAGGGCTGGCGGCTGTTCTTTGAGATATTGGAATGAACAAAGCTGACAATGTCCGGCCGAATTGAAGCCTTCATCACGTCAGGCAGCGGGACGCCGGGCGCCGCATCAGTGGCCATGTCCCCTTCAAGGGACTGAACCGAAACAAGTGGGCGAGCGGCGGCAACAGCCATTGAAGAGTGTTCGTGTGTGAAGTGAAGAAGAGAAGAGAGAAACGAAGAGAAGAATTAGGGTTTTCCGGATGAGCGTTTATATACGTGAGTACCAGGCTTCGCTGTTTGATGTCACAAAAATGGATCATTAATCATTAAATATGAAAAATAATAGAATGAAGGTGTGAAATTACACTATTGACCCCAACTTGATATAGTTATTTTGGTAATATAGTTATTTGCGTCTTCCTCAAATTCCATGCAAGGCCCAACCCAATTCGTTTGGGCCATCCGAACAAATGGGCCTGATTCAAAGCCCAGTTGTTGATGCCCAAAAATATAGTTTTCTTTTAGAAGAACGGCATTCATTATTCATTAAATCAACCCAATAGGCTAAAAACTGGGAAATACTAAATGACAAGAGAAACAATCCAATGAGAAATTTTTCAAGTTCAATAATCCCCACGCGAGAAAATACTACAACATCAGCAATCTTCATTTCGTTTCATTACGAGACACCTCGACGGCCAAATATAGTTAGGTAAAATGATTGTATCACGAGAATTGTCGAGGCCATAGCTTTCATGAATGACTAAAGGCTTACAAAGCACGCACTCGACAACCAAATATAGTAAGGTAAAATGATTGTATCACGAGAATTGTCAAGGTGATAGCTTTCATGAACACTCGACCGACCAACGACATGGTACTAAAGTTAGGACACTCTTTACTCAGGTTCAAAATGCATTAAGTATCCTAAGAGGACTTGATTAGCTTGCATTCAAAACAAAGGAAACATTCTTAGTCTCCATTCATATTCAGTGATCAGTAAACTATTACACACTCTTTAAAGGTAAAGGTTAAGCAGCAACCTTGTGATTATCTCTACACCAATGCTCGTTACATCGCTAAGTGGTCATTTAGGCGCCTTAGTCACCGATCCAGCAGGCGGGTTTCCTCAATCATCATCTTCAGAGCTTCCTTCTTCACTAGCATAATCGCTACTATCATCGTCTTGATCGAGAATATCCAACTGAACATGCCTAACTTGAATTGGCTCTTGAGGTCTGTGTAATCCTGGAAGAGCATTATGCCTCAATTGTGGCTCATCAACTCTAGCAACAGGAAGAGAGTCCAATGGCGGTAATGGCACAGGGTCCCCAGGCTTCCATCCAGGAGGGGGCATTGGTAAATCTCTAGGTAATTCCACAGGCATTCCCGGTTTCCAACCAGATGGCACAGTGATATTTGGAGGAAGCAGCCCTTGAATACCAGCCAGAGCTAAAGGATTGGCATCTGTTGGCAATGGAGCTGGTGGCTCAATCATTGGCTCGATGGTTTTCTCAGTGCTTTCAACTGATTTAGGCAAGCCCACATCAAGATCAGCAAAACTATACAACTGGGAAGCACGCATTTGCTCTTCTTGCGGGGCGGGGGGAAGCGCCCCGCGCAACGGAGCTTGTCCAGCCCCAAATTCAGGTGGTGCAAAAGTAGTATAGCTTATTTTATGAGCATACGACAATATATCAGATAATTTCAACTGGGATGCAACAGTAGTAGTCGAACATAATGACTCGTTTTCGACATCATCGCCCGTCTTAACACGTCGATGACCCTGATAATCAGCATAATCATCAAACAAAACATCAAGAACCTGCTCAGCATCCTTTAGTTTATTAGCAAAAGCACGAAGAGCAGCATCTTTAGCCCGCATCTCATAAGCAATCTTCTGCTTAGAGTCTTGAAGATCAAGAATCTCCTGAAGCTCAGCAACAGCTTCAAACAACTGGGTCTGCAAAACATTAAACAGAGACAGAATTTCTTTCGAAGTAGACGGAGTAGAATCAAGCGGCGTAGAGGGAGCCGACTGGGTTTGAGAATTAAGAAAAGTGGGAAGAGAGCCCCGAAATGCAGTGAGCCAAAGGGATCGATTGGGGTAAACTTCAAAGAGCTTGGAAGCTAAAGAAGCCATTTGAAGGAGAAGAGCTTGAGCTCTAGGAAGAGGAGGAAGGAGAGGAAGAAGCGTGGAGGAGGGCGTCGGAGATGAAAGATTGGATTGATTTTGGTGGTGGGATTGTTGAGAAGGGGGCAATTTCGGAGGGGTAGGGTTTTGAATTGAAGGAGAATTAGGGTTCGTCAAGCCCAATCTTGCGGGGGACTGTACAATTTGATGCTGAAGCATTCTTGAGTGCTTCAATGGCGATCGAATTAGGGTTTAATTCGTGCAGAACAACAGAAGAAGAACAAATTGAAACTTGAAACAAAGCATGGGAATGGAGAGAACCTGAGATCGAGAAGACGGAGAAGATCGGCGATTCGTCGCTGATAATCGCTCCTTTTTTTCCTTTTAATTATTTTATTAATAATCTCTGATATTTTTTAATAAGTGGGCTGGGCCGAAAGTATGGGACAAAATTGGGCTGGACAAGATTGGGCTCATTATTACAATTTTACCCTTTCACTATCAAAATTATCCCATACATATAAAAAAATTCTAAATATTAAATTTTTTTTTTTTAATTTTGGGTAAATATATTTCATATTATTAACCAAACCATTTATAATTTGAAAGTTGGAGGCTTCCATATATTATTAAAATATTAAAATAAAATAGGCTACATTGAAAAAATCAAATTTTGAATTAAAAAATTAAAGATTAATTATAGGACGCCATATCATATTTTTATATATTTAAAATTTAAGAAAATCGACTGTGTAGTAATTTTTTTATTATGTGAAAACTTATTTAAATATGAATACAAAATAAGAAAAAAAAAACGAATATATAATATAATTTAGAAAAATGATATTTATGTTGGGTCGAAAAATATCTGAACAAGAAAAGGAATGAAACGGCGGCGTTTTGCTATTGGTGTCGTACCACCAAACCGCTGCCTTTCAAATCAAATCCATTCCCGAAAATAATAATTTAATTCATACAAAAAAAAAAAAAAAAAAAAAAAAAATCCGATGAGGAGAAATATAAAATCAACTGAAGAAGTTCAGAACTCGTTAACCGTTGGCCAAGAATGCGCGTCCTCCTCATCCTCGGCTCCGCCTCCTCCTCCAGCTCCATTGCCGGACCTTGCTGCCGCCGCCCTAGCCACTCCAAGGCCCTAAATTCCTCGCTTTCCAACGCATTTCCCACTGGAACGCACTCACCGCTTTCTTCTCGTCCTTCCACTATCCATTCCCGGTCTCCTCTTCTGTCCTCCGTCCAATGGGACATTGCCGGCGCCTCATCTGGCGGGAAAACTTCTCTCCGTCACTACGCTGACGTCGCATCGAAGCTCGCCGAGCGCGGGAAACTTGAGGATTTTGCGATGGTGGTGGAAAGTGTGGTCGTCGCTGGTGTTGAGCCCTCGCAATTCGCTGCGGTGTTGGCTGTTGAGCTTGTGGCCAAGGGGATTTCGCGGTGTCTTAGAGAAGGCAATCTTTGGAATGTCGTGCAGGTTTTGAGGAAGGTCGAGGAGCTTGGGATTTCGGCTGTGGGACTATGCGATGAGTCGGCTGTAGAGTCGCTGAGGAGAGAATGTCGTCGAATTTCCAAGTCCGGAGATTTAGAGGAGCTCGTCGAGTTCATGGAGGTTCTTTCCGGTAACTTAGGAATTTGTCATGCGCTTGCTGTTCTTTTAAATTTTGCGGGAGGAATATATTGAAATGTAGCAGAGTAGACATTGTCACATCAGACTTATAGAAGCATTCGTATGATTAGGGCTGGTAATTCCAAGATGAAACTGTTTTTTGGGAAATTTTCCATGCTTGTTCCTTGTTAATTGTTGTAAATTTAACGTTAAAGCTTAGCACAATTGTGAAATCTTAACTCAATTACTTGAATATGATTGATTATTACTAAACAACCTGCTTTTATTAATGCTCATGATTTGATTTCCAACAGGTATTTATTCGCATTGTTTAACAATTAGCTACCGTTTTCAGGTTTTGGTTTCTCAATCAAAGAAATGATGAAGCCGTCCGAAGTAATAAAACTGTGTGTTGATGCCCGTAATCCAAAAATGGCAATTAGGTAAACCTTCATTTTTGTTATTAAATGCATTTTCAAGAGGTTAAAATTCAATGAAGTTTGTAACATACACTTGGGGCTGTTTCAAGTGAAAGGACTTTATGTATATTGGAGCATGGAGGGTGAGGAACCATTACAAGAATTAATGTTTATAGTCGTTCGGTTTTTAGTTGACTTGGTAGTTTTCTTCACTGTATTTGGAATCCTCAGCAGTAATCGGTGTCGATACAATATACTGTATCTGAACCACTAATTTGTTGTTGATGAATTATACAGGTACGCTAGCATCTTACCACAAGCAGATATATTGTTCTGTACAGTTATAAATGAATTTGGCAAGAAAAGGGACTTGAAATCTGCTTTCATGGCATATACAGAATCCAAGGCTCATATGAATGGTCCTAATATGTATATCTACCGCTCAATAATTGATGTCTGTGGTCTCTGTGGTGACTACAAGAAATCGAGGAACATCTATCATCAGGTACTGTGCTAACTGCAATGCAAAATTATGTTTAATGCTTGTTGTTTACACATGAAAGATGATTTTGCTCGAATAGCTATGCTAAGGTAATTCTTACCCCCATCGTCGTATGATAAGGTAATTCTTGCTCGAACATCTATCTAGAAATGGCAGTTGTAGTTTATAATCATCTGAGCAGTTGTAGATTAGAAAATAAAGCACTGTTCTTGACTATCAGTTTCAACATCCTTAGTGTGCAACAGAGACTCTGTCATAAATTAGAGATTTCAGGAAAATGTGGTATTGAATGTATTTATTAGATGTGTAGCAGCTTTAGGTTTAGCAGGTTAACAATTGTTACTTTCTTTTTGAAAGTTCTTATATTCTTTAGGTCTCTACAAGAGTTATATTCACAGAGATTCAGGTTTTCAATTTTTCAATTTTCTGCAGGATTTGCTCAGTCAGAATGTCACCCCGAATGTATACGTTTTCAACAGTCTCATGAATGTAAACGCCCATGATTTGAACTACATCTTTCAATTGTACAAAAATATGCAGGTAATCCTTCCCTCTCTCTCTCAACACACACCAACGTTCGAAGAAAATAAAAGATTGTAGACATGGAGTTCCTTCATTGTTTCTCAACATGTTCAATGCATATCCCTATCCCCAGTATTTAATCATGCTTTTAGAAGATCGAAGATACAGAGTTCATTGGTGATGCGACATATCTAATATGAGTACTCATAAATTCAGAATCTTGGTGTACCAGCTGATATGGCCTCATATAATATCCTTCTCAAGGCCTGTTGCCTAGCAGGAAGAGTTGATCTGGCACAGGACATTTACAGGGAAGTAAAGCATTTGGAAACAACAGGTGTGTTGAAGTTGGATGTCTTCACCTACAGCACAATTGTAAAGGTGCAAGATATACTCGGCGTATAAATTTCATTCGTAAAAATTCTAGCCGTGAAATACTATGGTACGGTATCCTCATATTTTGAGGATTTATTATTATTTTTCAGGTTTTTGCAGATGCGAAATTGTGGAAAATGGCACTCAGAGTCAAAGAAGACATGCAATCAGCTGGAGTATCACCAAATATGGTGACCTGGTCTTCATTGATCAGTTCATGTGCTAATTCGGGTCTTGTTGAGTTGGCAATCGAATTGTTCGAAGAGATGGTTTCAGCAGGATGTGAACCTAATACACAGTGTTGTAATATTCTTTTACATGCTTGTGTCGAAGCTCGCCAGTTTGATAGAGCCTTTCGTCTATTTCGCTCCTGGAAGGAAAAGGAACTCTGGGATGATATAGAGAGAAAAAACAACACCGATGACAATTTGAATGCTGATCCAACATCTCAACTGTGTATTACTAATATGCCTAACGCTCCATCTCATGTACATCAAATCAAGTTTGCTGGGAATTTTGCTTTCAAACCTACAATTACAACGTATAATATTCTAATGAAAGCTTGTGGTACTGATTACTACCATGCTAAAGCTTTGATGGAGGAGATGAAAAGTGTTGGCCTTACGCCCAATCACATTAGCTGGTCAATTTTGATTGACATATGTGGAGGATCTCGTGACGTGAAAAGTGCTGTGCAGGTAAAAAATTTAGTTTTTTTCTCGATTAAGTTATTTTTCCTCTTAACATTGGCATGGTTGTTGATTGAGTATACTTTCCATTGTCGTCGAAATTTCATTGCTCATTACACATTTCTATCCATCACCTGTTCTCCTGGAGGCTAAAAACTTTCTTTCCTAAGACGGCTGAGGAGGATAGAAAAGGGAACGGGGGGATAAGGAAAGCTTTAGCCTTGAGATTATAGTTCTAGTTGGTGTGGTATTGCTGAATGCTTCTATGGTTTCTTCCTTCATTCTTACAAGATACATGGCTCTGTATTTGATCATTTAGCTTCGTTTTAATGCACTTTTCGCTTGCAATGTTTATTTTCAGTGCAGATCTTGACAACCATGCGTATGGCTGGAGTCGATCCTGATGTTGTTGCATACACGACAGCTATCAAGGTTTCAATCTCTCTTGTCATACTTTTTAAGCTAACCATTATCGTTGGACATTCATCTAGAGTTCATTATAGCGATGTTCCCATACCAGCATATATTAGTTAGCTATTTTCTTAAAACGTCCTTGTCATTGGCAATGGTATAGGTTTGCGTTGGATGTAAAAACTGGAGGCTAGCATTTTCATTATTTGAAGAAATGAAAAGATTTGAGATACAGCCAAATTTAGTAAGTATTGCTTTTCTTTTTCCGTTCAACATGTAAGAGTCACAAACCATCTGCTTGCTTGATTGTCTTTCGTTAGCAGCTAAGAATTTAAGTGCTATGGACCACCAACCATGAAAGGAAAAGAGAGGCATCCATAATCATGGTAGCTTTCATATTGCAGGTGACCTACAGTACCCTTCTGAGAGCCCGCAGTACTTATGGTTCATTACACGAAGTACAGCAATGCCTTGCTATTTACCAGGACATGAGGAAATCAGGGTAACGTATACAAAATTTATCGATATTAGGTTAAATTACAAGTTTAGTTCATGAACTTTCAAGTTTATCTATTTGGTCCCTTGACTTTAAAAAGTATTGAATAAGTCCTTCAACTTTTCAAATTTGTGTCTAATAGGCCCCTAAACTTTCTTTTTCTAAGTCTAACATGTCCCTAACATATTTGATCTTTTTATAATTAAATAATCTATTAGATATAAAACTGAATTTTATGTATAATATGACCCTAAACTTTCTATAGGTCGTTAGTGTATTCAACTTTTTTATAATTAATTGTTCTATTATATATAAAATTGAAAGTTCACGATCTGTTAAGACAAATTTCACTTCAAATTGTTGAACATTCATGAACTAAGACATTAATCTAGATAGGTATAGTGTTTAGTCTCCTATTCATGATAGGTATAGTGTTTGCCAACAATGAAGTAAAATAAATCAGTCTTTTTCAATTTTGTCTTCCTGGATCTCAGAATACCGAGTGATAAGTTCCAAGTATAGATTTTCTTTTTGCTCCTTTGCTGAGTTCATTTGACAGAGGCCTAAGCCAATTTTTGTTTCCTAACAAAATGAAAGGGCTTTCGCCATTCTTCCAGCTTAGCGAGCATTTTTGCAATGCCCAGAAGTTGCCCTTCATTTCTTTGCGTATGAACGGACATTCATTTCAGATCAAAATATTTTCAGGTTCAAATCCGACGACCATTATCTCAAGGAGTTGATTGCAGAGTGGTGTGAAGGAGTTCTACAGAATAACAATCAGCAGCAAGAGGAGGCGACAGCACCCTGTAATAGAACCGACATCGGGAAACCACGATGTTTAATTCTTGAAAAAGTTGCTGAGCATCTGCAGAAGAGTTTTACCGAAAGCCTAGCGATTGACCTGCAAGAGCTCACAAAGGTTGGCATAATAGCATGAACTGAATTTTCTATTTGGAAAACCAGCACCAGTTTGCCCTTAAAAATATGCCTTGTTTAAATTATCTCAAATTTCAAGTATGCCTTATGAAACTAAGCATCTGGTGAATGTGATCAGGTCGAAGCTCGTATCGTCGTTCTCGCAGTTTTGCGAATGATCAAGGAGAATTATGCATTAGGTAATGACATACTCCAAAACCTATCTATTACTCCAAAACATATCTACTAGCCAGACTTGGATAGTACCATTTGTCTAAGTACACCACTAAGAATAGTACTGAATATTAGGAATCACAAATCTCCACAATGGTATGATATTGTCCACTTTGAGCATAAGTTCTCTGTGTCTTTGCTTTGGACTTACTTATAACTCGATACCAATGGAGACGTATTCCTTACTTATAAACCCATGATCATTCTCTAAATTAGCCAATGTGGGACTCCCTCCCAACAATCCTCACCACTTGACCTTTATGGACTTTAGCAGCGTCCTTTGATCCTTTAGGGGTGCTAATGCTAACATTGTTCTCTTGGCTGCAGGAGAATCAGTAAAAGATGATATATTCATCATTTTAGGAGTGAGTAAAGTTGAACCAGATTTAGTTCAACAGAACTTTGAAGTTCGAGATGCAATAACCAAACTCTTGCAAAACGAGTTGGGGCTTGAAGTTCTTCCGGCAGGACATACAACTGCTCTTGATGAAGTGCCTGGTTCAGAAAGCTCTAACATGTCGCTTACAAAACTGAATGGAATTATGGGAAGGAATAAGTACACTACTAGGAAACCAGCAGCTGTACAGAGGCTCAAGGTCACAAAGAAATCACTGAAAGACTGGCTGCAAAGAAATAGGGATATAATAGAATATCGTTGATCAATACCAAAGAATGATTCTTTTTGTTAATGATATAATGATAATGTGCTATATCTTGTAATTACCTTTGTGAAGTAAAATCTATATATTATAAAGAAAGTTGGCAAACGATATAACATTAAGGATGTTGGGAAGAAATGAAGCATGGTCGGGCTTCATGGCCATGTCGAGCAAAGCCCATTAAAGGCCCAAAAGGAGACCTCACATTTTAAATTTAATGAAAAAAAAACATCGAAAAAAGGAAAATTGGGGTGAGAGAGGCTCAAACTCTCGACCTCAAGATAACTCAAAGCTATGAGACCTACGCGCTAGCCAACTGCGCCACTACCCCTCGATGTCCAATAACCTAATGTTATAATATCGGAAGAAATGAAAAACAATAGAAAAAGTGACAAAAGGCATTCAATGGGTCTTATTCCCCATGTCGAGCAAAGCTCATTAAAGGCCCAAAAGGAGACCTCACATTTTTAATTTTTAATGAAAAAAACGTCAAAAAAAGAAAAATTGGGGTGAGAGAGGCTCGAACTCTCGACCTCAGGATAACTCAAAGCTATGAGACCTACGCGCTAGCCAACTGCGCCACCACCCCTGGATGTCCAATGACCTAATGTTATAGTTTTGGAAGAACTGAAAACTAATAGAAAAAGTGACAAAAGACATTCGATGGGCCTTATTCCTCATGTCGAGCAAAGCCCATTAAGGACCATAAAGGAGACCTCACATTTTGAATTTTTAATAAAAAAACGTCAAAAAAAGGAAAATTGGGGTGAGAGAGGCTCAAACTCTCGACCTCAAGATAACTCAATGCTATGAGACCTACGCGCTAGGCAACTGCACCACCACCCCTGGATGTTCAATGACCTAATGTTATAGTTTTGGAAGAAAAGAAAACCAATAGAAAAAGTGACAGAAGGCATTCGATGGACCTTATTCCTCATGTCGAGCAAAGCTCATTAAGGGCCCAAAAGGAGACCTCACATTTTAAATTTTTTATGAAAAAAACGTCGAAAAAAGGGATATTGGGGTGAGAGAGGCTCAAACTCTCGACCTCAAGATAACTCGATGCTATGAGACCTACGCGCTTGCCAACTATGCCACAACCCCTGGATGTCCAATGACCTAATGTTATAGTTTTGGAAGAAAAGAAAACCAAAAGAAAAAGTGACAGAAGGCATTCGATGGACCTTATTCCTCATGTCGAGCAAAGCTCATTAAGGGCCCAAAAGGAGACCTCACATTTTAAATTTTTTATGAAAAAAACGTCGAAAAAAGGGAAATTGGGGTGAGAGAGGCTCGAACTTTCAACCTCAGGATGACTCGATGCTATGAGACCTACGCGCTAGCCAACTGCGCTACCACCCCTAGATGTCCAATGACCTAATGTTATAGTTTTGGAAGAAATGAAAACCAATAGAAAAAGTGACAAAAGACATTCGATGGGCCTTATTCCTCATGTCGAGCAAAGCCTATTAAGGGCCCAAAAGGAGACCTCACATTTTAAATTTTTGATGAAAAAAACGTCGAAAAAAGGGAAATTGGGATGAGAGAGGCTCAAACTCTCGACCTTAAGATAACTCGAAGCTATGAGACCTACACGCTAGCCAATTGCACCACCACCCCTGGATGTCCAATGGCCTAATGTTATATTTTTGGAATAAATAAAAGACAATAGAAAAAGTTACAAAAGGCATATGTCGAGTCTAAAAGGGACCTCACATTTTAAATTTAATGAAAAAAATCATCGATAAAATGAAAATGGGGTGAGAGAGGCTTGAACTCTTAACCTTAGGATAACTTGAAGCTATGAGACGTACACGCTAGCCAACTGCACCACCACCCCTAGACATCCATTGACCTAATGTTATATTATTCGGAAGAAATGAAAAATAATAGAGAAAGTGATTTTAAATATTGAAAAATAATGAAAAATAATGTTATATTTATGGGATCTATTAATATTTAAACCTTTATTTAAAAAAAAAACTAATTTTAATTAATTTTATATTGCATTCATCGAACACGCGCGCGTAACGAACGAAACCCTAGTTTTAAAAGCACATATTTCCATCATCTCCAACTCCCTTGGACCATCGGATACTTCCAGTAGAGCAGTATCCATGGCGGCCTTGTTCCGCTGTTCGAAATCCTCTTCGGTTTCGTCTCTTTCATCCATTTCTCTCTTCAGGAGATGCTTCTCTTCAGCTGCTGCTGCTGAACTCAGCTCTCCTACTACTACGCCTTTGCCTTTCAATTTAAACCACAATCTTCCCCGCAAAGATCCCAAGGATCGGAGCGTTCAATGGGTGTTTCTTGGATGCCCTGGCGTCGGCAAGGGGACTTATGCTAGTCGTCTTTGTAACCTTCTCGGTATCCCTCACATCGCCACCGGAGATCTCGTCCGCGAAGAACTCGCTTCCTCCAGCCCGCTTTCTCGCCAGGTATTTTCCCCTTTCATCCATTTATGTAACTTGAAATGTGATCTTTCTGGATCGTCTTGCAGCTGATAATTTCAATCTACTTTGATATTGAGCGTTAGTATCTCGAAGGGTTGATAGTAGATTGGATTTGGCGATCTAGTCAATTATTGTGTCCATTTTTTCAAATTATATACTGATTTGGGATGATATTTTTTCCCTTTCTGTCTTTGTTTGTCTCATTTTAATCTCGCTCGATGCAGCTATCAGAGATTGTTAACCAGGGAAAATTGGTATCGGATGAGATCATAATCAACTTATTGTCCAAGAGACTTGAAGCCGGTGAGGCTAAAGGTGAATCTGGATTTATCCTTGATGGTTTCCCTCGGACAATTAGACAAGCAGTGAGTATTCTGTGGTAAAGATGAAATGTGTCATTAAGCTTTCACTTTTTCTTTCCTTTTTTTCTCTTTCATCGTTTTTGGTCTAATACTATTAGTTATTTAGCTATAGTTTCATACAGAAGTTTTCCGTGATGATTCAGTTAAAGACTAAAGTTCAATGTATCTCCGGCTAATTCTTAAGCGGGTCCATCTTTTAAACCAATTGTCAAAAAGCCATTTCCTTGTCACCTCCACTGTTCATTGTCTTGCATGTGGAGTTAGCCATATATCTTAAGTTTTAAACATTTTTAGCTCCGTAGTAATTACCCATTTTCAATTTTTGCGAAAATGAAAATGAATTTTGGGACACGAGCTCCTTAGATTAATTCAAGTTTCATGATCTTGAATCTCTTTCTGAAAAGATTAATAAATGATTCTACTACTGGAAAGTGCTAATTTCCTTCTAATCCTGCTTTTTAGACTAAAATCCTGAGTGGAGTAAGCAGCAATAAACACTTAGAAGCCTTCTGATGCTGATTTTATTAGTAATTATGAGATGGGATTCTGTTCTCCCCCACTCTTTCTTTTCCATTTTACGTAATCTTTCAGTTTTCTTTTTTGCATATATCTTTTTGTTCTGAAATATTTACAGGCCCCATCTTAGATTCTGGTTTCTTTGCTTTCATTTTAGGAAATTTTGGAAGAGGTGATTGATATAGACTTGGTGGTTAATCTAAAGCTCCGAGAGGATGTGTTACTTGAGAAATGCCTTGGGAGAAGAATCTGTGGTCAGTGTGGAAAAAACTTCAATCTTGCCTCCATTAATGTAAAGGGTGTAAATGGCAATCCTGGAATGAGTATGCCTCCACTGCTTCCCCCTACACATTGCATGTCTAAACTAATTACTCGGGCAGATGATACCGAAACAGTTGTAAAAGAGCGTCTTCAAGTGTATAATGAAAAGGTAGCTTCCAATTCTGTTGCATTCTGAATATCAGTGATCAATTAAGGGGGAAAATAACATTACTTTTCGCTTGTCGCGATGTTCGTTCTGATGTTGTTCTAAGCTAATGACGATTTCTTGTTTTCTATTTGTTTTTGTGTGTGGCATCAGAGTCAACCTGTTGAGGAGTATTACCGTAGTAGAGGGAAATTGTTGGAATTCGACTTACCAGGTGGCATCCCAGAGTCTTGGCCGAAGCTACTGAAAGTTCTTAATCTTGATGTTGATGATTTTGAGGAGAAACTTTCTGCAGCAGCCTAAATTACAGTGCGGCAAATGATTGGTTAGTTAATTATTTTCCACATATACAACAGGCACAAACAATTTTGCAGGACAATAAAAAACTGAAAATTAAACAAACTTGAGATTTATTTCTTTCTTTCTAAATTGTTATGTTGTTCTTTCTTTTTCCCCAATTGGGAAGGAGGGAGGAGCATTATTTCACACGTTCTAATTTGGTCGAGTAGATTCGCTGCAAACAGGGATTTGTAACAGCATTGAGTATCTATCTCGAATAGAAGAATAATGATTTTGAATTCTTGTACCATAATATTCAGTGGTATAACATTGTTCCATTTGATGATTTTTATGATGTTCTGTTCGTTGGTTCAACTAATTTCTCTTTTGACAGATCTATGGAATATATTTTTGTAAATGCTTCTTCTTCCCATTTTGAGATTATAGATTAAATGATCTTTTGATCTATTGGCCTTTTAATAACCCCTAGTTCCTCATGGTCATTCCTTCTTTTTTTTTTTTTTTTGGTATAATTCATATCATCGATGAAACATTTGTCTCACTAAAAAGAGAAATTACATTAAAGCTAGACTAGACTTGTGTCAGTTTTAGTAGATTTGTTCATGGATCGATCTGGTGCAACTGCATTATTGTACTTATAGTAGCCCTTCTGGGTATTCTCTGTGGAATTTATGTCTATATCTGTTCGAGATTCAGGTCTTATATCTTTGTAATGACGAAATTTTCTTGTATGCTTATGTAAGGGATAGGCTGGAGGAACTATGTACAATTCAGTTCACCCATGTTCATTTCCGTTTCACCTTCCCTTCTCTCTCAAAAGGAGTTGGTTTTCAGTAAAACAGTGTGAGATTCCATATCAGTTGGAGACGGGAACGAAGCATTCTTTATAAGAGTGTGGAAATCTCTCCCTAGCAAACGTGTTTTAAAAACCTTTGACGGAAAGTTTGAAACAGAAAGTCCAAAGAGAACAATATCTGCTAGCGGTGAGCTTGAGTTATTTGAGAGTGGAGTAGATTTCTTTCCGGTCCATAGCATATGGTCTTGGTAGAGTGTTCTAAATGCCCCCACCCTGCATCTATAAATTGTAATCTAGCATTTGGAAGAGCATATTATATTTCATTGCAGCTGGCCGAGCTGGCTGGCTCTAGCATTTGCCAGGCAGTAAGTTTACACAGCTGCAGACATTGAAACCAGAGAGTACAATACCAGCTAGCTCTTGACTACAATAGTTTGGTGGTTCAAGATGGTTTGTGCTCCACACTTTTTCATGATTTAATTCTCCTCGTTCTAATGTCACCCTGACCCTAGAAGCCTAGCGTAGATATTCTTTCTATTGCAGCTGGCCGAGCTGGTTGGCTCTAGATTTTGCCAGGCAGTAAGTTTACACAGCTGCACACATTGAATCTAGGGCACAATACCAGCTCTTGACTTGAATAGTTCGATGGTTCATGATGGTCTGTGCTCCATACTTTCCCGATTCAATCATTTGCTCAACACAATGTTCGTCAAACTTCTGTTTTTAAGCATTTGAAAAATCATTCCAAATAAGTCTTTTATGGAAATGGTATAATTGAAAGTTGTTAAATTATGAGCGATTTACTTTTAATTTTGTAAAACAATTTTCTGATTATTCAAAGTCATTAATCAATAATATGAAATAAAATTGTTTTATTTCATAGTTATTTTTAGGTGGAACGGTTATCATTAAAAAAAAAATTAAAGGGAAATTATAATTTAAATACTAATCAAAATTTGAAAATGTTTTTGAGGTAAAATATAAAATTTATAGATATTTTAATTAATTTGGCTTCTCTTGGAAAATGTGATCAAAATAGGCTGAAAATGAGATCTTTTGATGAACTGTCGACACGTGTCATAGATCTTATGAGGACCATCGACACGTGTAATTATACCAAATCAAAGGGTGCAACGTGGCGTGATCCTGTTGGATGTTCAAACTATTTTTTATATTATTGCTGGTCCAATAATATCATATCCAAACTTTGAATTACCATCCCCGAAAATAATATAATAATAAATTATTAAAATTACACGAGAAAACGACGTCTCACGTTCCGTCATGATTGCCGATATCCTACTTCCGGCCGCAGCGTATTAAAACCCTTCCAGGTCTCCCATTTTCTGATATTTTTACCTGATCATGTGCGACTCCAATCTCGTTAGACTTCCAATATTTAACGCCGTTGGCCTTTTCGATATATATATAATATAATTTAAATCTAATATATATATTTTAAATTAGACATATAATTTTAATCAATTTTCATCTTTAAAATTAATTAAAATATCACCTAGTCTAAAAATTCATAAATTTTAAAAAATCTAAAAAAACCCCTTTGAACTTGAAAATATATATATATATCTAAAAAGTTTTAAAATTCTTTTAAAAAAATTAAAAAATACTTTTAAACTTAAAAAAATCTAAAAAGTCTTAAATAAATTGGATTAAAACTTTATAATGGTAGAAAAAATTATAATTTAAATCCTTTAATTTTAAAAGTTAGAATTTCGTATTTATAATTTGATAAAACTTCACAAATATTTTATATAATTTAGTAAGACTCTCGTAAATAATCTATTAAGCACAAACTATTTATCAGACTTTTATCAAATCATATAAATTAATTTACCCATAAAGATTAAATTTTAATTTTTTTAAATAATATATTTGTAACTCAATATATTAAATTGAGCTCAAAATATAGTATGTCGTTAGTTTATCTAAAATTAGTTCAAAATCACTCAAATAAATTTGTTATCTTAAATCCTACTAAACTAGCAAAAAGATTTATACACCTATTTTTGCTAATAATTAGAGAAAAATCAATTTAAAGACGTATATCTTAAAATCTCAATTAAAATAATAAACTTTCAATATGTCAATAAATTGTTACCATTATATATTAAAACCATCCATTCATAAATTTCATGGGTGCATAAAACTTATTTAAATACACAGTTTAACATAGAATTGGAGAGAAATATTAAAATATAATGAATAATAGCAATTTTTTAAAATATTTTTTATGTTTTACAGTTTTTAATATAAATTATATTAGAAAATAGAAATTGTCCATTAAAATGAATATATATTCTTAAATAAAAATAGAAAAAAATGATCTGTAGGATCTCCCTTTTGATATTTTCGATATCAATTCTTCTTGTTGAAAACATTATTACAAATTTCATGCACGTATAAAATTATAATAATATAAATTAAACTGTTATAAAAAAAATAATTAAATATTCAGTTGTTTGAAACTGCAGAGTTTAAATAAAAAAAATTTGATGTTTAATTAATATAATTTAAAATTTGTAGACGTGTAAAGTAGCATTGACTATAATTTATTTTATCCTTTTATCTTTGATTAATTAATTTCAGAAAAAAATTATTATAATTTGTTAATAAATGTATCTTTAAATTATTTTATAAGGTTATTAAATTTGGTAGATTTTGTTTTTATAAGATACCTAATCAATAAATAAGATTAATTATAAAAAATAAAAAAATAAAAATAAAAATCCAGTCAAAATTTTAATTTAGGTTTATTTACATTAGTGACAGAAATTATACTATGCGTGCGTGCGTATTTTAAAGAAAGTTATTGGCCAACGGGAATGGACGAAAAATTAGCCAAATCTATTGATATCCGCGAATATTTTCGTAAATCGGCTCTGAAATGGCGACACGTGTCCCGACTAAATCTTTCGGATCCATACAATCTCTTTAGCTCGCGGCTTTAGATTTCGTTCCGCTTCTGAAATCCGTGGCCCGAGTTTTCGGCCACGTTGGAAATATCTTCGTCATACGTGGCACATTTAAACCATCCCAGAGCCTCAATTTGTCCACGTCATTCTCCGTGAGCTCTCTACAATATCTTCTTCCATTTTTTTGTTATTATTTGTTATATCTCCAATTAGTTCAGAAGAGAGAAGAAAAAAAAAAAAAAAAAAAAACTGAAAATTCGGCCATTACCTCATTTCTTCAACCTTTGGCTTCCGGGTTCCGAGGCTGGTCAAGAAACTTCGTCACTGCAACAGTACTCGAAAATTACAGAGAGGTGAAATTCATCAGTTTCTGGATTGAAGAGGAAGTTAAGCTCTAGATTCTCCATTTGTTGAGACCTTTCTTTTGTCTTCTCCAACCTCCAGATCGATCTATCTCATGAGATTGGTGAAGTTCTGATGGTGATGTTCTTCATGCATGTTTTTGTTTCTAACGCTGCTGTTGTTTGATTCGTCGCTAATCGATTTTGGTGATCCATACTTGCTGTTTTATTTGCTTTTTTTTTTCTTTTTTTTTTCCAGTAAAAGTCAATGATGAATCTTCATCAAGTTTGTATAGATTAGTTCGTTGATCTTCTAGGTAATTTGTAGATCGGTTTTTGTCGTAGGTTTCTTGCTGTTAATGTCCGGAGATTCTCGGTTTGCTTCACTTAGGGTTTGATAATTGTTTTTTTTTTTAATTTATTTATTCATCTGTCGGCTTCAGTTACGTTGTTTCTTCACTTTCTTGGATTAATTACTTAACGTCTGTAAACATTTGCTTTTGCAGTGTGTGTTGTTCTTGTTTGTTCATATGTAATGGTTAGGGTTTTAAGGTGCGGTGGTTTTTCCAGGGAGCAAGCGACCATTGGATTTTGAGGCTCCTTGTTGGATTTAGAATATGCACTGAATCTGTCTCCGATCCTCCACCATAGTCTGTGTGGCCGTTTCCACTTGTATAAGTTGAAGAGTCTTCTACCTGCCTTGGGGTTCTTGAACACTGCATAGAGCTATTTTTTTGAATCTGATTGACGTCAAGTGGCAACCCTGATGAGTGCTAATGCCGACAGGCACAGGGGTGAAAGAGTTAAGAGGACCAAATCGTAACGCACAGGATGGGAATGGAAGTGTGAACGATGGTGTGTCTGGAAGGGAACAGAGACCGGTTGAGGAAAATGGATTGACTAGAAATGCAGAAGATGGACGAAATCCTACTGTTCAAGTTCAGGACATTGTACAAATACAACAGCAACAGCAGCCTCAAGGATCTATGGTCTGCTGGGAGAGATTTCTACATCTTAGGTCCCTCAAGGTTTTGCTTGTAGAAAACGATGACTCCACTCGCCATCTAGTCACTGCACTGCTTCGTAATTGCAGCTATGAAGGTCAGGAAATTGGTCTTTCTTGTAACATTTTCTCCCTGCATATGACCGGTTATTGATGCATCTGCATTTCTGTTATTATTATTATTATGATTATTATTTGTTTTTCGATTTCAATGGTTTATGGTCTGAATTTTCTGTTAACATGTGAACTTTGTTAGTTAGGAAATACAAATTTCTTTGCATGAGAAAATGTCTAAATCACTGTACAGACTTTAGTTAACAGTGCATAAATGGAAGGGATAAAACTTGAAAGGTAACGCCTAAAAGAACTACCATGACTGGTCGATAATATATAAGCCTATAAATTTCTAGTACTTCCAAGTATGGAGAATAGAAGAGATAACAGTGTGAAAGAATTCCAGATGATACTAATCATCACAGTGGCAGGTTCCATTTTGTAGCTTCCATTTTTAAACAAAGATCTTTAATATCTGCTTCCATCCTTACCTTCAAGCTAGAGTATTCTTGATGAGCTTTTTCTAGAGCTTAGAGTTCTTCTAGGAGCTCCTTCTAAAGCCTGGAGTTCCTCAGAGAATTTTGTGCCTATCCCTCCCAGCTTCGGTCAAATGCAGCTTGGCAATTCTACTCATGTAAACGTCATTTTTTTTTTGTCTTTCTGCAATAGCAATGCTCTTTAAATCTTCCACTTCTCTACTAGCATCATCAACTCGTGCTTGAAACAGTTTGGCCTCGTCAAGTTTTATCCAAAAAAATAAAAAGAGTTTCCAATTTATCAAAAGGAGGTTCCCTATAAGAAATTATCTGCAATACTGGCTCCATTACACACTTTTCATTTTAATCCTATTTGAAACTAGGAAGAGCACTAGTTTATATGATTCATATACCTGCATGTCAATTGATACAAATCCTTTTAGGAAGTATTAATTTCAGTTGCTTACTAATGATTAAAAAAATAATTGTTTATCACTTGAAGTAATTCCTTTCCTTTCCCTGATGAATCTGCATTTGTTTTTCTTTTTCTTGATATAGCTCCTTTTTGAATAGTGCACAATTTGATTCCCTAGCTCCTGCTTCTCAGTTTTATACTAGGAAGTTGACGTGACTGATATCTTGTTTGACGGATACGATTATTGGTTCTTCAGGTTGATTTTGTTTTCAATGTGTGCGTTGGGGTTAATATGTTGGCCCATGCTCTTACATAATGTCTGTGTGTGTGTGAGTTCTGCATTTCTTGATTCACCACATTTCAGACTTATTTTTTCTTCTAGATGAAGAAAAGTGTGACTTTCCATTCTTCATGTTTTCTGGTTAGAAAATATGGAAAGCATGCAGGAATGAATTTAAGGCATCCTTCATTTATGAGCTCTTCTGTTACTCTATTGTACCTTGAGAGTAGACAAATAGTTATCTAGAAAACTTAGCAGTTTCCTGTTTTTCAGGATTTGTTGAATCTCCTGTATCTTTACAATCGGTTGAGCTTTAAATATCCTTTCACAAATTTTCTGCCTATGGTCCGACTTTCAATTGGGTTTTATGTTTGTTTTTGTTCTCTTCTGGTTTACCATTCTTTCTTCTATGTCGGCACTCCTAGTTAGCAGCTGCAAATGGACTATACGCAGTGAATATGCTAGAAGATCTGACATAATATGTGTGTGTGTAGTGCTTCATTTCTCGATTCACCACATTTCAGACTTATTTTTTCTTCTTGATGAAGAAAACTATAACTTTCCATTGTTCATTTTTCTGGTTAGCAAATATGGCAAACATACAGGAATGAATTTAAGACATCCTTCAGTTATGAGCTCCTGTTACTCTATGGTATCTTGTATGTTGGAGTAGACAAATAGTTATCTGGCAAACTTAGCAGTCCACCGTTGGTCAGGATTTGTTGATTCTCCTATATCTTTACAATCAGTTGAGCTTTAAATATCCTTTCACAAATTTGCTGCCTATGGTCTGACTTTCAACTGGGTTTTATGTTTTCTTTTGTTCTCTTCTGGTTTACCATCCTTTCTTCTATGTCAGCATTCTTAGTTATTGCAGCTGCCAATGGACTACACGCATGGAAGATGCTAGGAGATCTGACATAATGTGTGTAGTGCTGCATTTCTTGATTCACCACATTTCAGGCTTATTTTTCTTCTTGATGAAGAAAACTATAACTTTCCATTGTTCATTTTTCTGGGTAGCATTTATGGAAAACATACAGGAATGAATTTAAGGCATCCTTCAGTTGTGAGCTCTTCTGTTACTCTATTGTATCTTGGAAGTAGACAAATAGTTATCTGGCAAAGTTAGCAGTTCCCCGTTGGTCAGGATTTATTGAATCTCCTATATCTTTACAATCGGTTGAGCTTTGAATATCCTTTCACAATTTTGCTGCCTATGATCTGAATTTCAATTGGGTTTTATGTTCTCTTCTGGTTTACCATCCTTGAATATCCTTTCACAATTTTGCTGCCTATGATCTGAATTTCAATTGGGTTTGATGTTATTTTCTTGTTTACCATTCTTTCTTCTTCGTCGGCATTCTTAGTTATTGCAGCTGCAAATGGACTACACGCATGGAAGATGCTAGAAGATCTGACAAATCACATAGATCTTGTCTTAACAGAGGTGGTCATGCCTTGCTTATCGGGCATCGGTCTTTTATGCAAGATTATGAGCCATAAAACAAGGAAGAATATACCTGTGATCAGTAAGTTTCTTGAAGTGTCTAGTTTATCAATATTATAGCTTTTAAGCAGATTTATCTTTCTATGCAAGCTAATCAATTGAATTCTTGATTCTGATGTGATATGTATGCAGTGATGTCTTCTCATGACTCGATGGGTGTAGTCTTTAAATGTTTGTCAAAGGGTGCTGTCGATTTTTTAGTGAAGCCCATTCGGAAGAATGAGCTTAAAAACCTTTGGCAACATGTTTGGAGAAGATGTCATAGTGTGAGTACTTTCAATTTCGTGTGTCCCTTCTCAATTGCATTGCATTGATAAACTGACTTTATGGCTTATTATAGATGGATAAATATTAGGAGTGAAGTACTTTTGATGTCCTCTAAACTAATTATCTATAATGAATGTCACTTTCCTTTATGAGATCTGCCTAAATTTATGCCGGGTGCAATATCATAGAATTTTGGTTCGTGTGTATTCTCCATGTGATCTGGCTTTTTTGTTGGGAACTTGATATGTCGTATTAATTATCATACTGATATCTAGTTTTTCTCTTAGTCTAGCGGTAGTGGAAGTGAGAGTGGCACGCAGACCCAAAAATCTGTGAAGTCTAAAAGTGTTAAAAAATCAGACAACACCGGGAGCAATGAAGAAGAAGAAGACAATGAGAGCATTGGCTTCAATATTGAAGATGGAAGCGACGAAGGCAGTGGCACACAGGTATTATAAGTTCTTGTTAAGAGATTAACGGATCTAAGATTGTTTTATATGGACATTAGAGAGTCTGAAACGTATCTGGTGAAGGATAGTAGATTTCTCTCGAATTACTTTTGGCTTAACAATCTCTTTTTTGAAACGGTGACATCATGGTAAAATATTTGAATTCACCATAGATGGATTGTCCATTAGATTAGATCGTCCTTTCTTGTTTCCCTTGGATTACTTCTTAGTTACAGTGCTAGTTACTTGTTTGATTGTAAATTATCCAAGAAGTGGAGACGTATTTGGTAACTTGCATTTCTGTGCCATTGTGGATAACTTGCAATATCCCATGCTCGTTTATTCTAGTTTACTCTTCATTGCCACTTAGTCATCTTTCCTGTGCATTCAATGAGTTGATTGATACCTTAGTTTGGTAGGAATTGTTAGCACTTAATGTCTTTCCAAAATCATGTTTACCCTTGGTTGGGGAACACTGAAGATGAGAGCTCTTTTTTTTCTTCTCTCTCTGTGTGTCTTCCACCCTTCCCCCCAATTTATCTTCGTATTCTCTCGGTTTAAGCATGCTGAATTGATCAATAATATCTTATGCAAGGATGTATAGTTTTTTATAGGCTAAACAGATATAATTAAAAAAGTATTAGAGTGAACGAGATTACTATATGCTATATTTAGTTCCACCCTTGTACAATAGCATGTGTTATAATAAAACAAAGCAGTTATAGAAATCTTTTACGAGCTAAAGTGTAACAACCATGCCAAGGATTCGACACCTGATGGCCCCACTATTCCACTGCATCCCCTGCGACATGGTCACGTTACCTACTCCTCGCTTTTTAAGAGTGAATACTATCCCCACAGACCAACACGAGTCCTTCCAGCTTGTTTTATCCTCACTCACATGCATCTCTGGAATTTTTTTTTTATGATGGAGCCATCGAAAAGGAAGGTGCAACATGTTGGTATTGGTATTGGTAGTGACTTTCAATTCTTTTAAGCCTTTCTTAGCTACCCTATCCTCAGGATCTCTCTCCTTCGGATGTGGTCTTGTTTCATTCTTGTACCCCTTCCCTTACTCGAGTGTCCATGTCCACCAGCTTTCGCGTTGGTTCGTCTCGGAACCACATTTGGGAGAGGTACCACTCTGATACCATTTGTAACAACCCATGCCCAGGATTTGGATCAAGGTTTGGAATCCGGATTCGACACCTGATGGCCCCACTATTCCCCTGCATCCCCTGCGACATGGTCACGTTACCTACTATTTGCGACTTAAGAGTGAAGACTATCCTCACAGATCAACACGAGTCTTTCCAGCATGTTTTGTCATGCTTTGTCCTCACTCATATGCATCCCAGAAAAATTCTTATGAGGTTACCCCACATAGAAATGCTCCAAGTAAAGCACGATTAACCATAAAGTTCCTATGATTGGGCACTCAAAAAGGAAGGTGCGCCTTGTTGGTATAGGTAGTGAACTTTCAAGTCTTTTAAGTCTTTCTTAGCTATCCTATCCTCAGGATTCCTCTCATTCGGATGTGGTCTCGTTTTATTCATGTACCCCTTCCTATACTCGAGTGTCACATAAAGCAACCTTGTGGTGGTTGACCTGGAACCTTATTCCTACCCACGGGGAAATATGTACTTTCTTTTTTCCTCATCTATTATCTTTATTGGGATCAATATTCATCAATTTCCTTCCCAGTATGTAGTTTAATCCTGAAAATATCATCTGTTTTAACATAATGATTGGTTTAAAAGTCTGACATGACTGAATTTCAATCTTGGAACTGTTAGGACTGTTGCTTATCAATGATGGTTGCTGTCCAAAGTTCTGAAGGTTTTCCAAATCAAGAGTAACCTTTTTTAAAGAAGCCAAACAACCGAAATTAAAGAAGCCAAAAAAGGCATACAGAGACATTGAGCTTTGATTGAGGAAAAAGTTGAAAGAACGTAAAAGGAAAAGCCCAAAAAGGCATACAGAAAACAGCCGAAATTAAGGAAGCCAAACAACTGCCTATAGAAAAAGGAGTTCCAATCCACAATAAGAAAACCTAATGGGTAACTGCAGGAGTCTTGGTGCTCAAATATAAGCATTAGTCCAAGCCAATGATCAAATCCTTTCCCAAGATTTCTCCAAATCCCTAAAAGTGCCATCAGTAACTAGTTTCCCTTACCCTTTCTAGTTCGTTGAAGTGTCACCTTCACTAAGCAAATTGCATATTGTGGTATAAGCTTACTCGATCACTGTCAACTTTAGTGCCCCTTCTCACTTTGATCAGATCGAATGCATTTTTATCCTTTTAGCAGCAATCTTGTGACTGGAGTTTTTTGTCGCCATATGAAAGGGCAGATAAGTGGGTAACATTTTTTTTCCAATGATAAGACCTTCAAGTTCATCCAGTTGAAAGCGTTTTGTGGGGGGTTGCTAAATTGGTAATGGCCTGTTCTTTTTCTGCAGAGTTCTTGGACGAAGCAAGCTATAGAGGTTGAAAGCCCTCGAACAGTATCTGCATCAGCATGGGATCAAAGGCGTGAACGTCCTGATAGTACTTGTGCTCAAGTTGTCCACTCAAATGCTGATGCATTTGGTAATAGCGTGCCACCTGTTTTGACAGCCGAGTGCCAGGTGCAGAAAAAGCAACTTGGTATGCATTTGAATATTGGGCTGTGTCTGAGAACTTTATGAACTGTTAACCATACGTGTAATATCTTGTATTTCATATTTCTTCAGAAACTGTTTCCGTGGCTAGAGTTGAATTAGACGTGCACATAAATTTAGATTTACAACTTGAACTGTCTGCGGAACATCCAACCAAGCTAGCTAACAGACAACAGAATATTATGCTCGAGATAGGATCCAATGGATTTAATGAGCAGTTCAACAAAGGACAGCTTGACCTCAACTCTGAGAGTCCATCCAGCAAACTCAAGTACGAACAAACAACTGTTACTGGTCTTGCTACAAATCTTAAAGATTCTAAGTTGGATGTCACCGAGTTTGAGTCACCAACCAGCAATCCCAAGATTGACATTAAGAATAAAGATGTTACAGATTCAGGAGAATTTCCATCCCTTGAGCTTGGATTAAAAAGGCTTAGAGGAGTTCAAATGACAGGGAAAGCAGTCCAAGATGAGCGGAATGTTTTGAGACGCTCAGATTCTTCAGCTTTTTCTAGGTTTGTGAGAAATGGTCCATCCTTCTAAATATTGTTTCAAAATGTTGCGGCAATTGCCTCTTTGACCAATGAAAGTTCACTGTCCATACATTCACAGGTACAATGCTGGCTCAAATTCTAACAAGACTCGAACTGGGAATGCCGGAAGTAACTCTTCTCCTGTTCCTGGCTTGGAAGTTACAAACCAAGAGAACATGCAAGATATTCGATCTCATTCGAGTGGTAATCCTCCCAATCAATGCTCAAATGGAGATAGCAATAATATTGACATGGGGTCCACTACGAATAATGCATTTTCCAAGTCCATAGTCACTAATGAAAAGTCAGCAATGGCATCAACAGTCAACTGTTTGAACCCGTTGGCCCAACCTATTAAGAATGACAGTCTATCTGTTCCTCAGCAAGCTGATACTACCAATAATGGTACAATTACAACAATGCAAGCTCAGTCTAATTGTGTGCACAGGGAATCTCAAATTCAGCAACTTTGTCACCCGTATGATCACACTCGTCTGCTTGCCCAAAATAATCAACAAATGTCATCTGAACGTAATGATTTTGCATTAAAGAAAATATCAGCTGCCACACATTGTGGGTCAACCAATGTGTTAAATGGCCCTGTAGAAGGTAATGCAGCAAATTATAGTGTGAACGGTAGCGCCTCAGGCAGTAACCATGGAAGCAATGGCCAAAATGGGAGCAGCACTGCAGTCAATGCTGGAGGGCTGAATATGGAAAGTGATAATGGAATAGGTCGGAACAGTCGAAGTGGGGATGCCAGTGGAAGTGGAAGTGGAAGTGGTAGTGGAAGTGGAAACAAAGTGGACCAAGACAAAGTCTCTCAAAGGGAAGCAGCTTTGACAAAGTTTCGCCAGAAACGGAAGGAAAGATGCTTCCATAAAAAGGTAATGCTGCTTACTCCCTCTTTAGTCCAATGGCTGTTATGTCTATTTTATGACCCCTCGTCTTGTACTTTTCTCGGAAAGATCGTGATTCATATTTCTGGGGGCATTTTCTACGTCCAGTGTGAACCCTCCACTTTCATTTTTCTACCCCATGTTAAATTTCAGTCGATATCATATTTCTCCGCCCCACGTTAGATTTCAGCTAGTATCATATTTCACTGAGAGAGTAGCTATCAGAATAACAAGTACTTTGAGAAGAGTAATTCTATCCTCCCTTACTGTTATTTCGACTTGTTGTGCTGTCTTTACCAATAGTCTGTAAGTCATTGAGAAGCGCAGACACTGAAATTGCGCCTTGAATGAACACTGCACGGATACAAACACGTGTCTATATGACATGCATTTCTGTACATTTCATCGGAAAGGAAATTACTTTTTTTTGGGTAATGTTGCATAAAAGTTTGAATTCCTTTTTATTTTCTCAGATGAAATAGGAAACTATACTTGATGATTATAACACGATAGTCCGATAAAACATCCTACTCAAGAGGTTGCTAAACCTCGATCACTTCTTTCAAGCACAATGCATCAGGTGTGGGGGCGCAATATTTTTCATATTTGCGGCATAGTAAGATAGGGATTTCACTTGGAAAAGAAATTATTTGATATTAATGGATTTCCTAAGGTTCCAACTTACCAATGGGATTTTATCAATTATAATATATGCAGAAGTAGAAGTCTCGCATTGGTCTTTCATTTCATTGTGAAGTAATTGCATCTATTGTCATGCCTTACTTCTTCTGTGTCTTGCTGATGAGATTCTGACTTGTTCTTTTTCTGTTAAAAACTCATGTCTCAATACTTATTCCACAGGTCCGATATCAAGGCAGAAAGAAATTGGCAGAACAGAGGCCCCGTGTGAGGGGACAGTTCGTGAGACAAAACACAAGCGAAAACACGAGCAATGTCGGAGATGGCTAAAGCCATTGGCATTGTTTTGGTAAACAAACAAAGATTTGGTTTTCCCTTAACAAGAAATGTCCATGTGCATTTGGGAAAATAGAAAAATTAGAGTGTACCATTTTAGACAGAAAAATGATGTTTTTACTTAATAATTCTAAATTAGACAGACAAAAGCTGAACTGGACTCTGTTGCCAGTGGCTACCGGACTTCTAATTCAAGAAGGCCTTCTGCCTTTCTGCATCAGAAAACTCTACTTTAGTTTGTGTTTGGACACAATGTGAGTGTATTATTATTCATTGTTACACCTCTCTCCTTTCCTCTCTCTTCTGTACAACTGGAAAACTCTCACATTACTACCATTTGATACATAGCTTTCTTGTTGTGGTTTCATTTTTAATCATAGAAAAACTTCCTTCTTTTAGCAATGACGTATTTTTATCCAGGGGACCAATAAGATTGCAGATGTTGATGTCGAGCAAGCGACGAGTTTCTCTGTGCAAGCATGCAACCAACACCATTAATGGCTGGATGCTTTGTAGCTTCTGCTCATTACTGAGGTATCAATTTCTCCCATCATCTTGCTGCTAATTGTATTCGAGTTGCTTTATTTTCATTTCTCTGTTCTTTTAGAATTCTTCTTCGGTTCCAACTCTGTTATAACTTGATCTCTTACATTGTTGCAACCCAACATAAAGTGGATTTGGAGATCGAATTATTAAATATATGGATTAGTTTGGTATAGTTTGGATCAGAATATTTGATAAACCAAACCAAACTATTGATTAATGGTTGGGTCCCATTTAGATAAGAAGAAAGAAGAATTCAAATCAAAATCAATTTTTATTTGATTCCTCTTTAATTAAGTTCGGTGTAGCTTTCCACATCCTGAACTCTACGACGCATGTGCACCTCTCATTTTGTTTAATTTATTTTAACAACTCCCACGGACTTTTCCCCCCTTATTCTTTTCGGTCGCCGTATATCATTTATTGTACATTAATTGCAAAACTTGAACTTAATTTAATCAATCATCTCCTAAATGAATGAAATTGTTACCTTCAACATTATAATTAAATTTTAAATGTATGAAATTTTTGCAATTAAGTTGTTATAAGATGTATGAATAAAATTCTTGACATAAACTTTTCTAAAATTGTTGTAATTTAATCATATCTTAAATTAAATAAAATCTGAAAACCATGATATATTATTTACCATTGAAAGAATTAGTATTTTAAAGTGATATTAAGCCATTAATGAAGGGAAAATAAAAAACAGTTGATACGATCATTACAAGCTTAAACCATCTGGTTGTACACAGACGATTGAACATACACACGTAGGCGGTATATGTGGTCGAACAAGCTTGAATTTCGCGCCAGCGATGCTCGATTGGTGAAGACATAACTTGCCTAAAGTCCGACAAAGCCACAAAATCAAGGAAAAAAATGAATATGGGGTTCGAGTTTGTATCACAATGTCGCACGGTTGGAAATGTAATTAATGATTTACGTGAAGTGAAGTGGGTGAGTTGGTTTTTTTCTTTTTCGTTCCTAGACGCAATCAAGGACTGAGCACTTTTTTTCCAATTATATTCATTATTATGTTTATTAGAAAACATTTCGATGGTTAGAAATAAACTATACCACCTTGAGAGTACAAATTCTTTTAAATTATGAACAAGAAATGGATTATACTCTAAATTTTGATTTAAACCCTTCTTCACTCTCGTGTCAGGAGAAAAATGATTATTTAAAAGAAATTATTCAGATTTTGCAGCATGAAAATTTATAACTCAAGATGAATGTGTTTAAAAGATTATAACGTTTGTAATATTGAATTCTCTTCTCACTATTTTAAATGTGTGCGGATCAAAATCAATCATCAATAGTATAGTTCTTCATAAAATTAATTTAAATCATATTGTCATTCTAAAATTAATAAAAGTTCAAATTGAATAAAGTTACAAAAAAAAAAAAAAGAAAAAAAAAAGCAACATTTGCTAATCATAACATTCTTAAATAGTTAAGTATAGTAATCGGAAAATCAGTAAAGATGGTGGAAGTAATTTCATATGGAGGGAGGGTTCAATTTGGTAGCAGAAAGATACCATCACATTTTTTGCATAAAAATTTGTACTTTGTCCAAAAGCTCAGATCTACTGCTACAGAAAGGTTCTGAACTTTGTTTGAGAGAGAGAGAGAGAGAGAGAGAGAGAGAGATTTGGAATTATTTGCAAATAACAGAGGAAATTCATCCTCTCAGCACAACAATCAAGACTGGTAAAAAAAAAAAAAAAAAAAAAAAAAAAAAGAGGTTCTAACCTCCAGTTTTTGTAGACAGCACAGCAGAATGTGCATCTTTTTTCCTTTACTGCGTACATCCAAGGCTCCAGCACGTTCTTGTGTGACAATTTTGACACAAAATTCTAGCAACCATGGAATTAACAATTAGAATGTAGGAAAATTCTAACGTTATACTATAAAATAGTATTTGAATTTTTGTATTTATTTTAGAAGAAACAAGGATATATGTAACCACACAATAAGAAGCCCCCCTCTCAAATCAGAGCTACATCAATAGAGATGAAGTAACTTGTACGAAGTTACAAAAATCACTAAAAGTAAAGTGCAAGCGCATGCACACGGGACATATGTGTTTTGAAGAGGAAATTGCCACAAGATTGATCTCGATATCTTTGAATGAATTTTCATTGAAAAAAAAGCCATGGTGTTCATATTTGGCTACTAAGTACCTCTCCAATGACAAAAATGGATTGCCTAACCCACCTCTAAAATATCCTAGATAACGAAAGGTATTATTTGGTACATAAGACTTTCCGGTAGAACTTGGGCTAGACTTTGGTTGCGCGATGGTAAGCTGATTCGCTTTTGGGATGATGTTTGGCCGTGCCTCTCCTTAGAGATGCATACCATAATTTCTATCAATTCACAAGGTTCTCATGATCTCAGAGTGATAGACTACATGAAATATGAAGGAATATGAAGGAATATGAAGGAGAAAAAAAGTCTCTCTCCCTATTCAACTGCTCTAAATTCTAGTTTTTTTTCTTCCCACTTTTTGATAATTGGAGCATCGTTCACTCTCTACATTTCTACTTTTTGTATTATGCTCATGGTCTACTCCACGAACTCTAAAAGGGGCTTTACTCACTGCCTATAGAGAATAAGAGTTTTGAGTTATGAAGTTTTCGACTTACAAGCTTGAAACTAGGGATTTAAGTTAATTAGTTTTCAGCTTAAAAGCTTGAATTTAGGGTTGTTTTTTTGAAAAAACAAAAATGAAGAAGCAAAAACTAGATTCAATTGAAGTAAAATACCTGTATTTTTTGTTATCATGATCAATCAGACTTCTTCAGTACACTCAACAGGACCCCAGTGCTCAGACTTAATGCAACAAAACCAAGAGATGCCTCAGTTGAGACGTGGAATCCTGCAGGAAGAGAGATCAATGAGTCCTTGAATTTTGAAATGCATATCCACTTCCTAACAGATTTGAAATATCGAATTCGCGGAAGTGCTCACCAAAGAAATCCAGGATCATCTTACTCCCAACAAATGCCAAAACAACGCCTATAGACGGCTGGAAGGAGATATAGAAAATAATGAGAGAATTTCCTTCAGTGGACGTTCATAATAGTACAACCGAGTGACTAATACGATATCGGTTACATGGAAACGCCAAAACTGCTTTCAAAATCACAGGGAAGGCCAATGTATTTGTCCACAAATATATGACCATCAGATTGTTTCAAACGATTTTAATGTTTTTGCATTTTAATCAAATCATCTGAGATCCTACTCTATATCAATGGTACGCTCTTTACGACTTTCACAAAAGACATTTAAACTTGGGGTGTGCCAACTCCACCATTTTAAACTTGACTCTCTCCTGATTTTGTACAAGACTAAAGATTTTACCTGTAGGTACTCCAATTCCGACATACCATCAGATACAAGCACAAATAGGGATCTCAAACCTACAGTATATCAAAATGGTGGTCACTATGCATCTTAAGAAACTTAAATTCCAAAAGACATACGAACCGAAGTTACTTTAAACTTGATAAAGGAAATAAATGAACAAAAATGTGTTCTTTGATTTAATAATAGCAATGAAAACTCTTTATCCCATTACCATATGCTGTTCATATCTCGAGATGTAAAGAGTAAGAAAACAGCAACGTCAAATACATCATATCCACCCCCCACCAAAAAATAAAAACAATACACACACACAGAACACAGAGAGGTTAGTACAAAGGAAGGGCAACAGAATTACCTAGAATGGCAAAAAGATTAGACGTAAACACTATGAAGGGGTCCCTTGTAACACCAAAAACTGCAGGTATTGAGTCCACCTAGCACCAAGTTAAAGAAAAAGGAACGTTAACTGAGCATTTCCATAAACTAAAAATGTAAAGTCAAAAGATATCCTAATACATATACAGCATGAATATGAAAAACATACTGCAAATGCTATATCACTGAGCTCAATTACTGCTACGGTGAGAAGTAAAGGTGTTGCCTGTCCAAAATGTTCGAGACCTGTTAGAAATCATGTAAAAAATAAGTTTATATAATAGATTTATAAGCTTTTAATAGAATGATGTGACATGCTTTTCAATAAGAAAAAATTTAAGCACTCTTATCTTACACTACAAGAAAGCATAATCAATAATATTCCGAAAAGCAACAATATATTTTCACATGCTTGACCTAGTCCATCATGACTTACTTTCTTAACACCCTCCTGAAGTGTAAAAAAGCGATTCCCATCATAGTTAGCTGCAACAATTAAACAGGGGAAGTAAGATCTAACCATTAGCATAAAACGAGGCAAAACCCATTTGACTGTAAGCTAACCAAACAGACCTGAAAAAGTAACACTTTCATATATCGTTCTCTTGTATAATTAACAATAAGTGAAAAGGTTTGCTTGGAAAAAAATATCCATTCTACTGCAAGAAATTTTTATTTTCCCCCTTTATTTCTAGATAACTCCTCTCAATAGCTTCTTCATATGTTGCCAATCAAAATATAAACAGTATTTCAAGGAAAATCAATCATCATATTGATGAGGTTCGCAATTTTTCTTGCACCATACATACCCAAAAGGTGTAAAGAAGTCTAGTCTCTACTTCCTCTTAATAAATAAGTGAGCTAAAAAAATAGGACAAATGACCAAGCACTACACGAGTCCACATTCCAGCAGAAGAAAGAAACTCGAATATAATTGCAGAATACCTGCCACAGGGATTAATTTTTGACACGTCTTTACTACAAAGTTGTCTGATAGATCACTGTCATCCTCTTCATCACTGGCAAATAACTGCAGAAAGTCATGCATTTACGGTAAGAGATCCTAATAACTAAACGTGGGGGACAAGATGAAAAACTTAAAAATCAACCTGAAAAGATGAGAATAGAAGTATAGCAGCCAGAAGCAGGTTTACTCCTTCAAATCTCTGAAACAGTAGATATAGGTCTCAGGTAGACCATATAAGCAAAGTGGAATATAACATTGAAAAGAAAGTTACCTGCAAAGTGGCTGTTCCGAGAAGTATGATTGTTAGACGAAAGACAATTGCACCAGCAATACCATATGTAAGCACCCGATTCTATATTTCCAAACCAACAAATCATCAAGATGCATTGTCATCAAATTATACCGTAAAGCAAAATCATATTAATAGTTTGCAAGCAAAGGAGCAACTTAATTATCGACAGCTTTGCAGAAAGTTAGCACCTGATACTCGATTGGCACTTTGAAGTACTTGAAAATCAAAACAAAAACAAAAAGATTGTCAACTGACAAACTTTGCTCCAGAAGATACCTGAAAATTGTTGTCATAAAATAAGACATTAATAGAGCAAAGAGAAGGATAATAAAGTGAAGCATTCTAGTTCACGCAATCATGAGTTAAGGCATCTTCCAAATCTCCACATATGAGAATAAATGTTGAAATTAAAATACGGTTCTCGAGGAAGAGTACGTCTGCTACGGCTTACGCAGCATGCGTGATTCTTTGTGTTCTTTTGAGAAAAAGTAGGAAAGAACAGAGTGGAGTTCATTCCTCAAAGTGCATAAAAGTAAATTCTTCAGACGAGGCAGGCTAAAGTCACATCTATGATCTGACGATAAACAAAGTTAAGATCAAAGCTCGTATCATAGTATCAAGTGTATAAACATATACGTGCCCTCTTGTCCTAATTAAGCTGCATAGTCCTTCTACACTTCCATGTAAGGAATAGTTCAAACTTTTTCTTTCATGAATCCAAGTACCAATGTAACCAGAACTTACGGGACCTAGCAGTCAAATTGCATTCTGTATAATGTTTTCCCGTATACTATTTCCCAATTACCAATGAAGTTATAATTAGCATTTGACTCGATCCAATTCCATTTGTCGTCGTATAAACAATTCGCTAAAAGAGGACAGACAACTGAAGAAATTGTGTCTTTCAACAACAGTAGTATGCAGTACGCAACATACCCAGCGAAAAATTCAGTTGCCTTGCCCGTTCCATCTTTCAAGCCCACCCCGATGCCAAATGCCAGTGCACTAGCAACCTAAAACGGAGAATGAAAAATAGCTTATAAATCAAATGACAGCCAAACTAATCGATTTCATCCACAGATTAAAGATCAACGAATGCTTACACATAAAGCAACATTCCTAATTGAAGAAACTTTACTTTCGGTCCCCTCGGCCTTATTAGCTTCTGCAAATTTGTCTCACTGTTATCGTATGATGAACGAGCAACCACAAATGAAATATGTCTCTCTATTATCCACGTCTAATTAAAACAAACATGCACGAATATCTCCATTAACGTAGTAAAAAAACTAGATGAAACTCTCACTGACCTGCAGTAGATGGATCACCTTCCCTCTCGATTCGACTGCCGCGTCGAATCAGAGAGCGCGAAGCACGACGGCAATTAATGATAACTACAAATACGAATTCACACACACTCGATGAGATTAACGCCGATCTTCAGTATAGAGGGAGTAGGGAAGAGTGCAACCTGGGGAGAATTGAGGAACGCGATTATGGACAATCTCAACCGATGTCCGAGGATGAAAATGAAGCTGCGATGAAAGCCTGAACCATGGAGAATCGATCTTGGAAGAAATTTGAAGACCATGGTGGACGATTGAAGCCATTTCCACCGCTTCGAACACCAGAGACTGAGGCTTAACGAATCTTATCCATTGTTTTTCGGAGCTTCATTCCATGACGCTGAGTTAGAGAAACAGGTCTACCAAATCGACATATCGAATGGCTTTCGTCTATCTTGTCGACACGTCGTTCAAAGTCTTTGGATTTTCTCTCTTAAAAACATTTTTAAATAAATATTTCGGATAAAAATTAATTTATACCCACAAATTTTAAAAAACCAATTATAATAATTTAAGCTATAAGAGGGTTTAAATTAAATATATTCTTTTATTAAATTATTAATCTCAAAACTTTCCAATTTTATCTATTTCATTTTATTTTTAATTTTATGTCTAATAAATTTTCTAATTTTTAAATATAGGTTTAATTTATTTGATTTTTTTCACAAATTTATTAATATAAAATTAAAAAATTTATAATTGTATTAGACAAAATTCTATTTTATATCTAACAAATTAGTTAATTAAAAAAAAAATTGTCATTTTTTATTTTCAATATACCTTTAAAGATAAATTATTTTTATTAATGCCAACAAATTTTAATTTTTAATTACTAAATTTTAATTTTTTTTATACAAAGCACCATAATTTAATTAAAAGAAAAAACAATTTACAGCATATTTATTCACGGAGAAACGTCGGTAGATCGCGGGCTAAAATTGGAAAATCACTTCTGATGGTCCAATGAAAACCAACCACGTGGCATTAAGAAAAGAAAAATTTCACCTGTTTTCATTCTGATGCGAATTTATATCTGACCAGACTGAAACTGGGATAGAAATCTGCTCGGCGCTCTCTTTTACGCGGCAAATCGCCTCTGTAGCGTTCGTGGTTTGCAAGCAGTCTCCGATTAGGTTTCCGGCCTCAAATCTGCGCCTCCAATGACGACGGTAGCATCTGCAGGACTCAGTGACATCAGTAATAGCAAGAATCCGGTTGGAGAAAACCCTAATCAAGCCCTAGACCCTGCGATTTCTTCCTCTGACCAGCCTCCTGCCTCTATTCCTCCGTCGTCAACTGATGGCGGACTTTCCAAGGAAAGGGATGAACCCAAGGGCTCCGATAAGGCTTTGATTGAAGGGGATGGTGCATCGGTTTCTGATATCCAGAGGAAGATGCGCCGCGCCGAGCGTTTTGGGATTTCAGTGCAATTGTCTGAAGAAGAAAAGCGTAACACTCGAGCGGAACGGTAACGCTTTTTCTTTTTTTTAGTTTCTGCTCTACGATGCATGCATGTCTTGCATCCTTGTGCTGATGCGAATTTGAATCCACTTCTCTTGGAGATCATGCCTTTCTTTATACTTATTTTCCTGTGATTGTTTTGAATCTATTTGTTTTTCTCTTTTTACGGACAAATGCAATGATAAGTCACTGGTTTTAATATTACGTTACTATGTCATGAACTTCCTGAGTAGGCATTTTGACAAACTCAAAAGTTTATATATCTCTCGTCATAAGTTCGACCTATGGTTTGCGTATGCAGTGACGAGGTCACTTGGTACTTGTAGATTAAGATTTGCTGGAGCATATCAACCCTGTATCATTATCTAGTCTGCATCGGTTTTATTGCACAATCTTATTGTTCATATTCTGGTAATGGGTTGAAATTTTACTCGGAATGGTATAATTTTAAATCCAAAATGATTGGACTGGCTTATTGATATATGTCAAATATCGTTCACTGTTATATCTACCTGAGAGAGAAAAAAAAGGATCTATTCTCAAGGGAAGCTTGGAATAATTTGTTATGCCCTCTCCATCTATCTCGATACTTCCCTACTTGTGCCTCTCAGTGCACGGAGCAGCTACGCTCTGGCACTTCTTTAAATGTGAGAGCCTTTTCGTCTTGTTTTTTCCAGGGTGTTCTGTAGTAAGTTCGGCTGTGCTAAAATCTTCTTAGATAAGTTGAAAAATTGGGATGTTATGTGGGACTTAATTCATTATTGGGGCTTATATTGGTGTTCTCTTCTTGTTTCTATTATTAAAATATTCACCTTTATCTTTAATTTTCCAAGTTCTGTTAAGAGCCATGTATTTTTTATTTTTCTATAAAACATCTATCATATTGATTGTTGAGGACAATAACAGGTTTGGTATGGGTACCACAAAAAATGGGTTGGGAGCATCAAATAAATCAGAGGAGGTGAAGAGAAAAGCTAGAGCTCAGAGGTCTGTACTATGTCTTATGGATTGAAGTTCCCCCTGTCGAATAAAGAAATTGTATTTATTGACTTTTGCTCATTCATCTTACCTTTCAATCTTTTTCTAATCTTTTTGGTTCTTTAGGTTTGGGCTTTCTGCATCAGTGACTACTGAGGATGAGGCAAAGAAGAAAGCACGCCTTGCGAGGTTTTCATCGTCGAAGCCAGACACCCAGGAGGAGGAAAAGAGGAAAGCAAGGGCACTTAGGTACTGGGCTTGAAATTTTGCTTCCCTGGTTTGGTTGTAGTTAAATGAAATGCTTCCAGTTCTGTCATCTATGGTTTGTGAAGATTGTGCATGGAGTGTATAAACATTAGAAATAATGCATCTAACATATCGTTTGTTTTTCTCTTTATTTTATGGGGTGCAGGTTTTCTAATCCAACATCAAACTCTCTCACACAAGTGGATGGGAAAGGAAACATTGAGACGGTATTGTTACCCTTTTTAAGTTTATTTTTCTTTCTAGTAGGAATTAGGGAACTGTAGTATATACTTGTCTCCAATGCTCTTACTCCCATTAGGCAAGGTTGGAGGTGGTGCCTGAAAAGAACATTCCCTTTTGATGGCAAGATTTCTTTTGTTTGTAAATTTTTTTTGGTGGTTCGTGTTTTTTAAGAATCTGATTGGCATTCAGGCTGTAGAAACTGCATCTTAACCCAATGTATAATGTTTCTTGTTTAACCTGTGTTATCTAATCTGATGGTTGATTTCTTTCTATGGCAGGTCTAGTATCCTGGTTAGGGTTCCCTGTAATGGCTTCCATACCCATGTGCATTCCTTTATATGATTATGTAGTGCAAAAGTCTTCCATTCTACGGGCAGATTCAATACTGCAAGGTGCTGTACTAGGTATTGCTGGGAGAAGAGGTTCCCTAGGTTCAGTTGTGTCAGGATGTTAATTATCTGGTTAGTTGTTATAGTAATAGCAAATACCTCCATAGTTCAAGCCTATCTTACAGTTTACTAAGAATATCAGAAATTTCTGAAGTTTTTAACCCCCCAACGTTTTGATTATCATCTTCAGTTTATCTTCTCTGTGATATGACAAGTTGGATGTTCATGATATCATTTGAACGGCAGTGCTAAGTTTCTTTGTGAATTGGTAACAACATACACTGACTGGTTGAAATTTACTAATTTTGTCAAATTGGCCGTTAGTATTAGAGAAGTTAACGCATCTTGAATTTCTTTGAGTTAATATCATCAGGTTTTTAGTAGTCTAACTAGAATTTAGTTTTTATTTTTTAGGTTCTTGTTCCTTTTCATGGTAGGATTTTCTTTTTACTGATGGTAATAATGTAGGATTAATGGAGAACTCTCAATCTATGGAAAAGCTTGCATGTATACCTTTTACCTTTTCTTTTCCAGAGAGAGATCAAGAGTCTGAGCACAGCTAGCTATTATCCAATCATTTACAATTGAGGTTTAATCACTTTCTATGATAGCAGCACATCTCATCTCATCTCATCTCATGGCATCACTTATAATTTGCACATCATGGAAATGACTACTCATTTTTCAAACACCTACTTTTTCTATAACCTGCCGGAATACTTTGATTAGGATGATCATGTGTTGAATGTTATTTAGAATTGCCGTTCAAAATATCATCATGAGATAATAGCTCCAACTTCTGTGAGAATAAACTGAAGATAAGATAAATCTTTGGAGGGGAAGAAAGTATCAAATCTGTTGGTAAGTGGATAGAATTCTGTCTTCTGACTTTGGAGTTTCTGATATTCTTGTTTGGTAAAATAGGATAGGTGAAGTCTTGGAGGTATTTGTTGGCTCTCTTAGTATCTGCATTTATTGAGGTCTGTAGCTGAGAATGGATTGTACTCCACAAATAGGTTTCCCGTTAAAAGTGTTTGTTGTTTCTTTCTTCTTTTCCTTTCTCTCTTGTCATAGTCAGTTAGCAAGTATGTGTATCTAGTTTGTTTTATATTTTTGGTTGGATGTAATGGGTATGGTATGGAAGGACCGCAACATTTATACTAGGGAAACGATATTTTGATTAAAATGTCTTGTGATGTATATGTTTTTTCCTCCATGCTTGTCGTACCGTACCGGTGTATTATTGAACGTCTTGTACGATTTTGTGATTACTAGATGGAAGCAAGAACCTTAAAGATATTCTTATTTACTGCATATTTAGTAATCTTTTCTTGTGCTTATGTTCTTGGGAAGGCTGCTCCATCTTTGCTGAAGAGAACATCAATCTGGTATGTTATGTTTCTTATCCCATCTATATTTAATAATATTCTTCTTCTTCTAGCCATGGTTTAAGTATCATATCAGTATTTTCTTGCTTGTTGTTTCTGAGGTCTGGTTCTTACTAAGATAGGTTAAAAATGTGGTTTCTCTCATTTTACTTTTTACTTTTTAACTGCGATCCCAGCTTTTTAGGCCCGGTCGTTACCCATTAAATTTTTTGTTTTTAGTTTTTGAAAATTTAAGCTAAACCAAAGAGGCGGGCGGACAAGGGGGGAAAGTTCTCCAAGTTCTCCGTTTCTAGTTCCGTTTCTAGTTCTCCTGTAGTTGGAGGCGGGCGGAAAAGGGGGAAAGCTCTCCGTTCCTAGTTCTCCTGTAGCTGGATTCTTCGGAACCACAAGAATCGTTAGTTAGAATGGGATTCCAACTCAGTACGATGAAAGTTGTAAGCTGTGTTCAGGGGAGTTGTTGTCTATCGTTGGCCTCTATGATAGTATCAGTCGGGGGCTGTTCTTTGTATTTGTTATTTACTTTTTACATGTATTTTCCAGAACCATAAAAATTAGTTTTTTTAACGAACTTTGTTTTTTGGGAATAACACCAAATTTTTTTAAAAACTTTGTTTTGATCTTACTATATCGAATGTATTTTTGGAAGTTAGAAATAAAAACAAATAAACCTATTAGTAATTAGTTAAACTGTTACTTTTTTTTTACTATCTTCTTTTTCTTTTTGGAAAAAGAAAAATCCCTTAGGGTCGTCGTGGATTTACTACATCTTGTCGATGATGTATGATGGCATGTCGGGTTATTTATATTTTACTGAAAAGAGGTGATATTACAATTCTCCAATCAACTAGACCAACTTATCTTCATTTAAACCTAATTTAGATTCCATTTCATAAGATTCAAAGTTCACTATACAAATTAATTTAATGTCAGACCTAACTTTTTACTCTTACCATCAGTATCTACATACATGTGTATACATTTATTGTGTTAACTTATAAAGAAAAATATCCCTCGTATAAAAAATATTTTTATACTTTCAAATGTTAATTTAATGTATCACAAGTTTTTTTTTTTTAATTTAGAGAAAGAAAAAGAAAAAAGAAGAAAACGACAGAAGGCATTTGAATCTTTAACCTTCTCTCGATACATTTTGTCCCAGCCTTTGAGGTTACTTTTATTAAAAGAATAATTTTAAAAAAAAATAAAGAAATAATTTCTCTCTGTCTCTCATAAAAAGAATTACAAATGGCAGTTTGGTCTCTTTCTCTTTTTGCAAAAATTAAAATTAAAATTAAAATTATTATTATTATTATTATTATTATTATATGATAATATAACAGAGAGATAGAGATTGAGATTCTTACAAAAATATTACAACAAAACAGAATAATTTACATACTCATTATGGCTTTCATTTGATTTCTTCTCTCAAATGGCCTCTGGACGTTTCCTCTGATGACGTGCTTTACAGCATCAGGAACTTCTGTTGCCCTCTCATTGATCCCCTTCATCTTCATCTTCATCGCCGCCGGTGCCGCTCCGGGGGCCGTCGCCGCCAAATTATCTATGTAATGTTCGTTCTCTCTCTCCTTTCCTTCTGCTGAAAAGCTTCAAGCAATTACGAAGCAATGATAGTCTCAATTAGTCTCGAGTCTAGGTTAATTCGTGTATAAATGGTGAAGTTTTGATACATTGTGACAGAATTTTGGTACCTTTGATATTTTACTTGAGAGATTTGAGAGGATCGGTGGGAATCGGTGCTGGAACTGTTGGGAGATTTGGAGTTAGGGCTTGAATTGGCTCGATCTGGAGAAATCTGATTAGGTTTGTTATCTATGATGATTTCTTGAACTTTCTCGCCTTTATTGTCCGAGATTGTTGAAACGAGACTCTCTGATCTTGATTCTTGGACTTCTGTTTCTTTTGTGGCGGAGGAATTTGTGGAAATTTCTGTTGAATTTGAATTTTCTGAGGTTACTGATGTGGAGGCAATGTTGAGGGATTCAAGCTTCTTCATCAGGAGTTTAAGCCTCCTCTCAGCTTTGTTCCTTGCCTCTGTCTCCTTTCTAATCTGATTCTCCAACTCTATCAACTTCACAATAACAGAAGAAGAACTTCGTGAAAATGTTAGAGAATGGAGGCAAATAGAAATGCAGAATGTGAACTGTGATCAAGAAAATCTCCATTACCTTTTTCCCCATAACCTCTGCTTCTTCTTTGGCCGATCTCGAAGCTTGTCTCTCTGCAAGCAATCTTCCTCTTAAGCACTCTAAAGTCTTCAAACCTTCCCCAACTTCCATTTTCTTTCCACTGCAAGCAAATCAATCCATTTCACTCCCAATACTCATATCCATCTCAAGATTCTGAACCACATAGAGGAAAAAACAAAGAGAAGTGGAAGAGAAGAGAGAGAGAGAGAGAGAGAGAGAGAGAGAGAGAGAGAGAGAACCACCTCCATTGTCCATCTTCTTTGCAAGTAGTAGCCACCATTTTCTCTGCCCTAACTTCAGCAATCTGCTACCTTCACCATGAAAGCAATCTGTGAGCTCAAAATGAGAGAAAACTAGCAGTGCAGTGAGAAATGAAATAGTTAGAAATCTGGGGAGAGAAGAGAAGGGATTTTGGAAATTTGAATTACTTGATTCGGTGTTGTTGTTTGTTTCAGAAAACAAAGATGTTGTAATCAATGTCAGAACACCCAGAGCCTCCTCCTTGGCCTTCGGCCTCTTTCTTATATAAGAAACCAAACCCACAGCCTTTGTGACAGGTGTTCATCCACTTCAAAGCCCATGCAATTCCTGTTCTAACCCATAAATTTACTGAACATGATAGAACAATTTGGTTACCTTTTTCAAAAGCCAAGCTTTGGTGGTTGAACTTCTAAACTATAATGCTCACTTTATTGTTTGCACACACATAATGGATTTCTTGTGAAGCAATAATCTGCCATAGTCTATGATTATTTCATCATATTAACTTCATTTTTTGTTTAGTTCCATTTTAGAATGTTATAAATTACTTGGATCCCATTATGATTTCTTTTTTTTTTCTTTGCCTTATTTTTCAACAAATACATTAAAATAAAGTGCGAAAACCTTAAGATTTGAAATTTGAAAAATATATAATTAGTTAAGCGAAAGAGCAAATAAAAAATAAAATAAATCTTAAAATTAAGGTTTTACGTGGCGGTTGATTGTCACGTGAGGTCCCTGAATTTTGTGTCCTTCCCTTGCCGCTCACATTTATAGAGTCTATGAAGTATCTTACAGATTCAAATTTCAAATTTAGGGCATATTTTTGGACTATTTGGTCATTTTTAATTCTTTTTTTTTCCTTTTTCTAGAAAATGTGTCCACTTGACTATCTTTCAAGACTTCTCTCTTCTTTTTATTCTTACTTTGCTATCATCAATTTCTAGTAATTTTTTTTAAACAAACAAAAAAAAAAAACTTAAATTTTCTTTTATTTTTGGAAAGCTACATGTAAATTTACCACTTTCACTTCATTCATCTTAATTTTTTTAATTAAAAAACTAATGAGCTTTCAATAGCTCATTTACCAATTTCCTCAGACTTTTAAATATATTTCTCAAGAATTCTGTGTCTAATAAGTTTTTAATATATACAAAATTTTAAAAATTAATTATTTTACTTGCATACAATTTTACTTCTAATAGAAATTTGAATATGATCTATAAATTTAAAATAATTTCTAACCGCGATGAAAAATCTAAAATTAAAAGACATCAAACTACGGAGACTCTAGTTGAAATTAAAATTAAAAATTTTAAGGGATTATTCAATATTTCTTAAACAAAATTTTAAAAGCTTTGAACTTTCAAGGCATGGCTCGGGTGGGGGCATATGTAGCAATTATCATTCTCAATTATGTGATTATTTTTTTAAAAATTTTAATTTTTTTTATTTAAAGAATTATTGTCATTATATATATATATTTTACTTTCCCAAAATTTCTTGCATTGCACTCGACGACTCCACTTTTAAAGCCCTTTCTTTAAGAAATGGGTTCCTATGCATGATTGTATTAAATTAAAATAGTGCTAAATTCGATTTTATTTTATTTTATTTATTTCTTTTTCGTATATGTTTTATTTAAGTTAGAAATGTATTTAAATTCATGAGTCTTCAAGTTTAAGCTCCATCAATAAATTTTACTTACTTACTATAGTTAATATTAGTTTAATTAATAATTTATAATTAATTTATAAAATAAAAAATTAGCTAAAATACAATTTATAGCTTTTAATTGTGAATTTTGTCGATTTATAAATTTTAAATTATTTTCGTCAGCCGTAATGCCTTGTTTGTAAAATACACGAAAAAAAAATATAAAAATAAAAATGCGCGTGTAAGAAATCCGGGAATTTAGGTAAAAATCATTCTTTATTTGCAGAAGACGGTGACGAGGAGAGGAGTTCGAGCAACTGATAATCGTCAATGAACCAATAGTTTTCACAGGTGTGTTTCTGCGAGTTCATCTTTCGAATTGAACTAATAATTTCTACTCCATATTGTTTGAATTTATCAGAGGAATATTAATTTCTCCTGGGAATCGAAATGATCGGTTTTTGTATAATTAATCGAGGGTTTTGACCTAGCGAAGTACTGATTTGGAATTAGAGAAACCTCTGATTTAATCGAAAGGGTTTTCGTTGCCTCGAATTGCTTGCGAAAGGTGTTTTAGAGGCATTTAATACTGATTTAGGGTCTATGATTGTTTCATTGGAGAAGAAATAGGAAATTTGAGGCTTAGATATCTATATATAAGCATCTTCTTCTAGGTTTCTCAATTATTGGTGAGAGAACCGCCAAATCATTCTCTGTTTTTGTTTCTTGTTTCAATTGTCTCAAGCTTTTGAAGTTTTGAAATCTGATTCTGCCTCTGAAACTTGATGGATGGCACACGGGCATGCTTTTTTGGGCGGAGGAAGCCTGCTGATGTTTGGTCAAATTTGAACCAAATAGATTTCGGGACTAATTACCTTTACCTTTTTATTTGAATTTATTCTGGATGAAAGGAATACTCATGAACATATAATTCTTCATCTGTCTTATTTGATTGGAAAGATACGTTAGCTTTGTTTTGTTTTGCCCAGAGAATCTAATTTGTTTAAGTTCAGTGATATTTCCATCTTTGAGCCACTACAAAAAGTATTGTATACAATAAAGAAGTAGAAATTTCTCATGTATCTGACATGTGTGTGTAGGGTTATATATATATATATAGATATGTATATATAGGGTTTACCTCAGAAGTTGAAAATGAAGGTTGGACCTGAAGTTGAAAGAACTTCAAGTAAAATTTGATTTTCTGATGTTTTATTTTGCCTGTAACCTCTGGTTTTTGTTAATTATTTCTTGTATGGTAATAATTTCTTGTACTTCTCTTACAAGAAAACATGGGTAGGAGCTCTGACCGATCTAGTGATGTTACCGTCCAACTCCACCGCTAGTAGATATTGTTCTCTTTGGACTTTCCCTTCCGGGTTTCCCCCAAAGTTTTAAAACACGTCCAATAGGGAGAGATTTCCACACCCTTATAAGGAATGTTTCGTTCCCCTCTCCAACCGATGTGGGATCTCACAATCCACCATCCTTGAGGGCCCAGCGTCCTCGCTGGCACACCACTCGATGTCTGGCTCGGATACCATTTGTAACAGCTCAAGTCTGACAATACTGCTAGTGGTGGGTTTGGACTGTTACAAGTGATGTGTAGTGTTATCATTGGATTGGAGCTCAAGTCAGACAATATCTGCTAGTGGTGGGCTTAGACTGTTACAAGTGATGTGTAATGTTATCATGGATTAGAAGTACTAACCAGTGACAGAGCGAAAGTGAGATTCACATATTTATTGAATTTAGTATAACTAGCAGATGCTCTTAAAATAAGCGAACTTACAAAAACATTTCTCACGAGTTATGTTCTTTCATTATCTGCCTTTTCTTCTGCCCCACGTATGTTGCTTAATTCACTTTCATTTTAGCTTGAGCTCTCATGACGTTCTGACTCAAATCAACAAAACACCAATTTTGGCTACATACCCTTTTTAGTAACCTGAAGCTGTTACGTTTCTTTTTCTTCATAGGACGGTGCGTTTGCTGCGAGAGCTCGAAGTAAAGGTTGTTTAAATGGAGATCCCGAAAAATGAACAGGATACTGAACCTTCATTTTCCAATGTTTATGAACTACCAGGAGAGCCTGCTATTGTAATTAATGGGGTGCCTGATATACCTGCTTGTGACACTCCCCTTGCTCTTTGTAATTCTCTGAAAGATGAAAATTTACCTGGAAGTACAGGTTTTGGTGAGTGGTTAGAAGGAAGGGTTGTAAACAAGATGTTCGGTGATAGGTATTACTACGGTGTCATAATCGAGTTCGATAGCGATACAGGATGGTACCGAGTGGAGTACGAAGATGGAGATTTCGAAGATCTCGATTGGCATGGACTAGAACGGGTGCTTTTGCCCATGGACATAACAGTTCCATTGAGAACATTAGCGCGGAAGACTCTGAAGAGAAGCAGGAAGGCTGAGAAGAACAGGAAGAACAAGAGTGGAAACAGTAGGGGCGATCCCCAAGAAATGGAGAGGAGGAGGAAGAAGAGTGAGGACGGTAAAGTTGTGTTACCAACAGAACCTGCAGCCTGAGGGAAATTCTAGCTTCTTTGTTTTTTCCTTTCTTTTTGAATGGGAATATGAAGGAATTTGGTCCTATATTGGTTAGTAAAAGGGTTGAAGAACCAGGAGTTTTGGCACTCTTTCTTGTTCATTCTTTGCTTTAAGCACGTCTAAGCATATAATTATAATGGGTAATTTTGTTTGAAGTTTAGTGGGTAGTGTTTTTAAAGATTTTAAATCAAAATCCAATTTTGATAAGCATAGATTTAAAACGAAATCGGATTCTCAAGATGTTAAATCGGGTTCTCAAGAATTCATAGAAATCGGATTCTCTTTTAAGAAATTATTTTTCGTTTAACTTTTTTATTTAAATAGTTAATCTCAGCCTAAAACCTATTGAGATTTCACATTCGTTAGAGAAAATAACAAAACATTCCTTACAAGAGTTGTGAAAATCAATCCTAGTAGACGCGTTTTAAAATCGTGAGACCACGATATGTAACAGACTAGAGCAGACAGTATTTGCTAGCGGTAGGCTAGGACAGTTACAAATGGTATTAGAGTTGGACACAAAATGGTGTGTCAGCATGTAGTCCCCAAGGGGGTGAATTCTGAGATCTCACATCGGTTGGAGAGGGAAACAAAACATTAGTGTGTGGAAACCACTCCCTAGTAGACGCGTTTTAAAAACGTGAGACTGACGACAATACGCAACGGACTAAAGCGGGTCGTCAGAAATGAACACTCCCATTGATTCAAGAGTGCACAAAAGTTCTCCCATTGATTCAAGAGGACATACTTATATTTGTTTGTGATTAGGGTCATTTTTATACAGAACTTTACATCATATAACTTCAACAATCTTATTTTTCATAAAACTTCAAAATCCAAATATCCTTCCTTACAGATGCAGTTCTTTAGCCCAAACAAACTGCAAACTTAGTGAAAAAAGAAAAGATTTAAGGTCACTTTAAATGAATGTGATTAGTACATGGAGGCTTGAGATAACGAAGATTCAAGTCATAACTCATAACGCTAACAAAACGCCCAGCCATCGAGCCAACACAAAATATGCGTCGAATCTAGATGATAACAGTTACTAATTATTGGAGAACCCGCATCAAAACTTGGTTGTTCAAGCAAAAGCCTCTGTTCTTTGTAAGAAATGCATGCATTGCTTGTGTTGGTGAAGGGAACAGAACTGTAGCCATTCTCATGGGTTCTGGAAAGGATGCCCTACAATGATGTATAAATGATGCATCACACAAAAATTCCTACAAGTAATACATACAAATTATGAACTTTGTCGCGAATTATCGATCCTTACCTGAAAAACATATTGATCGAGGTTGCATCATAGTCACAGCCCAATAAGAAGCGTTCGACGTCTTCTACCAATGCATTTCGGGGTATTCCTTGCAGAAGGACCTATAAATGCTCAAATCCTCAGTAGTATCAGTTTTCTCCTCATCTAGGGAACAATATATTGCAAAGAAAATTGAATCTCACAGAAGAAAATTCAGAACCAACCCAGTGTTGAGAGTACAACCCTATGGCCAGGAAGGTAGCAAATCCTCAGTCTTGAAGTCTCAAGTTTCAATTGAAATTTTAATCATTACGGTGCATGGTTTTTATTTTTTACAAATGATCTTAAGATAAGAACCTTTAATCTTCTTGGTTTGAAGCAGTCACTACAATTACAATCTTGAGAAGGTACTAAAAGGAGACTCTAACCATATGGACCCTAGCTAACATTTTTACTTCTTTCTAAATAATTTAACATGAAAAAGTAGTTCTCTATAAACTGATAAATTTGGAGAACGCAAGGCACGATCATTGAATATGCATGCATGATCCTTGAAACCATATCATTCAACCACATGAAACCTTTCTCTAGTTATTAGACAAACAAAGTCAAAGTAGGATGAGTTGGTGTAACAGCTCAAGCCCACCGTTAGCAGATATTGTCCTCTTTGGGCTTTCCCTCAAGGTTTTTAAAATGCGTCTACTAGGGAGAGGTTTCCACACCCTTATAAAAGAATGCTTCGTTCTCCTCTCCGACCGATATGGGATCTTACATTTGTAACAGCCCAAGCCCACCGCTAGCAGATATTGTCCTCTTTGGGTTTTCCCTTTCGGGCTTCCCCTCAAGAGTTTTAAAACGCGTATGCTAGGGAGAGGTTTCCACGCCGTTATAAAGAATGTTTCGCTCACCTCTTCAACCGATGTGGGATCTCACAATTGGTTTCTAATCAAAGATGGCAAGGGCAAAAACAAGAATATAATTGAAAATAGAGATTTATCTATTGATAATGAGTTCATAGTTCAAAGAAAAAATGGCATTACAGTTTTTCCGTTGTAAGGTGAAAGAACATCCCACTGCGAACGATCAGCCTGAAATTCAGAGATAAAAGTTATAGAATTCTCAAAATTTGAAAGAAAAAAACAAAAAAAATAAATCCATTATTAGATAGGTATTCATTAAAACATCACCCGCTCCAATCTGTACAAGCGACCTTTTCTTCCGATCACTCGAAACGCATTATCATAAGCCTGACGGGAAGGGAACTGCATCATCCTGATTACGACATCCATAAATATTTAATGAAAACCAACCTCAAACATCAGTGTTACTCAAATACATATTCATAGTTCTTAAATAATCAATTGAGTTGCTCCTTAGAAATGCAATCCGTTTTGAGATTACAAGTCACAACACACTTAAAGAACACATAATCAATAGGATCAAAAGGGTTAAGGATGCACTTGCATTAAAATGATCAAAGGATCAAAAGGGCAATTAGATATTCTTTGATCATTGTAGTTCAAACAATGCAGTAGGAATTGAAAGCATCTATATCCAAAAATAAGCTAAAAAGAAGAATATTACATAGAGGTTGGTGTAAAACTCCGATTGTATTCAACTTTGACATCATCCAAATTCAAATTACACCCGTCGAGCAAATTGACAATGTCCGTCTTAAGTGTATTCCTTGTGATACCATACAATTTTCCGTACACCAAACCTGAAACAAAAAACTCATTACGCATCGCACCACGCAAAATCAGACGAGAAATGACACCAGAATAGCAGTAAGTACTCCAAAAGGATTTTGTAGCGAACTAAATGCATTCCAAGTATCCCAAAAATCAAAGACATAAGAACTAAATCGATTAGAACAATCGAGTAAAGGAGAAAGAAAATTGTTCCCAAAATTTTAACCCGCCACCATCTATAAACCCTAAACCTCTGGATATATCACATAAAAACATTGCCCGGACTCGACAAAGACATTGGAACGAGATTCATACCTGCTGTTTTTGATGTATCAAGAAAAGGATCGGCGGGCGGTTCCAAAGGGGGTTGTTCCCCTTCCGTCGAGAAGAATCTTGGAGATTGACGGAAAAACACAGGGAGGCCATGATTTGGCCTTGCAGAAGAAGTAACGAAGTGCGATCCAAGTGCCTTACGGAGCAGACTGAGGGTCGACATTTTTGGCAAAGGAGGCGATGTTGGTGAAGGATTGAAGAAGGATATGAGAGTTTAAGACTCGTTCACTGAGCTGAGGGGCGGTGGCAGTGGCTGCTTCACCCTCTAAAGTTCGAACAAATATTTTGAGGTTATTGATTATTTTTTTCATACGTTTGTGGAAAAAAAAATTCCATTTTTACCCCTAAAAAAAATCCACTTTTTACCTTTTTCTAGTCGGATTAATCCTGACCAACTCGAAAAATAATTGGCCCTTGTTTTCGGCGTTAATAATGTATTGTTGCTTGTAAATATAATATGTATGGTAGATAATTATGATTTTTTAAATAATTAAAAAAAAAACTCATAACTTAAACGAGTTACTTGTACGGCAATGAGGCAGCTCACTGTTTGGCTACCTGTCCAACATGAGCTAAGTATCACGGTCATGCTTGTCTAAGACTTGTTGTCTATGGTTGTATGTCAAATGTCTCGTTCATGCTTATCCAAGATGTATTGTCCAACTTTTTTTTACATGCTTTCATCTTAGATAGGTATTTACTATTTCATGTTGTGTCAATATGGAGATGTATGACAGTTCACCAAAATCATGTTTACACACTTCAGGGCTAAAATGTCTCAAAATATATGACTAATTGTCTCTTCCTCCTACCCGGGTTATATGCTATCAAAGTCGTTGTTGCCTAATCACTTTTCGCTTATAACATTGTTTTTTTTCAAATTATTTTCAACCATTTCCTCGCTTACATTTCCTAAAACATTTCTCTCAAACTTGATTTGAGGCTCGAGCATACGTCGATGTTGTCCGCGAAGTATGAATTTTTCACAACTAACTTGTTCGCTGGTTTAGAATAAGTGCCGGACAATCGCTATTTCTGGCACTACAAAAGTGCGATTGTGACATTGAACATTTAGAAGTTTTGTTAGATGATTGCCCACCAATGTTCTTACTAATAAATATTTGACTATTTTTTAAAACAAAAAAAAGTTTCGATCAAATTTATCATTTAACCAAAAAAAAAATTATAATATAATTTATTTTACAGATTTTTTTTAAAAAACTTTTAAAATCCACATTATTTTATTTATTTATTTTAATAAACCCATAGTTGTCATTTTACACATATTCCATATTTTAAATATAAAAAATGTCAACCTAAATGTATGAAAAGAAAAGAGGAAAAGAAGTCAAACTTACATCATTCGGGGGGGGGGGGAATAATCCAGTACAGCAGTTCCATACTACGGCCGAGAATCGACGGCAAATAGCAATCGGTTGCTGTGCAAAACCCAGCCTTCAAGATTACGCCACGCAACCACCATCACCCGATGACGTGGATATCACAACACGTGGCAAAGATTTGGCATACGAACAGTTTACCATTGGTGTAAGCGTATCACAAACGCAAGACCCCAAGTCCCTTCATTACCCCCACAGGTTTGTTCGCACGCCAAGGACCCAAATCGTCATACCCTCGAAGCTTCCGTTTGATTCAATCGGAGGTAAAACAAGTCGGCCACCGCCTTCTCCGTCGCCGGATAACTCATTGATCCCGTCGTTTTAACAGAAATCCGATTTTCGTGATTTTAGTTTTCTGGATTTGATTCAGGCGAGTTGAGTATAGGGTTTTGATTAATTCGCGATATGCCGATTCGGTGTAGTACGAGTTTCGAAGTTTTGACGGTTTTTCTTCTTGTTTCGGCATTTCTGAGCGGCTGTTCAGGTAAAATCTGATCGAATAGATGTGAGATTGTTGTTTTTGGTTTGATTTGGTTTTTGTGTTTGTTGTTATTTGCCATTTTGTAGGATGGGATTGAATATTGGAAATGTTTTTCAGGGGGCGTAGAATCGGCGGTTGTTACGCTTGATTCTATCGTAATATACAAGACGCACGAATGGTTAGCTTCGAAACCGACTGTTTATTTTCAATGTCAAGGGGGAAATAAGACGAAATTGCCTGATGTACAGAAAGTGCATCTTTTATACAGCTTCAATGGTGAAGAATCTTGGCAGGTTTGTGGTCTCTCTCTCATTGAGTTGTTTTGAATAATGTTAAAGCTTTTCCAACTTTGCTTTTCCTTCTTTTCATGCCTGACTTTATTGGATGTTGTAATTTCACTCACGGTTTGATAATCATTTGATTTTAGATTTAAGCTTACATAGGTTTGAAGGCTAAAGAAAGTAATTTCCAAAAAAACTTATACAAATTGGAAAGTAACATACCATTAGGAGATTTTAATATGACAATTGTAACTTTTCTATGTCATTCAAAACAAAAACCTTTTGAACTCTTTGTTGCAAGAAACATAGTTTAATTAAGATTTCTGTTTTGGTTAAAAGGCACATATTTCCTCTTTCATTTATCCCAACTGAATTAAGGGATTGCATTGCATACACAGTAACAAATGGCACTGTTTACTATTGTTGTTTTGGTTCCAATGTCGAAATACTATTTCTGTGCTTTCAGCCATTGACTGAATTTAAAAGCAAAAAGTGTAAGCGATGTGGGTTCTATGAGGAGGACAGCATTAAATCTGATGATGTATTTGAAGAATGGGAGTTTTGTCCATCTGATTTTACCGCACCCGCTGGGGAATATGTTCGATACAACAAAAAAGAGTTCAATGCCACTTTTCTGTGCTTGCTGTGCACAGCTTATTCCAATGGTTAGTAATATTCCATAGTTTATGACTCTTCTTTTAGTTGAATTAATATGGCCTTCATACAGCAATTAAGTAGAAGGTTTCAACTGTATATGGTTTGAGTAATTGTTGAGTTTTAAATTACTGAATGAATCAGTTCCCTTCTAAATGTGAATGATCATATCGCTTTCCTCCACTAATGGTGGGTTCCCTCAGCATGTGAAGAAAAATGAAATCATCTTATTGATTCACTCTCTTAGATATTTCAGTTGTTTGTCATGGAAACTTTTGAGTTTGAAGATAAATAGGATTGGTGAACATATAAATATAAGCTTTGTTGTTCTTAGTATCCTTGAAGTTCTGTATCACTTTTTCTTTCCTTACCTTCCGCCTCTTTTAGTGTAACAGCCCAACTCCACCGCTAGCAGATATTGTCTTATTTGGACTTTCCCTTCCGGACTTCCCCTCAAGGTTTTAAGACGCATCCACTAGGGAGAGGTTTCCAAACCCAATAAGGAATGCTTCATTCTCCTCTCCAACCGATGTGAGATCTCACATTTAGTTAAGGATGAATGCAACTATATAAAACCTTAATCCACACCTTTTGAGGGAACACCTTGTAACATTTTTCATTTTGGAAACTTTGAAGTCTTCAAGAGGATTCTAAATGAATATGAGCGCTCAATAGATAATTAATGTAACAATAATAAAAAATAATTAATGTAACATTAATAAAAAATAATTAATGTAACATTAATAAAAAAAACTCTCCCAAGAACCTTTAGAATTTTAGTAAATTATGCATGGCATAATCAATGAACGTGCACTCATGCTTCCTGCCTGCTTCTCAATTATTTTAAATAAGTCTGACCATGACTCTGTTGACTTGTCCATGTATTTTTGAAGAATTTCAATCTGCATTTAAGAACTTGTCAAATTGGTACTTGCAGTTACCAGTTCAAGTTCACATTCACACGATACAGGAAAGGGAATGCATGCTGCTGCAATCATACTTATCAGTGTTATAGTTTCAACTGTGTTAATTATCGGTATGGTGGTAGGATACAAGTATTGGCAAAAAAAGAGAAGAGAGCAAGATCAGGCCAGATTCCTGAAGCTGTTTGAAGATGGGGATGACATCGAGGATGAATTGGGCCTTAACGATGTAATTTGAGAAGATTTGGTATACATCAAGAAAGAGAAATACATGTACAGATACTCATTTTGCATAACATTCTTTTATTACCTTCGGGTTAGAATAGAAATATCATGAAATTTCTGCTTTGTTCATTGATCACAGGAAGAACATCCTCTAAAATAGTAAGAAGAGATATATGTAGGGGGCTAGAGGGAGAGCGACCATAGGGAATCCTGAGTTTTGCTTACTTTGGTGTAATAGAATAGGGAAAACTTCTTATTTCTTCTGGTAAAAAATAGTTGAAAACGAAAAAAGAACTCTAATTACATTGCATTCAGCCAATTGTTGTCTAGTTTATGACCAATACCCCAGGATGGATTCTAGGAGGGCCACAGCCTCAGAACTGCAGTCTTGTTCTAGTCTCAATTCCTGCCCATTCCAGTCCTGTTCATCTTCTCCAAGTCCAAACCAAGATCGAAAACAAGCCCAATCAAATTCGTAGTATAGGTTTCTAGGATCACCAGTATAATCCTCAGTTTGATCCTCATTGTGGAAGAGAATCAGTTCTCTATTCTCCATTGTGCAGCCACTTTGATTGTCATAAGGGTCTTGGCCATTGAAGATGAGATCCGAGGAGTCGAGTTCGTTCTGTGAATACTCGAAACAACTGAGGTTAGTCCGCTCACCCTTAGGATCGTCTTCAATTGGGTCTCCATCAGAAAATTGGTGTTGGCCTGTAAAACTGAATTCTGCAGTCCAAAACGGAGAGGGGTTCCGACCGGGGTAGTCGTAGCTGTTTGCATTGGCCATGAGCAGGCCAATGGAGTTAGAGCCACTGCAATTCATAACAGATACTCAAAAGTTGTGTCTTGGGGAATCAAAGTGTTGGTAGTATGCCCTGTTATATAAACTTGAAAAAGGATAAGAAAACACCATATTTAGCAACATTTTTAGGTTGAGTAAGAGAATATTCTGAACAGCTTTCTTGGAGGGGATGAAAAGCATCAAAAAGAAGAGAAAAAGAAAGGCATCATCACCAGGTTAGTTGCCAAAGCATCTTTAGCAAATTTCTTTCCTCGAGAGTGAACAAAGAAGAAGCCGAATAAGAATCCTTTTCCTCTTTGCTTTCAGGCAAGAGATATGCCTTACGCAGACCGTCGGCGTAGTGGCTAACATGTGCTACACACCTTGCTCTTATCTTCTGAGGTACATGCCAATGAAGGCACTCTTTCAGTCCCTGGACATGCAATTTACTAATGATGTTAGTACACCATTTTATGGCTTCAACTCAACAATATTTGATTATATTTCGTTCGTTCTTTCTCTCGAGAAAGTAATAATTCAGTCCATAAACTTTAGTTTGTGTTGTTACCAAATTCTGGACGGAAAAAATATATTTGTTCTTCACGTGAAAACAATGGTAAATTTAGTTCGTAAACTTTAATTTGTGTTGTTATTGAAGGTTGTTTTTTCTCATGTTTTTTTGGTGGAGGGTGATCTCCATTTGAATCATCTCTATCTATCCTGATTTTGATTCCTGTTTTCTATGTTTTTGCTCGTCTATGAACACGATGTGCAAGTTTAACAAGCACGTTTTTTCTTCTCTACAAATTCGGACAAAGAAAATATACCGGGTAGTTATTGAACAACAATGATAAATTTATTTAAATGAGAGAATGTAGCCTGTAAAAAAGAGGAAATTGCACACGATGTGGTGCTTACCACACAAGAAATTGTACACGATGTGGTGCTTATCACACAAGAAATTGCACGATGTGGTGCTTATCACACAAGAAATTGCACGATGTGGTGCTTAAAACAAAGGTTTTTAGTGTAGTTTCTCCTTAGTTGAAGATGGATATTTATATGAAAATCATTTAGGATTTCTTACATTTTCCTTGCGAATCAAGTTAAAGATGAACTAGGACTGTGAATGCAGATGAACTAAGACGTGGCGAAAGAGTTGTAATTTGGGCTTCAACCAAATTGGAGTTTTTCCAATCTTTCTATATTGGTTGCATTCGACTTATTCCTGTTAGTTTAGTTTATATTTGTTATAACTTGTGCAACGATTTAGTAATGTACTTTTAAATTCTTACAGTTTTAGTTTTTAATGTAAAGAATATCATTAAGATTTAATGAAATTTCCTACCCATCTTGATCGAAAATTTGTTAGGAATCAAATGTGTTTATAAACGATAAAGATTTATTATATAGTTAAAATCAATACTTATATTTGGTAGAAATTTTTAAGATAGATATCAAATTGTTAAAGTACAAATACTAAATTGTTACCGGTAAAGTTCAAAAACTAAAATGTTACAAATTTCATTGCGCAAGTACTACATTACAAAAGCAAAAATTTACGAATAAATCATTACTTCTATGAAAGTTCGAGAATCAGAAATGTTTTTAAATTTGAGAATATTAGTATACGCACCGAGCCTAGATAAGAGAAGAACTATCTCCAGTGTATGTAATTCTTCGTTCGTAGAAATCAATTCTCTCAACAGTAATTGACAAGCACTCTTGATCCAACGAGATCCAAAAGTCAGATGTTCGAATTTTCTTCCACTAAAAAGAAAATGGTTGTTATTTTCATGGAATTTCATGGAGAATTGAATGAATGGTTAAGCTACTGTTATTGTGCTATTCACAAATATGTGATTTCAGAAGGAATAAAGACTTTATTCCTTTTGAAAAATATAAAGACTAGAGAGTGATAATATACGTTTCTAATCAACAAAGCAGCATATTGCAAGAACACTTGATAATCTGTAAGAAAGAAATGTGACCTTTGAGCATTCTATGCAGACTCAGAGCCCTGAACTGCCTTGTTGAAGCCTTCCAATTCCTTGGACTGGAAGCCATAGATTGCTTTTATGGTGTCCCTGCAGCTACTGCAGCAAAGATGAAGATGAACAGTTAGCCCAAACTCCACCATTTACAAGAATTTGGTATCCTGAAAGGCCAGAGCTGCATGCTAACTGTTCTCACTTTCGCCCACTACTTTGAACACCTAATCCGTTTGATAATGATTTCGTTTTTAGTTTTCTATTTTTGAAATTGTGCTTGCTTAAAGAACATTTGGATTCTTAGCTAAATTTCATTCTCAAACTATTTTTGGAAACATTTTTACAAATTCGAGATGAAGATAGAAACTCATTAATAGGACTTGTAAATAAACAATCATATGATTATCGAACCGAGTCTAATATGTTTGTTTCTGGTGTGTTATGTTTTCGTTTATCTACTTTCTCTGAAATTCGTGTTGAATAGTCATGTTACCATATTAACAAACTGGACTATCTAGAATGGTAGTTCAAAATTCAATGTCTAAGGACAGATTAAGAGTTAGGTACCAATTAGATGCAAATTTTTCTTGAACTATTAATCAAAGTTTATAAACTAAATAAACAATCAGCTGATCAGGAACAAAATTTTTAAAGCAAAACATATCCGCTCATGAACAACAAAATATGGAATAAAAGAGCATAAGGTTTATGAGAAAACCTGCAAGCAACCTTGTTGAACTTGTTTTCTTTGATTCCATATAATTTTTCAAATACAGGAGACTCTACACGGCAAAAATATGGTCGATCTGTGAAAGTTAATGGAGAATTAAGCCTCATGTTTGAAACACAGTGTTCGAATTCAAAATTGGAAGCTGTGGCCTAAGGAAAATCTTACCGGCGTAAATGGAGCATTTACGTGTACTCTTCTCGTAGTGAATGCACCATCCATCTGCGCCAATCAAGCTTTTATATAGCTGAAATTCATAAGATTAGACCATATCGATTGATACTGAAAATCACAGTGCTGAAAGAAGAAACAAATGCTTAAGGAAAATTCCATCTGAAACCCTAATTTTTGCGTTGAAATGAAATGACGAACCTCGATATCGGAAGGATTCTGGAAGATTTCCTCTGGCGAGGCGAAGGAAGGCCCCTTGGCAAGCTTGCAGCAGGCGCCGCATCCCTCGACGCACTGCCATAATTCCTCCTTTCTTTTGCCTGCGAACCCTGCGTTGGTCCTCCGCCCTTGCCTGGTCTCGTTACCCTTCGTCGGAATCTGCTTCGACCGGCGAGCAGCGATTACGGTGACTTGCGGCGGAGCCACCATGTGGAGCATTCTTTGGATTTTGGATAAGCGTATAAACTGTGACCGGATTTTTAATAAAGAAATTCACTCTTTATCATGGAGTTAAGAATTTAAATTTCGACGAATTTTAACTTAGTAATTAAAATGTTTAAATTTTAGTTTCTAAAGCTAAAAAAATATTTATTATTGAAAGTATTTAAAATTTTAAAATATCAATAAGTCATAAATTTTAAATTTTAAATCTTAACACTCTTTAATTTTCTAATTTTATTACATTTTTTTAAAAGAAATGTCAAATGATGTATTAGAAAAAAATATATATAAATTAAGTATTATTGAACCCAAAATTGAAAATTTAACCATGAATATAATTTAATTATAATTAATATGTACTCTTTTTTCGAGAATGAATATTCAAAATTTCAAATCTCGTACTAAAAAAAAGGTGACAAATGAGAATGTGGGGAATAAATATCGACCCCATAAAAGAATTAGTAAACCCTACAGCGGGATCTTGCATGTCCAAGATGGAATTGACAATGAAGAAATAGACTTTGTAGATCCAAGAAAAATCGGTCAACCATTTTTCATGCCCATATGAAACTGTTGAACCACTAGGCATTGGTGGAAATGAGTATTCGAGTTAAAAAGTCCAAAAGATCTCTTTTCTAAGAAGAGCTCATATTATTAATATTATTCTCAAGCATGACTCAATTGATTACAGCGCTATACTCTCGAACAAAAAGTCAAAAGTTCGAATCTCGTGTTAACTAAGAAAAGCAAGAAAAGCATACATCAAGATCATATCCATGCGCAATTATAAAATTCCAAGCCTAAATAGACAAAGCAAGATGCTAAAAGTAGAGTAACTAAATTTGTATTTCAGCCTATCATTTTTCTTCCTTACCTCTTTCCACATCATCTTAAGAATGACTAAGAATGACTTTGACCTCCCAAATTCAAAGAGACCCACATAATAAGATTTAGGCAACCTCCTAAGGAGCACTTCAACAAGTATCTGTTCTTGCTTATTCTTTACTCAACACAATCTGGTTGTATTAAACAGTTCTCTCTCTTCTACTAAAATGGCCTCAAATATCTAAAAACAAAAAAGGTTTTCAGCAGCAAACATGATTCAGAAATCATTCTAGCTATCAATCCCCATAGTCCCACCAACAATCTTGTGAATCTTGTGAAGAAGCAAGAACAGTTTACAGCTCCAAAGCTGAATAATTGAACAAACTCTGCAAAACGGGGAGAAACAGAAAAAGGAGAAAAGAACAAACGCTAAGGTAGGGTGTATCAACCACTCGCACACAAGCACTGTGAGAACCCATATCGGTTGGAGATGGGAACGAAGTATTCTTTATAAGGGTGTGAAAACTTCTCCCTGACAGACGCGTTCTAAAACCGTGAGACTGGCGACGATACGTAACAGACCAAAGCGGATAATATCCGCTAGTGGTGGACTTGGGCTGTTACAAATGGTATCAGAGCCAGACACTAGGCAGTGTGCCAGCGAGGACGTTGAACCTCCAAGGATGGTGGATTGTGAGATCCTACATCGGTTGGAGAGGGGAACGAAGTATTCCTTATAAGGGTGTGGAAACCTTTCCCTAACAGACGCGTTTTAAAACCGTGAGGCTGACGACGATACGTAATAGGCCAAAGCGGACAATATCTACTGGCGGTGGGCTTGGGCTGTTACAAATGGTATCAAAGCCAAACACCGCATGGTGTGTCAGCAAGGACGCTGGACCCTCAAGGAGGGTGGATTGTGAGATCCCACATCGGTTGGAGAGGGGAACAAAGTATTCCTTATGAGGGTGTGGAAACCTCTCCCTAACAGACGCGTTTTAAAACCGTGAGGCTAACGACGATACGTAACAGGCCAAAGCGGACAATATTTGTTAACGGTGGGCTTGACCTTGATATGTTACAAGCACTCAAGCACTCAGATAGATTGTAAAACATAAGCAAAGCTAAAGAAATGAATTTAGCATTATACAGATGACACTTCCTACAGCAAGCAACAGAAAGGCAATCTGATTCTATAACTTCCCCTGCAACCACAAACTAGAAAGATCATTTAGCAGCAAATTCTCAAACGTGACCAAAAGTTAACCAACATGCCAGCTGAAGCATGATCTCCAACAAGCAGAAGGATCAGAAAGAGCAAGATAATGATAGAGAAACAGCATAAAGAGGCTTTTGACATTTCATGTCTGAGCGAGCTCTATATGTGGTAGTCACTAATAGTATGACATGAAAAATAAACATGGACAACAAAAAGCAGAGAACAATTTCAAGTTTCTACTACACGAGTTGAAAGCAGGGTAAAACAAAAAAAAAAAGGACATCAGCAAAATGAAAGGCAGACCCAGACTTCAACAATATCTATTTGTAAATCAGCTATATCACTTGCATTTGTATGGCAGAAGCAAAAGATGGCAATAAGAACTAGAAATTACTCTTCGATGCCATTTCAAAGCTCGAATTCTTCGTCCCTGAGAGCCAACTCCGCAGCCTCTTCTTCTTCCTCGTCAAGAACGAAGTACTCATTTCGCTCCACAGGCCTAAACATGTAGAACATCACCATATAAAATACAAGGCTTGCAATCTCCTCAGCTGCATTACTCACCCACTGATACTTGTATGCTGCAATGGTCTTGAGAGCAAAAACAACGATCCTTGTAAAATACAAATATCCAATCACAACAATGTAGAACTGCCTAAAAAGGGTGAGCTTTGCCAAATTCCTGGCAGCCTTCCCGTCGGTTTTCGATGTTTCTCTAAGAGATCGAATCGACCAAACAATTGGGAAAATTATGGCACAGCAACATATGATATCTACCAACAAGAAAACCTGATTCCAAGTGACCCAATCCTTAATAAAAGGTCCAGTCTCACCGATCACAACCGAGGCGACATTAGCCAAGACTTGAAGTGGGATCACAATCATCAAGACCTTCTTCTCCTTCTCTTGCAAGAAGGGCTTCAAAAACGACCACCCAGTTCCGATCAAAACAATCACAGTGAAAAGCAAAACAACCCGAATAAATTGAAAAATGTAAAACAACACATCCCAACCGTGAGGCGTCCCGGTGATTTTGACATAATGTTTGTCCTCAGCAGCGCATATGAGATTCAACGCTTTCATCAACAGCAATCCACTCATCAACAAGTGGATCCTGTGAACACTGCGCTTATTCGTGACACACGCGTAGATCCAAAGCCCTAAGAAGGCAAGGTACGCGAGAAAAAACACAAAATACAGCGAAGGGAGCTGAGTAAGGCCAGCGGAGAGATAGTCCTTCGAACCATCGCGGTCCAAGTTGTACACCTCCGTCCTCACCTCCATAGAAACCGATGATTCCGGAACGCAATTAGCGAAGAAAAGGCTATATTCATTGGGAGAAGAAACAGGATATGAATGGTTGAACGAGCTCTGAGGCGGAGGAGATAGATCCCGGAAGGTAAAGAGGCGCAAGATATAGTGTGAATCAAGAACGCAAAACTGAGGGTTTTGCTGGATCTCGAGAAGAACTTGAAGAAGCGCTTCTTCAGATAACAGGAAGAATCCAAGCCGAGAAGGCTCAGTTTCTCCAACCGACGTAGCAACAGAGACCGATTTGACGGAAATGGAGACCTGGCCGGTGTGAGTGAATCCAAATTTCTCGAAGAGAATCATGGGGCGGTTGTCGGAGGAGATCTTGAGGGATTTTATCTCAGCGGTGGAGGAGGCGGCGAGGAGGCCGAGGAGGAGGAGGAAGAGAGGGAGGCGGAAGGGTGATGTCGTCATTTCGATTGCCACCGAAGATCGTCACCAGCGAAGCGTTCAGCGGCGAGGTTCGAGAAGATCGAATACAGGTGCGGTTGGGACTTAGAAGGCGAAGAATGTGACGCTGGCGTGAATTGAGCGGTTAAGAATGTGTAATGACGGAATTGCCCTCGCGCTCAGATCTTCCCGGCAGGGGATTGAAAGGAGATGAAACGATGTCGTTTAAGTAAGGGGTTTGTGTTAGTTAACCCAAGATTGTCGGTTTGGATTTGGAAGGGTCTTGTTCCCGAAACCGGCCAGGCAGGTAAGAGTCCTCAATTCTTCAACTTCATATCTAATGTGTTATTAATTTTTTATATTTTTATTTTGTATTTAATAAATTATAAAATGGTAATATGGGATCTTAAAATTTTAATTTTATTTCTAATAAAGGGCAGATGTATCAATATTTTTTAATTAAAATAACAAATATAATAAACATAAAATTATATATTGTGTTTAATGAAACATTTAATATTTAAAATTGTTGTTCAACAATTTTATTAGAATTAAAAAAAAAATGAAGATAGAAATATAATATGGCCATGCTTTGACCATGAACTAAGAGTTATTATTATATTTTAAATTGTCTCGATAAAAATAAATAAGTTGAGTAGATAGAGTTTTAGTTGAAATTACGAAAAAGTCATCATGCACAGACAAAAATGAACCCAGTTAAAATGAAAATTTTGAAACGTTTGAAGGGTATAACTGAAATATATCTTAAAATTCATGAATATAATTGAAATGTACTGCTTATACTAATGTACCCACTATTTTATCGGTTATTGTCACATCACTTCATGTATTCGTTTTAAAATTTAAGAACATTGTTGACTTATTAAATTTAAAAATCTCTATAAACTCATTAATTTAATCAAGTTTTGTACAAATTAAATTTGATTAGCGTATAAATTAACTATTGAATAACTCAATTAAAATTCATAATTTTTAACAAAAGTATAGGTTAGTTTTAATGATTTTTTATTTCATATCTTATTAATTTATACATATGAAAATAATTTTTTTTTACCATTTTTTCAAATAGAAAATTAAAAAGGGTTAAAATTGTAATACTTAAATACAAAGGGTAATGGTAACATTTAATATTTAAATAAATTAATAAATAAAAACTTTTCCCCACGGGTAGTATTATTTAAAAAGTTATGTTTTAATTTTAATTAATTTTGATATTTATTATTATAAAATAGGTTTAAATATCATTTTTATTAATTATAGTTTTATTAGTTATTATACTAAATTTATTATTAATTTTTTTAAAAAACATTGAGTCTCTTTTACTTTTCTTTAAATAAATTAAGAAAATATATTAATTATTTTGTTATTATTATATAACCTATTTTATTATAAGTTAACCGCAAGCCACAAACTTTAAAAACGTAACCAAAACTAATATTTTAATTTAGAAGTTTTAAAAAACCATAAAACCATAAAATCGCAAAATAATAAAATAATAATAAAAATTAAATAGTCAAACAATTATCAATAAATTTTGAAGCACGGAAGATCAATACGTGTCTGCCGTTGACTCTTGACCAAACACAGTCGAAAAGGCCAGAAGCCGGAAAACGAAACAACCAAATGATTAAAATACCCAAAAAACCCTTCAAAACCTCCATAATTTCACCACTCTCAACACGCCATTCTCGTAATATTAACAAAAAATTAGCCCCATTTTGGTCATAATGTTCCAGCATGACCTATTTATTCGTTTACGGCTCTTTTGCTTGAAAATTTCCTGTGCCTGCCTTTATTACAGCAAGTCGATAAATCGGTTAAAGCCCCGAACTCTGAAGAAGGCTCCAAAACCTTGTGCGCATTCAGTTGGTAGAATTTGATGAGAAATTAAAGCTTCAGTTCGAGCTCTCGCCTTGTTTATTCTTCCATTTTTTTGATCATCGGGGGATTTTGAGCGCATTTGTTGGATTTTCTTCTTGTGGTGAGTCCCTAAGTTTTGTTTTAGTTCATAAATTTTTCTGGTTATTAGGTAAATTTCTGCCATATTTGTTTTATTATTCATCGTTTTTCTGTTCAAGAATTGATGTTTCTAGGTTTTTTCAACTTTGCATGTCTGGCTTTAAGTTCTTGAAATGAGATGCTTCTCTGCTTTGATAAGATGAATTTGATTTATCTTGGGGATGCGCTGCAGATTCTTTAAAAGATATGGTAATTGGAGTAGAGAAGAAAAGAAGTCGAAATTTGGAGTAATTTATGAGAATTTGGAGTAGAGAAGTTTTGTTCTGTTTTTTGATTTCTTGTTGGTGTTTTCTGGGAATTTGATCTGAGTTTCTTGGAGTTGGGCATGATGAATGTGGTGGGAAGAGTTGGTAATTTGATATCTCAGGGTGTTTTAGCCATTGCTGTTCCTTTTCATCCATTTGGAGGAGCCATTGATGTGATTGTTGTTCAGCAGCGGGACGAGACTTTTCGGAGTACGCCCTGGCACATACAATTTGGTAAGTTTCAGGGCGTGCTTAAGGGTGCGGAGAAGGTTCGTATAACTGTAAATGGTGTCGAGGCTGATTTTCATATGTATCTTGATAGTTCTGGCGAGGCATATTTTGTAAGGGAAGTTGATACAAGTGAAGGAAGTGATGGTGTCGATGTTATGAATGATTCGATATTAGTTGATAAGAGAAATTGTGATGGCAAGAATAATGGAAATCAGGATGTTCTTGAAGATGAGCAATCTCCGTTGGACAACTCAGTTGAGATGTCAAATGATCGGTCAAATAATATCAATAAAAAAATTGTTGAATCACGTGATCAAATGTCGGAAGTAATACTAGGTTCAGGGAGTGTGGATGATCATGTGCTAACTTACGTCGTAGCCTCAGAGAACGTTACAGAGGAAGTGCAAGCGACCCCACTTCAAAATCATCCTGGTTTTGGTGATAGGATGGATTTTGGTGAAGGTAATGAGAAGTTTGATTTTGGGGAAGATTCTCGGCCATGTAATTGTAATAATCTAAATGCATCCAAAAGTGATGTTGATTTGTATAACCTTTGCAGTGCCAACAATGATACTGATGATTGCGAGTACCAACTTGGAGTTTGTGAAGGAGATGATGAACATGTTCTTCATCTCGAAAGGCAGGTGAATATTAATTTTGGAGGTGATATCAATCAGGTTTCTAAATCCTGTACGGAGCATCCTGAACGTGGTCAATTAGATTCTAAAGATTTCACTTCCTCATTAGCGGCTGATAAATCAGAAGCTAAGCTTCCTAGCGTCGATGATACCGTAGAAGAGCACACTGTTAAGTTCATCAACAATGAGTTATCCCAACCAAGTGGACATGATTCCTCGAGCACCTATTTGTCTTCCGATTCACCCATTACAGGCATCCTGGCTGAGAAGCCGAGAAACTTGGAAAATATGGATCAAAGTGACCCGTCAATTTACTTTGATAGTGATAATACACAATTGAAAAGTGATCGAGTGATTGAGGCAGTTGATCACGGAGATGGAGGATTAGATAGGTCTGTTCTTGGCGATGAATGCACCGAACATGAACTTTTGGAATTTCGTGCAGCAAATTTGAATGGAAGGATAGATAGTCTCCAAACCACAAGTAAGCTTTCTTTTGCTGGCTTAGCAATTCATCTGTTGATTCATTTGTACAGAGTATTCATTTAATCCGTTTATGCCAATAACCAACAGAGTTCGAAATTTCACTTTGTGGAAGTAAACTTTGTTCTGGTATGGGATTGAATGCTGCTGCCGAAGCATTTGATGCTCATCGTGTTTCTGCCGAGGCATTTGGAAGTTCTGCTATGTCAATTATAAAGAACGAGAATCTAGTAATTCGATTTCGAGGGAGGTACTGGTATTGGGATAAAGTGGCTCCGGTAGTGCTTGGAATGGCAGCATTTGGAATGGATTTGCCTATGGATCCCAAGGGTTCGATTCCCGTGGAACAAGATGACTTGACTAGGCCCGAAAATGAGGAAGCAGAGAATATTTCCACTTCGTTTGGAAATAGATGGAGTCTTTGGCCTATTCCATTTCGAAGGGTAAAAAAGTATGAGCTCAACGGCGAGGACACATCTAACGAGGAGGTGTTTCTTGACACAGAATCCGAGTTTCAGAGCCCAACTCTAACATCCCAACACTACGGTGATTCTACTCGCAAGTGTATTACGAGGACAAATATTCCTACTACTGAGCAGATAGCATCGTTGAATTTAAAAGAAGGTCAAAATAGGATCGAGTTCACCTTCCCTACGAAAGTTCTTGGAGTGCAAAAGGTTTCTCACTGTCTAGTAATTATACTTGATGGACTAAGTATATCGATGCGATTCTTTTGTATAACTGGCACTAAACCCGGGATGAATTAGCAGGTTGATGCTCATATTTACTTGTGGAAGTGGAATGCACGAATTGTGATTTCAGATGTCGATGGAACGATTACCAAGTAAGTCTAAATTTTATAGCTAATGGAAAGTTACACTGCAACTTCCTTGATGCAAACCGAGTTATGCTCTTATATGTATTTCTCCTAAATCTTGTTTCACTATACAACTTCCTAGCTCGTCATGCTCGGGGCTAGCTTTAACAACTTTCTGCAATGGTGTCCTGCAAATTGGATAACGGATATAACTCGTGCTCTGTATACATTTTTCTCAGGTCGGATGTCTTAGGCCAGTTCATGCCTTTGGTTGGAATGGACTGGACACAATCTGGGGTGGCTGGACTTTTCTCTGCAATCAAGGTGTGTACTCCTAATCAATCATTCAAGTAACCAACTTTTAGTTATTCACTACGAATTTTGGTTTTACTACAGGAGAATGGATATCAGCTACTATATTTGAGTGCCCGTGCAATCGTTCAGGCGTATTTAACACGAAGTTTCTTGCTCAACCTGAAACAGGTATCGGTAACATCATATAAACATTACTAAAATGATATCGGCCTTATTAAAGTCAAATGTTGATCATCTCAGACAATTTAAGTGACAAGCTAAGAATGTTTTTAGCTTTCGATAGGAAATCGGACTGTTCGAATGTTTGGGTTTTTCTAAATTAAGCTCTATAAATCAATTTGGCTGTTCTATGTGCTGTTGTTTTTGTTTCTTCACTTTTGGTCTTTCTGGAAATGGATCATTCTTCTGCCATTGCAGGATGGGGAAGCTTTACCCGATGGCCCTGTCGTCATTTCTCCCGATGGACTTTTTCCTTCGTTGTACCGAGAAGGTAAATTTTTTTGTTTGTGGAAGTAGCCTTGTTGCATAGAACTCCGTCAAGTCATTTCAAACGTAGAATAGCATTTTCGTCCATATGTCGAACAAAATAACATTAAATGATTGTTACGTTCAAGCCATTTCAAACTCTGACATTACATCGATGTTCCTGTTCACATCCCGTCTTTTTTCCAATTTAATTTGGTTTTAGAATCATGATGTGAGATTCCACATCGGTTGGAGAGGAGAACGGAACATTCTTTATAAGGATGTGGAAACCTCTCCTTAGCAGATGCGTTTTAAAAATCTTGAGGGGAAGTCTGAAAGGAAAAACTTAAAGAGGACAATATTTGCTAGCGGTGGGCTTGTAATTATCATTATCACATATAGTTTTACCAGGGTCCTTTTATCAGGTTTCAGGTTATTATTATTTTTGAATCCATCAATTGCACTTATTTTCTGTTTCTTTTATGATGGTAAACAGTAATTAGAAGAACACCTCATGAATTTAAGATCGCCTGCTTAGAGGTAAATGAAAGATGAAATATGTTGCAAAGCTCCGTTCAAATAGTTTCTTCTCTACCAGTTCTGAAACTCAAACTCCCATTTCTCTGAGAAATCTGCAGGAGATTAGAAGGCTTTTCCCTTCGGATCATAACCCGTTCTATGCGGGCTTCGGTAACCGAGATACCGATGTACTAAGTTACATGAAGATGGGGATCCCAAAAGGCAAAATATTTATAATCAATCCTAAGGTATTGAGCTGGTTGGTGGTCAAGCGTATGAGAATTCTATACCAACTCTATAGTAATAAAATTGCATCACCTTGCAGGGAGAGGTGATGAATAGTCATAGCAACAATGCTAAGTCTTACAAGTCCTTGCTCGTACTCGTCAATGAAATATTTCCACCTGCCTCATCGGTTGAACAGGTAAGAATAAGCATACGTTTGAGAGTAATTTTGATTAAAATTGTGATATCCTACATCGATTGGAGAGAGGAACGAGTGCTAGCAAAGACGTTAGACGTTGAAGGGGAGTGGACTAGACTGTGAGAGGGGAACGAAACATTCTTTATAAGGGTGTGGAAACCTCCCTCCAGCAAATGCATTTTAAAAATCTTGAGAGAAAATCCGCAAGGGAAGGCCTAAAGAGAATAATATCTGTTAGCGGGTGGGCTTGTGCGGTTCTTTTAATTTCGTGCTAAAAAGTTACCCGTAATTTTTTAGCCAATATATCAACACCTCACTCGTTTCTCTCAACTATTGCAGGAAGATTTCAACGATTGGAACTATTGGAGAACGCCTATACTTGAAGTTGAGTAGGGACTTTTGTTTATATTGTATTCTTTTTTTTAATCTTATTATTAGAATATATTTATTTGCAAACTGAAATAGGTGAATGAAGTTCTCTTTTAATTAAAGAGACGAACTTGCTGATGTGGTTGCATTTCTGGTTAGTGATTAACTCTGCAATAATTCATAAATATTTTATGATGGTCGAGAATTACATAAACGTTTTCCATGAATGTTTAAAAAAATTGATGATCTAATATATCTGTACGGTTTGGGTTGAATTACGAGCTTATCTCAGTTGTATTAAGTTCAAATTTACAAATTTTTAGTTTTTATTTTGTTAATTAACAACTTTAAAAATAATACTGAAATTGAGTTTATGTTTGAAAAATAAATAATAAATATTACTTTTTACTAATAAATATTATTTTTTACTAAACATCTAATAAATTTATATTTGGATTGGGTTCAAAATATATTATTTTAACCAATAATTTGAAAATAAATGTATTTTATAATAAAATTTTAAAAATACAAAAATGAAAAAAAAGAGTCTAATTATAGACGAATTTTCTTTAGCAATTTAGGAAATTTTTATTAATTATAGGTTTATACTATAAATGTTATAAATGTTAAGATAATAATTCTAAGTTTAAATTAACTTCTTAATTTGTAATAAAAAAAATGTATAAATTAAATTATTATTTTAGTCATGCGTTCTTGAATTTTAAGAAATTCAAAAGTTCAATATAAATTTTATATTTTTTAAAATATTTTCAAACTTCATAAACTAAATTTATAATTTAAGTCTTGATAATATTTAACGGAAGGAATTCTTGTGTTAAAGCCATTAGGGCTTTATTTGAAGTAATGGGCCCAGTCTAGGCCCAAGAAGAGGCAGGCCCAATTCATGGTAAGAGTAGCGTGATTTGTATGGAACCCATTCTGGTAATCGTTATAAAATTTGGAGCGAAATCGCAGGCAGAGGAATCGAGCCACTACCTCATAGGAGAATTGCATCGAACTGGTTCACGGTTCCTCTTGACTTCTTCCTCCCCTTTCCTTTCTCTTCCATTCTCCGATCCTTCTCTTCCAGAGGTTTCAATCTCCATCTCTTTCATCTGCACTTTCCAAATCTTCATCAGTGCGGCATTTCGTAGTATTCGATCCTTTTTTTTTCTGGATTAATCTAATCGGCCACCTGCATTAGAGAAGTATTATCTATATTCATATGTTCTAGCATTGATCGGAGGTGGAGAGTCTTAGCTTCAATCTCGTTTTTTGTATATTAGAACGATAGAGAAAGGAGAGAGAGAGAGAGAGAGAGAGAGACCTGGAGAGGGAAGGGCGGCAATGTCGTGGCTTAGAGCAGCGGTGATCAAGGCGGTGGAAGCGAGTTCTGGACGGAAGGATAACCTCACCCGCACCGTCCGTAACTACGCTGGCTCCGTCGCTTATCATGCGGGAAATGCTGTCGTGGGAGGCGCCAAGATCATCCAAGACCGCATTGTAATTTCATTCACTTTTCCTCTTAATTCCCTCAGTTTTTAATGGCGTTTGGTTCAGTTGGTATCGTTGTGAATATTTGCGAGATACCCTAGGACATGGAACCCTACGGTATTGATCTCTGTTTCGTACGAGGCGTTGTTAGTTAAGTAGTATTACGTCTGTGCGCATTGCCTATTATTTCTTTGTATCCGCGTGTGTTGCTTGTTACAATTTTTGTTTCTCAGACGAGTTAAGTTTCGGGTTTGATTTGCGAGGCAGGGAAGGAATATGCAGGGCTTTAAACAGGCAGTAAAAAGGCTGGAAGAAATCTCTGTTTCGTCTAGAGGTCCAGAAAGAGTTCAGCTATTGAGAAGGTGGCTAGTAGCGCTCAAAGAGGTGGATAAAATGTCGTCAGGTTCTATCGAGGGGGGTAAAAACAGTCCGACAGATCAGCTTAACGATGAAAATAAAGATTCTCCAAAGAGACCTGCGTTGGTATGTATGTCAATTAACGTTATTGCGTTTCCATAACACTGTTGCATGTCTGAGTTGATTGAAGGATTTGTAGTTGCTTTACGTTCGTTTTCTCCCACGACACTGAACGTCATGAAGTGTTGCTGGATATCTTGCTCAGGTTTATTATTTGGACCCAGATATGGGAAGCGAGCTGAGAACTTTTCGTGATGTGTTTCTTACAAGCCAAGCTCTAGAAGGCATTACGTTGTCTATGGTGAGTTGAATCGAATACATGTCAATACCTTGTTTTTCGCAAAACATTGGTATACGAAAATATGCTAGGTAGTTCTAAATGTATCAAGTCATTCATTTAGTTCTCGTTCTGTTGGAATGATGTTATAATTTGATGTGCACAAAAGGCCTAAATTTTTTACTCGTCTGCATTTTATATGTAAATATAAACATTATTTTCCCGGGAATGGAGGGATTTCTTGTTCTCAATTACTTTCGTGGGTTTTGTTTTTGGTGACCTTGGAGCTTAACCGCAGGTTAACCTTTTCTATGTCTCAGATTCTCGAGGAACCTAATGACGAAGAAGAATCACTACTTCTTGAGATATATGGGTGAATATTCATTCTCAGCTACACCTTACGTGTTCATTATGCCTTGCAGCTGATTTCAGAAAGTCTTCTCACATTACTTGTGCAGACGAGAAGAAACAATATTAGAAATTTCTACACCTCATAATCATTTTCACACTCATATCATTAGACTTTAAGTTCCCCTTGTCATGGCTATATTCAGGCTCTGTCTTTCAGGAGGAAAGGAAGTACGTCAAGCAGTAATGACGAGTGTACACAATTTAGCAAAAGCATTTTCAGAATACCAAGATGAAGTACTGGTAATATCACGAAGACATGAATTAATTTCAGCATAAAATTAGCATGGGCAAAGCAGTCACTTCCCTCTGTCTTTCCCATTTTTAGGTAAAACGAGACGAACTGCTTCAATATGTCCAAGATGCAATTGCAGGGCTGAAAATAAATGCTGATTTTGATAGGTGGTGAATAAGCATATCTTTCATAATTCCTTCATTGGTCTTCAACAACTAGATATTTGATAAGTCTTGTGTGCGTGGATTTTTATTAACAGAATTACCCTTCAGCTAAATTGAAACCTATACAAGGGTGAATGGGAGTTGGCTCTAAGGAGAGTATATGGGATGAGAAAGGAGAGTTAAGTATGAATGATAAAATAGAGAATGACCATAGTTATGTGTCCAAAGAGAGCATACGGTCAAACTTTGTCACAAACCTCATCCCTATCCCACTCAGTGTCATTAAAATTATACTTGTTTTCCTCATTAAAGAAAAGGTTATATATTTTTTGCATTCTTTTAAATCTCTGAATGAACAACAATAACTCCGTTCCTCTATATGACCTCGACCTTGTTAATATCCAGTGAAGAAAGTGAAATTTTCTATAGAAAATCCACCATAAGAGAAAGGAACATCCACTCAGAATTAAAGGGTTATAAAAAGCTTCAAAATACGGATGGCTGTGTTGGATTGATGATCGATTCTGATTTCCAACTTCACATCACTGAGGCTTGCAAAAAAAAACCTTATGATGTTTCGTTCTTCCTAGCTATCATTTTATGTGATCCATGTTGGTTTTCCTCTTTGTTAGATACACTCTAAGTAAACTTCTAATGGTTTATTTTTATTCTTATTCTCATTCTACGTTGCTATTATTCTTGTTCTTATGTTCTTTTTTAACAGGAAAAAAAAAACTTTTCATGATATTCTCGTTCAATTTGGGAAAAATAATTTTGCTGGTTCATCAATGCTAAAAGGTTAGGAAGTTCAAGAATCCCTTGGTGGAATATCATGAAAAGTTTGAAACTTCGGTTAAGATTTTTTCTTCAATAAAAGTGGGTAATGGTACCGAGACCTCTCTGGCATGATTCATGGGTGGGGTCTGAACCTTTGGCGGCAAGATATCCAATAATTTTGACCTTTCAATGGAAAATGATTTGTTGGGTTTAGAGGTATGGGAGGAAAACCAGCCTGCGGAAAGTTTTTGTAAGAAGAAATTTGAAGGATGGGGTGGTGGATGACTATTGTGAACTTTTAACAATTAATTGAAGGCTTCTTATTGAGTATAGAAGAAAGGACAAAAGTGTTTGGCTACTCGTCGAATCTTAGATTAAAGAGTTTTTTTTTTTTTTTTTTTGAAAAATACATCAGAAACTTCTTATTCCAAAATCAAATGTGCATTAGCACCAAGTAGAGAATAAAAAATGGGATAGGAATCCCATTATGATTGATATAAATTCCAATATCCAGACTATTAATTTCCTCAAGCCACATCCTGAAATAGATATCCAGAATGAGCAACCATATTAATCCATGCGCCCTCATGAAATTGTCCAGACTCTAGAGAACACAATATTCAGAAGCATGTCGTATTAATCCATGCAGCCTCCTTAAATTGATGCCAGGCATTAAAATTTAATCTCTACTTTCAGTTCTTTTATGTTAAATTTTGATTATATGATTTGGTAATGCTGATGCTTGGTAAATTGTGGAGAATGGAACGGATGCTCTTTAAACTATTTGCACCTTGTAATTTCGGGAGTAGAGAAAATCCAAGCAATGCACTCTTGGCCATTGTTTCAGAGCATATTGGAGATAAAAGGATTTTTGGGTTTAATAGGCTTCCAATAAAAAATTGCACACTAGCTTGCAAGCCCGTTGATAAAGCATTGAAGGGTGGCATGACAAAAAGTAGAGAAATACTGAGGATTACTGATACTAGGTGTGCAACTCGAAAGATGGATTAGGAAACCAAGAGTGGCCGGAAATATTAATTAGAGAACTTATGGGTATGAAGTTGGGGGAAACTACGGATGGCTACGCATAATTAAGAGTAGTTAATCACTAATGTGGGATCTGGTCTTCTCTGTAATATTATGTAGTTAATTAGTTATTTATTTAATAATTATGGGAGGGAAGGGGGAAGAATAGCCATTTTTTAATTATATTGGACATGCGGGGAGTTTTTCAGACCTCTTGAATATCTGGATTTGGTTGTATTTTATTCCTTCTTTGACTACCAATAGAAGGCTTCTCTTGTGGTGTGCTAACAATGTGCTCACTATAATGCGTTGGACAAACAAACCTTTCAATATATTATGTGTTTAATTAATGATCATTGTGTGGGCTTGCAATGTTCTCAATTGAAGTTTTTCATTGAGCTGATTTACATTGTAACTCAAATTTATTTATTCTTCTGTCAATTTCCTGCTCTCAGAATAGATGCTAAAGCATGTAGTGTGAAAGAGAAACTTGATGAAAAGCAGGGAGAGCTGACGCCTTCAAGTGGAGACCATGACAACACATTTGATAATGGAAGTACAACTTCTAAGGTGGTTATGAACTTAATTTATATATAAAGACATAGATATGAACCATGTATTGAGTGTGGTCATTTTTTTAGTTAACAATCTTCGATTATTTACTTCACCTTTTAATGTTTTAGTTTGTACTTCTACATCTTTGCTATAACTTGTACTCTTTTTTAGTTTCAAGAAAGTATTATATTACATTCGATCCCATTATGTAAAGTACAGATTCTACAAGAAATACTTTCACGAGTTCAATTATGCTCCAAGTTGGAGGAGCTCCTACTCAAGAAGAAGCTTTTCAATGAGGGGGATTCTCCACAGCTTCATGCTGAAAAGGTCCATTTTATATCCCTCGCTTTGGGGTTAACAATGGGATAAGGGAACTAACTAATCTGATTCTTTTGGTTGGGTGACTAGAGTTAGATTGCTTACAAACTTCCATGCATGTCAAGCACATCTAAATATTATAATTTGGTCCCTATGGTTTTGAGAAGTTAGAATTTAGTCCCTATGGCTTTAAATATTATAATTTGCCCCTATGGTTTTCAATATTAGAATTAGTCCCTATGATTTGATAGGGTCTTATCAAATCAATGAGACTGTATATGAGGTTTCATCAAACCAATGATACAATTTATGAGGCTTTTTCAAACTTTAAGGACAAGATTCTAACTTTTAAAAACATTGGGGCTAAATTCTCACTTTCCCCAAACCGTAGGTGCCAAATTTATAATTTAACTAAGATTTAATTTAATGTGTTCTATCAATTTCAGAAGCTAGAGCTTTGCATGTTCTGCAATGCCTATTCTTCCTTCCCCTCACTCTCACATTCTGTAGAGCAAAATTGTTGGTGCTGTAAAGTAGGCTTGTTTTGGTTTTCTTTTATTTATTCAAATAAGAAAAAGATTTCAGATAGGTTACTATGAGAAATTTTTTAGATAAGAAACATGTTCCTAAATTGATGTAAGAATCTTTGGTCACAATGGAAGACTAGAGTATGCTCCATCATGATGTTCTTCAAGTTGGTATAAGTTGTTTAAAAATAAGTTGGTAATGCAACAACTTTATAGTTCTTTTATTTATTGATTGATTGGTGTTGGTGCTTTTAATTTTGAGTGATGTCAAATCGATTTATAATGCAGGTTGAGAAACTGAGAATTTTGTCAGAATCTTTGGCTAATTCTACCTTGAAAGCAGAAAGACGTACTGTAGACCACAGGTTTAATATATTACTAATGCAGATTTTTGGCTTCCGTGTATTTCTTTACCGTTGCTCTCATGTTTCTTTACTGTTGCTTTGATTTTTGGCTTCCATATGTAATATGTCATATTCGTCGCGTTATTTTTTGAAATGACACAAACTCCCATTACTCATGAAAGAATATATAAGGTGAGGATGAGAGATCCTCTTGAAAGGTCAAGGAGTTATAGTATCACCCCAATTGGCATAGAGAACAAAAGAAATAGTTACAAAATTATTTACCACGAGAGCACCAAAGAGAGGCCAAAGCTTTCACAATTTCACACAAAATTTTAAAATTTTTTTTTTTGTGTGGAGATTTTGGAAAGTATTAGTGCCTTCCAAGCAAAGTGTCCAACTTAAACCCTGAATTACTTTGATCTTAATGATTTTCCCCCCTCACAAGAAATTGGTGACAATGATCTTTCATTCAGAAAACATGAAAGAATACATGGGCATACAAAAAAAGCAGCCTACAAAAAATGGCAAACTACAAAAAGGGGCTAATCAAGCAAATTTAAGACCAAGTGAGTGATCTCAAGGAACTTGCTCTCTTGCTCTTTGCATATTGATAGGAAAAACATTAGGAGATTCTGAAGATTTATAGTACTGAACACCTCTACTTGCAGGAGGGTCAATAGAAGTGTGTTCGTGAATAGGAGGAAACAGTCTGTGAAATGGTTAGGTTTCTTTGGGAATACATATAAACGTTTGCTTGTGTCATGGTTAATATATTTGATGGGCTGGTGATAGGCAGGTGACTATTTAAGATTTTAATGCAAAAATAAAGGCATCAAAGTGAAAACAAAAGATATTATGTTGCCTCACGTGAAACAGAAATCTATAACCTGTTTTGTCATGTTACAAGAATCTCAATTATCATTTCTAGTAGTATGGATGCTGAGAGGGTCAGAGAGTTTTTTTTTTATTATCAAGTTGATACATTATGCTTGACTAGTGACTGCATCTTAGGGTGATAAGGGTGTCTTAGAGTGGGATTTATCTCTGGCTCTCTTGTTGAATGCGTTTCTTATCTTTTATGCCTGTCATTAGCAGAGAGCAGAAAGAGGAGGCACTTAACTATCGGGTAGCTAAATCCAAGGAAATGGTCCAAGCTGAGAAGGTAATCTTCCTACTAAAAGAGAGAAATATTCCTTAGAAGTTGGTAAACTCAACAGAAAATATCAGAAACTGAAAGCAACTGGTAAGGACTCTCTTTTGTGCTACAGATTCATTTGTATTGTTTGGTTTTGATATCTTTCTATCAAATTTCTAATTTTGTCAGTTTCTTGACGCTTCTGGCTGTGCCAATTTTCTACTTGTTTTCTCTCCTCCATTAAAAAATTTATTGTGCTAGTGATTTAGTTTGATGAAATGATTGTAGAATACTGCTCAACTCTTAAGATGTTATCTTCGCGAGTCACTCTTAGTTAATCTCTCTTTCTTTTTGTTTCCACCCCCCCCCCCCTGAGAACTATGTTTTGTGATTTCGCCTGAGATTTTGTAGTGTGAAGTCTGTTAGTATTGTCGTCTGTAGTTATATTTCTCGTTGTTTGAAGCTAAATATTTCAAAATTCCATTTATGGAAGAGAGAGGGAAGAGTTAAGTTGGTTGAGGTGGGTTGTTATCTCTCCACTTTTCATACTCTATGGATTGTACTCGTGCTGCTTGGATGAGGGATATACATTTTTTTTTTTTGTTGATTGGAAGTAAATCTTTTACAATTTCATTGATTGAAGAGAGAGGGAAGTTAAGAGTTAAGTTGGCTGAAGTGTGTTACTATTTCCCTCTTTCTCATAATCCATGGATTGTACTCGTGCTGTTTGGCTGAGAGATGTACATTTTCATCTTCTTTCTAATCCTCGTCAGTCACTACCTCCATATGGCCATTTAGGAGCCTTTGAAGAAGTTCTAGAGCTTGAACCCACTGTATAGGAAGGATCTATTAATACCTCAGTTGGAAAGAAGCTAGAAGCTTGGAGCATGTTTTCTGTCTTGCTGACTTTTCCTTCGTTAAGAGACTCAAAAACCAACTGGCCGTAGGTTTATGGGGAAGGGATGCTGAAAGGGGGAATATTGTTAGGAGAAGAGTCCTTGTTCTTGGTCACTTCCATCTGTGGCTTTGGGGAAGAAGAGAAGTTCGATCAGGTGATGGATATGGTGGTGAGAGGGAGATTCTTTCTTCCTTATTGGTTTACATTGCTTCTAGCATTACAATGTACTATTGATCTGTTTTGAATTTTCAATCTTTTTCAACCTGGGAAAAGCTCTCTTAAGGTTGTGCTAACAAGAATGAAGCGAAGTTGCTTTGATTGACAGAGGAATAGATAATGAATTATAAAGGACTTCTGACGAGATTTCAGGGCCACGTTCTTTCAATATTTTGTTAGGTATATGAGTAGGGAAGTATTATAAATATTATTTAAGATATTAGGAGGGCATATTTTTCATTAGCAAAGAGTTGGTAAGTGAAGATGGTTATAAATAGAATAAGTTAACGAGTTATAGGCAGACACAATTTCTGAGAGCAGTTTTTGGGCGATTCTAAATCCAAACTTCATGGTGTTTAGTTATCATAGTTTTTTCTTCTTATTTTAACAAATTTTTTTTTTATCAATTTTTATTTTCAATCTCTGGTTTCTATCAAATTTCAATTTGGTTTGTGCAGTAGGTTATTGTTGCCAAAATTCTTAAGTAAAAAGGCTGTGTTTGTATGGTCATGTTGGATTTCTTATGGGGGTTTTGCAACAATAGCCAATTGCTGCAAATAAAATTGAAGTTTGATAGGAAACAATAGTTGCAACATAAATAGACAGAAAGTGTACTTTGAGAGACTTGGACTTTCCGAAAATTGCTCTCCAATTTCTGTCTACCTTTGACCACCTAACTCACTCTATTTATTACCATTTTTCGCTAATCTCTGCTAATGACAAATATGCCTTCAAATATCTATTCGGAGACTTCTTGGGAGGTGTTTGGTGAGTCACTTGGTGAGATGGGATTCTATCTCTAACTTGGGAGGTTTAAATATTGGCAACTTAAGGCACAAAAAGGCAGCATTTTCTCAAAATGATTTTGGAGGTTTCCTAGAGAGCATTTCTTTTTCCAAATTATATTTTTGGGTCGAGTAATTTTGAGTGAAAATGGAAGTGAATTCTCTGGATCTTTTACAGGCTCCTTTCCCTATTCGGTTCTAAAGTCCCACGTTTTTAAATTGGAATATGAATTAGCTCTTTCAAACTTCCTTTCCATCCAACTAGATGAAAGGGAGCTTCAGTGAGGTTTTGGGAAGACTGTTAGTATGATAAATGATAGTTTTTGTCTTGTTTTTTTCGAAGGTTATGTGCTTTGGTTGATACAAAAGGTGTTACCTTTTAAGGTTTGGAATAATATCTTGAATTCTTTGAATCTCTTTTTAGAAGATCTCTAATAGATCAGGAAATTGAAAAATGTGCTTTATTTGCAAAATTGAATAATGTAATTCTTTCTTTGACTCGAGATTGAAGATTGTGGAACTTAAATCATTCGGGTCTTTCTCCATGAGTTCCTATTTTGGAATTTTTTTTTTTTTAATTTTTTCTGCTAGCGAGCATATATTTTGTTATTTAAAGAAGACATTTATGTTGTTGTCTAGGCCCGGGTGGTGCATTTATGTAAGCAAATTGAGGAAATGACTTAGCATTTGTTTTGTATACTGCAAGTTTACAAGATCTCTTTGGAACGACCTTTTCTCTTTCTTTTTTTCTTTTTTTTTTTTAAATGTTTTTGGTCTTTGATTTCTATGATCGAGTAGTACCAGGATGTTTATTTATCAGCTGATTTATGGCTTTCCATTCCAGAAAAGAAGGGGACTTTATGTGGCTTTGTGGCCTCCTTGCTACTTTTTTGGAAGTTTTGATCGGAATGGAAGAAGTTAATGCAAATTTGGAAGAATTAAAATAAAATATTTCAAATATAGCAACTGAAAAGATAATTACAATGTGGCAAAAATCAGAACACGTATATCAGCCATTCAAATTAACCATTTTGAAGGTTATTTTGTGATTGTGGTTAATCAATATCAATGCGTAGATTAATAGGGTATTACAGATAATCAATATGCAGGTCAATCAATATAGGTCAATAAGTGATATACAGTTAATCAATAATTGTTATTATTATAGTTAATCAATTAAAGGTTATTTACCCATTTATGCATGAATTACTATCATATAAATAAAAACATATTGATTCCTCTGTTGTTAAGAGTTAATAATGATTAATAAGTTTTTATTTATTTATTATTTTCATAATAAATGATAATATTTACCATTATTTGTTTTTAAATAGTATTTTAATTATTATTACAATTGAAAGGCCTTTCTTTTGTAGTTTCTTCGGGGCCTCCCCCAAGGCTATTGTTTTCCTTTCTACAGATATATATTAGTTTCTAATAAGAAAAAACATCATTTTTTATCTAAAATTATATCCTTAAATATTTTAAAAAATTATGCTACCTATTCAAAATTTCCAATTTTTGATAATGAGGAATGTTTCCGGGAGGAATGGGGTTATATTACTCTTGCGACTTCTAGTTGGGCACCCTCTCCTCTTTTCACTTCTTTCCCCTTTTGGTATATTTTATTTATCATTGAAACTTAGTTGCGTGCTTGGATTAAAAATGCTTCCTATCATGATTTTGTTAGTATAGTGATCACTTGTCGGTTTCGTTACTTATCATAGTGAAACTTCATATTTGATATTTTTCAGGAGTTGACAGATGAGATTGGAGATCTTGAAAACCAAAAGGATCAACTGGAAGCTGAATTAAAAAAGGTTTGTTTTCTTTTCTGCCATGTTGAACAGATTCTGTGGTCTACCTCTTTCCTTCTCTCACCAATCTAGTTTCCTTACTCTTATGGTGATTTGTCGTGAAATTTTTTCCCATACCTTTTTTAATGGGAAGTTGGTATACAAGTCATGAGTAAATACTCTGGTGTGTTTGATGAGAATCATTGACGTTTCAACAATACATACTATGTAGCTTCTCCCTTCTTAAGATAGAATGATATCAACTGCTGTACACGAGGCATCAGCAGGAACTTCAAACGGGTGAGAAATCTAGTAAGATCCAAGACTGTTATGTCATATAGATCTTGTTCAAAGCACTTCTTTTGTTCGTCTATTGAAATCTTCCTTTTCCGACAAACCTATAAGTTTAGAGATGATGGAGTTAAAACCACTAATGAACTTTTTATAGAAAGTGGCAAGACCCAGAAAAGTTTTTGACTTGCTTCATGGTTTGAAACTTTTCTCATTCTCTAATAGCTGTAAATATAGGTTTATTTACTGCAATGCCCTTTCCACGAGCAATTGCAGCACCTTGAAGTTGAACATTCTATGGGTAATGATACTTGTCTCTGATGGGTCAAATGGGTCTCCCTTGTTTTGTTATGCACTAACATATAGCAAAACAAACCACTCTTTGAAGTAAGGCTCCAGTACCTAATTCATTAGTTGCAGAGACGTACAAGGTGCACAATTGATAGATATAAATCATGAGAAGAAAGCTTATTTGATAATATGAGGTAAGTAGATTAGTGCTTTACTAAATGTTTTGTTCATTATCGAATATCTCATATGGGCGGTGGGTCAGCTAATCTACGAGAATAGACCTTATCTGAAAAATGAGGTGAGTAGATTAGTGCTGAAGTAAAAATTCTGTTCAATAACAAGTGTGTTAGAGGCGGCACTTCAGTAGAGATATGCGTTAAATTATTAAACTCTTCCAATAAACCAGCTAACAGAACTTTAGATGTCATTTTCTTTTCATCAATAACCCTTACAGTTAGAAAGGCTAGCAGCACCAGGAATGGCTCGTTTGGGGTCTTTCCTATATCCTTCTTCTGCACACTTTTTACACTATCATCATTTTTATTTGAAGGAACACCATCTTTTTCCTCATTAAAAAAATGCACAAGTTTATTTTAAATTTTTATGTGAATCTTGCACGTCCTATTTACATGAGCAATCATATGTAACATGGAAAGCATCCATGTCTGGTATATCACTATGGACTGATGCTTGTTATTTGTTAGAGAAATTTACAACTTTGTGATCATAGATTCACCCCCACATTGAGAAAATGTTCTGGTTGATCGCATCAAAAAGCATTTCTCAGCAGTTATTCTCACATTTGGGTTACAAACTAGACTAAGCTAGCCTTGAATGATGCATTGAATATGTCTCCCACAATTCAACAACCTATGTAGAAAATTGTCCAATCTCCATCTGAAAATTGAAGAAATAGTTGCTTTCTAGGTTCTCCCAGTAAGACAAACCACTTACTTGGACGGGAGAAAGAAAATCTTCAAATCTCTGAAACTTTTATCAAAGGACAAAAGGTTTGAATATTTGAAGGTTAGAGGCACTTAAGAACTCTGGCAAAAAGTTCTATTACATCTCTATTGAGTTCTAAATGAATATTCAGAGTATCGTGAGAGCTTGATTAATAGGTTTCTCATTTTCTTAGTCGAACCAATTTGGTTGTCATGAAATTTACGACTGTTTTGCTTCTAAAAAAGCAAACATGATTTTGAGAGCCTTTGCTTGTAAGAGCTGCAACAATCGCCTATGTGCTTTTAAATCTTCAGGATTTGCCATTGCCTTGATTCACTTGTGCAGAACCTTGTGCTCACTTGTGTGAGCTCTTAGTTTCCACGCTTATGCATTGTCTTTATTAATTTCAGTGAACTCTTTCCCTTGCTCATGCAACTTGTCGACAGATTATTCTTTGCTTATTTTTTCTCCTTTGCTTGAGCATTGGCAGTCTCAATTATGCGTTGTGTGAGACGATTGCTTTTTGAAGTTTGACTTTCTTGTGTGAAGATGAGTGCTTGAGTTGAATCCCTTCTCTTTTCTTTTCTTCCAGGTATTTCATTTTTTTTCAACAATCTTTCAATCAAGTTGCTTAAACTTGATCTTCTACCTAAACCCTGTGGCACTTAATAACTCTTTCAAGACTATTACATGATCCTTTTAATTTATGAAATATGCCAACCAAAAACAAAAATTCACTCCAGTGCACAAAATTTCACTTTTTAGAACTATTTTTTTATCCATAGCATTTCCTAGATTTGGTTGATCTTGGTTGATAATTAAACAAAGCTATTGTGTGGGAGAAAAAAAAAATCAGTTGAATTCTCAAATCAAGATATGTGAAAGAGATGGAAATCCTCACACCTCATTTAATTTTGATACTTGATCTTGTCCTGCTAGACAAGTACTTCTGGTGGTTGGTGAAAAGATTGTTAGTTTCTCCATTTACAAGGTTTGTTTCTAGTAAAAAAAAAAAAAAAAAAAAAAAAAAAAAAAAAAAATGATGGTGAATATTTGGATCATCTCTTGCCCGTCTTTTTGGTGAGCTATTATGGTGGAAGATATCTGAAGCCTTCAATTTTCACCTGGTTATTCCGAGAAGCATGCAGAACTTTATTATGAACTCCTCTGCAGCCATACTATAAAGATGAAGTAAGATGAGGCGACACAACACAATTGAATTATAGTTCCAGTAACGTTTATACTCTTATATACTCTTATTCATGACTGAATTGAGTACAAATATTTGTTTATCATGTGGATAATAGGTGAAGTAAAATTTAGAATTGGATTTTGCTCGTGAGTTTATCCAATATTTGCCACGCCATTTTTAACTCTCTGTTCACCATGCTGCTTGAACCTTGTTTTTACTTATCAGCTTCTATTGGGATGTATGTTTTGTTTCAGGTCAATGCTTTGTTGTCTGCTGCTCGTATGCGCCTTCATAATGCAAAAGAAGAAAGAGAGCATTTTGATGAAGCGAGTAATCAGATACTTGTGCACTTGAAGACAAAGGTAATCAAGCTATTTATTGTGCTCTCGTTAATTAATATCCCCTTGCAATAAAGTGTCGACTTGATGGGTTTTTCCTCCTCTCATTAGTTTACTTTATGTACCGATTTTCTTTGGTTACAGGAAGATGAGCTGTTCAGATCTGTTGCTTCATATAAAGTAGAAGCCAATGCTGTAAATGCATGCAAAACCTTTTTAGAGCATACATGGAACCTCCAGACATCCCAAAGACAACAAAAGGAGGAGAATGTCAAGTATGTTAAATCATTTTTGCTTAAATATTATTTGTAATTTGAGTTATGTTGTTTGTTTTGGAATCAAATAAATGTAATCATCTACTATATTTTTCCCTTTTTTAAGTTTCACTCCCATTCTAGTATCAGTGAACTGCTCGATTGTTTTTTTCTTTTCTCTTTTTCAAGTGGTGAGCTGGAAAAATATGGAGATTATTTTGTGAAGTTGGTCACCAGACTTCTCACTTCTTACAAGGTACCAGTTAGGGGCTATCTAGTTCGTTTATTTTATCTTTATCACTTGCCATTCACTGCTTCTATGGGATATAGTTTACTGCCTTCTGACTGTCATGCACATTGACCCATCTATTCTCCTTAGGGAAAGTTGGAGCCCTCACTTTCTTGTATCAGGATACTCGAGGAGAACTTGAGTTCGATGAATGGGTATGGTTCTTTTAAAAAATATTTTATTCTTATGAGAATAACTGTGATATAGTTAACCAGGCTCCTGAGACCAACTTCTCTCAGGTCAGATGCAATGTCCAATATTGATGATAGAGATTTAGATGTCAATAATGAACGGAAAAAGCTCGAAGAGGAATATTTGGATATCGAATCTAAGGTATGTTATTATTGGTGGCATTATGAATGCTGATAACTTCCTTTTCATTCATAGGGTGCTAATTTGGTCTATTGCCCTTAAAACTAAGCTGCATTTGTCACTCACAATCTCTAATTGGTGGCAAGTGCTTAGTTTTTATTAGTCTTTCAATTGTGCAATATGTTTATCTAATTTAATTGCTGGTCTGTCTACTTCCTTACTTTCTTCACTGGCCAGTTTGTTTCCACCTTAAGCACTGTGGATACAGTAAGAATGCAATTCTACGATACAAAAGGAGTTGTCAGGTACTACCATAGTGTTTTCTAGGCAAGGAAATAGGATACATTCGTTGTCAATGTGCTCCACTTTATCACCCCTTGACTGCTAATTTAGGCACTTTTGGCTACACAATGAACTCTTGATCCAGGAATCTTGGCCAGAGAGTACAAGAGTTATTTGATGCACTTGAAAAAATAAAAAAAGAATTTGAATCCATCAAGAGACCGAGATTGTTGATCGAAACTGTAAGGCAAAAACCAGAGTTACGAGTCAAAGAAAAGATACGTAGAACTTCAAGTTTGGCTTCCGTGTCCAAACAGACAGCCGAAGTACGAAGATCAAATTATGAAGAAATGGATGACTCCTCCTTAGTAAAGAGAACAAAGAATTTTAGCATGGAAGCAGAAATAGCAAAACTAGATTCGGACGAGGGGATGGATACATATGACTCAATTGACGAGATAAACGACTGGGAATTTGATGAACTTGGAAGGGACTATGATGCACCATCCAACCACCAAAGAATATGAAACATCATCGGGTACATATTTAAACTCAATTCTTTATAAACTGGAAGAAAAATTTAAGAGAATGCATGAAATTATTGTAACGCTTAATGATTACACCACCCCCCCTCTGCCCATATAGTAGCCTGTTACAGAAAAAAAAAAAAAAAAAAAGAAGCCATTTATCAGGAAGATTCCTGAAGCAAGCAATAATACAAGTGTAAATTCTTTGTATTGATGAAATTTTGTATATACATTATTATACCTTGAAACAAATAAATTTTTGTTATTTTATTTTTATTTTTGGTTTGGGGTGGGAAGTAGCCATCGAGAATGTCCTGTGTACTGTAGATTGTGTACTGTCTTTAAGCTGAAATGGAACAATCATTTAAGGCGGGTGGGTAGTATGGTCCAGTTTCTGGTTTACTGTTTGCAGAGTGCAGTTTTTGAGTCCGGACCACACACACACACACACACACACCCACGCAGCGGATATTTGCACAGTAGTGGTAGAGTAGGCTAAGCTTTTTATCTAACACTGCATCATCATGTATTGCATGTGGAAGCCTTATCACTGCATGACAACCAGCTGAGACCCACTGCCTATTTGGTTACCACGTGACACCACCTCTTTGAAATTATACCCTTTTCTTTCCCCCTCTTTTGTCGTCAAGGAAAAATCTATGGTGTTGTTTTAGAGGTCCTATATTTTCTGCTAAATTACGTTTGATTTCGATTATATGCATTTCTGTTACGTTGTTTTAGAGGTATATTTTCTGCTAAATTAAGATGAATCACGTCTGATTTAGATTATATGTATTTATCTAGTTGAGTTAAGTTCAGAGAGGAACTTCAATTTTATTTAGATTATATGCATTTATCTAGTTGAGTTGAGTTAAGTTCAGAGAGGAAATTCAATTTTACATCGACTCAAGTCCGCGAGTAGATTCAAATTTTTGACTTTAGGTAAATTAGAGTGAGGGAGGAAGAGGGTAGTATTGTAATTTGCAAAGTGGATGAGAGAGAGAATGGAACACTTTTGAAGTTCCCCTTCTCTCTCTCAATTCAATATTGAACTTTGGTTTATAATTAGTATTATGATTAATTAGTTAATTAAGAACCAAAGGAAGATTTGATCTTCCGACATGTTTGACCAGGTCAAAACGAGGAGGAGCATATGCAAAAATTATTCAATCTGATGTATTTTATATATATATATATTTCTGATAATCAGATATGGGAAGCAGGAAATGAATAATAAAACCATATATGTCCAGAAATTTTGTGGTTGGAGAAAAATAACAGTAGAAATTTTAAATGTTAAAAATGTAGGGTATCCCAAATTTATGAAAATATCAGTCAAAGGTTAAAAATGTAGGGTATTCTCCTAATGTTCTTGAAGTGTCTCCACGAGCACGAAGGGTATCCCCTAATGTTCTTAAAGTGTCTCCACGAGCACGAAGGGTATCCCCTAATGTTCTTGAAGTGTCTCCCCGAGCATCCATATTTATCATGGTATATTACAATATTTACTACGGATCTAGTTAAACCATTGATATCGACTTCTTTCATATATTTACTTTAAATTTGTAACACCTATGCTTATATATTTTGAAAAATTCACTATACTTTTGATTAAGATGGAGTAATCATAATGTACTTAAATGAACCTATTCAAAATAGCAAAAGTTTTATTATTATTATTATTATTTTGAAATTATTCTAATTTCCCCATTGGGCCTCTAAGTTAGCATGAGATTTATACACGTGGCTGAATTGCTGCTAAGAATAAATAAAAGAAAAAGATTTGTTCTCTTTCACCTACATTTTAGTCCTTGGAAGTATTCAATGCATGTATTATTATTTATTTATTTACTTATATATATATATATATATATATTTTTACTAAATTTGAGATTGATATTTCCTTTTCTAAAATAATAATTATTATTTTCTAAAATATATTAATAATTTTTAAAGAGAACAAAAATATTGATATGTCTAAATCATATATGATGAAAAAAAGTTATACCAAAAAGGTGATGAGAAAGATGGATGTTTTTAAAAGAGGCTTCAACTTTCTTGTTCTATTATCATTATTATGAAATTAAATTAAATTAAATTTATATATTCCCTCTAAATTGTAATTAAAAAGGTTATTATTTTGTTTTAAAGAAGGATTTCACTATAAATAAATAATTAAAAATTATTATGCATTTTCAGAAAAATGTATGTTTTAAAACACTTTATTAAACAAATAATTTTTTTTTAAATCATTGCTAATTTTTCCAAACATTATATAATTGTGAGCATATACAAGCTTATATTATTTCTTTTTTTTTAATTCTACTAATTTTACATTAAAAATTATTTTAGTTCAATTTCCTAAAAATAAGATTTTTTTTTTTAACTTATAAATTTAATTTGTATCTTTCAATTTTGTACTCTTTTTCAAAAGTTTATTAATATCATTAAACTTTTTAAAAACAATTAAAAATATGCTTACCCTTAATACCACGTCTAGAAAATACTCATGAATTTTTCAAAATAACATTAAAATATTTGTAGATAATCTATGAATTATCGATGGACTATTTTTATCTATATATTAACAGTAATAATTATTTATAAAGGTGCACTAATGGTCAATATATTTTTTAACTTTTTAAAAAGAGTTAAATGGTGTTAATATTTTTTTTAAAATTTAATGATATTTTTGAAATATTATTAAAAGTTTAAGGGTATTTTAGAAATAAATTACCGAGTTTTCCTTCCAAATTAACTATTTTTTTAATATTATTAAAAAATTTAAAAATTTAAAAATATTTTTAGAAAATGACATTTTTATTAATAATTTAATTGACGAAGAACGTTTGAAATTTTGACAGGTTAAACTAAAAAATCAAAATATTATTTTATCATTATTTTTACTTTGGGAAAGATAATATATGTATATATATAATATATATATATATATATATAGATCTCTGAACCTGCAGAAGGAAATTTTAAATTTACTAATAAAAACTGACCATCTCTCTCCTGTTCCCTCCCTGTTTCTCTCCTCCGCCTCTCTCTCCCCTTTCTGTTTCTCTCCTCCGCCTTCTCAACCGTCGCACTGTAATGACCACCGTCGAAGCTCCATTCGTCGCCTCTCCACCGGAAGAAGACTATATAGACATGGAACTCACCTCTTCCCTTTCTTCCAACTTATTCCGCTATTCCATTGGATCCCCGCCGCCGCCGCTGCCGCCGGCAACGGCGGCTACAAGAGATTTCGAGTTCCAATTCCAAATGACGTCATTCCCCGGCGCAACAGAGGCCACAACTTCACCGGCCGATGAACTGTTCTACAAAGGAAAATTACTCCCTCTCCACCTCCCTCCCCGTTTACAAATGATCCAAAAACTCATCCACAGCCCCATCTCCCAAAACCCATCAACAAAAAACCAATCTTTTTCAGAAAATTATCAGTTTCCTTTCATCTCCATTAAATCTCCACCTCACGAGTCATACAATTTCTCACTCAGTGAGTCATGTAGACCGAGTTGTGAGCTAAACCCAGATGAGTTTTTGTTACGATTCAAAGAGGAAACCCCACCAAGAAAATCATGGTCAAAGAAAATGAAGCAATTCAAGCAATCTTCAATGGCTTATTTCACAACTCTGTTCGGGAAATCAGCTTGTTCTAACAAGCTCTGTTCCAAATCTGTGTTCAACGAAGAAACAGAGACCATTTTTGAAAACAGGGGAAGTTCAGACAAGTTCATTAAAGTTACCAAAAAGAACCCATTTGGTAGAATTGATTATAACAAATGGAAGATCCCAAAAGTTGATGAATTTCATCACAGAAAGTCATTTTCAGGGGCGATTCAGAGCAGTTCTTCATCTTGTTCTTCAAGTTCTTCATCTCTTTCTTCATCATTTTCGTTAAGTTCAAATGGGTTTTCGGATCTGTTGCTGTTCAAGAGAAGTATCAGCTCAAATTCAGAGATTGAGAGCTGCATTGAAGGGGCAATAGCTCACTGTAAACATTCACAAAAGCTGTTTGAATCTCAAGAACAAACATGTTCTCTTTCAGCTTCAAAGATCTTAGCTCGTGGGGATCAAAAAAGTTCAGAGCTTTGCAGGATTTGATGGCAAAAAAAGCTCCTAATTGGATACTCTGTTTTTTGAATGCTCTGTTTTTTGTTTCTGTACAAATTTGTATAGTTGTTTGAGTTGAATCAAACAGCTCTTTGTTTGAATTCTTTGGAGTTTTGTCATTTTTTTTCTTCTTTTTTGGTTTGATTCTTCTTGGCTGGTTGTTGTAAGTTGTTTTTGTTAGATTAAGCTCTAAATGATAATTAGATTGTTAATTACTTTCTTAAACATCTCAATCTTTGCTTGGTGAAGTATGATTATGATTTGGTTGTTGTTGATAAGTGGACCTTGGCGTGTAACGCCCAATACCCAGAAGAATTTGAATCGAGATTTGGAATCTGAAGTCAATCGTTAATGACTAGGTTTCCTAATTGACCTGAACTATTTGGGATTGGAACCTGAATTCGATACTTGATGGTCTCGATATTTCCCTATGATATGATTAGGTTTCTTAATTGACTTGAACTGCTTCTAGGGGTGGAAGCAATCCACGCTGCCCAGTGCCCGATTTGAATTGGGATTGGAACCTGAATTCGATACTTGATGGTTTCGATATTTCCCTATGATATGATTAGGTTTCTTAATTGACTTGAACTGCTTCTAGGGGTGGAAGCAATCCACGCCCAATGCCCAGAATTTGAACTGGGATTGGAACTCGAATTCAATACTCGATGGTCTTGATATTTCCATATATTTCCATATAGTATGACTATGTTTCCTAATTGACTTGATATTTTCATATGATATTTCCATATTAGTTCGTTCATATAACCCTCCTTTACTCGGGCTACAGGGTGACTCGAACCTTTGATCTCTTAGTCGAACACACACATTTATAACCCGAGATTACACGTCAAGGGCACCCCCTCCCTCCCTCCCTCCCTCCAAAGTACAAAAGAAAGGTTTCCTTTAGTTCATATTTTTCATAATTATCATAGTTTTTTTTGAAGTACTCTTTCTCTTCTCCACTCATTGACAGCTAAAAAGAACACAGAAGTAAACATGTCTATCATTGTCTGCTCAGTAAAACAATTTCTTTTTTTAAAAAAAAATATAATAATAAAGTTTTTTTTTTTAAAATGAGAAAATTAAAAAATAAATAAACTTTTTTTAAAAATCTCTCAATTTCATAGATTCCAAATGGTGTCTGAACTGTGAGGCAGCTTTATACAGCTTGAAAGAATATCCCAATTTGCATACACTCACAATTATTTTATTTTTTTTATTTATTTTCTTCAGCTTTAATTACAAAAAAAAAAAAAAAAAAAAAAAAAAAAAAAAAAAAAAAAAATGTGAGATCCACGTCGATTGGATAGGGAAATGTAACATTACTTCATTACAAGAGTGTGAAATCTCTCTCTAATAGACCTGTTTTAAAATCGTGAGACTGACGGTGATACGTAACGGATAAAAACGGACAATATCTGCTGCTAGCGGTGGGCTTGAACTGATAAAAAAATATAAAAAATTTGAGGAAAAAAAAAAGAAAAAGAAAAGTTTGATGATTTCCATACTTGCTGCCTCACATGCTACATAGATCTTCAATATATATTTATTTCATTAAAGGTTATGTTATGATTAAAGTATACAAAATTTGATGTTTGATCCATACAAATTAAAGCTTTTGAAACATTTTTTAGCGTTTTAATTGTCCAATCTGAATATAGTTTGATAATTAAAGCGTTTATTGCTTTTTAAAGTAATACACTTCATGTAAAAGTTTAAAATTTTGACATTTTAATCGATAATATATATGTTAATAAGTTGAATTAATATTAAAATGAATACAATAATTTTTTTTAATGTTATTGTTGCATTAATTTTTCTTTTATAGTAATATATGATTTTTTTAGTAATTTAAGTTTATTCTATTTTTGAAAAAACTTCGTAACAAAAAACTGTTGGGTTGAGTTGCGTGTAGATTTCCGTAAAATTAATTTTATTATTAATTTTTAAAAAATATTTTTTTTCCTACTCTATTATATATATATTATTTGATTGTTATTTATTTTATTACTATTTTTCAATTCAAAATATTTATTGAAATTGAGTTACAATAATCTTTATTTTTATTAAAATTAAAAAATTGAATAATTAAAAAAAACAACGTGAGGCAACCCAATCCAAATATTTTATGATTGGATTGGGTTCAATTCACTGTTTAATCGAAGTTGCTTGAATTGAAAAATTACAACCCGAACAATCAGCTGGGTCTAAAAAAATATATGAACTCGTCCCTCCGGTATATTGAGTTAAGGCGCTATCTCATAAAATCTGTTAGGACAATATGACATCCACGAGTCCAAACATCATTTATGTTAGCTAACAACTGTTCCATTGGGTCATAGAATCACTCTGAATCCGAGATAGTTACTCATATGTGCTAGCTAACTATTAGGTTACTTGCATAGTCTCACGCCTCCGACCCAACTCAACCCATAAACACTTCTATTAAAAATATAGAAATAAGGATAATATATATATATATATATATATATATATATATATATAACAATTCATATAATAATATTTTAAGTTCTAATCTCTTATTTGTCCTTTTTATCACGAAGTACTTGAATTGTCCTTCATTAGCTCAAGACAAGAAAAACATTTAAAATCAAATAATATTTATTTATTTATATTTTTGTTTTCTTCATTAATATAAAAATAAAAATAAATAAATTATAAATCTTCTTCTAATAACCTCATTTATTTACACATTTTTCATTCACCAAACAACACAAGAAAACAAAATAATAATAAATAAATAAATATGTTGGCTATTAATAAAATATAAGATTTGGTTGATTCTATGTATCCATAAGATTTTGTTCTAAACTAACCACTCTTTTTTAAATTAGACCTAAAATTTTAAAACGTTTGATTTTTTTATTTGGAGTTTGACTTAATAACGGTTCAAAATTTGAAATTTTTTAAAAATAAGTTAAGTTCGGGTTAAACAGTGATCGAGATATGTTTATATTGACCTCCTACGATCCTAAACCACAAAAACAAGAGGGATTTCATCGAAAATACCGACAAATTCTTGTGTCCAGTTCATGACCGCTCCTCTATAGTACCCGTTGTTGCTTCATTGATAGGTTTACGATGCGTCTTTAATCATTATGGACTGGTACTAAGATCTAGTCCTAGACAGACTTAATTATAATAGCTGGTACAGTAACAGTGAAAATGACTCATTCTTTAGTATAATTATATGAGCAAATGCTTTATCTCTATTTTCTCGAGAGCTCTTGTTCTAACTCGACATTAGAAGTACGGGGGCTTGAGATATCTAAAGGAGGTATAGAACCCTCCCATCGTACCGTACGATGCATGGGTCTACTTGTTATAAAAGGCGAACGTCCCTGTTCTAAAACATACACATAAGTCCTCAAGCAGGCGGGGACGAAAAGACTAAAACAAAAATTGATATCGTTAAACAAAACCCGAGAAGAAGTAAAAAGAAAGAAGTTTGGAGATATGTTTAAGAAGAGGAAGAGGTTTGTGTGAGGATGGCATTATTGGGAGCAACCAAGGCAGAAGAACATGTGGAGACTGTCAGAAAAGAAAGTGTTCAATTCAAAGCATCTCAACATTATTTCTTGCAGATATGTTTTTGGACTCTAACTTGTCATCTTCTTCCCCAAAAGAAATCTCATATTTCGTTTCGTTCGAGTATGTCTAGGGATTTGAAATGGGTTCGATGAGAACGAACGCTTCGTTCGATTGGTCCACGTTTTAGTTTTTTTTACATTTGATCTTTCCTTTTGTTTTGGGTTGTGTTTATGAGTAACTTATAACGGGTTTTAATAGCTATCTCATCTTAAATAAGATATTGCACCTTTGATCTAAAAGTTAGAGGTTCGAATTACTATTTCGTATATTGTTGAACACGGAAAAGAAATGAGTTTTAATGATTAGTTGAGTGACGTTACTCATCCGAGCTGCTGGAACACGATTGGTGTGGCCGAAAGGCGAAACTCTCATAGTAGTTTGGCGATAGAGCAATTCAAACTCTTAATCAGACTAGGGCTAGGGCAACTCATTCTATTCTCTCGGAGGCCAGGTAGGTGATGCGTCTAGCTTAGAGGGGCACGTTGAATCGCTGAAAAGGCCTTAGTTATTCTCCAATTTCATAAGATGAAGATAGAAAACCACAATGATATCAAACTGAACTTCCCTCGTCTTGTATCCATGCTGCCCTGATTCCAAACTCAATGTTTGTTAACTAAGCGGGACATTCCCAAACTCTTTTTTTATCAAACTCCTTTCTCAAATGAGAGTGAACAGTTGTAAGAGCCCGAACCCACCAATAACAAATATTATCCTCTTTGGGTTTTCCCTTCTAGCCTTCCCCTCAAAGTTTTAAAACGAGTCTACTAAGGACAAATTTTCACACCCTTGTAAACTGATGTGAGATCTCACAACAGCCCCGATCAAATCTTCTAGAGAGCGTAACATGAATCTTTCCTCGGAGCACTACTACCAAAATAACCCCACAATCAACACAGTACCGAGTCAAGGCAGTTCAAGAGGGCCAACACCAGTTCCACATCGCAATTCCCATCCCCTAATGGTTAAAACAACTCAATTACTTTTAAGAAATATCGTCACTACAATGTAGTACCGATAATATTGAGCTAGACCCATGAAAACGAAGTACGTTAGAAAGTAAGTACGAGCTCCTATTGACTAAACGATAAACACGTATCGTCGTACATATTGTAACGTTGAGCTAGACCATAAGTCAAGAAGAACCATTATTAAGATTTTGCTACTTTATATGTGGAATTCTCATATCTAATATCATTTTGTCTGTCCAACAAAAACAGCCACATGTATTTACCCTTTTCCCAAGTCTATTCCATCCACACAATTTGGATGGAGAGTTACCCTTTTTCAAGTATTTTAAATACATTCATATTAGGTTCATGGTCAGATAGTACAGTCCCACAAAGGTTCATTCAAATATTTTTAAAAAGTGTGTAAAGTTTTCAGAGTTGAGAACAAAAGAGTGACTGTTTTAGATTACATTGAAATTTGGTTGAGTTTTTTTTTTTTGTGCCAATGTACAAAGCCTTGTTCTCTTATAAGCTCTTCAAAAGCAGCTTTTTATGCTTTCCACTTCATTCTTTTTCGTATCCTTGAATCTCACAATATCCTTAACTTTAAGGGTGATATGGCTCGTTCGAGAGCTAAACATTTTGTCTCATACTTTCGTGTTTTGTTTTTTGAATATCGAAGATATCATGCTTTTTTTGTTTGAGGTTGGAAGTTTAAATCCCTCCTTACAACGAGGTTTTTAACGTCTATACAACACAATATTATAATTTACAAATTAGGTCAACTACAAATGTGTAATATGCAAATATACCCAACAACCCGATAACCCGGACCGACCCAACCTAAATTATAGGAGTTGGGTTGGGTTCATTTTTTGAACCCGAACTGATTCAGTTCGATTTCGGGTTTATAGGTAAAAAAACTTCGGGTTGACCCGAACCGAACAAAAGTTTATAAATTATATTAAGAAACTTACTATATTCATTGTCTGAGTTGGGTTGGGTTGAGAGATTTTTTTGAACCAATAGTAACCCAACCCAACCCAAAAGTTCATTATGCACGTACGTCAGACTTACACAACTAGGATAAGTCCAAAGGATCAAATGGCTATGAAAGGTAACTGGGTGTGGTGTTCTACCAAACGTGCTTTGATATTGAAATTAGTATAAACTTAAAGTATTTTCAAAGTGAGCTTGAGCATAGTACTTTAGTATATCTGTGTATGAAATGAGTCACATTAATTATTGAAGATTAGAAATTGATAAAGTACCTAATTCATTATTAGTATCAGCCATGATATCTTACATATATCTCATCAGATACTCCTTATGGGTGGTTTCTTTAATATTGGGCAAGCACCTTGACCTAAGGTCGGGGTACCGAGTGCTTTACCTAAAGTCAGCTATGTCGTGTCGCGTGGCCAACCTCGCACGTGGGCGGGGTTTTTTCACCCTAACACACAGGTAAATTATTTATTTGCTAACATACCCCTCCTACAAACAGGGCAACAAATCACAATGACCATCTTATATATCAATTAAAAGGAGCATAATTTATCCACATAACCTCATCATCAACATGTCAAGCAAACAAGGAGAGAATGAAAAAGAATAAATTAATGTCGCATTTAAAATGTATAAAAGATTGATATAAGAAAAGGCCTTGAAGACATTCAAACATATTTAAAATGAAGTTAATATGATCAAAATTGAATCCTCAGTCTTCACTAACAATGGCTTCCTTCATGAAAAGTAAGAGCAAAACAAAAGGTACAAAATTTCACTTTACAACCAATCAATTCTCTTCACTATTTGCTTTTCCTTTGTTAGTTTTCTTTTAGTCATAAATAACAGATTCTCTATGTATTAATTACAATTAGAGCATAGAGTTATGAATTACCCGTTAATGGATGATATTTGAAGCTGCCTTGGACGATTCAATACAGCTAAGCCTCCAAAATCGGCCTACGACATCCCAGAAGTCTTAACCCAATGGGCTTTGGGATCAGATATGCTTCATCATCTGTTCAAGAAAAGAGACTGCATCAGTGGAGGAATGATGGTCTGAAAAATGGGAACCAGGAGTGATAGCAATACATCCTTTGGCACAGCGCAAGTTCCTTAGCCGCTGAGAACTGCAATGGGGCGGGTGATTTTGCAACATAACCATGTTTGAGATGTGTGTAGGATCATATCAAATGGCATAGATTGGATTTACTTCGGAATCGGACTCGGAATGATGCCACGGATGATTACCATTCCTCATAAGCTTCATCTTTTTCCTTACTCTTCGGATTCGTTTGGACTTGATCACATAGTATGTCATTGCACCGAGAATTCCCGCCATCGTCACGCCACCGATGATGGAAATGAGAACTGCTGCCCATCGGTTACGCCGTCCAACGACTATGTAAGATGAAGAAACAAATGCTATTGTAGTGCAGACGGATGCCAACCACATCAACTTATTGATCACTTCCACAACTCGTCTCTCTGATTTAGTCTCTCCTCTCACAATTGTTATTTGTACCACAACAACTGCCAAGGATGTGAACAGGGCGATGGCATTGAAAATGAAGAACACTTGGAATGCTGGACTGCCTACCATCACAGCCATACCATTACGGTCGTCGCCGCCCGGAACTGTGAAGATTGCTGCGAATGCAACTGTTGCAAAGAGCACAGCAACCACTGTGATCGAGTTGGTTGCATTGTTAATTCCAGCTCTATGAAGCTTTCGAAGTTCCTTAGCGATTCCAGTCATGTTCCTGTTTGTCTTGCGAGCTTGTTCGAGCTGAATATGGACATCCTTTTTTATCTCTGTCACTGTTTGTCTTAGCTCATCTCGACGTTGGTTGAGATCATTTGCACTTACTGCCCCACAACGTGCCAAGCAATCTTTAATCTCCGAGGTCTCTTCAGACAGCGGAAGTCCTTCGGCAATGTCGTGGGGCGTTTTAAGGTCTCTAGTCAATGCATTCACATTTGTATCCCGAACCAGTACTAACTCATTGACAATCTGCAAGAGATTTTAAGGATTCATGAGAGATATTTTTACAACGAAATTGCAGTAATATTATTTATCTAAGATCATTCACACCCAAAATGGTTCCAATAAAAAGAAACTGAAGTATATGCACTTCGAAATTTTCCTTTCTACCTGATGTAGCTGGTATTTAGTATCTTACATGTTTCGAAATCTTCCACATTTACAAATTATTATGTAAACAAATCAAATGTCTAGTTTTCTTAGGAAAAGAAAGTCATGCAAATACAATTACAAATAAGAATATAGTTCAAAAGACTTTTTTCTTATACATAGAAAGCACCATAATGACCTAACCGTGGAACATTGATGAACAGGAATATTGTATATTTTAGTAAAGAGACTCTATCTAAGGGACGTATTGTTGAGGATTGTTGGGAGAGGAGTTCTCATCAGCTAATTCAGGGGTTGATCATGAGTTTATAAGTAAGGAATACATCTCTATTGGGATGAGGTCTTTTGGGGAAACTATAGGCAAAGCCGTGAGAGCTTATGCTCAAAGTGGACAATGTCATACCATTGTGGAGATTCGTGGTTCCTAACACGTATTTATGCCGTATAAAGCAATAGCTAATAATTTGTAATGTTGTCAAGCAGGCTTAGGCTAATGGGACAAACTTGATGCATAACTTCAGCTGCCTGAGAATTGGTTAAATGAACTAAATACCTTAAACTACCTGATACGACTCAGTTATGGAGGGAAGTCAAAAACATAACGGCTATATGGAAAATCTCGTGGGAAGAGATCTAAATGCTCCGGGAGCTTAGAAACAAACCTCTGCATCTCTTCTTTCCATTTCAATTCAATAACATCCAAAACATCCGCATCTAGATGCCAATTCTTGTACCATTGAGTTTCTGTTGACGGAGTTAAAACTTGGTCACTGACATGATTCTATTGTCCAACTATAACAGTCCAAGCCCACCGCAAGCAGATATTGTCCTCTTTAGACTTTTCCTTCTGGCTTCCCCTCAAGGTTTTTAAAACGCATGTACTAGGGAGCGGTTTCTACGGGATCTCACAATCCACCTTCACTGAGGGTCCAACGTCCTCACTGGCACTCATTCCTCTCTCCAATCGAATGGGATCTCACAATCCACCCCCCTTCGGGGATTAGCGTCCTCAATGGCACAACGCACGGTGTCCACCCCTATGGGGCTTAACGTCCTCGCTAGCACACCGTCCGATGTTTGGCACAGCGTCCTCGAAGGGGGGTGGATTGTGAGATCACACATCGATTGGAGAGGGGAACGAGTGCCAGCGTCGAAGAGGGGTGGATTGTGAGATCGCATTCTTTATAAGAGTGTGGAAACCTCTCCCTAGCAAACGCGTTATAAAAACCTTGAGGGGAAGCCCGAAAGGGAAAGCTTAAAGAGGACAATATCTGCTAGCAGTGGGCTTGAGCTATTACACCAACCATGTTTATCTCAAACTTAATTGAAAAACTAAAAACCAAAACAAGAAAGTCAAACAAGAAGAATGTTCAATCCATGACCATGGTCAAATAGGAAAAATGCATGACAATTGATACCTCTGCCCTTCTTTTCCTGGTTGCAACATGTAATGCAGTATTGCCGAACCTGTCAGGAAGCATGACAAGAGCTGGATCTGCACTAAGAAGCAGCTTCACCACTTCACAGCTGGTTCCTTTTACAGCCATATGCAATGCCGTCTGCCCTTTCTTATCATTCCTCCGCGCTAGTTGTGGATCCTTGTGAAGCAAAGCTTTCACAATTTCAACATGCCCTTGTCGAGCTGCTAAATGTAATGCATTCTTCCCATTGGACCTGGATATCTCTAGCGAGCTAGAATCTGTTGAAAGCAACACATTGACTACTCCAATATGGCCTCTTGTAGCAGCGGACATAATAGGAGTTGCATTTGATTGGCCAACTGTTTTACTCAGTCCCGGATCGTGCTCTAACAATACCTGGACGATGGCTGCAAAAGATAATTACTAACTGAGTTGAATTGAAATTACATCATCCAGATGCTTATGAAGGTACAACCACAGCTCTTTAGAAACCATGTGCATTTACAATAGTAAACACACATCATTCTATGTTATTAAAAACTACAAAAGTATCATCCAAATCGTGCCTTTGGTTCTAAACTTATAGGGTCACTTTTTTATTCAGAGTTCTCATTTCTACTTAAATGAGTCAATTCTAGACTAGGCAACACTCAACTGAAAATGTGGCACGATCTAAGGTAAAGATAGTAGGACCCCATATATGGTAAGCAATAGCTACATCCATATTTCTTGATTGAATGCCTATACTATTTTTCAGTCCATTTATAGATCAGTAAACAGAGCATGAATTTCAACACGGCATTTCTGGACTTCCGGTCGAATCTACCGCCGAGCTAGCTTTATTTTATTCCCTGATTGAACTCGGGGAATCAAGCAATAGATTTGTGGAAGCAATCATGTCCAGCCCCCGAAAATTGGTTGATCAGGACTGTTGGAATGGTACAAGTTCATGGATTGGAATTTTCCCAATAAGACTAGGACATGAAAACTCAATTCAACAATAAATACACGCAGCAAAGGCTGTGATTAAGGACAAACTTTGAGTAACAAAAATGACAGAAACAAAAGAAAAGAAGCTTATATTGGAGCAGTAAGATACCTTCGTGACCCTGACTTGCAGCAATATGGAAAGGATCAAAACCAGACCTATTCTTCATAGTCATACCCTCCTTAGTGGAATACTGTAACAGCTCCTTCACAATATCCAAATGCCCCTTCTCTGCTGCAGTAAACAATGCCGTCTCTCCCAACTCATTCACCTCATTCACAATAGCAGACCTTATCTCTGCAACCTCTGCATCAAAATCTGCTCCACTCAGAGTTCCAACCATCTGAGCATCTATTTCACCCAAAATCTGTCTCACAGCAGTCAAATCACCCCTCTGTGCAGCCAAGTGCAGCTCAGTATCATTGTGTCTGCCCGTCACCTGCTTTACATACTTCTTCTTATCCAACCTCTTGCCAGAATTTGATAAAACCAGAGACTTGCTGGAATTTGATACGAGCAAGGTCTTGCTCGAGTTGGACAGCACCAAAGTAGGTGTGGTCGGAGTAGGTGGAGGCTGCAGCTCATACAGATTGCTGGTGCTGACCGACAGCCGCAGCCTTTTCTCCAGGTCCCTCACGCCTAATATCAAAAACCACGAGAAGATTCAATCAAAATCATTTCATATATCCTAAAAACACCACAAAAATCTTCGATTGAAAATGCAGTGACCCTAGCATCAAAATGAATGCAGTTTCTTGCTATTCATCAATACCATTAAACATCAAGCAAATAAGAAAAAGAAAAAACGAAATTAAATTTCAATCTCAATCGTTTTCCCAACCGAGAGGGATATCAATAACGCAAGAGACAAACAAAACAATCAGATACGAATTTCTTAGAAATCAAACATCCAGGACCAAATCCTTCTCCACTTTCTCGGCCATTAAAAATCGATACATTGTAATGATTTCAGCACCAACAAAAAGGAAAAACGAGGAAGATGAAAATGAATTGAAGAGAAACAAGAATACCAGGTTTGATCCCAATCCCCATGGCTGAAATTCAAGGAATGTCAACCCTGCAAAATCACCGTTGTGAGAAGAGATTTATTGACATTTTGATGCAGAGGGAAAAGAAATTTCACGGGCTTTCAGAGAGCTGAGAGAGAAGGAACAGAGAGAAAATGAGCGCGAGGCTTCGGCGCTTGAAATAGAAGAAGAAGACGAGCTCGTAAAAACGTTGCTGGTGGGGCCCACATCCGGATCCGCCACGTCGGATTTTTTTTTCTTGTGTATTGATATTTCCCGCGTGAATATGGAGTGAAAAAATAAATAAAAAATAAATTACCTTCCAACTGTGCGTTGAAATAACGATTTAGTCTTTTAAATCCCTAAATATTAATTTATAATAATTTAATTTTTGTAGGTTAACATTTGTCACCATTTTAATTTCTACCGTATAAAATTCTATTAAAGATGAAATATTAATTAAATTATTACTAAATTATTTTTTCTTAATTAATTATTTATTTTTTTATGGTAACGTGAGCAAGATTTTATTACACCGAAAAACCGGTGTTTTTTTATATATATATATATAATCGGCCTATTTCCAAATAAAATATTATATCTATTTTTACTAATTTTTTTCAAATCTAATGTGATCGACATGCTATTGATATAAATTAGAGAAATTTGCAAAAATCGTCCTTAAACTATAGGATTATTACCAATTACACCACAAATACACGTTATTCGAGAAATTACCCTAGATTTTACAAACAATATGATTATATCTATTTAGTTAATAACTTTAAATAGCTTTAAATATGTTTTTTTTTACTTTCCATCTTGATTCTTAATTACTTTTGGTTAGTATTATTGTTGTAATAACTCAAGCTCACCACTAATAGATATTATCTGTTTTACCTGGTTACGTATCGTCGCTTGCCTCACAGTTTTAAAATGCGTCTACTAGGAAAGAGATTTCTACTTCCACACCTTTTATAAGGACACGTCTATTGGGAAAGAGGTTTCCATTTCCACACCCTTTATAAAAAATGTTTTGTTCCCCTCTCCAACCGATGTGGGATCTCACAATATAATGGTATCAGAGCTAAACACTAGACGGTGTGCTCATTGGGTCACCAAGGGAGGTGGATTGTGAGATTCCACATCGGTTGGAGAGGGAAACGAAACATTTCTTATAAGGATGTGGAAACCTCTCCCCCGTAGACGCATTTTAAAATCGTGAGGCTGACAGTGATACGTAACATGCTAAAACGGACAATATCGGTTAATGGTAAGCTTAGATTGTTACAATTATGTATTTAATGATTGTCCATTATCTCGTTATTATAATCGCATTTTCTAGTACAATATTTCATAAATTTAGATGAGAAGTGTTTAGAATAAAATTGCAAAAATATAAAGTTTATTACAATCACACCCTTCTTTAAATTGATAATCGAAATTGTGGCAATTAAACTTTTAAATATGGTAAAAACCATAAGATCATTATAGTCAAATTCAATTCTTTTTACATATATTTTATTTACTTAGGTTAAAATATTTAAATGGTCACAATTTTACCCTTTAAAGTTTTGATCAAGTTTGTTACTCGACATTTTATATAGTATTTACGAGATTTATTAGACACAAATTTAAAATCATTTATGCAATTTTTTTTAGAGTATATGAAGTAAATAAACCTAATATTAAGAAGTTACAAAGATTATAAAAGAAATATGAAGATTCTTTCAAGAACAAACTTATAATTTCCATAAAATACACCTAAATTTTATCCCTTTAAATAATACATCTATTTTTCAAATTTTATAATTTTCATTTTAATTTTTTAAAAACATTTGAAGTAGAAAGTCAAATAGCATGATAATAATCTAGAATGACGTGGATAATTGATAAATTTGTTTGAATTAGGACTATTTTTAGTTTAAAATTTTTTTAACATAGTTTTTTAAATATATATTTTTTAATTTAGAGAAAAAAAATTCAATTAGAGATTCCATTTAACCTTCCGGGACTCCGTGGGGATCCGTCTTGAATGGGGCGGAGAATTCCCGTTTAAACGGAGAATGGAAGAGAAATTGGGGAGAAATTTCTCGTCGTCAGATAATAGGGCTAGGAACAGGGATTATATTTCCCGTTCCCGCCCAAATTTTTGACCTGCCATGATTCAAAGAGAGACTTTTTACGTTCGATTTCTAAGTTTCATAATTTTTAAAGATGAAAACTTTCTATATTCGATTTCAAGTTTCAATAGATTTTATATTTTTCAAAGTTTTATTGGGTTTAACGTCTTCTTTAATTTGTTTGTGTGGTATTTTTCTTCGGTTAAAAAATTATATGATCAAATTTTGTCTTTATAATTTAAACATAAATTTTGTACTTATAATTTAAACACAGATCAATTTTATATTTTTTATATTATTATAGAGGAAATAATTTTATCAACAAATAATAATTTACGCTAACCATTTAATAATTTATATTAAAAATAAAATGTATACATTTAAAAAAAATAAAAAAAATAAAAAATAGAAAATTTAATGGAGATAAAAAAGAATAAATGTTGCACTATTTACAATTAAGTCCATTTCTTAGGGCCTTGGAATTAACGGTACGAATGGGAATCAAATTTCATTCCACGCAAGGTAGAAGACGAAGGCCATTTTGCAGAGAGAAGAAAGGGGTGGAAGCCATACCCCACAGCCGACATGAGCCTTCCACCATTACAATTCTTACAGGCCAGCTTTTTCGATACATAGCTATCAATCCATTTCCGTTCTACCATATCCACACCCAATTAAAGTTTCAAACGCCTTCTGTTAATGGGAAACGCCCATGGCCACCGCAAGCATTTCAACCATGGGGTAAATTCCTCTCCATCCACTAACGCTCATTCTCCCTCCAATAAATATACGCCATCTGGATCAGCTCCTCAAACTTCGACCTCCACGGCTGAGATGGAGTCCTTGCCCTATGCCCTCGTTGATTCGAGCCTTCGTGCCCTCGCCGGTCAGGCCGAGGGCTTTGGCCGCGCTGCCATTGGTGGTCTTCATGGTTCTGTTTATTGCGTCACTAATTTGGAAGGTGATGTTTTATTTATCCTGTTTTTATTGAATTCAGCTGCTCTGTTGTGTAGTGTTTTGATTCAGGAATTGAGATGTTGAAGATTTTGGAATTGGGTTTGTTCTTAATTTGAGTTAGAATGGTCGTGATTTGTTTGCTTGTTCTTGATGTGGAGAAGTTTGGAAACTGATGGAAACAAGAGTTTTGTTAATCAACCCCTTTAGATGCATTTACTTTGATTGATTGTATGATTGAGCTGTAGTAAACTTAGGACTACAGCTTATATGGTTTTTGAAAAAAGCTTCAAGCTCAAGTGCAACAAGAGGGGTCAACTATTAGAATACGAGTAAAGCGCCTTAGTCTATCTCGATATAGGAAGGGGTATTTTCATCAAATCCCATAAAAAAAAAGTTGGGACTTAAAAGCTTTTTGTTCAGGGGTGTGCAAGTTTGGAACCCTGTACAAACAAGAGGCTAGGTGCAATGACTAGGGGCTTGCTTCTTCGAATGGAGCTTGTTGCTTTTCATTTTGATAGGAATTGGTTTGTTTGTTTCTGTTTTCGTGAGATCCCCATATCGATTGGAGAAAGGAACGAGAGCTAGCGAGGACGCTGGGCCTCGAAGGGGGGTGGATTGTGAGATCCCACATCAATTGGAGAGGGGAACGAGTGTCAGCGAGGACGCTGGGCCCTGAAGAAGGGTGGATTGTGAAATCCCACATCGGTTGGAGAGGGGAACGAAGCATTCTTTATAAGGGTGTGGAAACCTCTCCCTAGTAGACGCGTTCCAAAACCTTGAGAGGAACCCCGGAAGGGAAAACTCAAAGAGGACAATATCTCCTAGCAGTGGGCTTGGGCTGTTACAGTTTCTGCTTCCTTTCCCTTTTTTGTATGTTTTGTTCGGTGGGTCGTATTAAAGGAATTTAACAATGCTTCTTTATTCCCTATTCAATACTTCTAGTAGTTCTGCCTTTGATTTCATTGAGGAGTCTTTAAACCTGTATTTTCTGTTTGTTGTAGACGATGGTCCGGGATCACTTAGGTTCGGATGTCGTATGAAAGAGCCTCTTTGGATTATCTTTGAAGTTTCGGGCACAATTCACTTGTCTTCGTATTTGAACGTGTCATCTTATAAGACTGTAGATGGTCGTGGTCAAAGGATAAAGCTTACAGGAAAGGGATTGAGGCTGAAGGAATGTGAGCATGTGATTGTTTGCAATTTGGAGTTTGAAGGTGGTAGAGGTCATGATATTGATGGAATTCAAATTAAACCGAATTCACGCCACATATGGATAGACCGATGCAGCCTCCAAGACTACGACGATGGGTTGATTGATATCACCCGGGGAAGTACAGATATCACTATTTCTAGGTGAGACGAAGCTTCATCTAAGATCTTTCTTAATGCCCAAACAATCTAATATTGTGCTCGATTTCTTTGTCCATCGTGTATTTGTAGGTGTCGCTTCTCACGGCATGACAAAACAATGCTCATTGGAGCCGATCCCTCTCACGTTGGCGACCGATGTATCCGTGTAACTATCCACCACTGTTTTTTCGATGGTACACGTCAACGACATCCACGTGTTCGATATGGTAAAGTACATCTTTACAATAATTACACCAGAAACTGGGGGATCTATGCTGTCTGTGCTAGTGTAGAATCACAGGTCTTTACACATCTCATCTTTTCCAAATACATTTTAGTTCAAACTACTCCAAAGATTAACCTTCTTTATTTGTTTCTCACATTTTGAATCAGATACACTCTCAGTGCAACATATACGAAGCGGGACAGAAAAAGGTGGCGTTCAAATATCTAATTGAAAAGGTAAATCTATTTCTTGCCCACGTGTTCGTCTACGACGATCCGTGCATTGATTTTACACGAGCCTACTCGTTAGAATATTCTATGGCCCATGATAGAAGTAGTTATTTCATCCAACGTCTATGTTACATTGGATCATCTTACATGCAACTGTACTATGTGGATCAAGATCATGCTCGGGTTGACCTGAACCAGTTGAGCATGCTCGGGTTGGCGTTTCTTTATGCATTGTAGTAAAATGTTGAACAAAATACCTATTGGGTCATTGGTCTGCCTCCCAAACGACAATATCTGACCCGGCTCCCCTAACCTTCGTTCTACAATTATTGTCTTTCTGTCTGTCTGTGCTCGTTGTCTCTGTTTGTGTGTGCATCTTATTACCCGAATATTCCTTTTCAAAACACACTCAAAACCAAAATGCCAATAATTTATGTCGAACGAAACTGTAACCGCTCAAGCCCACCGCTAGCAGATATTGTCCCCTTTAGCTCATTACGTATCGTCGTCAGCCTCATGGTTTTAAAACGCGTCTACTAGGGAGAGGTCTCCACACATTTATAAGAAATGTTTTGTTCTCCTCTCAAACCAACGTGGAATCTTACCAAAACAACCTTTACGAGTTGAAAGAAACCAAGGAAACGAGCTGTACTGACCTGGAATCATTGTTTATATGTCTGATATGTGTGTTCAGGCAACAGACAAGGAAGAACCTTCAAGTGGGTGCATATGGTCTGAGGGAGATTTATTTGTAAGTGGCACTCAAAGTGGGCTGCTGCCTGCCACTGCCGGACAAAGCATGTTTCATCCTTCAGAACATTACTCTGCTTGGACTGTGGAACCTCCAACCGATGCTCTGAAACAGATACTCCAACATTGTACTGGTTGCCAAAACATCCCTAGGCCCTGTGATATGCCACCACTGGTACCAAAGTAGATTATTGAAATCCTCTAAATTTAGTTATAGGTCCCTGAACTTGTATGGATTTTCTTTTTTGATTCCAGTCCTTTGATGTTTTGAGATTTCTATTTAGTCCTTTTTTTTAGTTCCTGTGTAAAAATGTTGTGTTTAATGTTATTATTTATACTCGTTGTATCCATGTTGTCACACTTTATGTTGGTGCTAAACGCGAAAATTGATCAAAGTTATAGGGCTTAACTCGAGATCTTAACATTTTTATTGATATTGATATTTCTGTCTAAACATGTCTAATCGTGATGCTTTGCTCTTTTCACTATTACTTAATGTCTGCACGATAATAGTTGATAAAATAAATGCTACTCTCCTCCAAGAACGAGCTTTTAAACTAAGTATTAATCTAATAGTTGAGCATTTATATCTCCGGATGATCAATTTGTTCAAATCTAGCTTAAATCTATCTTTATCTTATGCTAGACGCTCGACTAGTGCTTAGTTTAAAAGTTAAAAGCTCAACTATTAGATTAATCTAACAGTCGAGCGCGTCGAATTGTGGTTTAAAAGCTCGTTCATGGGAAGCGTTGAATTGTGACTAGTTTAAAAGCTCGACTATTAGATTAATGATAGAAAACCACAATTTGATGCGCTCCCTTACGCTTAGACGCTTCACCTATCTCACCTTAGAGAGAATAGATTGAGTAGCCCTAATCCTAGTCTGACTAAGAGTTTGAATGGCTCTATAGTCTCGTAGGGCGAATGAATTGCATTAGTGTGATCTGACTAGTTGAATTGCTCAGCGAACAATTACCTCCTTGCTATCTAAAAAAGAAAATAGACCCGTGCGAATTGCATCTTCGAAGCCCTAAGAGGATGTTTGTTTTTTTTTTTCTTTCTTCTTTTTTTGTCCCTATGATCCATGACAAATCCTTTGTATAACTGTAAACAACATTTTGGTATCTCAAAATGAAAAAGTAGTCAATTCAAGCATTAGTGAGTAATATTAATTGTGGATAGTTCAATGTTCATCATGCAAAGCAATATTAATTGTGGATATTTCAATGTTCATCATGCAAAGCAATATTAATTGTGGATAGTTCAATGTTCATCATGCAAAGCAATATTAATTGTGGATTATGTTAAAACAATAATGCAAAGTTGAGAAAAAAATGAAAAAGGTTAAAATAATGAATATGGTATGGCTATGCTATCAGCTATCAGCCATCAGCCGTTTGGATTATGTTCGTTGCGCAATGAATTTGGTTCAGCCTGTGGAAAAAAAAGGTACGATAAGTAATTATCTACATCCTCAGGGGTCAATCTAGCAATTACCTCCTGCCCCACCGGGAATCTGTGCGCATGGTAGAATTCCCGGTACATCGGCAACCAGCTTTTCGCTATCGCCAAGATTTCGAATCGAAGCTTCGGGTCCGGTATGATGCTTGATCTCTGTTTCTGGTATGCTTCTTTGAAACTAGAACTGAAGTTATCGTAAACCTCCGCCACTTCCGCCGTCGAAAGAGCGGCCATCGGATTTTCCGGCAGCGTCGAGATTACCTTTCCCCATGCCAAGCGCTCGTAGTTGTCGATGTACTGTTTTCCTTTCGCTTTGTGCTTCGCGATCCATTCGTCTCCGAGAAGATGATGGAGCTTGGAGCTTTGGACTTGCCAAACGATGAATCGGATATTGTTGGCTAAGAAGAGGTATGAGAGCGAAATGTCGTCGCACTGTCTTGCTTTGCTGTCGAGCTTGCAGAGGAGGATGAAGATTATCCGCGCCATGTATGAAGAGACTGATGAAACTGGAGAACCGTCGGAATCTGGAGTATTGGAACAAGAATCGGCAGGAAGAGACGATTTCCACGGCGGCGGCCACCAAGAGAAAATTATGTTGAGAATCTCTCGGTACTCGGCGAGGAGAGAGAGGCAGTCCATCGATTGGAGAGCTAAGGTGTGTATTCCTCCGTCGACAGAAAGCGAATTCGAGGAGTCATTTTGTACGAACGATTCGTAATCTGAGAGCATTGTGGAGATTGATCCAGTAAGAACGCTGAGCGAGGCGATGGCTTGTGATCGAATTACTTCAGTAGATTCAAACGAAAAGATCGATTCGATTCTTTGCCAGTTCTCGATTATAGCAGTGAACATATCGAGTAAGTAGAACACATTCTTTTGCGATTTCTTGCTCTTCAAGATGACTTCCGGAAATGCAAATAGAAGCATAGCACCATCTTTGCACGCTTTAGTGAAACAAGATTCGCTAACGGATTCGGAAATTGCGAATACGAAATCGCACAATTCTCGTTCCGGATTGAAAATCGTTGTAATAGCAGTATTCACAGATTCTAACCACTTCTTGCTTCTGAAATCGACTGCCTCCGAATCCATTTTACGGATTTGCGACGAAATTTTAACAATACCTAGACGATATATCGCTTCGTCCACAACAGATTTGCGAACATTTCCGTATATTTCAGCACATTCTTTAGTATAACCAGACGAGATCATACACTCAGCTATGGCTCTCAGATCCACCATAAGAACTCGATCTAAACTCGATTCTACATTCAACGGTTCGCGTTTCACGGAAAGAATCCGATAAAATTCAACCTGAAGTCGCTTCATAGCAATCTGCATCAAACTTTGAGAATATTCAAGTTTCTCAGAGGCCAAGAGATACATAACCTTCTGAAGTTCGTTCACACATCGAATGAATCGCAAACCTTCCTCCTTGCTTTGGTTAAACATCGACGCCACTTCAGCATAAGCTAACGACTCAATGCTCCATTTCGTGATGATTTCTGCAGCGAACTGCAAACTCCGATCAATCATCGATTCCGAAAATCTTCGACAATGAATCACGGAGGCGGCTTCCGATGAAGACGAAGAATTAGAGAAATTAGGAGAGACCAAAGGCGAGAGCATCTTGGAACAAAGCCCGAAAAGCTTCTTTCCATGTCTCGTCATTCGAGATTCCTGAAGCTCTTCGCCTCTGTTTGGGGGTTCCAATTTCTTTCAGACACCGGGATTTGTCCGCCACTATAAAGGGTACATAAATGTGTCTATATATATATATATAATGATTTATTACATTTTCGTAATTATATTTTAAATGTTAGTTTTTGTATTTCTTTTCGATACATTTTTTAATTAGTCATTTAAAATCAAATTTTAACGTAATTATTAAAAATATTAATATTTTTACACTAAATATTTATTTTATTCTTCAAGATACATACAAAAAAAAAACTATAAATATATTAAATAATTAAACGGTTATGAAGGAAAGTGGGAGCGCAGACTTTCTCATATTATATAAAACGACGTCGTCGGGGAAGTGAAGTAACGAGCTTGAATTGTTCGGTTTAAAAGTCATGAGAGTCACAGACTAAGTCAATTGAAACTGATTTTTATTTTATTTTATTATTTTTTTAAAAAAGAAAAAAAGGTCAAATGAGACGACAAATTTGGAGAGTAAGCGTATATATTATTTTAATAAATAAATATTTTGTCATAATAAAGAAAAAAAGTGGGAAGGAAAGTCAAAGTCAAGAGAAATATAAATGATTTAATTAATTCCAACAACTTTTATTCAAAGATATTAATAACAATTATTTTATTATAAGGTCGAATTATTCAAATAATAATGTGTCCCCATCCACTTAATATCTACACTTTTTAAAATACATATAAAGTTTATAATTTTTCCATTTATATCTAATAAATGGATGATTTTTATAAAATTATTTAATATATTTTTAAGCTTAATGTGAAATATGTTTACGAATTTAAATAAAATATTAATAGAGTTTAGAGATTTCTTATATATAAATATATTTAAAATTTTTATGAAGTAGTCAATTTAATCCGTCCATTCGAATTTGGAATTACGGGTGGTGCGATCGAATCAATTGTGGGCCCCGCTCCAAAATTCATAATATTCTTCCTTATATTTTTTGTTTGAATTTCTTTAGGAAGAACAAAAATATTATTACTCAATTATTTTTATGATTTTTATTAAAAAAAAATTGTATTTTATTTTTGTAATTATTTTCAATCTTTTTTTTTATTTTTGTAATTAACGTACATCATATTTTTTTTCAAAATGGTTTCAAAACGAGCCCTAAATTAGTAGTATTAGTATGTTATCGTTTAATTAGTCTAAAGCTACCATTTGGCCTCATTGTATAGCTTACTGTTTAGTCTCACGGGTCGTTCACACCAAAAGACACGTTTTAGTTAATGAAATAATATGGAATCAAAAGTCGCTCATGAGCTAAATATTTTAAAATTGACGTGACAATATGTGACAATTTTTTTACGAAACACGTTCAACAAAGTCAATAGACTTGAAGTTACAAGTCTTTGAAGCATTTTGTTTGTTAACTCAAAAGGACTTAACTTGAAAAGAAATGAGCTAAGTGTGAACTCTAAAGATTCCGTAAACCCTAAATCACATCCTTGGAAGCAAGAAATAATGCTATAGGTTTTTAATTTATTTACATTTTTTTTCAATGCTCGAGTCGATAATTGAAATATCAACTTTTAGATTAGTAATTAGTGTCTTATCCATTGAGATATACTTAAATTAAAAAAAGATGAGGACGTTATATTAAGAAGTGATAACCTAAACTTAGCACGTGTAAACCATAGACTTTTTTCATTAAGTGTTTCAATAAACTTAATATTCCAATTTTTTTGAGTCTTGATTTGAAACAAAATGTGCTACAGATTTGAAACTTAAAGTCATTTACAGATTTACAGATTTAAATATTTAAATATGTATTTCACATTTATTTTATTATATAAATATAAGATCTACCAGACTTGTCATATAATAAATCTGATACTTAAAAATATTTCTAAACTTTCAAAAGTTTAAAATTTAGACTTAGAGATGGAAACTGTTTATATTTTACTTCAAAAATATCCTTAGAACTTTTACGGGCTTCAAAAATACCTTTAAATTTAAAAAAGTTTCATTAATACCCTTCAATTTTTTAAAAAAAAGTTAAAAAATACCAGTAACATTCTTACTATATTTAAAAACTACCTATAAAATTTTAAAAGTAGGCTCCACAAATTTTACTTTTATAAAAAATGTTTAAGAAAATTCTTTCTATCAATATATGGACGAAAAATTGCTTATTGACATTGCATAAATTATATTCAAACTTTTTAATGTTACTTTCAAAAGTTCAAGTATTTTTGAAACTTAGTCAGGTAAAAATATTTTTGAATTTTTTAAAAAAATTAAAATAATATTTTTAAAATTCTATTAAAAGTTGAAATTTTTTTTGAAGTAAATGTTTACCCTCTAAAAGTATTTTTAAGATTAAAATTTTAAAAAAATTGAAGAATATATATATTTTTTAAATAAAAGGTAAAATTTAAGAATATTTTTATTACGTCGTGGAAGACGTGAGTGAATAACTTAATTTAATGGGAGCGATCGATACGGTCGTGATGTGATTGGGTCTAAACGCCTGTAGCGACAGACCCACATAATGGGAGTTAGAACGACGACGTAACGTAACAATACCACCGTTATAATTGATGGCAGGAGTCCACGTGGATTGACATAAGCCGTTGAGATCAGGACTTGTCTCTCTTTTGGGGCCCACCTTCTTCATCTATTCATTGCCCTTTTCAAAAGGCCATTTACTTTGAACAAAGGTGATGAGATTGTTAAGAAGGTGAAGAAAATAAAAGATTCTGTAAGAGTCCAATCCTAACGGATTGGATGGGTTACATATCTCTCCTAACTCAAAAGCATAATCAAATGAAAGAAAAGAAAAGAGACACCGTGTGAGTTTACAATGAGAATAACGAAAAAAAACGGGACACTATGTTAGTATAATTCTATTCTCATCGAATGAACTTCCTAACACAAAAGTAAAATCAAATGAGAGACAAAAGAACAGAGACCGAAGTTACAGTCGAGTAAATGAATTAGCTGCTTTACCGAGTGAAAGAAAAAAGGAGAAGTGCAAGATGGATGAAAGGAAAACGAACAATTCTATAGTAGTTCAAACGATTTTCTCCGATTTTCTTGTTCTTGAGTTTATGAACACTTTTGTTAACGAAGTAAGGTCATCAATTCATTTTATTGAATCCTTCTTAAGAAATGAGTGATTAACTAACTAACACAACATTTCATCCACACGTTTCTTCCAATGACCTTTAAAACATAAAAACAAAAAACTCTATATCACATCCTTCACTACTTCAGCTAAAACCTCATTTATCATCATCCTTTCAATTTCCTTACCTATCACATCAATTTCATCCCCTAAATTCTCCCAATCTGACTCCTCTACTACATCATATCTAACTATTTGGGTATTATCAAGAAACTTACAGAGTCTGTTTTGGAGCTCATTTTTCATCACCCACTTCGTTGCAATCCGAGTTTTTGAAGGCCTCACCCATGGGTGGGGGTCACTGAGCTCTTGGCCAATCTCCAAGATTCCTGAGTTTATGCGGTCGAACAGCAGCCTCCTCTCCGACCGTGTCGTGGAGGAAGAACAGCTCTGCTTTGTTTCAAGCTGCTCGAAAATCTTTGGATTGATAGGACAATCGGGTGATGAGTATAGAGTAGTAGCTAATAACGCACCTGGGTTGGCAACATTGAGGCCAGATTCGGTCAAGATGTCGAGTAAATAAGAGAACTCCCAGTTATCTTTTGTTTTGCACGGACCCTTCTCATCCGGTAGCCCTGAAGATAGTTCTGTTGCATCTTCGTCACTGGATATGAGCATGTGTCCCTCAGTGAATGGTTCGGATTCCAACTTGAGTAGCTGAAGCTGCATTCGAAGGCCTAGAATCACGAAGGGGAAATTAAGTTAGAAGGGTTTCAAAGAATTTGCAGAGAAAGAAGGATTCTTGTTGAAATCAAGATTATCAGGATATGTACTGTTCTGGAAGATGATAACCAGAAATGAAACTCCTATTTATATCATCATATTATAAAATTGAAAAATCAATGATTTTATTCGCTTACCCAACTGGCTCAAATTTTAATGTGATAATATATTTAGGAAAATAAAAATAACATGCAATATCCGCCGTTAAAAGTTACATCCGGATAATACAGTATAAATAGAAAATACCTTGGAGGTCGGCGCTGACGTTCTCGAAACATTCAGAAGATGATGAGAGATAATCTCCAAAAGCAGGTTCAAGAACTGAAACTGGACTTGGTTGATCAGCCTCCTTCGAACTTGGAGATTCAAGCGCAGCTACAGATTTGTGCGAGGGCAATGGACTTTCTACTGATGGCCCTTCCTGAAAGATCATAAAATATTCAAAACTGGGAACGCCAGATAAATGCTTAAAAAAAACATCTAGAATTGGGTTGCTAAGGTGGGTTAGGAATCACGACTCTCAATAATGGTAAGAGATACTGTCCACTTTAAGTATAAACTCTTTCATAGCTATGCTTTGGGCTCCCAAAGAGGTCTCATACTCATGAACATGTATTTCTTACTTATAAACTCATGATCAGATACTGTCCACTTTAAGTATAAACTCTTTCATGGCTATGCTTTGGGCTCCTAAAGAGGTCTCATACTCATGAACATGTATTTATTACTTATAAACTCATGATCATTTCTTAAATTAGCCAACGTAGGACTCCATCTCAACAATCTTCAACAGAGGGATGGGTGAGGAACCAATCAAATAGGCTATCTCATACAAAACATATTATTCAAATACATTGGATAAAAGTATTCTTTTTCACCGTCTTCAAAGTATAAGAGCCTGAGATCCTACTATTTGGAAATGGAGCAACCGTCGCCTCACAACAGAATATAATACCGAAGCCATTAACTTGTAATTTTATGTTTTATCACATAAAAGGAGAATGCAGGTCAGTCAGCGAGTAATAATGACATAATGTAATTAACAGCTACAGAAGTAAAGACAAACCTCTTGTATTATATTGTCTCGGTCGTCAACACAAGAATTTGCAACTGTTGACATGTACTCCGATGACTCCAATTCAAACTCAGGTGTTTCAGGAAACGTCGTTGTGTAGACATCTCCAACATCCTCAATACTTTGAGATATTGGAGTTCTATCATCGACATTGGAACAGGAGGCCCCAAACTCCGTGACAGTCATTTCATACGAACCATTGTCAAGAGAGTGAGTGTTCATGCAATATGGGTTTACTTGAGTTTGCAGTAACATGTCATCACTTTCCATAAATGAAGGCAGCAGACAATCTGATGTTATCTTGCTGGGTGGTGATTTATGACATGGTGGCCATTCCCTCTGATCAAAAATTCTTTTTACAGCTTCCTTATTTTCCTGTTTACTCTCTTTTGAGATTAGATGCTTGTTGGTGCCCTTAGATCGATGGACTGTTTTGAGGCTTCCAAATCCAGTTGATGAAGATGGAAGAGATTTCGACCTGCTCAATTGGCTACAGTCATCCTTCCAGCCATCATTGCTGCTTATGCCCAAAGGTTCAACCTCCCTATCAGATTGCTCATCATTAGAGAATTTATCTGTGAATCCCTCTGTAATTTGTGCATCCGAAAGTTGTGTTAGTGTAACTTCCTTATCAGTGGAAGCTAGCATGTCAGCCAGGGTGCTGCTTCTACAAATAGCTCCCTTATTCTCAGAGTTTCGAGAGGATCTCCACCTAGCAGTGAGTCTTTTCTTTGCCTCCCTACTGATAGAAGACTCTTTATGACGAGAAGATGAATGTGAATATCCCATATTCAAGTTTACAAAACTTTTTGAAGCAGCAGACCTCATCGCTGGTTCTTCTGCAGATTCATTTCCAGACAAACTACAAGAACTCTCGTCCCCAGCATATCCTTGAAAACTGGAGCATGTTAAATTCACTGGGGGCGTACAAACTCCTTTTCTCATCTGCCGGGTTCTTCCATGAAGAATTTCTCTGGATTCTTTGTCACTGTGCCTAGATACAACTTTCTTGTCTAGAGAGTTTTTCTTTCCCCTAAATTCCTTGTTTGTTCTTTCAACAGTTTTAAACTCTCCAAGATCTGAACACTCTTGAAAAGAATGAGAATGGTACATAATATTTCTAGCATTCTGCACTTTGCCAATGTTCGGTTTGAGAACAACAATTCTCGTAGGGAGATGTTCTAGTTCATCTTTCTTTTCCAAAATTTTTGAAGACTTTGAAGAATGACCGGAGAAAGAACTGTCCGAGTGGCTGGAATGACCGCCCCGCTGATTGTAATGTGATTTACTACTATTCTTTTGAGGAGTTCCCCTCTCTGAGTTGCCTCGAAGCACAGGATAGTCACCCTTCTTATTGTCCAATGACTCCATAGCAGTTAAGCATCCACGACAAGAATAGGAGTCGTCATCTTGCAAATCATGCACATGCCTAGCAAACAGTGAGCCTGGTTGACGTAGAAATTTCAGTAGAAGATCTCGGTTTGACTCTAACGCATCAAGTGCATCATGAAATTCCCTTGAGTCATGCGACTTCTCATCAGTTGATAACCGCTTAGCATCCAAGAACTTCTGCCGAATGAATGCCATTTCTGATTCAGTCAACTCAAATTTTGGGGTTCCTTGATCTGGGTTTCTACTCTGGTCTGTCTTTGAAGTTTCCAAGACCTCAAAAACGTCCTTAAATTCTTGTTGATCCTTTGAGCTTCTCCTGGTCATTTGACCATCAAAATAAATGCCCCTCCTACCCACCTTCTCCTTTGATATACACCTCTGTGCATAGCCCTCTGATGAACATTTTTGTTGACTGTAAGCAGACCTCGGCATGCCATCGAGACCCATCAATTTGGCGATAATGCCTGGCGACCTCTTTTTCATTTCAGTTTCTTTGGACATTTCATCTGCTAATAATTTCTTCACTGGAGCTCCAAAAGTATCTTTAAAAGATCTCCGCCCCAGCTCAAGTGTGAACTATAAGAACAATGTGGTAACTAATATGTAACAATTGTAGAATATAACTAATATGTAACAATTGTACGCTGAAGGACTGAATAGAACTTGCATACCGGATCATCTTCAGTAACACCACTACTGCTCGAACCGGAATCAGAGCCCAATGTCGGTAAGTTTCTCTGTTTCTCATTCTTTCTACTCCCTGAAATTTAATTCTACAACTTTAGGGTGGGAATTCAATAACGGAGCGAAGTTCAACACATCAGAAATTTTCAATAACAGAGACGCTTAGTTGATTACAACAACCAAGATCTACCTTCCAGTTGTTGGTTGTTAAAAAGAACATAGCGATTTAAGCGAAGATATAATTGGAAAATTGTATTTACACAACAAAAACAAACAGGCGTCTGGAAGTATCAAAACAGAAGAAAGAACGAAGGAAAAAGATAAGGAAAAGTCGTAAAATACGAACATAATTGGAACACGCCAAACCGAAAGAAACCGAAACAATCATGAACAGCACCGATCATACACATACCATTATAGAAAGTCATAAAGCAACTACAAAATTTGCTTTAACAGAACAGCGGGCGGAAACCAGGCTAAGGACCAACAAATTGCATCATATGAACTCCACGATAGCCAAAAAGTAAGATTCCGTCATATTCATGATCTTTATCATCAAACAAATTGCTGATACCGATCTTTACAACAACAAATCCCCGTCGAAAGAAGAAACTGAGCCAAACTTAACAACTAAAGCTCATTCGTACCAACAAGTAGAATCTAATCTGTTCATTTCCACTCTTTCTAGGCAACCAAACAGAAGAGTACTCTTCACTCAGTGCAGTTAACAAATTAGAAACAATTTTCAGCCCAGATTGGCCAGGTAAATCACTAAAAAAACATTAACAAACACACACACACACACACACACAAGTTCATCTCTCCATCTATTTCACACAATTTTTCAACCAGCAAGAAATTAAAAAAAAAAACAACAATAACTAAATAAATAACCTGCTCGTAAACCACGGTTAACAGGAGAAAACCTCTCACCGGAGCTCCGACCAGCATTACTGGCAACCTTGTACCGCTTATGGCGAATCATCTCCATCTCCATCTCCAAATACGTTCATGAAAACCAGAGCAAAGCTAGAGATAAAAAATGCAGGAAGAAAGCACAGAATCCATTGGTAGCCTTCAGTTGCAGGAGCATAAAAAAGTGTAAGAAAAACAATGGAAACAAGATCAAGATGCTGCGGAGTTTGTAGAGAGAGAATCTTTTAGTTTTTTAGTTTTTATTTTTGGATCCGTCCAGACAAATTGAAGCGAGAGGGCATTGAATACGGATCCGTTGCAACTGCCGACGGAGTGGAAGCGGTGAAAATGGTGTGAGTTTTGAGAGAGAGAAACTAGGCGCGTGAAGAGAGAGAAAGAGAGGTGGCGGAATTTATATTTTTTTTGAACTTTCAAAACACTGATATACGGACAAAGGGACTCATATCTTCGCGGCCAACTCCTACTGCCCTATTTCCACGTGTCCATCAATATTCAAAATATTTTAATAACTAATTTTTTTTATTTTTTTTTAAAATAAACCTATAAATATTACCTTAAATCTCGGTTTGATGTTTGGATTAGGGTTTACAATTCCGCTAGACAAACACTTTATGTTCGAGTTAGGTTGGATAGACAAACACTTTATGTTCGAGTTAGGTTGTTCGAGTTAGGTTGGATTGTCTAATTATTAATTTTTTAAAATTATTTAAAAAATTCTCTCCGAGAAACTTAATAAAATGTATGTCTATGCCCCACAATACATATCATATTAATAATTAAGATCTCGTAAAACTCAAATATTAAACATTTATAAGTTCAAATTTATCACTGACAAAAATATGGTTAAATTTCATAACAATTTTAAAAGTAAGGTACGGTTGGATTTGGTTGTAAACCCTATTTTTCGAGTTGATTGAGAATGACTCGTAGATTCCACATCGGTTGGAGAGAGGAACGAAGCATTCCTTATAAGAGTGTAGAAATCTCTCCCTAACATACGCATTTCAAAACCGTGAGGTTGACGGCGATACGTAACGGGCCAAAGCGGAGAATATATATAAGCGGTAAGTTTGAGTTGTTACAAATGGTATTAGAGTCAGACACTGGACGGTATGCCAACGAGGACATTGGGCCCCTAAAGGGGTAGATTGTGAGATCCCAACGGGTGAGGGGGGCAAATAGTGAGATCCCACATCGGTTGGAGAAGAGAACGAAACATTTCTTACAAGGGTGTAGAAACATCTCCCTAACAGACACATTTCAAAACCGTGAGGTTGACGGCGATACGTAACGGGCCAAAGCGAACAATATTTACTAGTGGTGGGCTTGGGCTGTTACAAATGGTATCAGAGCCAGATACGGAACGGTGTGCCAACGAGGACGTTGGGCCCCCAAAGGGGTAGATTGTGAGATCCCAACGGGTGAGGGGGGCAAATAGTGAGATCCCACATCGGTTGGAGAAGAGAACGAAACATTTCTTACAAGGGTGTAGAAACATCTCCCTAACAGACACATTTCAAAACCGTGAGGTTGACGGCGATACGTAACGGGCCAAAGCGAACAATATTTACTAGTGGTGGGCTTGGGCTGTTACAAATGGTATCAGAGCCAGATACGGAACGGTGTGCCAACGAGGACGTTGGGCCCCCAAAGGGGTAGATTGTGAGATCCCAACGGGTGAGGGGGGCAAATAGTGAGATCCCACATCGGTTGGAGAAGAGAACGAAACATTTCTTACAAGGGTGTAGAAACATCTCCCTAACAGACACATTTCAAAACCGTGAGGTTGACGGCGATACGTAACGGGCCAAAGCGAACAATATTTACTAGTGGTGGGCTTGGGCTGTTACAAATGGTATCAGAGCCAGATACGGAACGGTGTGCCAACGAGGACGTTGGGCCCCCCCCAAAGGGGTAGATTGTGAGATCCCAACGGGTGAGGGGGGCAAATAGTGAGATCCCACATCGGTTGGAGAAGAGAACGAAACATTTCTTACAAGGGTGTAGAAACATCTCCCTAACAGACACATTTCAAAACCGTGAGGTTGACGGCGATACGTAACGGGCCAAAGCGAACAATATTTACTAGTGGTGGGCTTGGGCTGTTACAAATGGTATCAGAGCCAGATACGGAACGGTGTGCCAACGAGGACGTTGGGCCCCCAAAGGGGTAGATTGTGATATCTCAACGGGTGAGGGGGGCAAATAGTGAGATCCCACATCGGTTGGAGAAGAGAACGAAACATTTCTTACAAGGGTGTAGAAACATCTCCCTAACAGACACATTTCAAAACCGTGAGGTTGACGGCGATACGTAACGGGCCAAAGCGAACAATATTTACTAGTGATGGGCTTGGGTTGTTACAAATGGTATCAGAGCCAGATACCGGACGGAGTGCCAACGAGGACGCTGGCCCCCAAAAGGGTGGATTGTAAGATCCCCAACTAGGGACAGATTGTGAGATCTCAAATCGGTTGGAGAGAGGAACTAAACATTTCTTACAAGGGTGTGAAACCTCTCCTTAACAGACGCATTTTAAAACCGTGAGGTTGATACCGATACGTACAAGCTGTTACAAAATTTTGAAAACAAAAAAAATTATATTAATTTTGGGTATTTTTTTCTTGGGCTATAAGCTCAAATTTGGACCCAAAAAAATAATAATAATAATAATATTATTGTTTGTATTGAAGGCCTTTGTTTGAACATTGCATTTCAATAATAATGGAATCTTTGGTTTTTGGAAGCATTGTGCTAGAGCTCAAGCATGTCCTTATTTTGTCTCTTACCATAACTTATTTTTCTTATATTTATTAATATGCTATATTTTTAATCGCTATACATTAATTTAATAATTAAAAAATTAGACACGGTCGATTTAAGTTATAGTAGTCATTTATATAAGATTATATAATATCTTATAAGTTTCTCTCGTGACAATGGTTGACATGCGTGTAAGCTACTTCAAGTACTCACATATATAAATATATTATTAATAAATGTGTTAACGTTAGCATATTCAACTGATTAAGACATGTCATTAATTAAACACTAGGGTGTTCATATGGTCCGATAATCTGACCAATCAAAATTATCCAACCGAAACCATAAAGGTTGGATTGAGTTAGATTTTTTTTTTTTTTTTTTTTTTTTTGGGTTTGGATTGGATTGGGTTGAAGTTTTTGAAAATTGAAAATTCGAGTAGGTTTGTGGGTTGACTTTTTTTCTTTGTCGGGTCAACCCAACCATCTCGAAAATAGAGTTATAATCTAACTCAACCCTATTCTAGTTTTGAAATTATTATGAATATTAAGAATATTTGACGTTTATAACCGATGTTAGTGACGTGTTGTGACTTGTAAATGTTTAATATTTGAGTTTTATGAGATTTTAGTTATTAATATAACATGTATTGTGAATAACTCGACAACTCAACCCAACCCAACATGAAAATTGAGGGTTTGACTATGAATTCTACTCGGGTTGCTCGAGTCACCAACCTAACTAACCCAAAATTTCAAATTGTTCCAAAAAAAATTCCTCAATCCAACCCGTGTACACCTGTACCAAAAGTTTATAGATCTGAATTTACCCAAATAAAAAAGTATTTTTATGAAAATTAGTGGAAAAATAATAATAATAAATGAGAGAGAATTCATTGAAGAATAAAGCCATCAATTATGGGTGAATATGATTAGAGTAGCACTTGATTGGGTTGGTAGCTTCATGTTTGCAAATTAAGCAAACATATCTAATATTGCAATAATTACTCTAAATTCACTTTTTTTTTCTTTTTTTTTTTTTGCTTGATTATGTCTATAAGCATATAATTAATTATGTTCTTTGCTTAAACAAATGTATTTCTAAGCTAATTAGCTCAATTTTAGGTAATCCTAAGATGTTTTTTTTTCCGAACTATACGATTTCACTAGGTCAAATTGATCTCAATTGCTCGAGTTTGACTCATAATTGGTCGTATAATTTGTTTATTCAATAACTTTAGTCATTAGTTCAAATCCAATAGTAGGTAAAACATGTCGAAACTCCAGCTTTTGCCAGCATGACAGCAAGCGCAAAATTCACATATAAAGATTGGCGGGAAAGCCGCCTACTTGCGAAAGCCGAATAGATTATCTCTATTTTTAAATTTTAATTTAAGTTACGTTGAATATTTTAAACCTAACTTTCAATTTTTATATTATTATTATTATTATTATTATTATTACTACGCTGCATTCAACAAATAATATAGTAGAGATTGTTACTAATATTTTAACTAATTGAATTATACTTACGTAGAAAATCCTAAATTCAATTAGACCATTCTAGAAATTTATCATATACTCACTAGTCAACTATAGAAGTGTTCAATTCACTAGTCAACCCTACGTGACCCAGTGGGTTATATATATATTTTTTTTTTGGAGTAGAGTTGACTTTTGAAAATTTTGACAATTCGGTTTAGTTCGTGAACGGAAGCTTTTATGGTCAGGTCAACTCAACCAACCAAAAAAGGGGTTCACGCTGAACCCTAGTTTATTTGTAAGATTGTAATGAAAGTTAAGAATGTTTGATGTTTGTAACAGATACCAACCATGTGTTGTGACCTGTGAATATTTAATATTTGAGTTCTATGAAATTTTAATTACTAACGTGACATGTGAGTAAGTAAGACCTTTTTTAATAATTAAAAAAAAAATCGACAACTCGGCCCAAACCATCCAAGGGTTTGATTGTGAATCCAATTTGCATCATTCGGTCACCAACCCAACCAAACCAAAACTGCCAGATAGTTCAAAAAAATTTCTCAACTGAACCCGTGTACACCCCTAATCAATTATATTCTCATTTCTACTCCGAAATGTTATATAATTTGTATCTAACTTCTTTCGAACTTTTAACTTTTAACTTTTTTTTTATCGATAATATGTCTTAACTAGTAGAATAACGTTCATAGTCACGTACACAAGTTTAGAGAGAGAAGGCACTAGTTTCAATGTGAAGTTTGGTTGTGTTTGAGAGAAAGAGATCATAACAAATAATTATTTAAGATGTCATTCAATTTCATGTTGTCCCAATTTAAGTCTACAATTTAAGACCTAAGTTGACTCATCTATTATTGCCTTTCAATTATCACCATCTTTAAATATACAAATAAGTTTCAATTTTACACATTATTTATATTTATATATATATATTTAATCACTTAGTTGAATATTGAAAGAAATAAAAAACATTAACTTCCCATCCAAAATAATAATAATTCAGCTATTACAAAATTAATGTATATTTATGAAATTAAATAATTGTATCAGTTCTTGACTAAGTCTGGAGACCTTTCCTGGGATAGAGAGATAGAGAATCCCTTTTAAACGGTGAATGAAAGAGAGAGCGGAGAGAGATTTATTCATATCAATTAGACGAGCACGGAGATGGAGATTATATTTCGTGTTCCCATTCCAAGCCCTGACCCCACCAAATAAAAAATGAAAATTATCTGTACAAAAATCGAACCGATTCAGTTCGGGTTCAGAAAAATGAACCCAACCCTATCCGAAATGTTAATCCAATTCAACCCAACCCTTGTAGTTCGGGTTGGGTTAGTCCGGGTTGTCGGATTGTCGGGTTGAATGTACACCCTAGTCGGGGAGCCGACATTAAGGCTTTTGGCTCTTAATCAACAAAATTATTTTCTTTTAATCAACTTGATTAACTGTTATGTCTTCTCTTATAAGCAACCTAATGACATTATTATTATTTTACTTTTTAGTTTCTTTTAATTAAAGGGGTTAGGAATATTTTATTCATATTATTGATAATTATTTTAGGTCCATTTATATATTTTATTTTTATGAATTTCTTCCATTTTAGTTTCTATTTCATTCTTTTATATATATATATATATATAGATATTTTAATGATCAAATTTGGAGGTTCTACCCATTAATCCTCGGGAACCTACGTTTTCAACTTCTTATTTTAATGATCAAATGTTACTCTTAGATTACGTCTTGTACTTTTAAAAGTTCTACCGAAATCTTAATACCTATTTAAGTAAACACTTCGAGATATGTCGACTATTGATAAAAAAAACAAAATTCTAATGGGTTTATGATCATCTTGCTGCTTTGTTGTCGAGTACCTTGCCCGACCCCAAATACTATCTTAAAATCCTATCTAAATTTGTATTCTTCCCTAGACAAAGGGGGTAGAGGTTGAGTAAGCAAAAGGAGACTCACAATTCCATTGCCCGAACCTGTCAATTTTTAACTACTATGATATTACAATAATTTAACTTGTCTAATTTCTACGTGTCTCAAATTGGTACTCCATTCACCATTGATGTGAAAGGACGCTATCGAAATAAACAAAATGCTATTTTGCTCTGCTGAATCATTGAATCTCGTGTAACAAGTGAACTCTTTATCCTTAAATTCAAATCGAGATGAACTGAAAAGAAACGTATAATGAGTGAACTTTTTACCCCCAAATTCAAGTCGAGAGGAACTGAAAAGTAATTTAATATCTATACGTAACTAGAATCAATTAGGTCCCAAAAGTAATATTCAACGTCGTAATAGTTACAACGATTAAAGAGGATTAAAACGGGTCAAATCTAAAAATGATGTCTCTAATTATTGTATTAGGCAACTTTATTTTTGGTCACCTAGTTCCTAGATAAGTATTAGGAGGGAATCTAGAGTTAAGACCTTAGAACACACAACCAAACATAATCTAATTGGGTCCCAAAAGCTTCTAGATTTATAATCCAAATCTTAAAAAAAGGATGAATCGGACCTTTCTCTGTTCATGGAAACTTACCAAACCTAACCCCCTACACCAGACTGCAAATTATCTTCATATTTCTTAATCATATCTCCTTCTTCTTTGTAACAAAGAAGGTTAAGAGTTAGAGCAACAAAATTTAAACCCATGAGATTACTTTAAACAAACTGATCTTGACCAGTAGAGTTCATAGCTATAAGCTTTGTTCCCGGAAGATCCAAATATCAATACTTCATATGTCTTCTCAACTTTCTCTCACTCCTAATCAACCAAGCTCTTATGTGATAAGAACTCCAATAGAGTGGAGAGGGAACGAAACATTTCTTATAAGGGTGTGGAAAACTCTCCTAGCAGACGCATTTTAATACCGTGAGACTGACGGTGATATGTAACGGACCAAAATGGACAATATCTGCTAGCGGTGGGCTTGTACTGTTATAAATGGTATTAGAGCCAGATACTGGGCGGTGTGGGCGGTGTGCCAGCGAGGATGTTGGACCACTAAGGGGGGTGGATTGTGAGATCCTACATCGGTTGGAGAGAGGAACGAATCATTCCTTATAAAGGTGTGGAAACATCTCCCTAACAGACGCGTGTTAAAACCGTGAGGCGGGCGACGATACGTAACGAGCTAAAGCGGACAATATTTGCTAGCGGTGGGCTTGGACAGTTACATTTACACTTCATAGTTCTAACTTTACATAAGACTTAATCTTCTCAAGAGCATTCGTGATGCCAACTTGAACAAAGTTCAACTAATCGAGAGTAAAGAATTGAGTACCTACTTTGACATGTTATATACCAAAAAAGAAAAAAAAGAAAAAAAAGAAAAAAGTAGTCATCAAAGGCAATCCTACATGGATCCGGACCATGAAACTTAAGGATGAAATCTGGGTGTTAGACCTTAGAATCCAAAACTAAGGCATAGTTATGAAGGTTCCTCCAAAAAGGCCACGCCAGATATAAAGCAAACATTGTAATGAACACATTACTTTAAAGCATTTATCAACAAAATGGATCTTTAAGAACAGGCTTTGTTGTTTCATCCAAATAAATACTTCAGGACTGTTCTTTTATAAATGCAGCACAGTATTTGATTATATTGTTTATACTGCCTGACAATTATAAAGGTCATATGATCGATATGATATCATATCTACGAAGCCTCAATTAATCCCATAAATGAGAAAACTATCACTAATCCAACAAAGATAAAATTTCAAAGATAACAATGTCTTCTAGCTTCAGTATATCTCAACTAATTCTAATGGATAATCAACAACAGGTAGACCCTACGGTACTTGGAAACTAAAACTGGTAAGATATGCTTATTATCATGACTAGAATGTCATCACAGTTTGAATTCATAATCTTGAGACATTTGGATTTACAACTTGCTCTCTTTGACCTATTCACTAGACCAACTTATGTGGTTAAAAAAGCAGTGGCGGGTGCTTGATTACCATAAAAAAACGATATTTATGGTAATCAAGCACTAGCCCACTACTCAGCCTAATTCCAGATCCAGGAGAAATCAGAGATTTTCAATTACAACAAATTTGAGTGAGGATTGGAACCTTTTTCTAAGGAGTTGATATAACCGTCCAAGCCCACCGCTAGCAGATATTGTCCTCTTTGGGCTTTCCCTTTCGGGTTTCCATTCAAGGTTTTTAAAACGCGTCTCCTAGGGATAGGTTCACACCCTTATAAAAAAATGCTTAGTTCTCCTCCCTAACCGATGTGGAATTTCATAATCCACCTCCCTTCGGGCCCAGCGTCCTCACTGGCACTTGTTCCCTCCTCTAATTGATATGGAACCCCCAATCCACCTCCTTTGGGGCCAGCGTCCTTGCTGGCACACCACCTCATGTCCACCCCCTTTGGGACTCAGCCTCCTCGTTGGCACATCGCCTAGTGTCTGGCTTCGATACCATTAGTAACAGCTCAAGCCCACCGCTGGCAGATATTGTTCTCTTTGGGTTTTCCCTTTCGAGTTTCCACTCAAGGTTTTTAAAACATGTCTACTAGGGAGAGGTTTCCACACCCTTATAAAGAATGTTTTGTTCTCCTCCCTAACCGATGTGAGATCTCACAGTTGATGTCTTGACTATAGCTATGCACATGTTCGCCATAATTTTTTCCATTTGCGATTCTGTTTTAAAACATCCCAAGAACTTAGAGAACTCCCCCAAACATCCCAAGGGCTGACTGAGGGCAAATGGCATCAAAATTTGATCATAAGCCATCTTAGATTACAACTTATCCCTTTAACTACTACATACTGATTCACTAATCTCCTACCCCACCCCAAAATTCTAAGAATCCATACCCTACAAGGCATCTTACAAATGAACCCTTTTAACTATTAGAGCACTGATCCCCTGATTCTTTAATATGGTCAAAGAAAGCTTCAACAATCTTGATGCATGTTCATAGAAAGAATCTTAGTATGAAGAAATGAAAGAAACTCAGTTTCAGTGAGATTTTCAGGCATGCTGAACACAAGTATAATCAGTATTCCCCACAGGAGACTCAACTGAAAAATTCAGATTATCATAAAACTTCAGACGAATTTTAGATATAAAACACCACCTTAATGAATGCCAAACCACTAAAGAACTAACAAAAATGGATATATTCATAACAGCAGAGAAAAGTGAGGAGAAGATTCATACAGAAGCAGCAGGCCAGCACTCATCTCAGCTCTTCAAACCAGCTCCTTCCTTCTCTAATTTCTGACCAAAAAGCTTTGTTGCAAACACGTTTTCATCAAAGTACTCTCTGTAAGGATGGTTCTTTGGAACAAGTCTCCTGAATTTCTCAAATTGTTTCTCAGCCTCGTCATTCTTCCTTAACAGAGAGTATATGATCCCCTGACACAGATATGGCCTAAAATCCCTTGGCTCTTCCCTCACAAGTTCTTGATAAGCTTTCAACGCATCAAAATAACTCCCTTCCATTACCTTAATTTGTGCTATCAAGAGCTTGAAATCCCTGATATCTGATTTCTTATTCTGTTTCTTACATTTCTCCATTGCCTGTTCGATCCTTTTAGCAACGTCCTTCAATGAATTGTCGTTCAATTGCTCCGAAACCATTGCAAGGCCATGATAGGCCTCAACACGTAATGGGTCTTCCATTAAAATCTCCTCGAATTCACTTTTCGCCAATTCGAGCTCCCCCATATAGCTATGGAAATTGGCTCTCAACAACGGCAACTCAAGTTCATTGGGCTCAATTTCAATCAAACGGTTTAGGGCTTCAATTGCTTCAGGCAATTTACCTGATTTTACATTCTCCTCAACGAGGGATCGAAGAGCTTCAACATCATTCGAATTATCCGTCGGTTGCTCTTCCTCAGCGCTCTCATTTTCCTCATATGGATTCGATTCTTCAATAGACTCCGTCATTTCCGGCGCCACGGGGGCAGCAACGACAACAGCGCGCCGATGGTCGAAGCGAAGGAAGAAGAATGCAGCAGCGGCGACGGAGATGCAAGAGGTTCTGAGAAATCCAGAGAGAATACCGCCATTCGCGGTCTCTGAAATTGAAGGCTTAGCGTTTCGAGGAGTGTCGTCGGAGGTCGACGGAGAGGACGAGGCTTTAACAGACAATGACCTGAAAGACAAGGGAGAATGAAGGCGAGACGGTGGGGGAGACCGGAAGAAGAGAGACGAAGTGGGATAGGAGAACGACGGAAGACGGCGGCTGAAGGAAAGATGTCGTTGAGAAGGAAGAGGACGGTGGTGAAATGTAGCAAGACCCTCCATGGCTGTTACCTCTGTTCACTGCTCTGTGAAGAACCGGCGATTTTCAGGTCAATCTCGAGCCCGGAGGTTTGGAAGGCTTAGTTCATTTCGCAAAAAGGCCCAAATTATAATCCATCCCTATTTGGGCTTTAAGCCCATACCAAAATTTCATAAGAGCTTTGCCAAAATAAGCAAATTCTAACCAACCTTTAACTACTTCTATTTATTGGTTTTTTTTTATCAACTTCTTAAAACTTTAAAAAAATAAAAAAAATTAAATTTAAAATTATTTTTTTTGTATTTGGTTAGAATTGATATGTTCGTTACTGTTGGTATCTAGACCAGGCGGTATGCTAGCGAGTACATTAGGCTCCTAAGGGGGTGGATTGAGAGATCTTACATCGGTTGAAAAGAGGGGAACGAGGCATTCCTTACAAAGATGTGGAAACTTGTGCCTAACATATTGTTTTAAAATCGTGATGGCGACGACGATATGTAACGAGTTAAAGCTGACCATATCTGCTAGCGGGCTAAAACTAAATGATTGTCATACTAGACCTAAATTATTTAATTGGTCGAACAATGAACAATATGTATACAGAACGGAAAAGTAGCCCGCAAGAGATTTTTTTCCATTCGCTAAACGAGGCTGAAAACAGAGATTATATTTTTTTTCTTTATCCTAGTTCTGCCTTGATGTTGCCTAATCACTAAAAATAAGTAGAAAATTTCGTAAAAGTGAGGATTGAAATAAGAGACGGGATGGAATGAAAAAGACTTCTCCATCCTCATCTCGCTCTGTGGACGTCTCTATCCAATACCGTCATAAAACAAGACTAAACCGACAAATCTCACCGATCAAATTAAAATAATAATAAAAAAAAAACCAGCTGGTACCAATTATGAATTGGTTTGGACTCTTTAATTACAACAGAAGAAAAAACAAAAAAAGAAATTCCACTTATTAAATTATAAACTGCCACGTGTCACCTATATCAAGTCCCAAGCGACACCAATACATTCTTAAAAAGTTGCAGAACCACGCCACGTGTCAGCCAACCAGCCAAAATATTAGTATCTTAAAATATCTTCACCCCCCGTCTAAGTCGCCACTCGCGCTGTTCTATCTGCCTACGATCCCATAAGAACGACGTCGTACATCGTATCGCCGTCGACACTACTCCGCCGCCCTGTCTAGTCACCTACCGACCCAACGGCGTCGTATCCCCCAAACCCAGCAAGTTGACACCCGACGTGTCGGACGAAGAGTTCCCTTCCAACTTCCTCGTAGTAACGTCATGTCGTTTCTTCTCATACGCTTCGAAGAACTCTTTGTTCTCCTTCTCCAGTTCATTCCACACTGCACAACATTTTACAAAATCCTCAAAAAAGTAAAATAAAAATAAAAATAAAAAATTAAAAGAGTTAAAGTCCGTGCATGTCACGTGAACGAACCGGTGGAAGTGATGACCGGTTCGACATTTGCATGTTTGGAGAGAGCTTCCATGCACTCTTCCTTGGACATGTTGAAAATAATGCATATTTCGATCAGGTGGTGCACCTACACCGTAACAATCATAGACCCTCATCAGAAATTCAATGAAATAATTGAGAAAAAAATAAATAAATGAAAATAAAAAAGATTACCATGTGGATGTATGAAGCTGAGGGGTCGTCTTCCATGGAGGCTGTTTGGATGGAGAGAAAATGAGAGAAAGTGAAAGGGAAAAAGTGTGAGAAACTGTTGGGAGATGAGAAAGTGGAGGGAAAGTATTTATATATATATATATATATATATATATAATAAACTTTATTTATTTATTTATAAAATTTAACGACGTACTAAAAATAAAATAAATAAAAAATAAAAATATGTGAACAAAATTACATTTTAACCTTAAAAAAAAAAATTAAAAAAAAAGGACGACGTGATTGAGGTTGCCGAGGTTGGGGACCACTGCCCACGTGGGAGGAGGGTGAGGATTGGTGGAGAGGGGATTAGAAGAGATTGGTGGGAACCAAAATCTTACATTGCGTTTGTCGCTTACGTGTCCTTGTTCAACGTCCACGTGACATGTGGGGCCGGATTGGTCCGAATCGGGTCCCACAAAGTCCTTTTGGTTTAGGCCCCCACTTTCGAGACGACCCCGATTGACCTCACCGTGGATTATGCGGTGCCATTCAGACTGCCAGCTCTGCCAACAGTCCGATCCGACGATCCTCCGCCGTTCTTTTCATGTGGGATCACGGATCCCCACTTGATTCATTTTCTCAAATATATATATATATATATCATTATCGTATAAAAAAATATTATAATTTTAGTTTTACTTCTTTTTTTAATTATATATATATCAATTAATTTTTAGTAAAAACAAAACAAATCTTTTAAAATTACCATAACTTTATCTACCTTTATCTAATTAAAAAAACTAATTTATAATATTCCTAATGAACTTTGATTTTAAAAAAATCAAAGGAATATGAAACCGAAACCTAATTTGATAAATATTTAATTTTAAAAAAATTCAACGTAAATATAAAGGTTAGACCCACAAACTTGTATATTTTTCGTTTGTCATTGACTTCATTGACGTAATAATTTATTAATTTTAAATTTTGTTTAAAAAGTCCCCACAAAAAATGAGGCAAATAATCCAAAGTCGTTGGATTTCATTGGCAATTTTCTACCATTATTTTTCTCCTCGTTTTCAATATAAGTACGGTTCCAATTTTGTAATTTAAAATATAATTGTTTAAAATTATTATAAACATTAAGAAAACCAATGAAATTAAATACTAATGATGTGTTATGACTAATAAATATCTGAGATTTGAGTTTTATAAGGTTATATTTATACTCCATTAACAAAATTAGTATACTTAATGATTTAATTTAATAAATCAATAATCATTTAATATAGTATTTACTTAATTTGTTTCTAATTTGTTTCCAATAATATATTTTTGTTATTAAATCAACGTTAATTCTTATCATCTAAATTTTATTAATTAGCAATTACAATTGATAAGCGCCAACAATGTTGATTTTTACAAAGTTAGAGGTTGTTCTAGTATCCTTACAAACTTTCACAAAGAAAACTAACTTAGGAATTGATTCCACCCAAGCGGGTTAAAAGGATGAATCACTCCTAGATCGAACTTGGAATCTATGATAGTCACTATACCAAGACGACTCACTCCATAATTAACTTGATCATGACTAATCGAATGAATCGATTTTAACATCAAACCTAAAGCAAGATTTGAAAGAAACATAACAAGTTTCAAACACAATGTTTTTGTATTACACATGATTTTAAACTTAATATTACATGGGCTAAAAAGATCTTAATGTAGTTCAACTACCAACTACAAATAAAAGCTTTTTAAATACAAATAAAAGAAAATAAGAAAGGACATAAATAGTAGTTTAATTAAAAAAGACAAAAAAAAATCTTATAATCACAATGTGATATTTATTGCCATTCATTTTTTTCTTGATTTGATACATCAATCTTCTTTGTACTGCTTCTTGTAATTACTCATTTGAGTCCATGCAAATGATCCGTTGTTAGATTCGTATCAAGAATTATTCTACTTGTAAACAACCCTTTGCTAACGAATTAAAAAATTAAATTAATTTTGGATGTAAAGAGTTCAAAATTAAGCTTCTCACTCTATCTTGAACTCTATTATGGTAGAAAATAAGAGTTACTGTATTAAATATTAAATTTGTTAATTATGTATTTATTTATTGGTTAATTGTTCATTATGTCTAAATATTAGGTGAAATTTTTAATTCTAATTTTAACCGTCGGGGTCAAAATGGACACAACGATTAAAATACAAAGATCAAAGATATAATCTAAACTTACATAGTTTATTATATGTTTTAATTTAATATATTTTAAAAAAAAAATAATTTCATCCCTTAATTCATCTCGTATAAATATAAAATATTTACAAATTACAATGTACAAAGGTTAAATATTCTTAATCTTTTCAAAAATTGGATTGAATGGTAACTATATTTTTAAGTTGGTTGGGTTAACCGTAAATTGAACCAAATTTTTTATTTTTTATAATTTAATTCAATACAAATTAAAAAAAAATTATATCTAACTAGTTTGAGTTGATTAGGTTATCAAGTCATATGAATATTCTCATCGAAAACTTACTTAGATTACAAATTTTATGATTAAAAAAAATTAAAATCAACTTGAGTATACATTATAATTTTTATCCTTTGTTCAATTTCTACTTAATTTTTATCGTTTCCACATTTTGTATAAAAAGCTAATAAGCAAGTTGCTATCGAACACATCGAGCTCTCTCGAGAACTTAAGAGCACAAGTACAAAGATTCTCTCTATCTCAATTGATTCTAAATCAGAGTATTAGATATAGCACAGTGAAAGTAGTGGATTACTTCGCTGAGCATATCTAATAAACTAACGCTGCATTATCATAGCGACCCTTTTGGCTAAACTCGGTGGTTATTGAATTCCATGAAACGATGTTACGCTCGAGCATTTTGTCGAACACGTGGAGAGCATCTTGAATCCTCTCCATTTCATATGGCTTCTTGACATCATCAAAAGCTCTTTGAGCTTACTCAACGACACCCAACTTGAAGGGCAAAAGTCAACCTCCAACGGTTTAGCAGGCTACCAATATTTGGGCCGACAATTATAAGCCCAAATTGAGTCTATTAAAATTTGGGCCTATCCATTTTGTACGGCCCAATTGGAATTCTCAACGACGACTACTTTTCCCCCTTGCACATCCACTACAGCCACAACACAACACTCCGGTTTGTCTGTTGCTTCGCTTCGGCTTTACAGCCATGGCCATGGCCGCCTCCATTTCTCTTCCACTTACCTCTCCATCTCCACGCTCCCTCGCCTCAATTCCTTCTCTCCGATCGTCTTTTTGCTCCACTCTTCAACTGGATTCCATAGGAAAGAATTCTGCTCGGAGAAGAAGCTCAAGGCTCTCTGTATCCGTGACTTCCGCTGGCCTTCATGTTACAGAGAAAGCATCGTCGTTGTCTTTTCTGGAACGGAGAGAGAGCGGCTTCCTTCAATTTGTTAAGTACCACGGTCTCGGCAATGACTTCATCTTGGTAATGATTCTCTGAGTTCACTGTTAGACATGCCTTTTTGTTTTTGTTTTTGTTTTTGTTTTTATCCTGAAATTGCCTGTAGATGCATGTTGTTATCCATTTTATCTGTTGGAGCTTTGAATTTGAAATGGTGGCAGTGGGAAATCGGAACTTGGTATCTTAACTTTACGCCGTGGAAAACGATACGGAATATTAATAAGAAACTAATTAGAATATTTGTTCGATTGGAAATAGTTAAATTCACTCTCGGCTAATGAGTCTGCATTTGGTTCTTAATCTGATATTGATTGGAAGTGAGCTTGAATAGGTTGATAATAGGGACTCCTCAGAGCCTAGGATCACTCCGGAGCAAGCTGTGAAGTTATGTGATCGGAACTTTGGGATCGGTGCTGACGGAGTTATCTTTGCTATGCCAGGCGTTAATGGTACTGATTATACCATGAGGATATTCAATTCCGACGGTAGTGAACCGGAGGTAGTTGCGTTTTCAGAAATAATTGTCTGTTATTGTTGTGTTGCTATCAATTATGTCTGAGTTTGAGCTTTTTTCTCGCTTATATCATACAGATGTGTGGTAATGGAGTAAGATGCTTTGCCAGATTTATTGCGGAGCTTGAGAATTTACAGGGAAGGCATAGGTAGGGTTTTGCTATTGTTTTATCTTGCTGAATTACAACGTTGGATTGTCCTTTCAAGACACGTTATAACTTATCTTCCGGCATTTAATATTTCAAAGATGAACGTTTGCCTTATATTCCTGATTCTGGGCTTTGAAACCTATTTTCTTTTGAAGTTGATCAACAAATTAAATTATGATAGCTGTTTATGTACGTATTAGAATTTCTGATGGACCTCACAGTTTTCTGTTCATACTCCGCAGTTTCACTGTTCATACTGGAGCTGGTCTTATTATTCCAGAACTTCAGGATGATGGACAGGTATAGTTTGATTATGTTCATTTCATTCGGGTATGATGTTGATCTGGCTTAAGAATAGTTTATTTTACTTGTTTGATGAAAAATGTTCTAGTCTACAATCAACTTCTGTTTTAATTTAGAAGGTTAGGCGCATCTTCACCATTTTTTTCATTGCAAAATGCATCTGTGCTTTTACGATTCAGTGCTCTTTTTTTCTTTTTTGGCAAATGTGGTCTAAGTTTTTTTCGGTTCAGTGTCGATCTTAACGGACATGTAAATTCAGGTAAAAGTGGACATGGGCGAACCAATTCTTAAAGCATCAGATGTGCCTACTCGATTGGCACCAAATGCAGATGAATCTGTTGTAAAGTCAGACATAGAAGTAGATGGAGTAACATGGAGTGTGACCTGTGTCAGTATGGGAAACCCCCATTGTGTAACTTTTGGCGACAAAATTGACCAGGTATTTATATGGAAGTACATTTTGCGACATTCCATTCAATCTTCTAAAGTTTCTTAAAGTTTCCAAGGTGGATTACTATGACTGGCCCATTTTTTGTTTTTCTATTCTTACTTAAATGTAATCACCTAGCAAGTGATATCTCGTGTACGTGGTGTATGATGTTGAGGATGGTTGGAAGATGAGTCCCACATCGGCTAATTAAGAGGTTGATCATGGATTTATAAGTAAAAAATACATCTCCATTGATACGAGGCCTTTTGGAAAAGTCAAAAGCAAAGCCAAGATTATGACAATATCATACTATTATGGAGATCAATATCATACTATTATGGAGATTTGTGGTTCCTAATAGTGTAGTGGATTATATACGATAGGCTACCCTCTAACATTAAGTAAGAATTTCTTTGAGTACTTTGCAGGCTCCATGAGTACATAAATTGCATTTATCATAATGTAGTTGACGGATCGAGATGTCTTCAACATTGTAATGTTAACTGCTAGAGCGTTTATGAACCCAGAAATACAATTAAATGAAGAAACAATACTAAGCCGTAAGGAAAACTCTGGTGATGGCTAAGCTTCTTCGACACTAATTTTTTTTTTCTTTCTTCCTTTAACCTAAACTTGCTTACAGCAGTTTAAACTTTGTTCTGAGGGTAATGCAATTTTGTAGAGACTTGAGTTACATTTGACTTACGTATGGTCGTTTTGTTGGGTAGAACTTTACCGTTCATTTACTATTTGTGCTTATCTTAGCATGGTCATGAACAGAATCTGCAGGTGGATGACATAAACTTAGCTGCAATTGGTCCAAAATTTGAGCATCATGAGATGTTTCCAGCACGAACAAATACAGGTTGGTTTCTTAGCAAGTTAGGATTTTCAGCTTTTTCTGGTTGAGATTTAAGCAAATGTGTTTCTTTTTTCTAACCATTTAAACGGTCTTCCCTTCCCTTTCTATGTACTTTTATGTTCACTGAGATGCACTTTTTACACTGCTCATACTGTTTTTCTTCATGTCCACGACAGAATTTGTGCAAGTCTTCTCCAAATCACACCTTAAAATGCGTGTTTGGGAGCGTGGGGCAGGTTCGGATTCAACATAATTTAAGATAAACTAAAGTTGTAAGCATATAAATAGTGAATCACTTCATAACAAAACCTGCCGGCTATACTTCTCTGTGACACTACAGGCGCGACACTTGCTTGTGGAACCGGAGCCTGTGCAGTCGTTGTTGCAGCAGTTCTTGAGGGTCGTGCTGGGCGGGTAAGCAGACCATATTTAGTTTTCAAATACAACAGCGATAATATAATATAGTTTCATCATGTAACTGCCCAAGCCCAAGCCCACCGCTAGCAGATATTGTCATTTATGGGCTTTCCCTTCCGGACTTCCCCTCAAGGCTTTAAAACGCGTCTGCTAGAAAGGTTTCGGCACCCTTATAAAGAGTGCTTTATTCCCCTCTCCAACCGATGTGGGATCTCACAATCCACCCCCTTTAGTGCCCAGCGTCCTCGCTGGCACTCGTTTCCCTCTCCAATTGATATGGGACCCCCCAATCCACCCTCTTCGGGGCCCAGCGTCCTCGCTGGCACATCACCTAGTGTCCACCCCCTTCGAGGTTCAGCTTCCTTGTTGGCACATCGCCCGGTGTCTGGTTCTGATACCATTTATAATATCCCAAGCCCACCGCAAGTAGATATTGTTCTTTTTGGGCTTTCCCTTCTGGACTTCCCCTCAAGGGTTTAAAATGCATCTACTAGGGAGAGGTTTCCACACTCTTATATGAGTGCTTTGTTTTCCCCTCTCCAACCGATGCGAAATCTCACATCACAACTTGGTTATGTAGACAGAAAGAACAAAAGGTCATCAAATTTCAATCCTCTCGTCCCTTTAAATTTCCTAACTTTGGATTCAAATATCTCGATGCAGAATTGCACCGTTGATCTACCTGGAGGACCATTACAGATAGAGTGGAATGAGCAAAACAACCACGTATACATGACTGGACCAGCGGAAGTAGTGTTCTATGGATCGGTTCCCCTACAATAAAAAAATCAACTTTTGCTGGTTCTTGATGCCTATCACCGCCACAAAGTATGAGCACAAAACAATCGTCAAATTTTGGCTCCTTCAGCTCATCTCTTGCGATGATTGATAGGTAGGTACCATTCAACCAAAGTATGCACACATTATCTGTTCATTATGAATTCTAGCCGATTGTTAGGTGGAGAGGGAAGATTAATGAAATTAGGCTCTTCTAACTTGATTGAAAGCTATATTGTTTGATTAGTCTCTTTGAATTTAACATATTCCTAGTATACTATTTGCTCGTGTTCGAATGCAAATAATTTCAGAGTTCTACGGTAGCCTTTAAGAATATGTCAATAACGTAGCAAACTACGTTCATATTGACTACTTAATTATTATGTTGAGCATGAAAAGATTCAAAACTGGCCTCCTAGTTGAGGGATATGATAATTACTGTTGAGCCATTTTCACATTTGTCCTAAAGCAAGTAGTTAAAACATATATTTTTATGGTAAAATGGCAAACATTCGAATCTTCACTCATTTATAATTAATTATCCGTTCTAGATCTTATTAAGTTCAATTTCTTCCGTGAAAATCAGCCATATGATGAAGAAGTTTAACTCATCTTCTTCAATATCTGTGTATCATTTTAGATTGATTGTGTTTTTCAAAGATGGATCAACTAATTCTTCAGCTGAGATGAATATATATAATATTTTGATATGTTTCTTGGATGCTTCCCATCTTTGATCAGCTAGCTTTATGCAAGTCAATGCTTGAACAATTAGCCACCACCCACATTCAAAAGCCCAAAACTGATTGCGAAGTTTCAGCCTTCTCAGGTGCTCATTATTCATTAATTTCAATAGTATCAAATTTTGAACATATTTTACAGTTCATTGAAAGCATATGAAAATCAAATTGTATCGATATTTATCTTTTAAGCTTTTAATTTCATCGAGTTTAGGAAGAACAATCATTTTCCCCCCTACATTATACTATGTGGTTTTCATAGCATGAAAACGATCGAGTACTCGGTTGTAAGTTGGGATTAGTCGCCTCGGTTTCGGTATAATTGTATACGTTAATATGAATATTAAAATTTTAGATTACTAAGATTTGCAAATGATGATTTGGTAAAGTACAAAGAAATTGTTGCAACAAATTTGAATGTTGATTCGGTTCCACCTTCTTCATTAAAACCCACATTTTTTTTAATATATATGTATGTATGTATATATATCAATTTCATATTAGATTATATATTTACATTTTGAAAATTCATCCCTTTTTACTTATTTCTAACCCTAATCCATTAACAAAACCAACGAAATTATTAATATTCAATAAATAAAATAACAATATAAATAATTAATGAGATTTAACTAAATTATAATATTTTATAATACGATAATTCGATTAAAATTAAGTTTATATAAATAATTTAGCAATTTAAAAAAAGGAAAATTGGTTTTTTTGGGGTTAGAAAACATTTTTTAAAAAAAATAATTTTAATGCGGTCAATATTGGACGTGATTAAATAAGATAATTGATGGGGTTTTATTAAAATAAAAAATAATCACATATTTATCATACTTCACGTGTGAATTAAAATTCTGATTATTTATATTCCATAATATCATTTGGCAGTGTCTTCTGAAACTCAATCACTTGAATAATTAATCTTAAAAATTAAAAAAAAAAACAAATTGAGGAAATAAATACAGAAAGTCAAATGAATTGTACTAAACCGTTGGCCTTTTCAGCTCGCCATAACTGACTCACTCATTTCTACACACATTCATTCATATTACGTCATTCTTTTTTTAAATTATTGGATAGGGATGGTTTAAATAAAAAAAATAGTTAACTCTTTTCCAAACAATTTTCGTCAAGAGTCGTGATTTCCATTTAAGGTCAATCGTTGAGGTTAGAACCCTGAGCACACTGTAGGTGATAAGTCGGAGGGAGATGAGGATGACGTCAAGTCATCATGCCCCTTATTCCCTTGGCAACACACGTGCTACAATGATCGGGACAAAGGGTCGTAAGCCCACCCCAAGATGAATGCTCTCTTATTCCGACTTTTTCAGAGCCTCCGGTAGCACAACCGAGACAACGATGGATTCTCTGCCTTGTAGGGATGAAGCAACAGAAATTTTAAGAATTCAAGAGCAGTTCACGATGAGATATTTATCATCACGATAGATGTCAAGTGGAAGTGCATTTAGCTCAGAGAGTTGAAGGGAGATAGTGCATCAAGCTGTTCACAAAGGTCAACTTGATCCTCTTCCTTAAGAGTCCCAAATGAGAGAATTCTAAGAGAGCCGCCGACTCCAACTACCATATATGTACAATCAATATTAGATTTGACTAACGACTCATAAATATATATAAATCTTTAAATCTTAAAAATCTAATAAAAAAAGTGTTTTTATAAATATTTAGATTTATAATTTAGAAAAGGAAGGTGGAAATAGTATTTATAATCTTTTAAATAAAAAAAAATAGCAAATAATTTTTTAAAAATAGTGTCCTTTTTCAATCACATGATCATATAGGACACAGTCCACCTTTTCCAAGCAAATTCCAGCAGCCAAAATACTAATTAAAAAAAAAAAAAAAAAAAACATGAACAGCTCTGACTTTTGTTTAGTCAAACCAAACCAAACCCAGCTCAGAAATTCACCCTTTAAATACTTACATCAATTTACCAGAATTAAATCTTAAATTCTCCATTTTTAAGTTCCCAATTCAAAACAGAGCTCTAAAAATCTTCTTCTTTTAAGCTCTTATTCACATGGCGGCTAAGAGAATCCGACAAGAATTTGAAACCTCCGACATCGCCAAATCTTTAATGCTTCTTTCTCAGACATCCAACTCCAAAATTCACGGACAAAATGCCGCCGTTTTCGAGTGCAAAACCTGCAACCGACTCTTCTCTTCGTTTCAGGCTCTCGGCGGCCACCGTGCCAGCCACAAACGGCCACGATCGGCGGCTGAAGAGCCGAAGGATGCGGCGGAATCAAAGAAAATGCACGAGTGTGGGCTGTGCGGGCAGGTGTTCTCATCCGGGCAGGCGCTCGGCGGGCACATGCGGCGGCACCGGATGACGACGACGAACGGAGGTGGGTTTTCGGTGGTGCCGGCGGTGCCGGCGGTGGAGAAGATTCCGGTGCTGAAGAGGTCCGGTAGTATGGGAATTAAGTGCTTGGATCTTAATTTGACGCCATTGGAGAATGACTTGAAGTTGCTGTTTGGAAAAATGGCTCCAAGAGTTGATCTTGTTCTTTGATTCTAAGTTCTTGTGTTTCTAAATTGTTTGATTTTTTTATTTATTTATAATAATAACTCCTAGATTATTTTAAATTCTTTCCAAAGAAAATTAGGGTTTCTTCTCGTTCTTGCTTTCGATCCATATTTCCCTCTCGATCTCGCTCGGGCTTCATCTTTTTCCTTGATATCTCATTCTTCTTTGTAGGGTTTCTTCTCGTTCTTGCTTTGGATGATCTCGCTCAGGCTTCATCTTTTCCCTCGATATCTCATTCTTCTTTGTCAATAAACGTAGTGGACAATGTTGAAAAGGTCGAGATCCAACAACTCTACTTTAGATCTAAAGAAATTTTTAGCTCTGAACAAAAATTCTAGATGCCGACAACAGAAGTGTCAAGGAAGAGAGGGCAAGGAGAGGGTTGTCGAGGCCATCGTGGGTCGAATTCGAATTCTGAATCCTAGACATATAACTAGACAATCACGTCATTTCATTACACAGTATCTATTCTAACCCTTTAAATCGAACAGTAAGTACTCCATATTGAACGACTTATTCAACTCGAGTTTGTGTTTATCTCAATCATTTGATTATCGATCTTCCCTTCAACAACATTCATCGTCATATTTCCATAAAGTACAATCTTCTTATCAACCCGGCGACAAAAAAAAAACCCTAATATTATAAAATTAGACAAAAAAAATTGAAAATTTTGAAACAATAAGTGATTGTTACATAAAGGATGAGAAATAGTTTATGAGCTTATTTATGGCTTTGATTTACATTATTTTGGGTCATTGTTTAGAACAATTGAATTAGATGCTTCAATTTCTTTGGTTTGTTTGGTGGGCAATTTGAGGTCTTCACTTGAGGCATTTCCATCTTTGTTTTTGCCCCAAACCACAAGGTATAGCCCTACAATTATCACACCAGCTCCAAGTACCCTACAAAAATTATACAATTTAGGGTTAATTTAACGTCATATCAACCGAGCGATTACCGAAAGCAATCCCTATTTTAGGTCATATTTACGATTAAGTTGTTAATCAATAATGCCCTTTTAGACCTCTTATGTCCCACATTGGTTGGGGAGGAGAACAAAACACCCTTTGTAAGGGTGTGGAAACCTTCCCGTAGCATACGCGTTTTAAAACCTCGAGGGGAAGCCCAAAAGGGAAAGTCCAAATAGGACAATATCTGCTAGCGGTGGGCTTGGTTCATTACAAATGGTATCAAAGCCAGACACCGGACGATGTGCCAGTAAGGATGAAGGCTCTTCCCCGAAGGGGGTAGACACGAGGCGATGTGCCAGTAAGGACGCTGGGCCAAAAAGGGGGTGGATTTGGTGGGAAAGGAACGAGTACCAACGAGGACGCTGGGCTCAGAAGGGGGTGGATTGTGATGTCCCACACTGGTTGGGTATCAAAAGTAATTTTTTTTAATAAATTTGAGTTTGGTTCGGTTCATCCCAAACTAATTTTAAGAAACTCATGAACCAATTTAACCTAACCCTAGCCGTACAGGTTGGATTAGGTTGATCGAATTCTATAGATTATCGAGTTTTTTTAAACACCTTTATCTTAACTAGACTCTACGTGAATCCACTTCCACTTATCATGAGCAACTCTTGAGTTTAGATCTCTAAAATGATACGTTCGGTTTTATAGGTTAAATCCAACATTCAAATTCACTCTGAGAGCAGATATTGATGACGGGTCGTATATTTTTAACCTAATAACATAAAAAAAATTAACGTAACGGTAAATTTTGATCGAAATCACCTTCCAAAATAAAGACGCTCGCCGAGAATAAACGAACTCATAATGGCGACAATGACCATACTCAATGGGCTAAAGGCAGTCACAAAGACAGGTCCTTTGTCTTTCATCACTATTCCTTGAATGTAATAAGCAAGTCCTGAACAAAATATTCCCTACAAAATTCCAAATTTTTTTTAAATAAATGGAATTAATTAAAATAAATAATTAAAATGAAAAATAAAAATATTTGAGCTTAGTTTCTTACACTATAAACAGCGGCGAGCAATTTAGTCCCCCAAGTAATGCTCCAAACGGCGGCATTTCCTCTTTCCATCACCAACGCCAACACGGTGCCCTCCGCAGTGCCCAACAGGCAGATCCAAGCCGTGAGAGAAAGCTCAGCGGGGTAAGATTTCAAAGTGATTGCCTGTAAAAATCTCAAATCATTGATCGATCTTTTGGTTTTATTTTATTGATGAAGAATCATGAATTTTTCTTTTCCTCGAAAGCGGTAGAAAAAGGTCGATTCTATTGCTGTTCTTTTCGTTAATCGTCACATGCTATTAAGCTGCGTGTTTGGAATAATATCTCATAAAAAGTTTGTGTAATTTGGGAAAAGGGGATTTATGAATTTGGAAAGGGCACCTGAAGAATCATGAAGCAGGCCCAGCTGAAACAGCCAATTGTGATCATAATTGAGCCTTTGATTGTGTGTTGAAGGCTGATATCACCTCTTTGTTGTTGATGATCTGCTTTTTCGTTTACCCAAAATAGCTCCAAAATTGGGCCCTTAATCAGTGTCATTATCATGGCTCCTCCTACTGTTGCTATGGTTCCCACTATCTTCGCTTGGCTTCTGATGCTTTTGATTTTAACCTTCTCAAGCCTGTAAAAGTATGTGTTGATTTTTAGGAACTTGATTTCATGTTTTAGAGAGGGAACCAAAAATGGATGTGTTTATTGAATACCTGAGGATCCAAGCCATTACAAAGGTTATGGCAGGGAGAATATTGCACATGGCAGCTGCAAAAGTTGCTGTTGTGTACTTCATACCCAAGAAATATAAGTTCTGATCAATCACAGGCCTGCCAAAAAGGGGAAGATGTAAAAAATGATATGTTCTTGGAGAGATTTTCAAGGAGAAATAGACCATTTTGGTAAAAGTGTTGGGGGTAGTACTCTAGCAAGCTGAGCACTATTAGCTTGACAAAGACTGGAATTGTCATCTTTGGTCTGACCTTCCTGTGAAAAGAAAAACCTCAAATATTAAGGGTCACTTCATGCATGCATGTAAACTGTTTGATAAAATGTCAATGAAGGAATCTGAGTGGAAGAGAGGGGAAGTACTTGTCAAAAATCAATGCAAAAGGAGCTATAACAATTGTGGCGACTGCATGGCGATAAACAACAAGAACATAGTTGCTCATTCCTTGGTTGAGAGCTGCTTTAGACAGAATGTCCATTCCTGCAAGCCCAAACTGCAAGAACACCACAGACAGGAAAGGTTTGGCTGAGGCACACCATCGGCTAACTTGGATATTCATCCTTCTACTAAAGGATGCTGAAGCTGCGAGAGAACAGGTGTGTTGGTACAATTCTTTAATGCCTCATATTGGTTCTGCTTTTATAGGAAGTAAAATGCATAAAGCACGACACCTCTTTTTTCTGAAAACTTTCAAGCTCATGGGAATCTATTAGGTATAAGAACATGATTATAATTGTAAACCCACTTCATAAATGCATGTTTAAGGGAAAAGAATAATGTGATTAAGAAACTAATGCTTAATTTGATAGTGCTTTCGATTATTCATTTATCTTTCTGTCCTTGAGTGATTGATCTCATGCCGAATCACCCTCCTTGCTATTTAGCAAATGGGCTGGCCCCATAGTGGATAAAGCACCCACTTGCTAGAATTAATGTATGCACCAATTCAAATCAAATATTGCTTAGAGTTTGATATGGTAAGAAACCGAGCTTTCATACAAAAATAAACTTTGTTTAGTGCTCTGTGCATTCTGTGTGTGCTTTATATACACACACACACGTATATATATATATATATACATAAAAAATTCTTTCCCAGAAGCATTTTTTCGCAACAAAGTGGAATAAGAACGAATTGAATTTTGCTTTTTAAGACTAATTTAATTTATTTTATTTTATTCAATTTTGAGAATGATTGTTTTTTTTGCAACAAATATCATTCATTTAAATCAATGGACACAGCTGAATCTTGGTGCAGATTACTCTTTCAAGAATTTTTCTATGTCCTTCACACATGTGAACTAAGTTTCGAGTTTTTTCAACCTAAGATTGCCAAGAAATAAACTTCTACCAGAATTCCTGTTTAGGGAAAACTCATTATACCACAAATGTTTAGATCTAATTGAATTCTACCTAATAGGACCCTAAACTTAAAAAATATCGAATAAGTCAATGACATACGAAACAAACATAGAATTGAAAGTCCAACAACTTATTCGACGCTAAATGATTGATCAAGGTGTTGGAGTTCTACTCTTGTATGGTCATGATTAACCCCACTCTCACTGCTCTAGTAGCTTTTGCTCATACTAAGGCCAGCTCTGAGTGACCACAAGGACTAAAATATTAAGCTTTCCAAGTCTTGAAGGGTATCCTTAAACATCCCAACCTTATATCAGTTGAGCTTCCTCATAAGGGTCTTGTTCTTTCTAGATAATTGGGAATAAACTTATCAACCATGATTAAAATTAGCAGCTTTGATTTGTAGCTATATCAATGAGCTATTCCCAAGAAACTGTGTTTATGCATGAACTTATATCTGATTTAACAATAGCTGCAGATATGAATTAAAGATTGAAATATGAAAGTAAATCATTTGGTGATCAAGTGGAATAAATATCTATGACATATTTCTAACTAGAATATCTGTTAGGCCTTTTCTTTTCCTTCTCCTTCTCCTTCCCAATGCATTACTTGTTGGCATATAAAACGATTAGATTTCACTACAAGATAGCCTATTGGTTTGCTTCAAAGTTTTCTCTTTCTTTCCTTATGAGATTGAAGCATTGTCTGTGGTACACTTTTTACGTTATTTACCATTTCCTGCATGGGCTTTTTGTTAGTAACATCATCTATCTCGTTTTCGCACCAGAGTTATACAAACGGTAGAGGATAAGCTTTGAATACCCCACTTTGTGAAAAGCACGTTTCTTCCCCTTTTGAAAAACAGAACTGCCTGCTTTGATTACAGGTTCATTTGATGTTGAATGGGGTTCTTAGTGCCCGATGGTTTTTTATTTTAGATCTTTGTTTGCACACGATCTGTTGATTATATATAAAACTTTGTATCCTTTAGACATGAGTCCCATCAAGGAGAAGCGGGTCTGAGTGTCTTTTTCATCACAAATTTGGCCAAAAACATGCCGAAGTGCATTCTTGCACTCAAGACAACGTCCTTTTGATAAAGTAGTGTTGTTGGCAATAAAAGGTTTTTGACCACAACTTTTGAATTACTTTCTCTTTGCTGAGGGATACGTTTGCAATGGTTAAGGAAAAGAAAACCTTCCATCTTTTTTACTTTTTTTTTTTTTTGTTTTTTTTTTTTTGCTCAGTTTTGATTTGGGGATTGGGGAAAATGCCAATTCTTTGGTCAATCCTCCCCTTCCCCCCTCCATTATTTCACCTTTATAGCTTTCTTTGATTTTGCTTTAATAATTCATGAGGCACTGACTAAGACGATTGTTCTTAGCAAAGTAAATTGCTTGATATCATAAGGTTCAGACTTAAAAAAGACCCTTGAGATCAACCAATAGCACTTAGTTTTAAGCCTCTTGAGCCTGTAATTCTCACGACTCCAAAAAAAAAAAAAAAAAAAAACTTTGGTTTAAGGTTTTATTTAGTTTTAAGCCTCTTGAGCCTGTATTCTCACGACTCCAAAAAAAAAAAAACATCTCAGGAGACTTTTGATTTAAGGTTTTATTTATGACGTCTGAAAATAAGAAGTCCTAGAATTAGATACTTGTGTTTGGTGTTCAACGGCTGTTTAGTTTAAGATTTTATTTATGACGTCTAGGAATAAGAAGTCTTAAAATTAGATGTCTATGGTATGGTGTTGCATGAGAATGTTTTTAGAATTTTATATAAATAAATAATATTTTTGTTTGATTCCCACGAGTGCTTTGCTTTCAACAGCTTTATTTCATTACTTGATTTTAGATAATTGGTTGTGGTTAGTTATTTTACTTAGTTCAATTAAATTTTAATTTATTTTCATTCCTTGTGCCTTAAAGTTTAAAGTTTAGGATTTTAAATTTATTTAGCAATCAATCTTAAACATTATTCTCAAATAAATGAATTTAATAAAATTATACATGAATTAATTTATCTCACTCCTCCCAAGATAAACACATATATTTCACTTTATTATCATTTATCCTCTATTTCTTCTCATAATTCCTTTGTGAACCATTTGGAATCTCCAAAAGTCACGTTCGAATGAAACCTTGAATCAAACATTTCTTACAACTCTCTTGATGGGATTATTTAACAGCGGTAATCATCATGTTTGGTTCCGTTCTATAAACATAGAAAGATCTTGGGATTTGAGAATTGTAGCGGTTACTAAACTCTTTGATTCATAGATAAACTATAAGTTTCGAAACTTTTCTTGCCTTCAATAGTATGAAACTTCAAATCAATTACCATGAAAAACATGAAAAAACTAAGTAACTAAGTGAAAGGATTGTGTCAGTGAAAGTGTTGAGTCAATAAAAACTTGAGAAATCTACTTTGCTGATTTGTTTGATTGTGCTTTTGTGTTGGATCAACCACTACTTATTACACAGATCCAACACCTTCATCTTTTATATATATATATATATATATATATATATATAATCTATCTGTGTAGGAATCCATATCCAATCTGGAATCCATTAGAATCAAATACTTTTATAGATAATGGGGTCTTTGTTTGGTTCATGGACCCATCCGTAGGAAATGTAAATCTGATATGTTTTGCTCTATGATTCAACCTCTTTCTCATGTCAGACACCATTTTCTCTCTCTAAACAAGAGGGATAGTAGTGGATAAGTTAATGGTTTTTAGTGAGCTTCAAATTCTATTCCATATGGCATTCTCTCTGTCTGCATTCCTATCTTGTTAATGGCTGTATTTTCTCTCTCTAGAAAGATTTGCAGGCTTTGGTTGGTGGAAGAAGATGAGCAATGAAATTCAGATTCCACTATTAGCGAGTTGGATAATAGTTTGATTCTTTGGAGTAATTCTTGTACTTCACAGGTTATTCCGTAAACAGAATATAATTCTGATCAATCTATGACATTTCTTAATCTATCTATCTATATATATATATATATATATATACATACATACATATTCCTATGGCTTCTACATTATTTAGGTTACTTTTGTAATTCTAGGTTAAAAGTCATTTTCGTCCTTCAATTCTATAATTTGGAATCTATATACTAAATAATTATGTGAGAATGAATTTACCGTCGTATGGTTGATTGGTGATTACTAGGGATTTCGACTTCATACAGGTGAGTTGTAGCCTACAATTTTGTACTGAGGACGGGTTTTTGGAGTTAGCTCACCTTTGCGGGATCACGGCCCTTTGTCCCGACCATTGTAGCACGTGTGTCGCCTGGGAATAAGGGGCATGATGACTTGACACCATTCTCACCTTCTTCCGGTTTATCACTTGTAGTCTATTCGGAGTAATGATTGGTATTAAAAATAGTTTTATTTACTAAAGAAGACTTGTGAGTAATAAATTCAATCCAATGAAGACAAAATTTAAAAGTTTAAATTAACGAACTTTATTATCAATCTTTTAATTAAAAAATAGGCAATTTCTTTTAAATTAAATTTATAAAGAATTATTTTAGTTTAATAAAAACCAATAAATACTAACCACAATAAAAATGCAATAAATTCCCATAAATATAATCCTGTCACACAGAATAAACACCAAAAGCAGCCACTTTTCTCCCTCTTTACTTTATAAACTTTAATTAACATTCAAATCTGTTAATTTAAAAATGTCAAAAAAGTGCTTTTATAATTAACTATTGACTTAATTACAATTAAAATTTAAAGTCTTCTTTATTTTATTTTTTATTTTTTTCCATTTCCTTTTCATCATACTAGCTAAAGGCGTTCAATTATGAACTTTTATTATAATTAGATATTTTTTAGGCTGAAAATTAAAAAAAAGTTAAAACACTCGGCTTTAAAAAATTTCTCAAAATTTTCTGTCAATTATTTTCTTTAGAGTTTAAAACTGCCACTTAATTTTGAATTAGTACAGGTGTCCACGCTAATTTTAGCATAATCAACCTTTTAAAGTTTGGACTTTGCCATATTCAATCATATTTGGATCTGACTCTTTGATACGGTCCAATAAACGCATCATTAGATCAATTCGAATATGTGCATACGTATAACTTTTTATATATTATATTTTTTAGATGAAAAAAGTAAACTATGACCAAGTAAAAAAAAAAAAAAAAAAATTGTACACTATAAAAAAAAATTTAGACATTTAGCTAAGACAAATTGTAACGAAATATGACAAAGTATGATTGCACACTACCTTCACACAATGCGCACAATTAGGCTCCGTGTGATTGTTGTATACAATTATAGCCCGCAATTGTAGTGGGAAATTGAACGATCGTATTATGCAATTGTGCAAGTCATACAATCATAATGTATACCGTATTGTTGTTATATCTTCCTCCATATAAAGTTGTAGTTAAATGATCAATTACTTTTTTTTAATGTAAAAACAATCTAATTTAAACTTTGAGAAAGTCATAACTTTGAGCTTCAATTATTAATTTAGATTTCAATTGACTAATTTAGATTTCTTTTGTTTTGTGTAACTTTTTTAGATCTATATGTTAGAAGATAGTTTGTTCAACTCTTCCACCTTTGTGAGTAATTGTAACGAACAAAAATGAAGATGTTTAAGATGGATCATCAATACTCAATTCATGGTGAGATAGAGATCGAAAATGGAAAAGAAAAATAACATAGAAAAGAGACGAAGAAGATAGAGATGAGATGAAATAATTTTAGGCATTTGATGTTTATTTTAGCTCACAGTCAAAACAAAATATTCCATTTGGCGCACTCTCTCTCACACACACACATTAAATTTAATTTGATGTTCTATTTTATTTTAATTCAAACGATTTATTTTTTTATATTTTATTTCAACATGATTTTTTACAGCAATTTTTTAATCAAAATATATAAATGCCTGAATAAATAAAATAATGTTATTGAATTCATATGAATTTAACTTAATTTTCTTACAAAAATTTAGACATTAAATATGAATATTACACTACGCACTATTGAAATCAACTATGCACTATTGAAATCAATTACCTCAATCTCAAATTAAAATTGCAATAGTTACTGCAATCTCAAACTAGGTCTTAATCATTTAAAGTTCTAACATAAGCCAAGGGTATACCACACACTCACACATACTCATTAACAATGGTTGTCATATGACTCAAGTCGAGACAGTTATAATAAAGCAAAGACATCCTAACATGCACATGCAAAGATATCTTGGTCGAGACATGATCTAATAGTGACATGTTCAAAAGTGCTCCTAATACTTCTTTTAAAAAAGAGATTCATATTCCAAAAGAGATACATATTCATGGAATAAAGAAAAAGATACCAAATATGTCAAAAAGATTTATTAAAAATCACAACATCGTACATCCCAACTTCACACTAGAGGGTATTCCTAGTTAGAAACACCAATTCAAATTTATTATAATAAAACTATAATTTTAGTCCTCACTTTCATACTAATAAAGTTTTGATTCTATATGTCTCATTGATATTTAATTACAAGTTGAATAATGATCAACGAGAGCAAAAGTTAACACATTTACAAACATATAACCAAAATGAAACAAAAGTATCACAAAGACATCAGAAACAGCAAAAGAGTATGCATGCAAACTAAGTCATTAAAATAGCCAAGTACAATTACTAGTTCAACCAAATTACTTTAGGTGGTTAAATAAATTACAAAGCAGTGATTTTCCTATTACTGAACACAGACAAGACCGTGATTTGAGAGTACAGTAATGTGAAATTTCGTTTTCCTGTCCTTAATAAGTTCATGATATGTAATTACCAAATGATAATGTTTTAAGGATTCAGCAATCCATTATGAAGATGCATTGATCCAATCCTTAAACGAATTCAACAAAGCAATTTATATAAACAACAAAATATCATGATTGATTTGTGCATATGGGAAGAACTTAACAGGGCCCAGTCAATTTATGCAGTGATTCCAGGCTATTCCAAATCCAGAAAGTGGGGATGGGGTCAGGGAAAACATGGATGTTATGCAATTGCAAGCAAGGGAAGGAAATTTTCTATGGAATTAGAAGAGATGGGACTTTAAGTGGCACCTGGGGTGTGGTGATGTGGACCGCTTCCATTTGCCGGCAACCATATGAGCTCGCTCATTTGATCCCATTTAGGCAAAGCTGCGAAAACAAACTTAAGCACAAGTATTGAACTAGGTGGCTAAAACATATCAAGATCTGAACAAGAGAGAGAGAGAGAGGACAATCAAAGCAGCAGCTCATATTAGGTTTGGGCTTTACTCGAGGTGTGTTTCTCATCAAGTCATCCAACAGATAATCACACCATAAAGCATTTCATTTCAACTTTCAAGTATGGCACTGCTATTTCTTTTCCACGCTGGATCAAATAAGGTTCAATGAAGAACGAGGTAAAGAGTGTTTGTAAAAAATCAACTAATATATAATTAATTTCTCAAATAAGGATATCTGTCTGTTGTCATTCACACTCAGATTAGCACTAGTTGGGAAAAAAATGATAATGAGAACTGATACAGGCAGCAGTGATATAGTTGTAACAGGACCGATCGATAGTTTCCACAAATGGTTCCTTAAGAGTGTACCGTAAGATCCCATCAACGCATCTTGCTTAAGAACCACAGCATGTCGATTTTTGAGCAGCTTGTGCAGCCCCTGCCCCCTGATCTGCTTGATTAATCTTGATTGTCTGAGGCTGCAACATCCAAAAGTAGAACTAAATGTACTGTGCAAGCTTACATAATCATAAGGCATAACAAACTCAAGTATCAGATGAAAGCAAAGTAATAACAAATTGTTAAAAATATAAGAAAAATTGGTGGTTTCCAAGACAAATGAAACTCGATATCATAAGAAAGCCAAGGAAACTAGCGTGATACCTTTTTTATATGTAGAAAACAATAATTAAACTAGTAGGATACTTTAGATTTTACATAAAAGTAGGTGTTGAATATCTCAATTACTTTTCATTAGGCAAAAGATGTGAGATCCCACGTCACGTCAGTTGGAGAGGGGAACGAAGCATGAAACCTCCCCGTAACAGACGCGTTCTAAAACCGTAAGGCTGACGGCGATACGTAACAGCCAAAAGCGCGGTGGGCTTGGGCTATTACAAATGGTATCAGAGCCAGATACTGGGCGGTGTGCCAGCAAGGACGTTGGGCCCCCAAGGGAGGTGAATTGTGAGATCTCACATCGATTGGAGAGGGGAACGAAGTATTCCTTATAAGGGTGTAAAAACCTCTCCTTGACATACGCGTTTTAAAATTGTGAGGCTACCGTAACGGGCAGAAACGGACAATATCTGCTAGCGGTGGGTTTGAGCTATATATATATATAATATATATATATAGATTATGCGACTACAATCACCTCCAAGTACTTTTAGATGAACAAGTTTCTTGTAATTTATTCTCATTTAAGTTGAGGACTCTCCGTACACCTCCTCCAAAACCTTTTTTTGGATAGGAACCTCGTGGAAAACTTTAAGCAACTTTTTTTCCACATTATTATGAATTTGTAATTAAAAAATTAAAAACAAATCAACAAACACTGTTGAACAATAATTTTAACTCCTTTTAAGCAAAAGGATTGGTAAAGTAAGTATACTTGAGAATTTAGCCAACCTAGTAATTTAAATGACCATACCTCGGATTTTGAATCAGTATCAGCGAGTCTTTGTTTAATGTCCCTAGCTATTGAGAAGAAAACTTCTTCCACATTTAAGTTCGTCTTGGCACTCTGTAAAACATAAGATCTTTAGAATAGAATGTCCACAAGATATTATATAATAATTTTCCAAGCTAACAAGTGTAACATACAGTCTCAAAGAATTTGATGCCATATTCATCTGCAAGAGCTTGACCCTTTGAGGTGGGGACAGCCTGAAAGAATATTCTTGTCAAAAACATGTCAACTGACATGGAAAACACAGGCAGGAAGACAGAGAGAGAGAGAGAGAAGGCATACCCTTTTGCTCTCATCCATGTCAGCCTTGTTACCCACCAGTATTTTGTTAACATTGTCAGAAGCATGTTGTTCAATGTTACGAATCCAGTTTCTAATGTCTGCAGAAAGAAATCAGCTTAGTTCATAAAGCTTGGAGAAGCTTAGAAGATTCATCGTCTACAGAAGTTTTATCTCCAAAATATAACTCCAATACAAATACATACAGTGGCACTGAGAAAAGCATTTCAATCTTTTCAAATATCATGGTGAAGGCCAAAGGGATACAGAGAATTAGAGACTCGCAAAGAGATAGTCACTAAACCACTATAACTCTGAAGCTAAAAAAAAGTAAGGAAAGATTATTACTGTTAAAGGAGGACTCATCAGTTACATCGTACACAAGCAAAATACCCATGGCTCCACGATAATAAGCTGCAGAGGATCAAGAAGTGAAGAAATAGTTAAACTTGGGGAAGAATCCAAAAATTGACCATACATTGTATGGATTAATCTAACCCAAAAGTTGCAAAAATGTAGCAACCAAGTCATATCACTATAAATCTAAAAGTGGCAGCTCATAAAATGCACAAATCATCACCGCAAAGTTACAGAAGTTCTTACATTTAAATCCTTGAACTTATGATTATAGCAACTATGTTCCCTCAAGTTTATATTCAAGAAAATTTAAAAACTTAAATATTAATTATGTAAATATTATTTTAAATTTTAGAACTAAAATATCATTGATAATTGGACAACAACCTAAATCATATGTAATGTGCAATATATACTTGAAAATAATTGTTAATTTTACAACAAAAAAAAATTGTAACAATAAAATATAGTTGATTAACTAATTAACCAAGGTCCCATTCATTTTTTGGGTTGGCTCTAGCAAAGAGTATGGTTTACAGAATTGGCATCAATCATCAAAGAATAGGCAATAGAGATAAAGTAGGGCAGCCGTCCACCACGCTCATATTGAGCAGACTTCTCAACCGCTCAAATCAAGAAAAATAATTGAACTTGAACCATTGAACTGGACTCTTACATGGACTAAGAAGACTGCGTGAGATAAGGCAATGGTTACATTATGCGATTTGAGTAAAAAATATTGGACCAAGGCAAGAGACATGCTATCAATGTTAAAGTTGAGGTGACACCAATATAACAATCTATAATTCAGTGGTGGTTTTGCAGTTTTCTCTTAAACTTAAAAATGCAAGTGTTTATCTATTTATTTGAACTTTTTTTTTTTGGGGGGGGGCGGGGGGGGGGGGGGTGTAAGAAATTGAACTTTCATGGAGAAAAATGAAAGAATATTTAAGGCCATGTGACAGTGGGATATTGAAAACTAAAATTTGATAGACAACAAGGAGGCAAGGTCTCAACATGCAAACTAATTAAAATACCTAATAAGAAAGGATCCAGATTCAAGGGGTTTTTTCCCAAAGAATTCAATTGGAGTGGGAATTTGAACCCTAAACCTATAAGGGAGGTTTCTAATAACTTGACCGATTGAGCTACGTAGTAGGTACAACAACAATAGATTTATTAAGTTTGATCCTATAAACTTAGATATACCAAACACTGACAAAAGATATTGAGATCTTTTATTCCAACCTAAGACAATTTTTAAAGAAAATATACACATTCCTAGGTCACTACCCCAACAACATCAGCCACCCAGTGCACATCACAACAAAAGCACAAGATAATGAATTTAGCTTTCAGTTCTGACACTAACCAGTTGTAATTGTTCTAAACCGCTCCTGTCCAGCAGTATCCCAAATTTGCAACTTGATCCTTTTTCCATCCAGCTCTATGGTCCTTATCTTAAAATCAATGCTGTCGAAGAATGTTCAACCTACTCAAATCAAGAACAATGTGGGAAAACCACGTACAAATAACAGTTGTAGTTTAACAAGCACCTACCCAATGGTTGTGATGAAACTTGTAGTAAACGAACCATCCGAGAAACGCAAAAGAAGGCAACTCTTCCCCACACCTACAAAGTTTATATAAGACATAACATGAAGAAAGACTCCATTCCAGACTTAAACATCAAAACTCGACACACATGGCGCTCTCGAAAAGAAATGGAAGCACGATGCAGATTCAAAAATATTAAAGCAGCATCATCACAGACCACCTTACATTATCAAACAAATTACAACATATTCTACATGTAATCTCACAGTAGCTATCTTATACAGAGCCAAGGTCCCTAACGAAGCCATAGAAAAATCCAGCAAAATGCGTCACACATACGAAGCAAAATACGAAGTCAACAAGAAATAAATTCCACGCATTCCAAGAAATGGCAGGCTCAACCAAGTTCTAATGCGCACATTCCACCCTACATCTAAAAACCTAATCACAATGGTCACGAATCAAAAAAAAAAAAAAAAAAAAAACATAAATAACACAAATTACAATCAAAACTCGCAAAAACTAGCTCGAGGTATGATTAGGAACAACGAAATCAGGAAGATCAAATAGGAAATCGAAAAAATGAAGAAAACGGAGAAATAAATGGATTGATAAGGTGAAAGAGTGAAGAATTCACATACCACTATCACCGATCAGGAGGAGCTTTATGAGATAATCATAATCGGCTCGGGCCCTTGCAGGAGGAGCAGCCATCGATGGAAATAGAATCGGAAAGGGAGACTAGAAAACAAACCCTAGAGAGAAATAGTAGAACAACAAAAGTGGAAGATCACAAACCAGGAAACAAATCTAAGAACAGAAACCAAACAGAAAATTGATTTCGTTTTATTTATATAATTTTCCTTTTTTTGAAATTAAAATTACCGGATCAAAGGAGAATGGATGAATTTAAGATCTGAGAAAAAAATAAGAGAGAGAGATAAGAGAGAAGAGAGAGAGAGGAGGAAATCGTCGCGTGTAACGCCAGCGCTGGACGGCCGTTGAAAATTTAGACCCGGGAATGGTTTCTATGCGGACAGCTATATGTATTGTCCGGTGGATCACGTCTTTTGCCCGTTGGATTTGATTAATTTAACATCTTGGTTGATCCAACGGATGTTCATGAGAAAGTGTTGTAAAGGAACTTGAGACACGACGTCGTTTTCCAAGTAGTTTCATTCAAATGTGCAAATTTTCATGAGCATTGAGGATAACTTTTCTTTCTTTATTTATTGTTTAATTTATTTTAACAATGGTTTAAATTTATTTGGTAAGTCTAATTAATGGACCATAATTTCAATTTTGTTTATAAAAATTCAAAAGTTTAAAAATTAAATTTATAATTCTGAAAGCTGAGTAATAAAATATACAAAAATTTAAAAATCGAGAATTTTCATTTATAATTTAACCAATAAAATAATCCAGTTGATTTTGAGATATAATAATAAATTATGAGGCCAGACTTAGAATTATGTGTTACTTGAAAATATTATTATAATTTTATATAATACATTTTTATATAATTCTTGCAATTGCCTTTGTACTTATATAAATAAATCAATTTTAAATATATGATTTATAATTAGTTTTTTACTCGATTTTTTTAATAGCTTAAAATAAAATTATATTTATCTCTACTACTAAAATAGTGAAAATAGCGAAAATAATTTTAAAAAATCATTCCTATCAATTAAATTTTTTGATATTATCTATTTAATTTCAACATTTTCTACAATATTATGTTCATCCATGTATTTAATGAAGTTTTAGATCAGATAAAATTTTAAATTATTATTATTTTAAATTATGATTAAAGAGTTTAAAGAAGGGAAAGTAGAAAAAATATATTTAATATTGTTATAATAACTTCATAATTGTTTATGCTTCAAACTTTATAGTATGAAAATAGAATATTTAGAAACAAATTGTCATAATTAGCTTGATAACAATCTTTAAAATATTATTAAAATTTAATTTGCATAGAGAGAGTGAGGTAAGCAAAAAAAATTAGTATTATTTATTTATTTGAAATAAAAAATTATAAAATTTTACTTTTTTTCAATTAATTTTACTAATCCCTCCGTCCTTATTACTAAGAAACAACCACGTTGTATACTTGTATGAGCAGAATAATAGTTTAATGCCTAATAAATCACGGTCACCGGTTAAAGTCACGGTCACCGGCGCTGAGGTTGACGGTGTCCAACCACATTTGACGTGGATTCGAACCATTCCCATAACGCCGACGCCGTGCCTTTTCAACATTACGCTGTTTTCAAACTTACGCATCCATTACCCGATCATCGTCTTCTAGAAGCTTCCACCAAAATGACACGATTTGATAAGTTTTTTAATTAATCGTTTTTTTTTTAATATTAGTTCATCTCCGTATTTTTTATTAAAATGACAATTTAGCTTTAAAATTTAAATTATAATAATTTAATTTATATATTTTTAAATGTATAATTTTAGTATGGAATGAGTCACTTTAGTTTAAAGTTTATGATAATTAGAGGCTCGACAAGGGAGAGGGCTTACTTTCCTAAATTATGTTCCAATGGAGAAGTTGGCTGCACTTTCTTTAAAGTAAAAATAGCTTTGACCGTAAGTATCACCATCACTCTTGTCTGTACATGACGCAGGTATATCGAGGTCGGAGACGGAGACGGAGACGTTGAATGTAATTTTTATCTCTAGTTATGTTTGGCTAGTAGAAATCTTTTTCTGTTCGTTAAACGAATATTTTAAAATCCAACCAGTTAAAATTTAGTAAGGTTTTTAATTAAACCACTCTAATAATTAAATAATGATTGTTAGCTGAATTCCAATAATTATTATAATAATTTTCATTATTTATAAACTTTAAAATTCATTACATAAAAAATAAATATGCTTGATTTTGTTTTTTAAAAAGTTAAAAAAATATTAAAATAGTTATTAAACGTGGTTTTTAGAATCTTATTCCGGTCTAATGGAAATGGATTATAGGGTTATGTGTCTCGAAAACGATAATTTTTAATACCTTTTATTTGTAAGAATATGAATCATTTTGTAACCAACAACGAACACATTCTATCCCACTCCTTCCTCCAAAAGAATATGAAAGGCACAAATTTGGCATATTCGTGACCTAAATACATATGGTTTGGATCATCGGACCCTACATTGAACACTTTATATAACAAGGTGTGAGGATTACTCTTCGAGTCTTGACGTGCTAAAATTGAATTTCAAAAGTCATATTGAAAAATCACTCTCATCTGAAGAGTAAATTATTCAATGAGGTTGTCACAGCTATAAGATAAAAAGTAATTTTTTTAAAAAGTTTATTTGACAAACATTTAACGGTAGAAAACTGCTAGCCATTAGAGATGTCCACTGAGCGGGGTGGAGACGGGAAAACCTTCCTCTTTCCCATCTTTTCAATATTCATCTCCTCGAAATTTTCTATTTATTTTCTGTGGGGATCGAGAAGGGATTCTTTGTGGAAAATTTGCGAGATAGACATCTCTATAGTAAATTTTTTAATACATAATTTTTATTACAAAAATAAGACACGAGTAAATTTAATAATATTTTATAAACAAAAATATTTAGGCAAGGTAGAGGGCACGGATGGGGACAGGAATATAATTCTTGTTTTGAGCCCCGACCCATTTAACTAATGAGGAGAAATCTCTCTCCACTCCCTCGCTTATTTTCTATTCAAATGAGAATTTTTCATCTGGTTCAAGACCGATCCACATATTAACGAGACACATCTATTAGCCACATTGTTCGATTTCGTCCAAAATTTTGTTTGACATATAAGCTCATTATTTGAAGGGATGCGACCCATCATTTTCGAGATGAAATTAAACATGTGGTTTGGTGAGGTGAGCTTAGGTTAGGTGCGTGAAGAGAAAGCAAATAATGCATCATTCAAAGCTACTAACAAGCTAGAGAGATCACCAAAGATGGGAGCATCAACACGCCAACTTATGCCTTTTCTACTCAAAATTCTCTTCCTCCACTCTCTTCTTAGATCAAATCAAACATGTGCTTCGGTAGGAACCTATTAAGTTGATCGTTGTAGTCTATTTATAATTTGTACAATATTAATAACGTAAATGTAACTCGACTATTTATTGATTTTTTCACAAGATCTTGAGAGTTTGTTCGTTCTGGAAAGTCCAAAGAGGACAATATCAGCTAATGGTGGGCTTGAGCTCTTACAAATGGTGTCAGAGCCCAACATCGAGTTATGTGTCAGCGAAGACGTAAGCCCCAAAAGGTGGATTGTGAGAGGATATTGGATTCCAAAGGAGGGTGGATTGTGAGATCCCATGTCGGTTGGAGATGAAAAGAAATTCAGTGTGATTCCTTATAAGGCCGTGAAAACCTCTCCCTAATAGACACATGTTAATCTTGAAGTAACCCTTTACCCAATTACTAAAACTAAAATTAAACACTTATTGTATATTAATCTCCCCCTTTTCACCGACTCAAGTAAAAGTAAAAAACTATTTTACTCCATAATATCTCTATTTACAACTTTTCTTCCTAATTAATTTCACTTTATTCAACCTCTTTTCAACCTCCTTACATTAACACATTCCTTTTATCAATCAATGAATATTCTTTACTTGTATGAATAACAGAATCATTTTTTTTTATAAATTATAAATTTAGTGATTAAACTTTCAAAAATTTTAAAATTCATATCTGTAACCTACCCAAATTAAAATTTTAGAATTTTTTTAAATATAAAATTCAAACTTATATTCAATAGATTGGACCAAATCTAAAAATTTTGAAGTTGTTTGAATCTATTAAATACAAAATTGAAAATTTGATAATTATGCTCTCAAAAGTTTATAGACTAAATAAATAAAAAATTGAAAATTTGGTAACGACACCCTTTTATAGACTAAATGAACACAAAAATTGAAAATTTGATAAGGACAAATTTCAATATATATACTAAGACTAATCGTTACTCTCAATATTTAATTTTATTGTAAAAATAATTAAATTTGAATTTACTAATTCAAAGGCTGACTAATCATTGCTTATAATTAAAATATGTAAATGAGAGAAAAAAGAAAGAAAAAAAAAAGAATAATTCAGCGTAAAGTATTGAAATAAAAAATTATAATTTGAAGAATTCAAATTATTTAAAATTTAATTATTCTCATTTTAAAGTGGAGGAAACGTCGGTTGTAGCCCAAACAAGCAGCCGATTGTCGTGTATTATTTTATTATTTTTGTAATTTTATTAAAATAATTTACATATTTGTATAGAACATTATTTATTTATTGACGAGTTGATGAATTAAAAATGAAACGAGCTGGATTTAAAAAAAAAAATACGACTTAGACATTTAGATTAAAATTATAAGTCGAAAAAAAAATTAATTTATAAAATATGATATGTTAAAAAATATATATAAAATATTAGTGAATAAAAAACCATACGAAATATTTTTGTGTATTAATGTATATAAAAAAAATTTACAATGTAATGAGACATAAATTTTTTATAAATTAGAAGTAATTTAATGTATTCCTTTTTTAGAAACAATTTTAAAATCCCAATAATTATTTTAATATTTTTTTAAAAATTAGATTGATATAAGAATAAAGAAGAATTTAATAAATTTTTATTTGGTACGTTTAGTATTTCAATTAATACATAAATTTTTAATTGGGAAAACCGTAAAATAGATAAAAAAAGGGAGGAAATAGAAAAAAGAATAATAAATAATGCTGCTTTATGAATTTTCAACCAAACACGTAATAATGACTCCTCACCGTCTTGGCTGGGCAAACGGTAACGGTAACTGTAATAGTAACGGTAACGCCATTGGATCAAACCGAAGAAAAACTCCGTTTTCCCAGTGGGTCCCAGTGCTCTCACGAAACGAAACGACGCGTTTTGACTCACAACTAACTGTAGCTGGAACCAACAATAGTCTCACTTCCCCGAATATCTGTTTTTAAATTATTATTATTATTTTTTATTTATAAAATTTTAGTTATATGAATACAATTTATTTTATTATTATTTTTACCATTTTCAATTTGTTAATGCGCGGAAGGAACCGGAGAATTTTCGCTTTTGTCTGCTCTGTTCTCTCTCCCTCTTCTTTGGTTTCCTTTAAATAGGTGTAAGAGGAGAGAGGGGGGTAAGCATACATCTACTCTTTGCTTTCTCTCGTGCAGAGCGTTTCTTGCTACTTCTTGCTTCACGCTCAATCTCTTTCATTGAGATCTGCGCTTCGGTTTTCCGCTTTCAGGTTTGATTTCTCAGCTCTAGATCTTCGATCTCTCTGCCTTTTACCTTCGGTTTCTTGTTTGTTTCCGGTTTCTGCTTCGGCTATCTCTGTATAATGAGTTCTGAATCGCGTTTGTAGTATGTTGTCCGTTTGCTATTATCTGCCTCCTTGTCCTTGATCTTTGGAGTTACTGGAGCGGATGAATGATTTTGTCGGTGGTTGAACTATATTGTGACTGATAGAGTCTGTTGTTTTGTGAGATAAATCTGGCTTCATTCTGCTTTGTGTTGCATGACTGTTAGTATAGTAGATCCAGGAGATCGTTGTTTGTTTAGTTTCTTTTGCTATAGTGAATGCGTTGAAACGTTGATAACTGTTACTCTGCTTACATGGATACCTGAATAAAGAAGCAGAGATGCTTGATTTAGAGAGAAACCGAGCAGATAGTTGAAATGAGTGAGAATGAATTCGTACGTGAATGTTTGACGGAATTTTTTTCGTATCTGGATTCTGGAGGTTATGATATTGATATGGAAGGTTGTGGACGTAGTAGTCTAGTCAAGAAGCACGCGGTATTTGGATCTATCATGTCAATTGGCACGTGTTTTGTTAAAGACCTAGGGAGTTGATGAAATTGTCGATGTTTTGGTTATTATTCAATGACGACAAGCATGAAGATGCTTATTAATTTCTGATCTGAACCATCAGTTTCTGCATTTTGACCTGTGACAATGTGACTACGCATTCTGTGTTGCTTTTGAATGCCGCTGTCTTGATTTTTGTTTAGGTTGTTCTTTTCACAATTATGGATCCTCATTTCTTTCTCGTAAAAGTGCTAGATGATGCTGCAATAATCGTAATACTATACCTTTTTCTATGATTATGAATATGTTGACTGGTTGAATCTGATAAACCCGTGAATGAAGGATATTATATTTACTTTCCAAAGTTGTTAAGGTTGATGAGCTTTTAGATAGTGATTGATGTTAAATGTTTTAAACAGGCACATGAGAAAGGATTTAGCTTTTCCTTGCACAATTTCTTTCATATTCCACCAGTTATTCTTAAGTATGTTCGGTCTAAACGTAAAATTGATGCATTTATCTGTTTCTGATAAGGTTCAGTATAAACTTGATTGGTAAAATATTTGTTAGTCTTGCGACATAAATTTATATATCTTGGATAAATTCCGTTTTCTGATAAAACTGGTCTGTTATAATTATTGAATTTATTCATGATAAGTTTCATTATAAACTGGTTTGACAAAGATTTGGGCCATGAATAGTGTGCTTGGACATGTATACTTTATAGAGTGTCTTAAGATGCATCCTCAAATCTAAATTTCTTTTGAGAATGTACTGATTTGGTGCGTACACTTCCAGCTTGCTGTTATGGCTCCTTCAAATGGAACAACAAACAATGCTCATCCTTCTCCACACCCACCACTGAATGAGAGAATTCTTTCTTCAATGACTAGGAGATCTGTTGCTGCACATCCTTGGCACGATCTTGAGATTGGTATGTTTTTTATTATACCTTTTTCTGGTGATTGAAATTTTATATTTGCTATAGTATACTAATAAACGAACTTTTAATTCTATTTCAGGACCTGGGGCTCCAAAGATTTTCAACTGTGTAAGGATGCTGATCTGAATAAAATAGTATCATATATAGTGTTTTTTGAAATGATTGTATTAGTATGTGATATAATTTCATGAGAGTGCCATGAGCCTTGAACAATAACAACTTTGTAGTTGGGATATTAATGTTATTCAAGCGGTGGATCAGTATTCTTAATTGGTTTCCTATTTTCTTCTTCTTATATTAGCACTTTAGCAGCTTGACTTTCGAAGTTTCGCAAAGGTTTTAATGGAGAATTGATTCATAAATTCAATCTTGATGATTTTTCATCATGCAGGTTATTGAAATTGGAAAAGGAAGCAAAGTGAAGTATGAACTTGACAAAAAAACCGGTCTGATCAAGGTAATAATAAGCTAATCACTTTTTATTCGTGATGGATTTTATCTGTCATCAGTGAGATGAAGCGCCTCATGTTTATTCAGGTTGATCGGATTCTTTACTCATCTGTTGTTTACCCACATAACTATGGCTTTATTCCTCGGACTCTTTGTGAGGACAATGACCCCATCGACGTCTTGGTCATCATGCAGGTACAATTTCAATTTCTTCAATTAAAGTAGCAATAACATGTGTGCACATTTTAACTGATGTTGCTCTGAAATATTTCAGGAGCCAGTTCTTCCTGGTTGTTTTCTGAGGGCTAAAGCTATAGGCCTGATGCCTATGATTGACCAGGTAACCCTTCTCGAACAAATGTTATATTTTGTTCTTAAATAACAGAGAGGTCTAATAATAATTTAATGCAGGGTGAAAAAGATGACAAGATAATTGCTGTTTGTGCCGATGATCCCGAATACCGTCACTACAATGACATCAAGGAGCTCCCACCACATCGATTGGCTGAGATTCGTCGTTTCTTTGAAGACTGTATCCTAAAACTAGTTTGATAATTTTTAACATCATCAACGAAAACAAACTTAAGAGTGTCATCCTATCATCCCTCCTATGTTTTTTTGAATCCCCATCTTGTATTTCTCCTTGACTAAACCATTCAGACAAGAAGAATGAGAACAAGGAGGTCGCTGTGAATGACTTTCTGCCAGCCACTGATGCCTTAAAGGCCATCCACCACTCAATGTAAGCATTACAAATATCTCTTGCCTTTTGTAATTTGGTAGTACCCCATTAGCATGTTAGCAATAACGACACGACTCTCCATAATAGTATGATATTGTCCACTTTGAGCATAAGCTCTCATGGCTTTGCTTTGGGCTTTTTCAAAAGGTCTCATACCAATGGAGACAGTATTCTTCATTTATAAACTCATGATCTTCTACTAAATTAGCCAATGTAGGACTCCCTCCCAACCATCCTCAACAATAACAACTTTATAATTCCTAATAACCAGGAGGGTTGATGACCATTGTAATGTTATTTTTTATGCAGGAATCTCTATGCAGACTACATAGTGGAGAGCTTGAGGCGGTAGTCCTCTAAGAAGCAAAATTGGCAATCGCGGTTGCATTCAAAGAAAAGATTTTCCTGTCCGTATGGTTTGTTCATATGCTATCATACTTGAATTTACAATATGTTTTTGTTAATATGCCTATAAATGGTAGTAATGAAGGATTGAATCAAAAATGTTACACAGCCACCATACTAGTGTTAGATCAATGGCTATATTTTTTTTATTTTTTCTTTTATATAAAAAGCTATTGTAATGAAGTTGAATGTATTTTGAAGTGGTTCCATTTTGCAATATTTTTAAATTTTCTTATGATATTGGCTGTTGTTCTCTGACAAGTATTATTAATAATATGTGAACGATACCTAAAATTTAGTGCATTAAATCAAATTAGTTGAAGATTCTTTTTGTATAAAAGGACCAATTCCTTTCAATGCTTTCCTCTCTCATCATGGACCAAAATATCTAATTAACTGACCATCAAATATCTCCTTCCAACATTTCTCTCTCATCCGTTTTTATGTCTCAATTTCAGTTTTCAAAATTTACTTTGAGAAACCTTAAAATATTTCAACAATAAATCATTTAATTTGGATGTCTAATTTTATGAGCTCTAACATCGGTTAGAGAAGATAACGAAACATTCAGATGTGTAAATCTCTTTCTACATCGGTTAGAGAAGAATAGAGAAGAAAACGAATCATTCGGATGTGTAAATCTCAGACGCATTTTCAAATAGGATAGGAAAATATCCACTAGCGGTGAGTTTGTTACAAATGGTACTAGCAAGACATTTGGGCGATATGTGAGAGAGGATGTTGAGCCCCAAAGGGGGTGGACAAAAGGCGGAGTATCAGCAAGGACATTGGGCCCCAAAGGGAGTGGACACAAGGCGGAGTGTCAGCAAAGATGCTGGGCACAAAGGGGATGGGAGAAAGGAACGAGTGCTATCGAGGACGTAGTATTAGAGTGTGGAAACCTCTCCCTATCCCTAACCGGGAGTTTCAAAACCTTGAGAAAACCCAAAACAAAAGGCAAAAAAAAAAAAACAATATCTACATGAGTTTGAACGGTTCCAAATTTAATCCTAATAAAGCACAACAAGCCCAATAAACCGAGATAAAAAGATTAAAAAAAAAATAATAGTTTTAGTGAATATTCTTTATTTTCTTCCTCTATAGTCCATACATTGACCCATTCGTGTTATAAAGTTAAAAAAAAGGGGGGTGGAAAGAAATCTCAAATCATTTCAACTGAATTGCGAAAACAAAGAGCAACAAAATGAAGCCATGAAGAGAAGTCCGATCTAAGAACAGCAAAGAATTTAAGAATGTGGGCATTTGAGCAAGTTAGGCGTTGTTGGGGGACTAGCTGCCCCTGGAGGGGGACGGCGGTTGCTCTTCCGCTGCTGCTCTCTTCTCAGATCTCTTTGGAAGGAGAACCGGATTGATGTTCGGAACCACCCCACCGAACGGGATCGTCACCCCGGTGAAAAGCTTCGCGAGTTCATCGTCGTTCCTCACGGCCAAAAGAATGTGTCTCGGGGTGATCCTGCTCCTCTTGTTCTCACTTGCTGCATTTCCTGCCAGTTCCAAAACCTATACCATAATTTAATCTATTGTATATCCAACTCGGAATCAAACCATATTGTAAAACACCGCCCACCGCTAGCAGATATTGTCCTCTTAGGACTTCCCTCAAAGTTATTAAAACTCGTCTTTTACGGAAAGGTTTCCACACTCTTTGTAAGAATATTTCATTCCCCTCTATAACCGAGGTGGGTGTGTAAGAATGTTTCATTCCGAGGTGGGTGTTGAACACAACTCTCTGTGTATTGCTTACTTGGAATGATAAACTAAGTAGAGGGGAGAGTTATTTATACTAGACGATAGGCAATCTATTCCTAAAATTTATCTATATCTAAATCATTTTCTTAAATTTATTCATAAAATTACTCCATCTATTCCTCAAATTTATCCTATCTAATTCATTTTTCTAACTTTATTCCAAAATTTACGCAATCTATTCTTAAAATTTGACCATCTATTTCTAAAATTTATCTTTATCTAAATTATTTTCCTAATTTTATGCGTAAAATTAGGCCACCTATTCCTAAAATTCTTCATATCTAAATCATTTTCTTAAATTTATTCCTAAAATTACTCAATCTATTCCTAAAATTTATCTGTATTTAAATTATTTTTCTAAATTTATTCGTAAAATTAGGCGATCTATTCCTAAAATTCCTAAAATTTCTAAACTATTTTCCTAACAAAGTTGGACTTAATGGTATTTAAATTTCTAAACTATTTTCCTAACATACAAAGTTGGGCTTAATCATATTTTGGTTTAACCTTATTGGACTAGTGATGATATTTTAACAGTGGGATCTCACAATATTATAAGTGTTAGATGGAAGTCCTACAGGAATGATCATAAGTTAAGAAATACTCTCTCTATTAGCATCATAACATTGTGTAGATTTGAACGGGCTAAAGAAAATAAAAATCTTTCCAAAAACGCCCAAGGGCTTCAAAATGGGAATTCTGTCTCAAAAAATAAAAAAGTGCAAGAAAATGAGAGAAAGAAAATGCATTTACAATCCAAGAATTCAATCCATCAATGAAATCACCAAAAACTCAGAGATTAATACGCTTCAAAACGTGAAATCCTCTTAAAAGAAACCCTAAATTAAGTGATCGGAGTAGCAAGATACAGTAGAAATTCACCTCCGCAACAAGGTACTCAAGCACGGCAGCAAGGTAAATTGGAGCGCCGGTTCCGATCCGCTCAGAGTACAGGCCCTGTTTCAAGTAGCGCCCGATTCTGCTCACCGGAAACTGGAGACCGGCTCTGACGGAACGAGGCACTGACTTCTTCTTGGAGCCGCCGCCGCCGTCGCTTGTGCCGGCAGCGCCTTTCTTACCCTTTCCGCGAGAGTCCATTGGTGAAGACAAAAAAAATATTTTCTCGTGAAACAAACAGAAAAAGGTGAAAATTGGAGGGAAGTTAACGACGGCCTTTCAACGGTGATGACAGTTTGAAATGAAGTGAATAAAATGGGAAAGTGAGCGTCACGCGCTGTATTTCCTTATGACAGGTAACCACGAAGGATTGAATTTATTTTATTCAAGTTAAATTAATAAAAATATTATTAAATTGTATACTCTTTCTAAAAAAAATACCTTTAAATTTTAAAAATATTTTAAAAATACCAATTTCATTTACCTTTCCACATAAAAAAAATCATTTTTGTCCGTATTATGTTGAAAAAAATACCTATAAAATTTTAAAAGTAGCATTAACACCTTAACCTTTATTTTTAAAATTTTCAATTTTTTTACCATCAATATATAGATAAAAATTGTTTATCAACACCCGTAGATTATCTCTTTTTCAATATTACTTTTGAAAATTTATTAATATTTTTGAGATTTGTACTCATGGTAAGATTATTTTTTAAAATTTTTAAAAAAAAGTTTACCAGAAGTTTTTGAGATTTTTTAAAAAGTTTGAAGGTATTAATAAAAAATTTGAGAATGCAAGAATATTTTTTAAACCATTTGTATTTTATACCGTTAAAAGAATATATTTTTTAAAAAAACACCTCTAAAAGTTGGTACTTTTTAAACTCTTTTAAAAAGTTATTTTCAAAACAAAATATTAACTATTTTTCCGTTTATTTTTTTGAATTCTTAAAAGTTTAGGATATTTTTTAAATTTTGTAAATTTTTTTTTAGTTTAAAAGTATTATTGAAAGTTTTTTTTAGATTTCTTTTTTTAGTTTAAGAATATTATTGAATTTTTTTTAATTTAAGAGTATTATTGAAAATTTTTAAAGCTTAATATTTTTTATAAGCAAAATATAAAATTTAAAAGTATTTTTTTTATTAATTTGGTATTTTACTTAATTATACTTTTGTCAAATTACAAAAAAATTATATATATATATATGGGTAAAGTCGTCCCTTATACACGTTCTAAGTCATTACCATTTAAATTTCTATTCAAGATTTTGAAGAACTTCTATTCTAATAACTTTATTTGTTTCTACTTAATTTTAATTTTTATGACTTAGAATTGCAAATCTTCTTTAAACTGCCTATTTATTTACTTGAAAAACCAACATTTTCCCGAACTTCTAACCTTTTACAAGATAAGATAGGCATTAACCAGTTGAATTATGCTGAAATCATATAAATATCATATAAATACCCTTTGAATTATAATTTAAATCTAACAGCATATAAATACCAGTTGAATTATAATTTAAATCTAACTAATAAAACAAGTATGCAAAAATAATAATAATAACAATAATAATTAAATATGTTTAACAAACCTAAGGTGAGTAAATAGTTTTAATGAAAAGCTCCTTTCCCCTCTTTCTGAATCCATCCATACATATAACAAAAATTTACCCTTTTCAGGCTCCTAAGGTATTGTCTCATTAAACTTATCTATACTATAGTACCCATGGATGATGAACAATAGGAAAAAAATGACCAAAATCATATGAAATTTCATATAGATTTTGCAAGCAATCAATCAACCACACCAACCAATTGTCTTGTTTGTTCTGATACCAAATTCAGAGGTCTCAGCAGATTGAGGCTGTGGAGGAGGCGGCCTAGGCTCCCTGGGTTTGGCAGGATCAACAAAAATAACCCACCCATCCAGAAACTTGGCGTTCATTCCTTCTCTTGCTTTCTCAGCCTCTTCTATGCTACTGTACGTTACAAACCCGAACCCCTTCGATCTTCCCGTTGCCCTATCGGTTATGACTTTCGCTGTACAAATGTTGAGGCAATGTCAACATGGTGCACTCTGCAACAGATGTTCATGGAATTGTAAATTTGAGAGAGGGAGAGAGAGAGAGTTAAACCTTCTACAAGCTGACCAAAGGAAGTAAAGGCTTCCTGGAGCTTCTCATCTGTTGTTAATCTTGAAAGACCTGTGCATTTCATTAGAATGAAACCAATCCAAAACAGGTCGAACAGTTAATTATGGCTCAGCCACAAATCAAAACTTATGCTGATGCAAGTTCATAAAGAATATTAGATTATGAAAAACATCATGTGGAGGTCATTCAATATCAAACATAACAAGAAAATTTTCTATTACAACAATTTTTAAACTACTTGTTTACCATAACAACATTTAAGAAAAGTGTAGACTCATGAAACATATATAATATATCACTTAGTAATAATCAAATTGTGAAGAAAGGATAAGAACAGTTAGGAGTGGAAACAAAATTCCACATGGTCTAAGGAAGAGAGTGATCATGGATATATAAGGGAGGACAATTATTGTAACGGCCCAATCTCACCGCTAGCAGATATTGTGTTCTTTGGGCTTTCCCTTTCGAGCTTCCTTTCAAGGTTTTTAAAATGCGTCGGCTAGGGAGAGGTTTCCACATCCTTAGAAAGAATGTTTCGTTCTCCTCCCCAACCGATGTGAGATCTTACAATCTACCCCCTTTCAGGGTCTAGCGTCCTCGTTGGCACTCGTTCCCTTCTCCAATTGATGTGGGATCCCTCAATTCACCCCCCTTCGAGGCCAGCATCCTTGCTAGCACACCGCCTTGTGTCCACCCCCTTCAGGGCTCAGCCTCCTCACTGGCACATCTCCCAGTGTTTGGCTCTCATACCATATGTAACGGCCCAACATAGAATTGTTCCAAACAAAACACACTTAGCTTCAGAGTTTTCAAGATTGAGCTACCGAAAAAGAAGGTGCACCTTAGACCACTCGACCAAATTGTCTTATATGGGAGTGGAAACCTCTCCCTAGTAAACGCGTTTTAAAAACCTTGAAGGGAAAGCACAAAGAGAGGACAATATCTGCTAGCAGTGGGCAACAATATCTTATCATTCTAGAGATAGATGGAGGTTCACTATAGTACTAAGAGAAAACCCCTCTGAAAGAAGACAAAAATAGAAACCCAGAAATGAGAAGGTTTATCAATGCTTTTCTATGGGGTGGGGGGAGGGGAAAAAAATTTAGTACTCCATTGTACTTGCAAGGTTTGTCAGCCAAATAGCAAACCTTCAAACGCAGAGGGCATATCGAGGTCGCATAAACATGAATTAGCAAAGATTTCTTGGAACTTCCCAATGCAAGGATTGTTCGAGATATCAAGCAGGCACACAAATCTACGTATTTTATAGGTACAAATAGAATCGGAATACATGTCTAATTGCATACGCCAAAACAAATCCCCCCACTTACTAAACAGCGAAGTACTTTCACAAGTTCATAGAGGGAAAGAAGCTTCCTTCCACTTGAAGAGAAAGACCAGAAGTAAAGTGCAAAAAATGGAACAGAACAGAGCATAGTCGATTAACGATGAATCCATATAGTGCTCCGACCGAAATTAATCGATTGAGTATAAGAGATAAAGGGTGAGCAACAATCTCAGAAATTTCCCAGCATCCAAACAAAAATTAGAGCCTAATACCAAATTCCATATCATTCTCAATATCCAAACGGGTGAAATTAACAAAATCAAAGGGGTAAAAAAAGGCGTTACGAATACGAGCTGATTGATTTTATTTTTTCTGCGAAACGTACCACTGATGAAGAGCTTAGGCGATGTGAGAGTTGAGCTGAGACGAAAAGAAGTCCACTGCGATCGGAGAACGGAAGAAGAAGAGGAAGAACCATTAAGAACGCGCCTCACAGTGGAGAAGAAAGCCATCTGATTTGATCGGCCGATGGGGGAAGAGAAAAAACCACTCTACAACAGAGATGATATTCAGGGGTTAGGGTTCTTGGCCTATCCCGGACACGACGTTCTTTATTTTAATAGTTTCCTTTTTTTCTTTTTTCTTTTCTTTTTACTACAATATAAAATTTAAATTTTTATGCTCACCCACCATGTATGCATGCATGTATGGCACACATCCATCATCCGTCGTTGAAGCTTGTATATATGTATGTATGTATGACACGCACCCATCACCAATCGTCGATTTCGAAGCCTGTATGTATGTATGTATGTATATATGACGTCACCCATCACTTGTTGTTGAAGCCTCTGCTCATCTTCACTGCTAGTGCCTGCCACCACCGCCATTGCCCAATCGCTAGCACTTGCTGCCACTACCCACCTCCGATAATCATCGTCTTCCTCTATGTGACCATTACTACTACTCATCTATGGAGGTCGCTACTCCAACAATTATCTTCATCTAACTGCGCACCGCGCAATGATATGAGATCTCATATCAGTGAGAAATAAGCATTTCTTATAAAAGTGTGAAAATCTCTCCCTAATAAACGCATTTTAAAATTGTGATGCTAACGACAATACATAACGGGTCAAAGTGGACAATATCAATTAGTTGTGGGCTTGAGTTGTTTCAAATGGTATCAGAGCCAGATATCGGGTGGTGTGCTAGCGAGGACGTCATCCCCCAAGGCAGTGGATTGTAAGATCTCGGTTGGAGAGGAGAACAAAATATTTATTATAAGAGTGTGAAACCTCTCCTTAGTAGACGGGTTCCAAAACCGTGAGGCTGACAGCAATACGTAACGGGCTAAAACGGACAATATCTGCTAGTAGTGAGTAGTGAGTTTTGGGTGGTATTTAAAAAATGCATTAAAAAAACAATTAGAGTAAAGTAATGGAAGCCAAAAATAAAGATTCGGATTAGACTAAAAGTCAACAAAATTTAGCCAAAATTAATATAGTCAATGCCCCAACAAATATCTAAACCGGCGCGTAAACCACAGCTCAACTGGCTCAGCCGCTCAATCGGCTCACATATATGTCTTATGAAGTGAAAATTACTCAAAAAGGAACAAAAAAAGGGAAATTACTCCAAAAGGAACAAGAAAGTGAAAATTACTCAAAGGCCCAAATATCGAATTATATTAAAATATGACCATGAAATACTAGGGACTTAATTGCAAATTTGAAAATAAATTTCTAAATTGAATTAAATAATTGACCATAATTAATTAAGAATTTGTTTGAGTTTATCCGGTTTGGGTTTTGTTGAAGCCGAAGCTCATCATCGTTTTGTTTACACCAAAATACGACACGCTCCTCTGGCGTACTTGAATCACTCACTGGCGCCGTAATTAACCCTCTCAACCACCGAATGTAACCCCCAAATTTTGTTCATCCATTCTTCAACTCCCTCTTCTTTTCATTCTCTCATCGCTCAACAAACATTTCTCTATTTCTATATCAATCATCTTCTTCGATTTCTCTGTTCATTGTGATCTTCCGCAACCATCGAACGTCAAAAATGGTAATCCCTTGATTTATGTTTTTTTTTTCTTTCCATTATTACATCGAATGTTAAATTGTTGAAAGTGCTGATGCAGATGGGTTTGTGTTCATGATTGTCATGATTGTCCCGATTTTTAGAGGGGAAATGTGTTTGATCTGGAATCTGCTTGACTGGATTGTTTGAATATGTTTGGATTGGATTGGATTGGTTTATTGTTCTTGAGTTGTTTTGGTGTGTAAGCTTTGCTCTGGCATTTGTGTATCTGATCTGGTTTGTGTTGGAATTGATTTTATGTGAAAGAAGTGGATGATTTAGTTTTATGATCGGTTGAACAAGAGAATTTCCAGCTACTTCTATCTCCTTAGTTCTTATCTAAATTCTCTCTTGTGATGGAAAGGGCCTAGTTAGTGTTTTAGTTCTTCCCTTATCTAAGATCCAATGTTCCTTTCAAAGTTGTATGGAGTTTTGCAGTTGCAATAATCTGTGTTCTTGCATCATGAACTGAGAAATGCTGTATATTCATGATGCTCACTTCATCATGGCTATTATGGTTTGCTGTATATTTTTGTGGCATTCTTTACAGAAACAGGAGAAGATTAAATATTTTTAATCTGGAGTTGTGATGTGAGATCCTCATCGGTTGGGGAGGAGAACGAAAGGGAAAGCCCAAAGAGGACAATATCTGCTAGCGGTGGGCTTGGGCCGTTACAAATGGTATTAGAGCTAGATACCGGACGATGTGGAGGCTAAGCCTTAAGGGGAGTGGACACGAGGCGGTGTGCCAGTAAAGACACTGGGCCCTGAAAGGGAATGGATTGGGGGGTCCCACATCGATTGGAGAAGGGAACGAGTGCCAGCGAGGATGCTGGGCCCCGAAGGGGGTAGATTGTGAGATCCCACATCAGTTGCGGAGAAGAACGAAACCTTCTTTATTCTTTATAAGGTTGTGGAAACCTCTCCCTAGCAGACGCGTTTTAAAAACCTTGAGGGGAAGCCCGAAAGGGAAAGTTCAAAGAAGACAATATCTGCTAGCAGTGGGCATGGGCCGTTACATGTGATTTTCCTTTTCACTTCATCGTTTCTGTTACTTTTGCAACTCAGAATCCAAATGAAGGGAATGTGTGTTTTGGGTGTCAGTCAAACCTTCATTTTCATTGCTTAGTTTTTTTCAAGCTATAAGATACTTTGAGGAGATCAAATATTTCAAACCTAGCTTGACCATTTAGAAGGACTAGAATGTTTGAACTGCAACCCAAAATGTGTTAATATGAATACTCTTTTATGAATCTTACAGGCAAATGCAGCATCAGGAATGGCTGTGAACGATGAATGCAAGTTAAAATTCTTGGAGCTCAAGTCAAAAAGAACTCATCGTTTCATCATCTTTAAGATCGAGGAGAAGCTGAAGCAAGTAGTCGTGGAGAAACTTGGCGGTCCTAGCCAAAGTTACGAGGACTTTGCTGCTAGTCTCCCTGCTGATGAGTGTCGTTATGCTGTTTATGATTTCGACTTTGTCACAGAAGAAAATTGCCAAAAAAGCAGGATTTTCTTCATTGCATGGTAACGTCGATTCTTTTATATCATTCAATGATCGAATACTTCATTTAATCGCGATTTACATCGTTAAATGAAGGTCTCCTGATAATTCAAGGGTCAGAAGCAAGATGATATATGCAAGCTCCAAGGAAAGGTTCAAGAGAGAGCTCGATGGAATACAAGTGGAGCTCCAAGCAACTGATCCGACCGAGATGGGTCTCGACGTTATTCGAAGCCGTGCCAACTGAACACGAAACGTAAGCTTGCTAAAACTAATCGAAATGCTTAAAGTTTGTGAGTCATGGAAATCTTCTGTTCTACTTGAACGAGTATGCATCTGTGTGTCGTCTGCCGTGTCGACACGGTATTCCTTTTAACGTGTCTTGAGTGATCATCTACAGAGTTTGATACCTATAAAGCTGATATATATGGAGTCTGTGAGGGATTATCTGAGACCATATGCTAATTTCTACTTGTTTTTTTACTTTGGATTGCTGCTTTTGAAAGTGATGCTGTATCTAATATCATTTTATTCGTTCTTTTTAACCCATTTCATGGCTTTCTCATTTTATCCTCTCTTTTTAGTGCCAATTATGATTAGACCCATTGAGTTATGTTAGTATTGATTCTGGCTGCATTTGGGCTAGTCTGAACTGAACTTGCTGTTGTAAAATCTTCTCAGCTGTGAGTAAGATCCTTTCCATGAGGCGATAGAACTGCAGACCGACCGCGTCGCAAGTTCAGTCTCGAAACTTTTAGTCCTCCGAGCTACTTTTAGCCACCATAACTTTTTTAAGGTCGAAATGACGTCCCAAATTTAATTTCAACACAAAAATCGTGTCTTCATTTGCCTGTTTGTCCAAATAATTACACTTAATTTAGTCCATTTGAGTTATATGAGTTTGGTTGTGAGATTCTACATTAGTTGGAGAGGGGAACGAAATATTTTTTTTATAAGGGTGTAGAAACTTCTCTCTATCAGACGCGTTTTACTTTTAAGATCGTGAGAGGTGATATGTGATAGGCCAAAGCAGACAATATATGTTAGCAGTGGGCTTAGGTTATTATAAATGGTATCAAAGCTAGACATCGAGGACGCTGGCTCCCAAGGAGGGTGGATTGTGAGACCCCACGTCGGTTGGAGAAGGGAACGAACCATTCCGTATAAGGCATTTATAAGGGTGTGGAAACTTCTTCTTGGCAGACGTGTTTTAAAATCGTCCATAGTAGACATGTGTTAAAATCGTGAGGCTGACAGTAATACGTAAGTGGACAATATCTGTTAGCGGTAGGCTTTGACTATTACGTTGGTTATATGAGCTCAAATTCACCAAATTTTAATTACAATGATTTCGAGACTAAAAATTCTTCCCGACTTGAATATCTGAAGATTCTCAAGATTGATTGAAGCTTCAATCTTGAGAATATTGTCCGAGTAAAAAAAAAACATGTAAATATAATAAGGATGAGAGAAATTTTGTAAAGTTTAACTAATTCATTGGATCGATCCAATTTTAAAATATAGAGATTAAAATGAAATTATGTAAATACTTAGGGACCAAATTTGGAAAAATATATCTTTATCCTCAGAGTTCATTCGTAAAAATCTAAAATTATCACATTTTTTACGGCAATTTTTGAGTTTCAATTTGGTTCATAAGTTTCAAAATATTATATTCTCCTTTTATTTTTTACAATTTTACCATTGACTTCCCATTAATTAATTTAAATGATATGATATATAATTTTTTTAATTAATTTTAATAGTTATGAAAAATTAATTAATAGAAAAGTAATATAAATAGCCAAAAATGGGTGTAAATATGTAAAATCTTGATAGATAGGGACCAAATAGAAACTATATTAAAACCTATTTTATCCAAATATAAATACGGAATATTTGTCCCCCACAAAAAAAAAAATCAATGGAAATGGTAACGCAAATCTAGCAGTGTCCGAGAGAAGGGGTAGCTCAAGCTCGTGAATTCATCCAGCGTTATCGTCTTCATCGATTTCTATCACAGATTCCCACTGTCATCTTCTCCGAGATTCACTTCGATGTCGGCGGCGAAATCTTAAGAGCCCTCCGGTCTCTTCAAGATAACGGGTGAACCTTCTCAAAATATTCCTGCACTCTTAAGTGTTTGTCGAATTGCCCCAATGGCTTTCACTTGTGTAAAATGCTATCCATGGTCTCTTCCTCACTCTCCCCTCTCTTTTCCCTCTAAACCCATCTCGAATTCTTCCATTTTCTTTTCTAATTCAGTTTCTGACCAGCTCGCCTCATCTTCTTCCTCGAATTCTTCTTCGTCTTCACCAAATGTTCATCATCTTCCACCAGATTTCACTCCCAAGCAGCTTATCGAGGCCCTACGTCGCCAAACCGATGAAGTTTCAGCGCTTCGCGTCTTCAATTGGGCTTCAAAGCAGCGTAACTTCGTGCCCAGTTCATCGGTTTACGAGGAGATTCTTCGCAAGCTTGGAAAGGTAGGGTCGTTCGAGTACATGAGGCGCGTCTTGGAGGAGATGAAGCTTTCTGGTTGTGAGATTGATAGAGGTATTTTCTTGATTTTTGTTGAGAGTTATGCGAATTTTGAGCTGTATGATGAAGTTATGAACATTGTTAAAGTAATGGAGGATGAATATAGGATAAAGCCTGATACCCGTTTCTATAATGTACTTTTAAATGTTCTTGTGGATGCCAACAAGCTTAAACTTGTTGAATCTGCACATTCCAGCATGGTTAGAAGACGAATTAGGCACGACGTTACGACGTTTAACATTCTGATAAATGCCCTTTGCAAGGCTCATCAGATTAGGCCTGCCATTTTGATGATGGAAGAGATGCCAAGTTATGGCTTGTCTCCAGATGAGACCACATTCACAACTATAATGCAAGGATACATTGAGGAGGGGAATTTGGATGGTGCACTGAGAATTAAAGAACAGATGGTAGAATATGGGTGTTCTTGTACTGATGTCACTGTTAATGTCTTGATTAATGGGTTTTGCAAGCAGGGTAGAATTGATCGAGCCTTGAGTTTCATTCAAGAAGCAGTGAGTGAAGGATTTTGTCCCGACCAGTTTACGTATAATACTCTCGTGAATGGTTTATGCAAGGTCGGGCATCCTAAGCATGCCATGGAAGTTGTAGATGCAATGCTTTTAGAAGGACTTGATCCAGATATATACACATATAACACTCTGATTTCTGGACTGTGTAAGCTGGGAGAAATTGAGGAGGCAGTGAAACTTCTGGATCAGATGGTTTCGAGGGACTGCTCTCCGAACTCCGTCACGTATAATATTCTAATTAGCTCATTGTGTAAGGAGAATCGTGTCGAAGAGGCAACTGAAATAGCTCGTCTTCTCACGAGCAAGGGAATTTTACCAGATGTGTGCACATTCAATTCCTTGATACAGGGTCTCTGTATGTCTAGCAGTCACAGGAATGCTATGGACCTTTTCGAGGAAATGAAGGGTAAAGGATGTCGACCTGACGAGTTTACGTACAATATGTTGATTGGCAGTCTTTGTTCGAGCAGGAAATTAGGGGAAGCTTTGAATCTGCTAAAAGAAATGGAGACGAGCGGCTGTGCTCGTAACGTAGTCATCTATAATACATTGATTGATGGGTTTTGTAAGAACAAGAGGATTGAAGAAGCAGAGGAGATATTTGATGAGATGGAACTTCAAGGGGTTTCAAGGGATTCAGTGACCTACAACATCCTTATTGATGGTCTTTGTAAAAGCAGGAGAGTGGAGGATGCTGCTCATTTGATGGATCAAATGATAATGGAGGGCTTGAAGCCTGATAAATTCACCTATAATTCACTTCTCACTCACTTTTGCAAGACCGGCGACATTAAAAAGGCGGCGGATATAGTTCAAACTATGTCCTCGAGTGGATGTGATCCCGACATCGTCACCTACGGGACGCTTATCGGTGGTCTCTGTAGGGCAGGAAGAGTTCAGGTTGCAAGTCGGCTTCTCCGATCGATTCAAATGAAAGGGATGGTTCTAACACCACAGGCCTATAATCCTGTTATCCAAGCATTGTTCAAAAGGAACAGAACTCTTGAAGCCATGAGACTTTTCAGAGAGATGTCGGAGAAGGCTGCTCCCCCGGATGCAATAACGTATAAGATAGTTTATCGTGGTCTCTGCAATGGCGGAGGACCGATCGGAGAAGCCGTGGACTTCACGGTTGAGATGATAGAGAAAGGAAATATACCTGAAATCTCATCGTTTGTTATGTTGGCTGAAGGTCTCTGTACTTTAGGCATGGAGGATTCACTTGTGAAGCTTGTTGATATGATAATGGAGAAAGCTAAATTTTCAGAGAGCGAGATCTCGACGATAAGGGGTTTCCTTAAAATCCGAAAGTTCCACGATGCATTGTCGACTCTTGGAGGTATCTTGGATGATTTGTTTCCCAGAAAAACTTATCGAGGAAGATCGAAATGATGTGTTCTTTTGTGTACGAACTAAAAACAGGATGTTTCAGTGAATGTAATGGAAATCAGTAGAAGTTTTACAGGTCCATTTCTACGGCTGAATACGCTACTCTTATCATCAGCAATCGGGTGAGTTCAAATTTAAATTTCTAACCTTTTAGTCGATGATATAATGGTTTGATCATTTAAATTGTGTTTCGGCTGACTAACGACACTTTAGATGGTATGGCTCACTATAAGGCAAGGTGGGGATTTGGGTGGGGGGTGGTGGACGGGAAATATAATCCTTCTCCGGCCTTGTTTACCTAAGAAGACATTTTTTTCCAGTCCTTCTCTCATTCTCGATAGGGTAACAAGAAAATTTTCTCTCCAGTCCCTCCATCATTCTCTATAGGAATTCTTTACTAGTTGTCAACTCCTCCCCTGATTTTGTATGACCATTCGACGAAATCGTGTCTAGGCCTGTCAGACTTGAATTGCCTCAAAATACACTATAGGGGATGCGACTAGTTGTCAAATTCTCTCTACCCGAAAAGTTATATGTTATTTAAGCGGTTGTGTTGCTTTTTGTTTATAGTTATATAACGATGGTTTCAAATCATCTTTCATTCTCGGAAAGTTATATGCTATTTAACCTGTTATGTTGTTTTTTGTTTATAATTATGTAACGTTATTTTCAAATCATCATTCTTTACAAAACGGGACTAGAGACTTGAGCATACGTTGTCCGGCCATAGGCGACACAAATTCAATTTAGCTTGACTCACTCAGTATTGGGAGTGAGTGTCGCACAATCACAAAGTCCGCTATAAAAAAAAGTGTGATTGTGACAAGTGGTATCGTTGGGGCAGGTAAGGGTGTACATGATCCAGATTGGGTGAGTAATTTTTTGGATCAACCCAAAAGTTCGGGTTGGTTGGATTGGTAACCCATCCCAACCCTTAAAATTCGGGTTGGGTTGGTCTAGGTTATCGAATTGATTGGACACCTGTAGGAGGGGTAGGTCCTAGTGAGATCATGTTAAATCTAATATTTGAAATTTAAGAGTGGTTATTAGGTTAACTAGAAAAGGATGTTGAATTAGATGGATTGTTAGTTCATAAACAATTATAAACTTCATACAATAAATTACAAAATTTATACACCAAACTCCACCTAATTTCTTTATTAATTTCAACGTCTTTTTATCTTAAAAAAATATATTTAACGGACCTTGAAATATCAAAAAGAAAGAAAAATGGAGGATCAAATCCTCTACACACACATCTTCTCCATTTCAACCACCAATGGCGTCATCATCAAACCTCAGTCAAAACCTAATCCATCGTCTTTCCCCTTAATAATACTCTGCTCATCAACCAAACCACGTCCACTCGCCTTCCTCTTCTCCACATCTCAACTCAGAAAATGCTCCGATTACTATACCGTCGTCTCCGATCGCGGTGGCCGCTTCTTGTCTACTCCGCCTCCTGGACGATTCTCTTGACGCTCACCGTCGCCGCCGCCTCCTTCGCGCCCGAGCTCGCCTTCGCCTCCGCAATTTCTCCGTCCTCGTCTTTTGCTTCATACTGCAAGGCCGCTGGACTCGTTAGGGTTCCGATGGATTTTCCGGGAGACGTCGTTTGCGTTCCGGATAATCTGTTTAGGAAATCCGGAATTGATCTGATCGTTCCTCCCATTTTCGCCGCGGTTGTAGTAGCCGGGTCGGCTTGCTTCGTTCGGGCCTTGGGCCTTTGGGCCGACGATGACTCCCTCTAATGGGCCCATTCTGGACTGAGCCTGATTTGTGTAGGCCCCTCCGGTATGAAAGCCCAATTTACTATAATATATATATAGTATGGATGATAATTAATGTCTTATATACTTAGTTAAATTAGATTGATAGCTTGAATGATACGTTCGTATTTTTAAATTATACCCTTTTCGGTATAAATTTTTCCTAAAAATGGTTCGGAAAACAATTTTTTTTGTCTTGTATGGACGATTTAATTCTTTTGATAAACATCGGGATATTATATCAAAGTTTAGTGTAACAATTATGATTTTTATACATTAATGGAGGTTCCTATGATTGAAAAAGACTGCTTATTCAATGCTGGAGTTTCTTCTTCTTCTTCGTGTTGTTGAATTACTAGAACTGAAGATACTATTCCCCTGCCGGAGCTGCCCAATATGTCCCCGACCGGCCCTAACTCTGAGTGCTCCGCCGCCCGGTCTGCTAGTTTTGCCACCATGCTCGACGGAACCCGACCCTTCCCGACCACGATTAGGTCGAAACCGCCTTCCTTTCCGATCCCGACCACCCCTTCAACTATCGTGTTCATGTCGGTGGCCTCCTTTTCTGTGTACTCAGCTGTTGCATCCCATTTGGCTCTGAATTCTGCTATTGCTGCTTCATCTAGCTCCTGTGTTTTGCATTTTTTTCAGAACAATAAATTTAATTAATATTTGGAAATTAAATATTAAAATGGAATATTTAAAAATATTTAAATGATTTAAATAAAAAAAGTACCTTTTCTTTTTCCCAGTTGACTGGTGCAGTGGAGAAGCTATAATGACTGTCGCTAGATTTAGAATACATATGTCGTGAAATGACCTTACTACCCTCCACCCCATCCGACCGCGGCGACGCCCGAAACCTCACCACCGTGACCTTCACCGCCGGATGCTCCGCCATCCGTCCACCCAATTCCAGCGCCTCCCGGTCATCAGGACCACCAAAAAACATCACACAAATCCTCTGTGCCGCACCAACCACCGCTCCTAACCCCCGGTCCACAAGAACCGCCACCGAGCAAGGCGCATTCTTCAGCACCCGCTGGTTCACAACTCTCCACCCATGGCCCATATTCTCCTCCACGCCACCGACCGTCCTCCAATTCCGGTGAAACGGCAAGATGATCATCGTCACCCTCTTATCGTCCGCCACGCCGCAGATGTCCTCGTGCATTGTGGTCAAGGAAGAGACCGCCGTGGTGGGCCGGACCTTGACCCGGCCCAGCTGGCTGTAGGCCTGGAAGGCGGCGGCCATCTGGTCGTGCCACTCGCTGGCTTTGCGGAACCTGGCGAAGAAAGGGAAGCCGTTCTTGCGGGCGCGTTGGGCCATTATGATTGAGGAGGAGCGCTCGGTGAGTTCGACGAGGTGCATGACGAAGAGTTTGAGGGATGAATTTTTGGTACTGCGAGTTGACTCGGTCAGGCTGATGAGGGCAGGTACGTTGCCTAAGCTGTGGAGGCAGGCTAGGATTGTTAGTGACCTGTCGTTGGTGGAGTTCCCGGCGGTGGAGAGGTGGCGGAGTTTGCGGTGGGTTCGGGTGGCGGCGGCGCGGGCTGGCTTGTAGACTGCCATCACGGTGGGGGTGGTGATGAATGTTGTGAATAGTGCCATTAACACTAATATGGCGAATACTTCGTCGTTGAGAACCTATTTGTTTTGACACATTTTAATTTCATCAGATTTCTTGACCAAGCTAGACACCAGTAGTAGATATTGTCTGTTTTGACTCATTAGGTATGACGATCAGTCTCACAGTTTTAAAATGTTTTAAAACGTGTTTACTAGGGAGAAGTTTTCACATCCTTATAAAGAATGTTTCGTTCTCCTCTCCAACCGATGTGTGATCTCATAATTCACCTCTCTTTAGGGCCTAGCGTTCTCGCTGGTACACCGCTTGGTGTCTAACTCTAATATCATTTATAACAGTCAAAGTCAACTGTTAGCCGATATTGCCCACTTTAGGCTGTTACGTATCACCATCAGCCTCGCAGTTTCAAAACGCTATACATATATTCATTCACCATACACCCAAATAAGATTCTCATTCGATTTGGATATTCCTTTTTTTTTACCCGAGTTGCTCTCTCTAAACAGATTCTCACCCACAGATACCTTCCCACCTCCCTAAATTTGACCGAGAATCCGTGTTTACCGAAAATGAAAAAAAAATCTCTATAAAAACTCTGATCCTTATGAATCTCACAGAGAATTCCAGTCCAATTCTCAAAAAATAAATAGAGAATTTCATAGAATATAGATAGAAACATAATAAGGGACGATGAAGGAAACATAATAAGGGACGATGAAGGCTTATCTATCTCGTCCTATGGACCTATCTAATAATTATATTAAAGAATAAAATCAACCCGACCCAATTTATAATCCTCCTATAAAAAAAGACCAAGACCCATCACATTAAAAAAAAAACATTTGTTCGTGAAAGTCGAATAAATAAAGCTTAGCAAAGCCTCAATTGAGAACATGTATGTGTCCCATAATGATATACTTTCATTTTCCTTACTTTATTAGGGCCAATGTTTCTTAGTACAATGTAACAGTTCCTAAGACCAAACATGTCTTCTTTCAATTTCATCAAACGTTGTTCATTTAGCCCCACAACACACACCCATTTTATATTTTATTTTATTATAATAAAAATATTAAAATTGAAAAAACCATTAAATTTTGTGCTTTATTGAGTAAACTGACCTTTTTCTCCTTCCCAATATTAAGCACGATGAGTTCCACCAAGCCTTTAGTATTCATAAGCAATCCCAAAGCCATCGCCTCCCTCGCCGGCATAAAAAACGCCATCGCCGCCGCAAACGTCGCCAGAATCTTCCCTGCACACGCCGTCGAAATAACCAGCGCCAGCAGCCCCCACGATTTTCCGCCGTTAATCTTCGTCACGTCCGTCTTCAACCCACTCGACGCAAAATACAGAGGAAGAAGAAGCCCCGACACAAAATCCTCAATCCTCTCAATCAATCTCTCCGCAAATCTCCCCTCCTTCGCCACCGTCAATCCAAACACAAAACCCCCAAAAATCGAATGAATTCCGATCAAATCCGTCACAAACCCACAAACCAACACTCCGATCAACGTCAAACAAACATACCCTTCCTCGACCGCGTCATCCTCGTACGAACACCGCCGCGCCACCCACTTCATTCCTGGTCGGACCACCGTCATCATGAAAACGACAAATCCAGCTCCAGAAAGTAGGACCCACACGGAAACTAACGAACTTTTTTGGACTGTAACAGAGTTGTCGTTGCCCGTTAGAGCAATGGCGAGTGCGAGGAGAATCCAAGCGGCCATGTCGTTGAATGCGGCGGCCGCCATGGCAATCTCGCCGACTTCGGTGGTGAGAAGCTTAAGCTCCGCTAAAATGCGGGTCAGAACAGGAAAAGCAGTAATGGACAGAGCAACACCGATGAACACAACAAATTGCCAGTAGCCGACGTTATCGGCACCGTCGACGGTTTTCCGAAGTACAAAGGCGACGCCGGTGCCGGAGATGAAAGGAACGGAGATTCCAGCGACGGCGATTCCAAAAGCCCGCCGTCCGCTACGGCGAACAGAGGACAAATCGAGTTCCAATCCAACCAAAAACAAAAAGAACAACAACCCAATACTAGCAACCGATTCAAGAATCGGAGTACTCCAATCCGGAAAAACCCAATTCAAATAAGCTTGATTCCGACCAAAAACAGAGGGACCCAGAAGAATCCCGCCCTGAAATTCAAAAATCCTCCATTAACGGAGTCAAAAAGTTGCAGAATCAGAATCAGAACAGAGGAAATGGACTTACGAGGATTTCGGCGATGACTTTGGGCTGGCGGAGGGGCTTGAGGAGGGCGGCGAGGAGGCGGGTGAGGAGGAGGATTAAAACGGATTGAAGGATTAAGAGAGGGAAGGCGAAATTGAGGGGGTTGTCGCCTTGCCAGACGCCGTTGGAGGCGGTTTTAATGGAGGTTATGTTCACGCTCATCGTCGTCCTCCTGATCTCTGCGAATCTTTACTGGTTGGGAGTTTGGAACTAATTTTTGATCATTCCCTTGGAGTGTATTCATATAATTTATAGAACAACTTCAATCCCAAAATTATTTGAATTTTAATTATATTTGGTTTTTTTAAAATTAAATCCATAAGTATTATATATATATATTTTTTTTTTTATTTTATAAATGACTTATATATATATATATATATATATATATATATAATTTAAATCAAATTATATAACTAAATTTTAATATTTTTAAAATTATAAGGCTAAATTAAATTTGTAATTTAAATTATATGATAAGTAAATTTCCTCCAAACTACTAACTAATTTCAATTCTAGTTGACCTAATGTAAATTTTCTCTTTCCAATTCTACCCTCCTCAATAAAAGACACAATAAGCTTTTTTTTCTTTTTTTTTTTAACTTAAAACGTATAAATAAATAAGCAAATGAAATTATCCAAATTTAACTTAAATTTCATAATTTTTTTAAATAGAATAAAGAATAAACATTTACATAGTCAAAGATAAAAGAGTGAATCTCCATGTTTGTGTGTATATTTACGTATATAGAAAAGACATTAAAGTCAAAAGATATGATTGAAAATGCTCTCTTAATTTTTTTTTTTATTCTCATATTCCATTTTTCAAAAGACTCTTTGAAAAATGTATATTTTATGAATTTTTTTAAACAATTAATTAGTTTAAATATTAATAGTAATAGTTTTAAAAAATTGAGTTTAAGGTTTATCTTAGAAATTTCAGGTTTTTGTAGTTTAATTTTATCGTATGGATAAATTTTATTTTTATTAATTTGTCAAACCGAACATTATTCAATAAATAAGATATTAATTATCGTTTTAAAGGTCGAGATTTAATTTTACATCATGCAATTATTAATCTAAAAATAAAAAATAAAAAATATCCCAAATTAATTTATAATTATTCAAGTAAACCCTATTAAAAAAAATCCTTTTCCTCTAATGGTAAAAGTTTTTTTCTCTTTTTTCTTTTTAAGTTTCCAAATGTGAGGGATATGATGTGGTTACTAATTAGCCACGTGTCTGGGGTAGCAAAGGAATTTTCCATCTCACTTCCTTTTCAACACTGTTTAGACAAGCATCCCTCCTAAGATTAAGGATTATTTTCCATTTTTATTTAATAAATATTTATCGACGTATTCCATAGAAACTTTTTTAAATGTAAATTAAATTTTATATTTACTAAAATTTTATATTTTATATTCAGTAAGTCTCCAAATTTTAAAAAATGTGATTAAATTCAAAATACAATAAATCCATAATTTTATATCCACGGAACTGATATACTTTTCATATTAGTTTATTCGTAATATATATATATTATATATATATATATAACAATTTTTTATAGGTTAAAAAAAATTTGGTCACTAAATTATTTATTGTTTATATTATATTTAGAATATTAGACTTAAAAAAAAACTGAAAATATCCGTAAAAATTTAATATTTAACTAAAGAAATTAAGTATGACTAAAGAAATTAACATGAATGTGCATACATCTCAACATCTCGAGATGCTTGATGTATCGTATTTTTAAGATGCGTAATACAAAAGACATTTAAGATTTTATGATGTCTTCGTGACCCACAAGTTTCTAAAACGACGATAGTCGTCTAACCTTTATTTGTTAGATATATTTTAGTTATTTTTTTGAATTTTATAATTAAAAGAAATCAGCATAAGAATCCTTTACTAAAATAAAATTTACCGGTTACATTTATGTATTTTATTTACAGTTAAATTGTATGGTATATATCTTAATTATTTTTCATTCTTTTATAAATAATAATAATTTTCAACACTAATCCAAAGTGAAAAATTCCAATATATATAATCCACAAATAAAACTATTTTTAAAAAAATATAAAGTATTTAAAGTTAAAATGAAAACAAATTTTAATATTAAATCTTTTATTAAAATTCTCAAAACAACATAAATTAATTGGTTATACAAAATAACATATAAAATTAAATAAGCTAAATTGATAAAAATAAAACATTGAAGACAAAAATGTTATAAAAATTTAAATTAGTTATACTAAATTAAAATATAAATTATTTTAAATTAGATAAACGCATTATTGAAATAAGCACACTTATCTAAATATCTAAAAAAAATTCAAAACAAACATGGCTCGCTTTTCAAAATAATAAATGACTCAAAAAACATTAAAATTTATGCTAATTAAAACATATAACTCATTAGATAAGACATTAATTACTATTTTAAAAGTCGTGAGTCTCGACTACATAATAATTAAATTAAAAAAAATAAAATTAAAACAACGAAAATTTAGTAGAAAATTTCAAATATATCGAGCTCAATTTTCATTGATATTTTAATTAAAAATGAGTTCAAAATTTATTTTAAAATTCTAATGGTTGTGATGAGAATGTATTAGAAATATACATAAATTACAAACAGTTGACTTTGAATAAAAATTGGAAATATTAAGGTATGTGTGCGGTCTATTTTCACTCTTAATTGGATCAACTTATTTGACTCCACTGACTAATCAAACTTCCCAAATATGTCTTTGACTTTTCAACGTCTGGCATGGCCCACTTAATGAATATATTCCATTAAAAAACTTGACCGAAAAACCATATTGGCTGCCTTTTACAGTTCAGAATAAATAAATAAATATGAGATAAATTTTTAATTTTTATCTCTAAATTTATCGAGTTTTATTAGGAGATTAAAAATTTGTGATGATTTTATAAAAACAAAAGGGAATATTTATAAGAATTTATTTATTTTTTAATTATAGAAGTTGATTTTTTTTTTCATGTAAGAATTTGGGGAAAAAAGAGAAAAAAAAAACTATCTTGTATTATTAACTATAAATTTAATAAGCGATTTTGAACAGATTTACGAACAATATGGGTCCGTTCGATTTCTCAATGGGCCTAATTTTAAGATAAATAAATTATAAAATTGAAATAAAAAACATGGCGTCGCCCGGATTCGAACCGGAGACCTTCAGTGTGTTAGACTGACGTGATAACCAACTACACCACGACACCATTTTGTTCATCTCAAATTTACTTTTAAATAATTATTGTAATTCTAAAATCATATTCAATTTTATTAAAAAGTACCTATAGTAAATTAAACTTTTATTAATTTTTCCATAATATCTCATTCCTTTTAACATAATAATAATATATTTCACTTGAATTAGGTAAAACCGACCTTATCCTTTTTTATTTATTACTGCAAATAGATTCGTTCAAGCCATTGCAAATAAATATAATAACAATATATTTTATTTGAATTAAGTAAAATCGACCTTTTTTTTATTATGTACAAATTCAAAGTTTCAAATTTTTAGTCATAATGATCGTATTTTTTTCAATATATAATTTTGTGCTAATTTTTTTGGGTAAAAAATAACTCGAATTAATGAATATTATACTTTATATTTAAATATTATAATATTAAAAAAAATCCACTTATTCTTTAAGATTTCCCTTTATTAATATTTAGATAATTGAATTAAACCGCAACCTTCTAAATTTAATTTTACTAAGTAATTAGTTTTTGAATACTTTAAAGTTTAAATTAATTAATAAAATACCTTTAAATTTTCCCTAACTTTCAAATGATTTGGTAATATTTTAAACTTTTTTTTTCTTACATTTTCAAAAATACTATTATTATGTTAAAATATCATTAAAATTTTAAAATATTAAAAATAAAAAAATAAAAACTATTGTCCTTATTAGTACCATATTTAAAAAAATACTATCAACTTTCAAAATTAACATTAATACTTTAAACTTAAAAAAATATAAAAAGTTCTTATTAAGACATAAAATATTTATGTGCTGATAGATACCTTCCTCTTCGATTTACTTTTTTTCTTTTGTTTCAACCTATGTTTGAGATCCTACGTTGGTTGGGGAAGAGAACAAAACATTTTTTTTTTATAAGAGTGTGTAAACCTCTCCCTAGTAGACACGTTTTAAAACAGTGAGACGGTGATATGTAACGGGCTAAAACGAATAATATCTATTAGAAGTGGGCTTGGCTCTTAGAATATGGCCGAACAATTCTTCACTAATTTTTTTTTTATATCACTCACATTAAAATCAATATAATGTTTTAAGAGTTAAATTATTTACTAAAGAAATTCATAAGGATAAGGACAAAATAAAAAAAATGCCCCAACTTCAAAATACTTGGGCCAATTATCTAAAATAGTTTTGTACATCAGATTGGGCTTGGCCCAGTTATAATTTTGGGTTCTTGAAAGCAAGCCCATTCTATTTATGTGGGCCGAGCCTTTTCAGTCCTCTCTTTATAAACAAACAAGATCTGAGCGAAGAAATCCCCGTTTTCATTTGCGAAAGAGAATCGAGACGAACGAACGCAGACAGTCGGAGGAAGATGAGGAAGTTCGATCCATGGCCGGTGTTTTTCAGGCGAGAGTGGAAGAGGAACTGGCCGTTCCTTGTTGGTTTCGCCATAACTGGGACCCTTATTACCAAGATGACCGCTGGACTTTCTGGTATGATGATCGATTTTTTCTTCTTTTTTATTATGCTTTTTTTTTTTTTGGTTTGAATTCGATTCCTTTACTTCTATTTGTGTTGATCCTTTTGACGATTGATTTTCAGAAGAAGAGGTGAAGCAGTCTCCTTTCTACCAGAGGCACAATCGGTATTTTCTCGGAACCCTAATTTACTGCTTCGGGCTCTATCCCACGCCCCGCACTTTTGATTTGCATATGAATTAAATCTAGTGTCTGATACAATTTCGATCTGTCTTTCGATTTGTGGTTTTCGCATGAAAAGTCATGAATCGATTAATGAGGATTGTACATTTTGTTACGTATTTTCTTTCTTTTTGAATCGGGGTTGTTTATGTTTATTGAGTGTGGTTGTCGTAAAGACTGGCATAAGTTGTTTATGTGCATGTATTGCTTGCTAATTTCTCTTCGATGACCATCCTGATGTGTCATCATTCTTTGGGAGTCTACTTTAATTTTCCTGCATTTGATTGGAAGCCGATTTCAGAGGATGGCTAAAAATCCATCATACATAATCCAAAATCATCTCTAGGAAGAAATGAAAAGAGGGTAGCTCAAATTTTGACAATAATCTGAAAGTTATTAGAGTTATTACGCTTATTTCCTTTTCTTCACATATGTTCCAAAGTTTGTGGAATATATGCATTTTGCGTAGATGTTATTATACAAATCACGTCTCTTGGCTATGTTCATATTCCAGAAATTTGTAGTTGGGTATTGTTGATTTCACGGATGAGATATGTATTTGGTTTTCCATTTTTTTTTCTTCTCTATCCTTTCCCCTTTATGGCGATTGTTGGTCTCTAGAACTTAGGAATGTGCTTGACAAATTAATGCTCTGGCTGCTGCAGGTGATATCTTAAAGGGGTATTGGTGCTACTTCAAAATGAGATGTTTTATTTGTTCAAAATAACAGATGCTGCGGTTAGTTTACAAGCCATTTGGAGCAAGCTTTATCGGTACTTCTCAGTATGTATCAAACTTGAAAGATTTTGTGATGTTTACTTTTTATTTGTAGTTGAATTCCTTCTCGTAGCATCATTGGATTGAAAAATTTGAACATTTGGTTGACCTGCTGCTTTAATTCAAAATGGTTGAACTTGTTCACACCTTTTCTGATTAGTACATCGTTTTTTAGACTCTCTAACTCTCGTCTTGACTAATCTCTTCGAACAACTTTCCGAGTTTAGTTGTCAAGGAATTCATCAGATGTTAATATGTTTTGGTAGACACCCTCATAACTATTATGATTCTAGAGTTCATTTTAAGGTTATTAAATAAAAATTTGGTTAAATTACACTGAATGAAAACAACAATTTAATTCCTTAACTTTAGTTTTTAGTAATTTATTCTGTGTACTTTTAATTTTGAAATATTTTACTTCATCCTGACTCTTTAATATGTAAGAATTTAATTTCTAAACTTTAAACCTTGTAACAATTATATCTATATATGAAAAATGTTGTTAAATTTAATTAGATTTTGTACTAGATCATTCTTTAATGAGTGCACAGTCTAAAATAGAATTTCAAGGTAATGATAGATTTCAAATTTCATGACAAATGGTTGTTCCACAGGATAAGAACGATCATCGATGGAGATATATGTAGAATAATGTAGCATCAAAACCCATACAAACTAAGCAGACCAAAGCATTGAACTTTCCATTACAGTAAACAAACTGCGAAACTGGCTTTATAATATTGCAGGTCAAAGAAAAGAAGTTACTATATATAGAGAAAATTAATGAAGCAAAAACAACCTTAAAACATGTCTTGGTGGAAGTGTCCTCCTGAAACAGATTGTGCCCTCTGCAGATGGAGATTTAATGTGTAGTTTCTTACCTGCACAACAACAATTCCTAGCAACATGAGAATTTTAAGCCTTTACCACAAACCCAAAATGATAACATTGACTAACTATTCTTATTCTGATTATAAGCTGCTGTATATTCAACCCTATAGTTGGATATGATAATTCTGCACAGGCCCCTCTTCAGACAAGAACGCGGCCCTTGAGTCGTGTCGTCTTACGTCTTAATGCTATATAAATGTATAGCAGAATGAATCACTACTTCCATAGCATAAGAAAAATTGTGATTTTTGGGATAGCCAAGTTTGCAGTAAAGTGAGGGCTTATATTTGGTGAAGATGATGATGGCAGGATGTAGTAAGAGCTGTGAATATACCTCTAAACTTTGAATTTGTTCTTGATACTGGCATAATACATGCTTTAACTGATGAACATCTTTTGTCTTCTCTTCTTGCCCGATATTGCGCTCGTGTTGAATTGCTACTGCTCTCTTTAAAATTTGGTTGTCATTTACCAAACTTTGGAAATGCTCCTTCAAAGATTCATGCTTTAACTGCAACAACATAACGTGGGAAGAACATAAACTTTACCTTTCACACACATCCAAAAGGAGAATGAAAATTCAACTGGAAACCTTCTATAATACTACCTCCTCTGTTTCTCTTGAATGAACAGTTATGTCATGTTCAAAAGCTTCTAAAATCCTTGCAGCTCGAACCCTAAAATCATTGACATCCACCGCGCTTGCCATCTCCTGCACAAACATGTCCACCCATTTGCATCCATTCATTCCATTCCCTTCAGCAATGGCCGAACCGACATCTCTAGCTTCTTCGACCTTCTCGTGTGACATTTGACTGCCTGATTTCAGAAGCCCCCCAGAAAATCTTTCTTTTAGAATAAGATATCCAAGCCAATTATGTATTTGACTGCCTAATAATAACTTACATGTAGCTGTTCTCTCATCAGGAAGCGTTGAACAATTCAGAAATGCTGCAGAATCAACGCCAGCATTAAAATCATCGAAGGAAGGTACCTGTAGAACATAAATAGCATCTTTGATCATGTTATTGTGATTCAGACAAATGAGAACCAAATCCTTCAAGAGCAGCTTAAACCCATGAAAAACTGGCCCGATTACAATTCCTGTTAATATCAAACCATCATCTTAAAGGATCCAAAATAAACTAGAAAAAGGGAATTCATCTAAACCAGAAATGAAAACGAACCTCGGCACCACCGACTCCAGGAAACATTTGAAGCAAAACCGAAGCGGAATCCTCAGGTCCAGAACCGAACTCCGATCGGGTCGAGGATCCGAAACTGGACCAACGAGACCTCTTAGCTGAAGAACAGGCCGTCGGAGAAGAAGATCCGAAGATCTCCTCAAACCCCACCCGCTTTCCACAGACTCCCGCCGACATGGCCTTCCTCCTCTCTCTCTCTCTCCCAAAACCCTCCAAAAATTCCCTGAAAGCCGCTCTGTGGACCCGAAACAGAGATCGTCGGCGAAACCCTGAGGAATGAATCTGTCGGAAAAAGAAGCAACAGCGAAGAAAATAAGTGGGGGAATGATAGGGTTTGATGAAGGGGAAGAGAAGGAAAGGGTGAGGCAAGGTTTTGGCGTTTATAATGGGGTTTGGAATCTCTTCATATTTCAACCATTCAAGTTTACAGTCCCTCTGGATCCAAGAAAAAGATAAAAAGTATCTCTGCAAGAGACAGACAGTGGAGCGCCCAACATAACACAAAAATAATAAAAAAATTATAAAGTTGGGGGTAACATTTAAAGGTGTTTTTTTCTTTTTTGTTTTGTCTACGACTCATAGATTTGAATCCTCTCAACTCGATCAAAGGTATCGAGACTTGATCTTACTTTTACGACTATTCGTTGCAATTTCGAACCTGTCTTCCTAACAAAAAGGACATGAATCATCTCGATACGTAGTTGAACTAAAAAACAAGTCCGATTTGATTTAAGAATAATGTTTTTATTGAATCAATGTTTATTATATGAACTTACATATAGTAGACTAGTAGTAGCATCTCTTGCCTTTGCTCAGACCATAAACTTTGTCTGATAGCTGCAAAGCAAATTCAGTATATCAATATAAATATATCATTTACAGTGATGAGCATTCACTTTTGTTGAGAGTTCTTGCAGGTTGATATGAACTGATGGATTCTCCAGTTTCAGCAGCTGATGAACTTCCTTCTCCATCGCCATTGTTTCTCTCATCAAACACTCCATACAAAACCCAATTGAACTCAAACAAAGTGTCATTTGCCCTCTCTGATTTGCTTCACCTTCTTCATTTGTGTAAGCTTTGGCCACTATTTCATTTGCATGTTGGCAGAAAGAACCCACAATTTTCTCAACATCTTCTTCAACAAGAGCAAGAGCTCTGCATCCATCATTTTGAATCATCTTCCCCATCTCCATTTCAGAACACTGGTTCTTGTTTGTGTTCTGTAATTCCTTCATCATGCTCAGTTTCTCCATGAAATTCAGTGAACATCCAACTTTTTTGCAGAAAGCATCCATGTCTTCACTTAAACTATCATGAACCTCCTTCCCAACAACCCCAGATCTATTAAGTTCTAAACAGAGAAGATTCATTTCATGCGGTAGAAATTGTAAGATATTCACTATTTTCTGCAGGGATTTCAGAAGATTATCATAGCAGCCACTTTGGAAAGGTGTGAACCAGAAATTAGGCTCAAACCTAGCTTCAGCAATGAACTTTTCCAATTGACTAACGTGGGATTTCAGAGTTTTGTGATGTTCTATTAGTGAAATGAAATTGAAATTCTTTTGGGGAATAAGGATTACCCTTTTGATGCACTCTTGAAGAGCCTCCAAACTCCTTGAGAACTCTGTTTTAGCCAAAGTTGCTGCTCTTGTTGGGTTGAAGATAAGCTCCACTGTTAAGAAACAGATCAATCCAATGCAAGCTTCTGTGATTCTAGCATTAGCAAACTCAGATGGAATGCCATAATTCTTCCTCCCAAGAACTAGCAATGCGCCTAATGCTGAGGAAGTCCCACCGGCTGGACCATACATTCTACTATGAACTAGGAAGCTGGTAAAAACAACCCAAGGAAGAAGAGGTAATAGCCATAAATACTCAAGTTTCCTCAAAATAAAACAGCACAGAACGCCATAGATTGACCCCATTGCTGTCCCTTGAGCTCGAGCGTTTGCAACAGTAAATACGGCTTGTCTCTCTGTTGCAAGGCTGATGGCGACCGTCAATCCTGACCAATACCCATACGACTTTGTATAAGTCAGACCCAGAAACACAGCAAGCCCCAAAGTAATCGAGCATTTCAGCGCAAAACATAAACTCTGCTTTGTAGGCAAGATGTTCGACAAAATGCCCCAACGAGTATTTTTGGTACCGCCGTCTCTCAACTCGGTTACTTCTATCCCGTTGGCTTTCCGATCGATTTCCACGTCGGAGACAAGATTCCGGGCCGCGGCGGCGGCGGAAGTTGAGCCAAAGTGAAGAAGTTCCATACAACGCAAGAAGAACGAAGGCGGAAGAATCTGAGGGGTAATGAGAGAAATGTTGAGAGGCGAAGGGTTTGAGAATGGGGGCTTCGTCTCCGGCGCGGTTGTGGCATTAGGAGGAAAGGAAATCTTGAAACTCTGTAGCTTTGAAGTGGCTTTGAGTTTGAGATTGTTGAGCGAATTGCAGAGTTCTTCGTCCATTGCTCCGATCGCAATGGAAGGGGAAGTTAAGGCGGCTTCCATTCCTCTCAGAGCAACCTCGAATCCTTCCAACTTTTCTGCAATCTCCTTCTGTTGCCGCTCCCAAATCATTCCTCCCTGCGTTCATGAGATTTGTTTAAGTTATTAATTTTACAATTTTTTTTAGAGATTTTAAAATTAAAATATAGAAATTAAACATACCAGATTTGGTTGGATGGATCGAAGCAGCTTAGTTCCGGTGGTGGATAGGGCCTTGGCTTCGGCCATTGACGCAACCGCCTCTGCTTTGGTCTTCGCGCTGAACCCTTCCACCATGGCTCCCATCCTCTCGCACCCATTCTCACAATAAGCTCTACCAAGTTTCCTTATCTACACCCCCAACAACAAATAAGTATTTTAATTATAAGTATATACTAATATGAATATAATTCAACGATGACGTTAATAAGGTCGAGCTTAAGATTTTAATAGATTGAAATATTAGATAATTAACCATTAGTATTTATATGACTCGAGAATTTAATCAACCTAAATTATCCAACTCAAACTATAAGAATTAGTTTTTTTTTTCTAGTTTGGATAGAGTTGAAAAGTTGAATTTTTAGAAAATCGAAAATTTAGGTCAGTTTGCGGTTGACATTTTTTGAGTTGGGTCAAACTCGAAAATAGGGTTACAATCCAACTTGAACTCTACTAAGATAATTATAAATATTAAAAATATTTATCATACCGAAATTAGTGATGTGTGAATATTTGATATTTGAGATTCGTGAAATTTTAGTTATTAATATAACATGATGTTTTTATAAAAAAAATTATGAGAATCCAACTTGAAAATAGATAGTTGGATTTGGTCGGTTTGTAAACTCTATTCGAGTTGCTTGGGTCACCAACCCAATCAACCCAAAATTTTGAATTGGTCTACAAGATTAGCCCGATCCAACTCAATCTAATTAACTAACTATATTTAAAATACCAACTAAAGAGTAATTAATTTAAGATTATCAATTAAATGATCTAATATTTTATCTTATGTCATTCATACGTAATCAGTGAGTGAGAATTTTTAACCATTAAATAGTAATTACATTATATTCTAAAGAATTATGTGTACAAATGTATTTCCAAACAAATTATGTAAAATATTAATTAATGCATTTTTATAACTGTTTTTTTGTTTCACGTAAATTTCAATTTAAGTTTTTAAAACTAGGTTAAATTAAATTACAAAGGTGGGCTTCAACAAAAAATGCTTGTAAAATTATTATTTTTAAATATATATATATATATATATATTGAACATAAAATTAAAAAACTTAAAGAATCTATTAAAAATATAAAAAATATATTAAATATTTCTGAGAAATTAAAAAAATTTAGTATACAAATTTTAAATTTAAAAAACTAAATTTATAGTTTAAACATAATATTATTGGACTAAATATATATATATATATTCAGCATTTATAAAACCAACCTTATTTTTCAAAAGTCTTCGTCATAAAACCGTTCATTTACAGCCATTAATTTTACGAAATGGCTCTTAAAAAAATTTAAGAAAAAAAAAATCATATTATTCACCATAATGTTTACTTGAAATAAAAAAATAATAATAATATGTTATAAATTTTTGTTCTTACACATTTTGGTGGCTAAGCAGGGCGATTTTCACGAGTGTTGATTATTTATATAATTATTTGTTATATAATTCAAATATATTTTTTATTTTATTTTAAATATTTTTAAATCATTAAAATCTTACTAATAGAAACAAATTAAAAACTCCGTCAGTTAGCCCTCTAACAAACAATAAAAAAATGATTTAAAAAGTTGGAGCGCAATTCTATATATATATATATATATATATTTTTTTTTTTTTTTTTTTTGGTATATATTTATGATTTTTTTTTAAAATTTTGATATGTAATTATGAAAATTTCTGGCTCCTAACTGATGAATTTCGTTTTACCTGAAAGGAAGCGAGCCGAGGGTACGGCAACACCATAGCAACGACGGCGGCGAGAGCTCCGGCAGCCGTACTGGACGCAACGCGAATTGGGTGCATAAAGAAGCTCGTCTGGCCGCCGTGAATCACTGTCCCAACGTACACAATCACCAGCTGTCCAAACGCGATTCGCTTAGTCAGCACGTGGGTTCTCATCGGAAGCGCCACCACAAACGCACTGATTGCCACAGCCACCGCCGCAGACAACCCACCAGTGAACCGCTCCGGTCCGACCAGATACAAGCAAGGCACAGACAAGACCAACACTGACACCACCGCCCACATCACGTGCCACACACCCCTAACGGCGTCGCCAACAGAGACGGCGTCGGTAAGTACAATTGAAATAGTTGTGAAGTAAGAGAAAGCCGGAAATGACAGTAACTGCCTCACTGACGCCGGTCCGAACATCATGACGCTGCCAAGTAAGCTACAAGCGAAAGCGGATCGTAGAGCTGAGCCGAGCCGAATCCGCCACAGCACCGCCGTGGTCGTCACTACCGCCGCCATTATTAGCGGTGTGTATAGTAGGAGAAAAAGGTAGGAGAGAGAGAGAGAGAGAGAGAGAGAAAAAGGCAAAGAAGAGAAGAAAATGATGGCAATATAATTTTTAGTTGCAATTAATATATAAGGCAATGTTTGGTCGGAGAATGGGACAGTGGAGTACACATATATAGCATAGATTTTACAACATACATGTTGGGAGAATAATGGCATTCGAATATATTTACCATTCAATTCTATTTGTGAAAAAAATGTAAAATATTTCAAATTGGTATCGAGCCCTACTTAGGGTTCCAAACTCGAGACCAACCCTTCGAGGGATTGAATAAAAAGAGACCCTAATCATACTTTAGCTCGATATTGCGTTACGTACCAGGTACTAACGAAGCATCATACTCGTGCAAGATCTTTATTTTTTTTTGCTAGATTCCTTGGTTGTGAACTTTTGTGATTGTGACACTGTACCGGTTGACACTTTACACTGTACACGTTACGTACCAAGCACTCACTCCTAACACTGAGTAAGTCAAGTCAATTTGGGATCGCATTGCCTATGACCGGACATCGTATGCTCAAGCTTCTTGCTCCGTTTTGAGAAGAAAGTTTTAAAAAACGGGAGCAGGCAAATTATCGAAAGGGAATTTGAAAGAAAGATTGAAAGTAACGTTATATGAATACAAACAAAAGGCAACACAACGGCTTAAATAACATATAACTTTTCAGGTTGGGAGAATTTGACAACTAGTCGCATCCCCTTACAATACATTTTGAGGTGATTCAGGTCTGGTAGGCCTAGACGTGATTTCGCTGAACGGTCACACGAAATCTAGGTAGAAGGAGTTACGATTGGTCGCATCCCCTATAGACATTTCAGGTCTACAAGATATAAACATGATTATGTCGAAACGTCATAAACTTAGAAAACACAATAAGGAAACTATACATCATGAAAGTAGCAAGGAAAGCAATAAAGTGATACAAGACAAGAGTTTTGGCATGCATCGGGCATGCGGCCACGGGTAACACGCTTTGGACAAGCATGACCGTGACAGACAACTGTGTCCACAATTACTTATTTTCTAAGATTCTAGCATCATCAATACTGGGTTCTCATAGCTAATTCATTAAACAGTTACCGATGTCATATATATATATATATTATTTATAATAAATATTGCTAAAATTTTATTCTGTTATTATGGTATATTAATTTTAAATGTTTATATTACTTTTTATTTATCGTGAACGAGTTCGTGAATATTGGGTTTGTCATTTACACTATATTGAGGACTAACTATTATATTAACAATAAAAAAAACATAAATATATAATGAATAATTCATAGATTTAACCTTTGTTTAAGGTAAATTGAGTATATTCAATTAATTATAGATATGAGTATAACGTGGTTAATTTCATAATCTATACTACATAATGAAAAATCATGTTTTTAACCTTTTATAATCACATGTTTTAATTTAATTACAAACCAAATATTTGATCCTATATTGTCTAAGATTTAACCTTTCTTTATTCTTATCTTTCCAATTTCTTCTTTCTCCCTTCTCCCCCGCCTTTCTCCTTTTCATGCCCAGACAACATTCTCAGCCTCGACAAAGGTTTCCCGTTACTTCTCCACTTGATTACGCTTCTTATATCAGTTTTCATGTTACGTGAACGATTTTTCTCAACTTTGCACTCGATGGCACATCTTCAATTCACCTTTTAGTGCTTGGAAGATTGTTTGTCTCGACCTTGCTGATTCATTTCCTCAATTACACTAAGTTCGTCCCTTCCCTGCATTCATCAAAGCTAGGGTTTATGCGGGATAATGCACTTCACCTTCAGTGCTAACAACGATAAATCAATTTAGTACAAGAAGAACATGGGTTTCAATAGAATATGAAATTACACAGTTTTGTGCTATTTGACATACCAGCTCCGTTAGCATAAAAAATTTGAGTGTAGAAAGAGTTTTGGAACGAGGAAGAGCTCACATTCTCTATGTTAGAAACAAATATTTAAATGAGAACTTTTTGAGCGTTTCTTATGTTTTTTTCCTTACGAATTAGGTTAAAAATAAAATTCGATTGAATTGAATCAATATGTCACCGGTCGGGGCACGCATGACGTGTGCCTTCTTAAGAGGTTGACTGCTCCTTTCAATGAGATCGACTAGAGGGGCAACCTTTGCTCCATAGGCGGAGGCCAATGAGTTGCATTTGGGTTTCTACCCATATTCTATTTTCTCTGCTTAATTTTTCTATGTCGGTTTGAATCTTGTCTTGCATTCGGCTTCTTCTCGTAAATGGTTGTCTCTGTGTAATGCTTTTTTTATCGTCCAAAATGATCATATCAGCTATCAAATGCTTAAGGGATCAAATGAACCATTTTTTTAATTATATATCTCTCTCTTAATGCTTGATTTATTCCACGGTCACAATCAAACTTGGATCATTCAATGGACAAATTTATTAAATGTGGTCACTTATTGCTTCTTAGCCACAACATTATAATCTCTTTAATAATTTAGTTATAATAAAATATAATTTTTATACTTTTAACGGTTGAAATTTAGTTTTATGTTCCTTGAAGTGGTTGATTTTTTCTACCAGTTGTATCAATTTCAACTTTAAATTTTAAATTTATTAAATTAATAAAAATACCTGTAAATTTTAATCTAGTCTAAAAATACTCATAAATTTAAAAAATTAAAAATATCATTTAATTTATATATAAAAAAAATATCTTTGTCCGAATGAAAATTATTAATATTTTATTTCAAAAATAGTTTATACTACATATTTTATATTTGTGAGTTTTCAAAAGTAACATTAAAAAATTTAGAAATAATCTATGAGATGTCGGTAGACGATTTTCGTCTATATTCACAGTAAGAATTTTTTTAACTTTTCTTTATAAAGGTAAAAGATGTTTATGCTACTTTTAAAATTATATTCATATTTTTTTTAATATAGTCTTATTTTATTTATTTAATGGAAGGGTATTAATGAAATTTTTTAAAACTCAAGAGTACTTTTTAGACAATATTAAAAGTTCGAGGGTATTTTTGAAATAGAATACTAATGTTTTCTTCTAAAACAGTTTAAGGATATAATTAAAAAAAATTAAAATTTAAAAGTTTAAGAATATGAAAAATATTTTGAAATTAAGAATTTATTGTAAAAATTGTGAATAATTTTTACTTTATTTTTTTCTTTTCTATTTTTACTAACTCAATAAAAAAAAATTGGAAAAACACAAATTTTTTTATTAAAAAAAAAAAACTTATAGGAACTACCTATATATTAATTATAGGAACTTATCAATAATCTATGTTCACGAGACCATAAGACCTAAGTTAAGGATGGTCAACCATATAAAAATTAAATCCAAACATTTAAAAAATGCAAAAAAATAAAATAAAATAAGTTAGAAAACATTATAGTAAAATAAATTCATTCATTATTATTATTTTTAATGAAACATGTGGCCATCAGAACATATTGTATAATTGGATTTGTTGGGGTTTGGAAATATTTTTTAATTCCCATACTATATGGTTTAGCTCAATATGTGCCCTCATCTAAGTAGCAATAAATTTGATCATTAAAATCCTTTCTTTTTTTAATTAAAACTTACCATAATGTTTGGTTCTCTCACAAATTTCCTTTTCAACTCTCTTGTTGAAATTCAATGTGGCAAACAATTATTAGTATTTAATATTCTTCACTAATTATTAATATTAATATATATTATTTTCTTTGAGGTAAAAAGTTCATTGACCATGGTTAATATTGTTATTAATACTACAACGTACACTCTTTTAGATGTGAGGCTCGATTAAAGGAGAGGTACATGAATGAGTCAATATAATGAAACCGATCCTATGATCTATGATCATTAATAACTGCTTAAAAGAATTAAAGTTTATTTAAATAAATTATTAATATTGTTATATAAATAAGAAAAAAATATATTTAAATGTGGGTTTTGATCTCTTCTGGTATATACGGATTGAGTTGGGCTGGATTGAAAAAACACTTTTGGACTAACTCAAAATTTCGGGTCGGTTGGATTTGTAACCCGAATAATTCAAATAAAGTTCACAACTCAATTCTCTATTCTTGTGGTCGAATCAAATTGTTGGGTTTTTTTTTCAATTATTTAAGAAAATCATACTTATCTGCTATACATGTTACATTAATAACTAAAAATCTCATAAAATTTAAATATCAAACGTTTACGAATCATCATCATTAATATCGGTTACAAACGTTTTAATTTTTTTAAAAGTTGGGTTGGACTGTAACCCTATTTTTTTGGGTCCAACTAAAAAAATGTCGACTAGTAAATTGAACCGAATTTGTCCGTTTTCAAAAAATTCAACCAAACAAAAGAAAAAAAATTAATCCAATAATTCGAGTTGATTGGAGTAGGTGGATTTTTTTTTATCAAAAGTTTAAAAAAATAAAATTTAATTATAACAACAAAATTATAAAATATTACAAGATTTAAACATTAAACTTTAGCTTAGAAAAATATCTACGTGGGTTGATCCAATTCCAACTATGCATTGGACGTGGTTATTTTACAACATTTAGATTATAGTAAATGCCAATCATTTATTGGATTAATTAAATGCTAATTCACCACTTGAGTTAGTTAAATATTTATGTGGAAGGTTATTTTTGTCAATTTCCCCTTGGTCAAAATAATTGCCCCATTAGTACGTGCATTTATTATTTCCTAATTTTTTTTTTCATTATTTGATTTATTTTAACCAATTAAAAAGAAAATTCTAGAATTTGTAAATGTTTTGGCAATCATAGCGTAGAGTCCGATAATTGTTTCCTAATTTTCTATAATTCTTAAAAATAAAATTTTACTAAATATAAGATATCATGCATGTGGAAACATATACATACATATACATATACATATACATACATATATATATTTATTTATTTATTTATTTATTACATAACATATTTATCTTGGAATTCAATTTCAACCACCCAATTAAAACAAAATTAATTTTGGTCTATCCATTCATGTTCCCTATGCATTAAAATATTTATGTTAAAATATATACATTTTTAATTTTTAATTTTATAATTTCTTCTGCAACCAATCTAACATGAAATTTTATTAATTATTATAATTTAAATCTAATGAATCGCTTATGTCATAATTTTCTACATTATGGTCATCGTTCAGCGGATAAAAGTTACTCTATAGATAATCTTTTCCAATAACTCATATTGATGGAAAGGTTTGACCCCTCAATGTCGGCTCTTTGCCACCTAGGACTCTAGTTTGTTCCAAGGTTGGATTTTTTACCCATTAAAGCTGAGCTGGGTAAAAAATACCGTCACTAATATATTTTATAAAAATTTAATGCATTTAAATAAAGTATGATAACAAACGTGTTAGTGGAATATAGATTTAGTTAAAGCTAACTCTGTATTCTTTCGGGACTAAATACCCAAAATGCCCCTAATGTTAGTTTTGATTAGTGGTATGGAGTCGATGGATCTGAATTTGGAGGCCCACCTGCACCTGTGTCTGGCCCACTGTACTAAAAATTAATTTAATTTTGAGTAATATTGGTAACAACCTAAATACATGGAGACGAATAATCCCTCTACCCCAGGTAACGGGTAAGGAGGAACACGTGGCAGATTTTGATTGACTGTTTGCCAAGTGGCCTACTAGTGGCCGGTCAATTAATATCGTTCAGGAAAACTGACGGCTCTGATGCGTCCCTAGCCATCAGGAGCTTGCCTTTGCGGCAATGGCGGAGAGCCAAGAGACTGATTCGTACACGTGTACTTGACGTGTCTTCTTTTCGTTGGTTTTCTGATTTGGAAGCCAATTATTGAGAATTTATGCCACAAAAAGACAGGAAAAAAAATAATAATTGAGTCCTAGATTTAGAAAATTGTTGTAATATCTATTATCTAATTTAACAAAATAATAATAATAATAATCATTTTCATAAATTCATTGATAATTCTATAATATTTTATACCATTAACAAAATTCTAGTGGTAATATTATTATTATTATTTAAATCTTATTAATCTAGATATTTTTTTTGGTTGATTTTTAGAATAAAAATTGGTTGTATGAGTGAAGATTGACATAAATTGAAAATATTAAAGATAAAATTTAATTTTTTTTTTCTAAAACTAATTATTGATTTTTTTTTTAAAGTAGTGGACACTTGTTCTAAGGTTATAATGGTAAAACGTTATACGTCATTTCCGTTTTTCATAATTTACTTATTTCAAATCATTTTGGTTTCAAACACTTATATGACTTTAAAATAATTTTCATATTTTTAAAAATTTAGAATTTAAAATTATTTAAGACTCTCAAACAAATCCTATGAGATCATAGGATTTATTCCTTCTCGTCCTATATAAAAAAAATTATTATTTTTTTAATTAATTTAAGCATAATTTCATATAGTATTTTATATTATTTCATAGATTTAAAAAGAAAAGTGTAAACTATTATAATTTATAAATATTTTTGGAATATAAATATCATTTACAGTATAGTTTTATTATCTTAGGTATGCAACCTAATCTTAGCTTGAAATTTATGGATGATAATCATAAACATAGCACATGATTGCATCCAACTTGATAAGGCTTTTATATCTCTACAACAAATATTAGTTTGAACATACTTCTACCGACTCGAAACAATTCGAGTATTACAATTGTCCGCTCACGATATAATTTTTTTTAAATTCTTTTATGAATAATCCTTTAATGCATGTTGATTCCATGTCAATTTTAAATGATGATCACCTACCTTACACTCGAGAGTAATATCTATATTATGTAATGATTAAAATTTTATTTAGAGTGACTTTTAAATCGAGTACTATAAATAGATTTGACTATTGTCATAAAAGAACATTAGTGGAGCGTTTTTTTTTGTTCTAAAAAAGTAAACACCCATAAGAATTTCGATGGTTTATAACAAAAATTCGTTGTTATCGAATCTTTTGAGATCATATTTTGTTGTCTTTTACCGTTGTTTTGGTTTAGCTAAGAGGAGAATATAAATTAAGTGACATAAACATGCTCGCCATAAAAATTGCAAAAATTGGGCATTTTTCTCCTTTTAAGTCGAGCAACAATATTCTAATGAGAACATCTATCCACGATGTTTGGCTAATTTAGAACGTTAAATTACAAGTTTAGTTTTTGAACGTTTGTGTTAGATTGACTTCTAAACTTTTAATTTTTTCGAGATTTTAAAATTTAAAAAAATATTTAATATATTTTGAACTTTCTCATTTTAAATTTATTTATAATATTATAAAATTTTAATTTTATGTTTAACTTTCAATTTTGTATCTAATAAATTATTTATTTCGGAAAGCAAAATTGACTATATTTAATAAACTCAACTATATAATATAATAATCATTATTTAAAAATTTTGAATATAATACAAAATTAATTTTTTTTAAATGTATTTAACATTTTTAAAATAAAAAAAAAGAATAAATTTAGGATTTTGGGATGTGCCCACTCCCCCATTCCATGTTCTATTTTATATTTTTTTAAATGGCAAAAATATTGCATCAAATTCTCCAAATTATATATATTCTTAGAATTCAAACATTCCCTAAATAAATTAAGATTTTGGGGCCTTTATTTATTTATTTATTATTATTATTATTTATTTTAATTGATTGATGCCTTTATTATCCCTACAACAATGGGTGGCCTTTTTGGATTCTTTAGCACCCAATCTTCTCTAAGAAATTCACCTTTCATTTTATGAAATATATATTTTTATATATAAAATATCTCAATATTTCATGAAAATATACCATATCCAAGTATTTTAAATCAATATTTTATCAATTAATTATGTTGGCCCAATTAGCATGGGCCTTTGCAACGGAATGTAGCCCAGTTTCTGCGGCCCATTTATCAAACCCAATTAGTTGGAAGAAGCAGAAATGGTCACAAATGCCCCTATGGACGGTTGCCATTGATTCTATTTAGTTTTTATATTGGTAATTTTCTTTTCTTTTTTTTTTTACAATTATTTTTTGGAAAAAAATGTTTATATACATTCGATTAATTAAATTCAATTAGCAATAAATCCATTAATAATTTCAAAATTAGAGTTAAAAAAAAGTAACACAGTAATTTTAGAGTGATTTGGTGTGGTGACTTATTCTACTTCTAGAGTAAACGTTGCACAATTTCAACACAACTCTCTTAAATAGTAGATTTATAAATTAGACATTCATAACTATATCTTGCCGTAGTAAAAATATCTCGTAAAAATATCTCGAAGGAAATGGGAGACTTTATGTTTTTTTTTTTAAAATTTAAATTTATATAAATTTTGTTGTAAAAATATGGAGAAGGTAATGAGTTTAAAGGAAGAGTGAGCAAAAACAAATTCATAAATTAATTTGGTTATTGAGTTAAAAAAGAGAAATGGAAGATAAAATGTTACGCCCTAATTTTCTTGTCTGAATTAGAGACGCCATTACATGCATGCCTTAAATAATATATGCGAAATTTTCAATAAACGTTTCAAACGAAGCCAAACAAGAAATAGAAATAACGTCGTCAAAATAAAACTTTAGCAAAATGTTATGAGTATGAAAATGAAAAGTCACTTGTAACGTTATTAACTGAAAACAATGCATACTACTATCCTAACTTAACTTTCATGATCATTTCAGTGTTCACCGTCATCTATGCAGGACGATTTACCTCTACTTGAAAGATAATAGTAGCACAAAACTTGAGTATTTTAAAAAACACTCAATAAGTAATCTCACTGTTGGTGTTAAGTAATGCAAACACACACATGCATGATGAGACGTATCCTTTAAAACCGTCGCATGACCTTAAGTTCTTTCCAATTACGGACAAGGTTGGATGTGTGATATTTCTCCACACACGACCCACGCACATGCACATGGATCCACTAAGCAGACTCAACACGCTAACGTGTCGCCAAACGCCACAAAATGAGAAAAGTTCGCATGATATCATGGCGAACATAAACATCAAAGATATGAATCCATACTAACATGACATAATGGGGAAGTATCCCGACGCACATGACGTACATAAATGCATGAGGTTCTAATGATTTAAAAATCATAGCTCAACTTCAAAATAATTTCTTCTTTCCTTTCATCCATGTTAGAGTTCACATATGAATCATGCATACATAACAATCATCGTGTCTTTCATCTTGCATCGTCATACAGTCTATTGTATGGTTTCACATGGCAAAACATAGCATGACATACATAGTTTTTCATTTCGTTCATATCAAGATATATTAGCACATCACATACATACATAATATGACATCATACATCATTACATAAACACGACATAACATTATGGCGCATGCATAGGTCATGCAATGTTTATATATGTCACTACTCGAACTCGAACCGAGATGCTCTAGCACTGCTTCCTAAGAGCAGCGTGTCTACCGATTTCACCATAGCGGCTTTCTCGAAATCATAATAACCTATTATTATTCACTCGTCGAGATTATTAAAGATCTAAATTTCTATTGTTAGTGTCTTAGGGGAGACTTTGATGAGTTGTTCTAACTTACAATATCTATATTTCCCTCCTACATTTCAACATTCACTTAATTTTTTCTAGTTATCCTCTGTAATTCTTATTACAAGTTGTGTTACATGTTTTCATTGTTTCTTATTACAAGCTGTGTCACATGTTTTCATTGTTTCTTATTACAAGCCGTGTCACATGTTTTCATTGTTTTTAAGTTGTTACTTTTCATCATGTCTCACAAACATCTCTAACTCTATCTAATCAAATAGACTACGAACATTATACATTTTTTTCAAATATTTAGACATATTTCTTAAAAAAATATTATACAATCGTAAATAAAAATAAGAATGTTTGCTTAATCCACCACATCTAAATAATGTGAAAATTATATAATTATAATTAAATGAATTACAAGATATGAAAAGACTAATAAATGAAAATAATATAAATAGAAAGATGCCTAGGGTAAGAAGACAAATATCTAGATATTTACTTTATAATAAAATATCAAATATGATATATACTAACTATACTTTAAAATATATATATATATCTAATTTGTCACTCATTAGGATTACAATTATTTTTTCGTATACAAAATAAAAAAAAATTATAAATCTATTATACACTATGGAAGCATCTAGACCATTTTAGACAATTAAAAAAAAAAAGACAACAAAATTGTAATTAAAAAAGAGAAGAAAATTCAATATTTGTTCCGCGTGTCGGGGAACGGGGTTGTAAAATACACGGCGCGGGAGAGAAAGTGGGAAATCTGAAGTCTACGCCGACCTCGTCTGATAAAATCTGGCCGTCCATTCGCTTTTCAATCCAACGGTTCGGATAAGCCACTGGGATTCGGAACCTTCTGGAATTTTTTGTATTTTCTGAGTATATAATCATCTCATTGCCCTCTGCAACTATACTTCACATAACCTAGTTACGCCTCTCGTTCATTTCATCTTTCTTCCCAGATCTCCGCTTCTTCTTTCTTTGATCTCCATTTCTCTCTTCTTCCTAGCTACCGCCGTAGCTGAACACGATAATGGCCGGCAAGGGAGAAGGTCCGGCTATCGGAATCGATCTCGGAACTACCTACTCTTGCGTTGGTGTCTGGCAACATGACCGTGTTGAGATCATTGCCAATGACCAGGGAAACAGGACTACTCCTTCCTATGTTGGCTTCACCGACACCGAGCGTTTGATTGGTGATGCTGCTAAGAACCAGGTCGCCATGAACCCGATAAACACTGTCTTTGGTAAGATCTAGCTCCTTTGCGTTCTTTGATATCGGATCCCGTCTCACCTCGAGTTTCGTTCAATTTTTAACGACATTATTAGTTATTCTCTTTTTTTGTTACCTTCGGATTTAGAAATGTTGTTCTTGGTGAATGTGTTCTGGTTTTGGCTATGTTCTCGATTTGTAGATCTAGTTTTATTCTTGGAAGTTCTTTTAGATCTGAGTTTTGTATCGAGAATTAATCCTGCTTTTTGTGGATATGTTGTGTTCAGTTATAGCATGATTTAGAAATGGGCCATGTATGTAATATAGCATTGATAATATGGACAGGACTCATTATTTATACGTAGAGAACTTAAGAGTATTATGTAGCTGTATCGTTTTTCATTGTGCATTCTTTTATTGTTATAGCTTTGAATCTCGTATTATTGAACTTTGATTGGTCCGATCGTGAATAACCTTTATTCTCAAGTTGTGGTTCTCTTAATAACCTTTGTCGTCCATTGAGGAGTTCTGTACTTTAGTTCAATGTGATGGAAAATCATTTGTTCATAATTTCTTTCTGCGGAGTCAAGATAGTTCCTAACACGTTCTAGTTTTCCTGCATTAGTGTTTTGTTTCATATTTACATGATTAGACTCTTTAGTTTTAGTCAATGAGTCTCTCCTATCGCACGGCATTGGTGAATTGGAAATTCTACTCTGTTCATGTCATCGATTCTCTGTTTTGATGTGTTTCGAATTGAGTTGTTAACTAATAAAGGGTCTGTTTGAATTGGGGTCAGACGCAAAGAGGTTGATCGGTAGAAGATTCAGTGACGCTTCAGTCCAGAGCGACATCAAGTTGTGGCCTTTCAAGGTCATCCCTGGCCCTGGTGACAAGCCCATGATTATTGTTAGCTACAAGGGTGAAGAGAAGCAGTTCGCTGCTGAAGAAATCTCTTCCATGGTTCTCATTAAAATGCGTGAGATTGCTGAAGCTTACCTTGGTTTCAATATTAAGAATGCCGTGGTCACCGTTCCCGCTTATTTCAACGACTCCCAACGTCAAGCCACCAAGGATGCTGGTGTTATTGCTGGTCTCAATGTCATGCGAATCATCAATGAGCCCACAGCTGCTGCCATTGCCTATGGTCTTGACAAGAAGGCAACCAGTGTCGGGGAAAAGAATGTTTTGATTTTCGATCTTGGAGGCGGTACTTTTGATGTCTCTCTTCTCACCATTGAAGAGGGTATCTTTGAGGTGAAGGCCACTGCTGGAGATACTCACCTTGGTGGTGAAGATTTCGACAACAGATTGGTCAACCACTTTGTCCAGGAGTTCAAGAGGAAGCACAAGAAGGACATCAGTGGCAACCCAAGGGCTCTCAGAAGGTTGAGAACCTCGTGTGAGAGGGCTAAGAGGACTCTCTCATCCACTGCTCAGACCACCATTGAGATTGACTCCTTGTATGAAGGAATCGACTTCTACTCTACCATCACTCGTGCCAGATTCGAGGAATTGAACATGGATCTTTTCAGAAAGTGTATGGAACCCGTCGAGAAGTGTTTGCGGGATGCAAAGATGGACAAGAGCACCGTCCACGATGTTGTTCTTGTTGGTGGATCCACTAGGATTCCCAAGGTCCAACAATTACTGCAGGATTTCTTCAATGGCAAGGAGCTTTGCAAGAGCATTAACCCCGATGAAGCCGTTGCCTATGGTGCTGCAGTTCAAGCTGCCATCTTGAGCGGTGAAGGCAATGAGAAGGTGCAAGATCTTCTTTTGTTGGATGTTACCCCACTCTCGCTTGGTTTGGAAACTGCTGGCGGTGTCATGACTGTCTTGATTCCAAGAAACACCACAATTCCCACGAAGAAGGAGCAGGTATTCTCTACCTACTCCGACAACCAGCCTGGTGTGTTGATCCAAGTATACGAAGGAGAAAGAACAAGAACCCGCGACAACAACTTGCTTGGAAAATTCGAGCTCTCCGGCATTCCTCCAGCTCCCAGGGGTGTACCTCAAATCACAGTGTGCTTCGATATCGATGCCAACGGTATCTTGAACGTGTCTGCTGAAGACAAGACCACCGGCCAAAAGAACAAGATCACCATCACCAACGACAAGGGAAGACTGTCAAAGGAGGAGATCGAGAAGATGGTTCAAGAGGCAGAGAAGTACAAGTCGGAGGATGAGGAGCACAAGAAGAAGGTCGAAGCCAAGAACGCATTGGAGAACTACGCTTACAACATGAGGAACACAGTGAACGACGAGAAGATCGGCGCCAAGCTTTCCCCGGCTGACAAGAAGAAAATCGAAGACGCCATCGAGCAGTCCATCCAGTGGCTTGACGCCAACCAGCTGGCGGAGTCCGATGAATTCGAGGACAAGATGAAGGAGTTGGAGAGCATCTGCAACCCAATCATCGCGAAGATGTACCAAGGTGCTGGAGCTGATATGGGCGGCGCTGGTGACGAAAGCATCCCGACCGGCGCTAGTGGAGGTAGCGGTGCCGGTCCCAAGATCGAAGAAGTCGACTAAGCGAGTTCGACTGTTGTCCAAGAAGTCTATGCAATGTCGGTCCTATCTCTCACTTTTTTGTCATTTTGGAACCGTGGAATTTTGAATTATCACTTGGTGGCCCAACGAGTGTAAGCCACCGTTTACGGACTTTTTTTTTTTTTTTTTTTTTTTTTTTTTTTGGTCTCCCACTCTCTGTTGTTAAAAGTTTCTTTGAAGACATTTTAGTGAGTGGTGGAAATTACTTCTAAGCCACCAAACTCTCGGCTTATTTTTGCAGATGTTAAAATTATTATCAGAACTTTTATTAAAGAGATTGTTTTGGCTTCTTCTAGATTAATAATTTAATATCGGGATATGGTTTGGCTTCTTCTAGATGTTAAAATTGTGCGAATGCTTATCTCAGCCGCCAACCTTTGACTCACTCCCCATCCTTCACAGTCAAAGCCATCGAATTTTATACCCTTTTATTTTGTGTAAATATTCTCTCTACTTCATTTTAACTACTTAATTTATGGAGTCAAAGCAAACTCAATATTCAAACATAATGGAATATAACCAATTAAAAGTTTTATAATTTTTTACATTTTTGAAGTAACCTTTAAAATGAATATGATTTATCAAATCACACACCCAAAATTAAAAAAGAAAGATCAATTCCTCGGAATTTAAATTTTATTAGATCGAATCAAATCTTTTTTTATGGATTTTATCTTTAATTTATTCAATTTCATTCAATTGAGTTGAATTTTCAATTAATTTAAATGTCAATTCCAGTGTTGATTTTTACACTTTTATTACAAGTTTGCAAGGAAAGAGAATCCTTGAAGATAATTATAAGTCGTCAGATTTGAATATTATGAACTAAGAAGATACATAAACTGAAAGAGCACACCATCAAGTACTTTAAACAACAACAAATTGAGACGACTTGGAGTTGCAAATGGGTTCACGGGATCGACATAATCGTTTTCAATTACGAAAAAAATGGCTATAATCAAACAACCAATGATATTTGTATAAATGACAAAAAAAAGAAAAAAGAAAAAACAAATATAAGTTCATATCAATTTCTAAATATGAGACATAAATTTAGTGAGCAAAGAATGACATAAGAAGCAAATACAAAAGTACATTTTAAAAAAGAACACTAAAATGAAGCTTAGTTAGTAAACATTGAAGTGTGCCCCCACCTCACTTCCTCCAGTCTCAACTGTTATTCATACAGATGAGACATCTCAGGTTAACATAAGATCATTACCTCCCAGGTGCGGTCGAAGGCAGACACGAACTTCATGTTCCTCAGGGCCGATGCGGAGCCTCGGCACCATAATCTCGAGCACAGATCCTGGACCGTCGTAATATGCTTCTATATTAGCATCTTCAGGAATTCGAGTTGCTAGAGGGATCTCCCTTACAAATTCACCCGGGGGACAGTGTTCGGGGAATGGATCGGTGAGCTTGAATGTCCTATCATGTCTCTTGATGAACGGCATCCCCGACGTGCTCACACACGATACTTTTATGATCCCATGTGTCACAGTGTTCCTCCATGAAACTTTGACACTTTGAAGATCAACAAAGGGTAAGCTGATGATGATTAAATAACCTTCTTCGTCCTCGTATATTGATTTCGCAGCTGTTACTGGTCCGTAAACATTCTTCATTACCCCGCTGAAATCGTTCAACCAATGTGGCTCGTTCGGGTGGACTTCTATCTCGGAGATGCGATCAGTCGTGTGATTATTCACAGCCAAGTAGCAATCGTCGTCATTGCCATTCGAGAAGAAATCCTTCTTCCTCTTGCTGCTGACAGGCGATAAATCCATCCCGTCACAGTTTGCGTGGTTCGATGGCTGAGTTGACAAATTCAGTACAGACCCATTGAGAAGTTTTTTCGAATGGGAGTTCGAAGCGCTCTTAAGAGTCGGAGGCCTCTCGAGTTCAAAATCCGTGTTGGGAAGATTTCTCCATGAACTAAAGTCGCTTGCCTCGGGAGGGATGGTGAAATTCAAATCCCTGCCTGTAAGCTCCACCCATCTCTTCCTATCTTCTTCATCAAGAACCATCAAATTCGGAGACGTAACGACCGTAACTCCATGAACACACTGAGGATTCGAGAGACCCCGATAGTGTTTCCGCTGCATTTTATGAGATCGAACGAAGCCTTTATCAACACTAAACGGAAAGGGGCGCTCACCTTGACGAGAATGACCGTTCATATAACTCCTAAGCTGCATTTTCCCCAATGCATTCTCAGGCCTCTCCTTAAACACCCACATATACATATTCTCCATATCATGTTGAACCATGAAAACATCCAAATTAAGATCAGACTTTTCAAACCCAGAAACCCCATTACTATCCCGGATAATCTTCGCCTTCGACTTATCGTTCATCACCGGCTTAACGTAGAAACTAAAGAAAAACCAAGCACCCCAAATACAATCAACACGCTTCACGCATTTCCGCCCAACCTTCGGGACACTAAGGAAGCTCTCTGTCTCGTAAACCTGTGAGCCAAGTCCAACATCTAAAATGTCACATGGATCAGAGCTCCATGGCTGCTGGGGCGGGCTTCGTTCGGCAGACAAGGGAAGATTGATATCGGGTGGGCGGGGAAGAACGATTTGACGATTCATTTCCAAATCCAATTCATCGTGAGAAGAAGCACTGGAATCCATAGACAAAAGTGTGGAAGGGTGATGACTCTCCATTGAAAGAGCTGTAAGTCGAGAGCCTCCCATTTCAACTCATCATCTCCATTGAATCTGATGGTTTAAATACAGCCATTCCCACAAACACACAATATCTTATAAACAGCTGTGGCGGCTTATATCAATCAATCAATCCCCACAATATCTTCCCTCCATCAAAACCCTAAGATTTATCAATGAAATAACAAAAACCTCACAAACTCACAAGAAATTTAACACAAAAACACAAACAACATAAACCATATCGAAAGAAAATTCCCAGAAAGTGGGAGAAGGAACAAAACAGAACAGAATAGAACAGAACAGAGTCAAGGAGGTGAATTATTATACAGAAAAAACACAAATCCCTAAATAAGGAAAAGATTTCACAGACGCTATAGAAACACAATATCTAACCCTAATCCTAAAATTTCTTGATATCCTCCACACATAGGAGGAAAACATCGAATCAAACCCATCAAATCCTTCCAAATTCGTCAAAATTTCCAGAAATTAGCTCTGTTTTCCGATTTCTCACATCGAAACAAACCGAGCCATATGAACAAATCAAGAAACAAAGTAATTCGTAGAGCTAGAGAAGAACATCCATTGAGTGAGGAAGAACACAAAATGGAATTGGATCTTCAATGAGAGTACCTTTTGGAAAGAAAATCAGGGAATCGAGAAGACGAGTGACATCCATAACCAAAAATGATGCAAGTCTTCATCAAATCATCATAAACCATCTCTCTAACAACCACCACTACAAGAACTAGTAATGAATTTTGTTCTTCGTCCTCAAGAACAAAAGGGGGAAGAAAAGGGAGAGGAAAAATTGATGGGAAAGTGAAGGTGTGTGAACAGAAGAAGAGAACAGAGGCGTGAATGAGCATCTTATTATAAAGAGGGGCCTTCGCGGGTTAAGGCCTTCACTGGATGATACCCAAAACCAAAACGTTGTTGCCTCGCTGTTTGTTAACGGCGACGGTGACGGCGACGAAATGTCAAAACTTTCACATTCCAACACACGGCGTTATGTGTAATTCCATTTTCCTGTAGTTTTCAACTTTTTGGATCTCACTCTATAATCAACTCGCCCGCACCTGATTTTTCCCCATAGATTTTATAATTATTTCTATTATTATTATTTTTTTTAACGTTTTCTAAAGCGTGTGGATGTTTAGAAATTATAATTTTAAGGTATTATCTTTTCTTTTTGTTATATATTTTTTTAATTTCGTGAAATCGACATTTTATTTAAATAAATATACAATTAAAATTATGGCTTTGTGTTTTTTTTTTTAATTATTGAATTTGATTTTTTTTAAATGGGCTCAAAGGTGATTTCATGCTTTATTTATAAATAAAACGATTAAAAATATATATTTATATTTTCTTCCATTTCTTAAAAACTATTTAATTAAAATATCTTGCCAATTAAATTTTCAATATTTAAATATTTGTTTCTTATCTCTTAAAAAGAGATGTGTAGGTAGGGGCCTAGAGAGGGTTGTCTTATCCATGCTCCTAAAAAATCATTCATCATTTTTTTTATTTATAATAAAAAAAAACATTTTTTTTTGTTTGTTCTTACACAAATAATATTGATAAATAAATTTTAAAAAATAAAAAATAAAAACCAAACCCATAATTGAGATAGAATAATACTAAAACCCGAGAAAAAAGGTAAAAAAAATATTTTATCCTTTTATTGTTAACGATTGAATGACAGCAAGAACACGGAAATTTCTCTCTATTTTAAATTCATAATTAATTATTATTATTTTATTAAAATAATGTTGCTTTTTAGCATACCCTTTCATGTGCCAACATGGGACAATGAAATAAGGGTTTTGAACATTCCTAGGTAGGTGCCTCCATATTTGAATGTAAGATATTTTGATTAATAAAATGATAAAAAGGAGGAAAATTAAATAAATAAATCACAAGTGGATCATATTGGGCTGGGTGTTAGATTCAAGTTGGGCCTTGATTCTATTTTCAGCCCAAAAATTAGCCCAATGGGTCACCCAGGCCCAATACAAAATTTGGTTCATGTATAAGAATTTTTCTAATTAAATAATTGCAGAGTGAAAAAATCAATTAAAATAAATGTATTATCTATAAATTATTAGTTTGTTTGGTAATATTTTAAAATTTAAAGGTTTAAAATAAGCCAAAATGACTATTAAAAAAATATCAATTTAAAAGAAATAAATATTTTAAAACCAATTAATTGCAAGTGATCCAATTACAAAGCTAATTAGTGGCATAAAAAGAAAATTAAAAGTACAAAAATATCTTAATTAATATTAGATATGTATAGTTGAACTCCAAACTTCCTTTTTGTTGGGAGTGGATCAAAAAGCATAAAAGAATAATAATTTTTTGGCCCTACAAATATTTTTATTAAATGCGTATAATATGTTAATTTTTTACTAGGTAAGATATAAAATACCATCAATATTTTTTTTAATATATAATATATTAAATATTAATTTAAAATTTTTAGATTAAATATAATATTCTCCTTTACATTTGATATTCTCCAATGATTTCTTATATATATATAAAAGACACGTTTGTTAAATTAAAATTTCTCCTTTTTGTAATTTATTTTTCTTTAAATCATGTTAAATGAGACAATTTTATAGTAATGTTAGTAATAATAGTTGAATGTGTAACATAAAGTTTTTTAATTTCAATTTAGTCCCCTATTTAATAACTTATTAGAAAGAAAACCCCCCAATATGTTGGATTCCTACTTATAGCCCAAATCCAAAAGGCTATAAGATTTATGCATGGAAAAGCAAAGCACTCCCCATTAAGTTGGACCAATTGATTTGGATGGAATCATATCTTTTCCAACTCAAAATATCTCATTGGTACAGATATTTTCTTTTTTCCTTTTTTTTTTTTTTTAACTTTTTATTTTCCCTTTTTTTGAGTTTAAGACAGTGACCATTTATTTATTTATTTTATCTTCAAATTAGTAATTTATATTTCAATAAGCTAAAAATAAATTTATTTCCTCCAAGTGGATAATATTTTTTAAAACCCATGTTGGTCTTTGAATTGAAATAAAGTAGAGCTTTTTTTTTCTTTAGTGGCGCGCTTCTAGCTTCAATGTGAACGTTTTAGCTTTTAAAAGTTGAGTAAGGGACAACAAGGGAGAAGGGAGTTTCGAGAACAAAGCCCTCAAATTTAAAAGTTTTGAGGTGCATGTCAAACCACTTGACGTTGGTCAAAAGAAACAAGAATACGTGATATGAAGATAGAGCCGTATGATAGGAGAGAATATACTTTTAGACTCCAAGAGCGAGACCCTAAAAAAGTTCAAGAAGCTATGAAGAACGGTAAACTCAATGGAGTTTGGACAGAACTATGACCGTGAATGAGAGTTTCGTATCTTTGATCTTTAGAGAAGACCTATTCAATGCGGCGATAACTATTTATTTTTTTGAAATTAAACATTTAAACATGATGAGTTGCTCGTACAAACTTGAGCTAAATTTTGAAAGAAAAAATAGTTTTTAAAATTTATAAACTAAAACTCAATTAAAAAAAAATAATAAAATAAATATGGATTGGTAAGGGTATTTTCGTCCGAAGCTAATTATAAAAAAATTGGTTTAAACATTTTTATAATATATAATAGGTTTAGGTAATAAGCTCACCAAACTATTGGGCCAGAAGTGGCTTACCAACAAACTCAAGCCCAATCTTAAAGCTTAGAACCCCAGCCCAGCCCATTTGAGTTCTCAACATTCATGAAAAAAGGCAAATATTTTACCTTAAATTCTTAATTTCACAAATATTTTGTTTGTTAAAAATTATTCGGTAAAAATTATAATAATCGTCTATATTTAAGGTTTAATTTGATAAAACTTTTTAGATAAAAATTGATACAATTAAATTGATTCTATTTCTTAAAAGAATATTAAACAAATATTCAATCCAATAATTTACGTTTCATATATAAATAAAAATTCAAAATATAATATACGTATACATACACATACATACATCTATGTATCATGTATGTATATTTATTCATTTTTTATATATTTATTATTATTATTTCATGTATAGCGGTGCCCATGTGGTGGAACGTACGACAAACAGCTTTTCATAATATGTCCATGCAAAAATTGGAATATATATATATATATATATATATTTAGAATTTCATGTGGCGCAAATTAATTTTTTTTCTAAATTATATAATACTATAAAATAAAAAAAGCATATTGAATCCTTTGTGATATTAGCCATAGAGAAATGTAATATTTCAAGGGATAATTTAGCAATTTTCATAGTCTAGAATTGTAAATTATATTTACATCGTAACATTTCAAGGGATAATTTAGTAATTTCCATAGTCTAGAATGGTAAATTAAGTTTACATCGTAGGGATAATTTAGTAATTTGAATAGTCTAGAATTGTAAATTAAATTTACATGGTAACATTTCAAAGGATAATTCAGTAATTTCCCTAATCTAGAATTGTAAATTAAGTTTACAGGGTAACATTTCAAGAGACAATTCAGTAATTTTCATAGTCTAGAATTGTCAATTAAGTTTACATTGTAACTAATTTTGTAATTTCCATAGTCTAAAATTGTAAATTAAGTTTACATGGTAACATTTCAAAGGATAATTTAGTAATTTCTATAGTCTATAATTGTAAATTAAGTTTACATTAGAACATGCTAATTTATTTAATCATAAACTACAAATTTTATAGTTTAAAAATTGCATAAATTAAAAAAATAAAAAAAGAAAGAAAATAGAATGTTTGATTCTCTTTAATGAAACAAAGATCCACGAAATATTATTCCTTACAATAATTAGTCTATTGAAAATTTATTATTATTATTATTATTATTATTATTATTATTATTATAATTATATGGAAAAATCATCCACATGACCCATGTGTGATAAAGGTTCATTTGGTCGGGTCCATCTCCTTTTGTAAGAGCTTTGAAGCACTTTAATTTTGAGTTAAATTATTATTTTTGTTTATTTTAAAATATTTAATTTAGTTCATATAATTAATTTTTCATTAAAACCCTAAAATGTAATGAAATTTTCTCTCTCCCCTCCCACCCTCTTTCTCTCTCTAAAAAACCCATCAATTTTTTTGAAGAACAATGGTATTTCCATCCATCCCTTCAAATTATGTTGATCCAACGGCCCATCAATGGCCACAGGTAACCATTTAATTCCTTAATTTCTTCCCTACAAAATTTTATTAATTAAGATTATTTTATTTTCAGACGGTGTCGCCGCCGCCGGCGCTGCCAGAAGGGCGGCATGAGTCGATGACGGATCCGGCACGGCTGAAGTGCCCGAGATGTGAATCAACAAACACCAAGTTTTGTTACTTCAACAACTATAGCCTGTCTCAACCGCGCCACTTTTGTAAGACCTGCCGCCGGTACTGGACCAGAGGCGGCGCTCTGAGAAGCGTCCCGGTAGGTGGTGGCTACCGCCGGAATAATAATAAAAGAATCAAAAGTGCGTCGAAATCTCCGGTGAACTCCCCATGCCAATCCTCTACTACGGCTGCAGCTGGTAATCATATGAACTGATAATGATGTGTTAAATTATTGCTTAGATTTAAAAAGTTTAATCCTTTTAAATCACTATTTTGATTTTTTTTTTAATTTTTAAAATTTTAGGGTGGCTCCGTTTAATTTCTTGTTTTTCACTTTTTAGACCAACTTTTTAGCTCAATTTATTATGATATTTTATATTTTTTTTAGGAAAAATAAAAGTATCTATTACAAAAATTGAAAGGAATATATGTGTAGTGGATTTTTTTGTTGGAACCCGATTTCTACAAAAATAAATAGATATTTTTGTGGGGATGAAAAATGAAATAGGAGGTGGGGACAAGGACGGGAAGGCTTTTTCGTCGCTATCTTGCACTGTGGACATCTCTAGGTGTAACGACCCTAAATTTTCTACTTAACCTAAGACTGGTATTGTACACATATCATGAACCTACATAATTTCAACTAACCCTACATTGATAAAATTAGAGATCCCAGGTCGATTGAGGAGGAGAATGAAGCATTTCTTATAAGGGTGTGGAAACCTCTACCCAGGCCCACCGCTAGCAGATATTGTCTTATTTGAGCGTTCCCTTTTGGGCTTCTCCTCAAGGCTTTAAAACGGGTCTACTAGGGAAAGGTTTCTGCACCTTATAAGAAATTCTTGAAATGATGTAGGTTCATGATATGTGTACAGTACCGGTCTTAGGTTAAGTAGAAAATTTAGGGTCGTTACACCTAGAGATGTCCACGAGGAAAGATAGAGACGAAAAAGCCTCCATGTCCTTGTCCCCACCTCCTATTTCATTTTTCATCCCCACAAAATTATCTATTTATTTCTGTACGAATCGGGTTTCCAACGATTTTTAAAAACTTGAATATACCGTCTTTAATTGTCGAGAATAGTCAGTCGAGATTTGAGCTTTTGATACTCGTTACAACGTTTTAACTAATTAAACTATAGTTAAAGATATCAGCTTGAAATATTTGGAAACCCTTTTTAGATGAACTAACATAGTTTTAAGCAGGAGAAGCAATGAGATTAAACTACAATGTGATTAGTACACAAAATGAAGGAGCCAAGGATTCAAGTTATCCCATTGGGATGGCCAACTTTTTAGGGTTGGATCAGCATCAATGGCGGCCACAACAGCTTCAGCTTCACCAATTGCAACCAGCTCGGTTGCTCGGAAATAATGTCGTCGAGGCATCGTCGAGCTATAACATGGTCGGGCAACAAAAGGTTAACAACAACGTGGGGAAGCCATTTTGGGGAGTTGTTGCAGGGAATGATCGCCATTGTTGGACTGGTTTGAATCCTTCATCTTCTTCCAATTCATAAATATGAGAGAGTTTTATGTTTTTTTTTTCCTTCTTTTTAAGAACTTTGATCCAATTTATGGAAGCTTAGATTTGATTTTTAGGTTTGATGTTGAAGAACTCTTTTGAGTAATTTTTAAATAGAAAAAGTAAAATATTCTATTTATGATTTACATTAAAAAAAAAAAAAACATTTGATAAGCGCCCACCATACAAGTTATTCTTACAACTTTCACAAATAAAGTTAACTTAACGAATTGATTCCAACCAAGAGCCAGTTAAAAAATGAATAATTCTTAGATCGAACTTGAAATTTATGATGGTCACTCCAAAATTAGCTTGATCATGACTAATCGAATGAATTGATTTTAACATCAAACGGAAAGAAGAAACATAACAACCAAAGTGTTTCAAACCCAATGTTTTTGTATTCTACGGTAATTTTAAATTTCAATATTACATGTCTTTAAATAGGCTAAAAAATACTTCAAACTTCAACTACCAATTACAAACTACTAATAATAAATATAAATCGGAGAAAATAAGACATAATATAAATAATCTTGTAATTTAACTCCCTAAAATAAAAAGTCTTCAAATCGCTTTCTAATGTCAAGTAATATTTATTGTCACTCTATTTTTTTCTTGATTTGATACTTAAATTTTATTTGCATTGCTTCTTGTAGTTGTTCTTCGAGTAATAATATGCAACATGAAAAACATTAAATTTCTAAATTATTATTAATTTATTTTTGTTTTAACGTAAGGAGATTTCCAAAAAATTGTTTCTCATTTTTCTTATATATTTTCTTAAAAAAGAGTATTATTTTCCAAAAACCTTTATTTAATAATATTTCATAGAATATGATAGAGCTCATTTCTAAAACAATATATTCTCGAACACTTAATTTTTATTTATTCATTTATTTATTAAATAAGTAAATAAATATATAATACGATAGTTTTATACCTTAGTTTCAATACATAATAGGGAATATAATCTCTGCTACTAACTCCTTTTAGCTAATTGAAAGAAATTTTTTTGCTCCATCCCTTTTTTATTTAAACGAAAATTCTCAATCCTATTAGAGGTGGTTCCACACTAGATTCTAGCTTCGTGGTTAAATGGGTAATTTAATATGATTCGAATTCTTTGCATTAAAAATTAAAAAATTAAAAAAAAAAAACAAAAATTGGTCATAAAATTTTATTTTTCAAAATTATTGACATGCTAAAAATGAAGATACGTTAAATATTCATTCCATAAATGATGAATGTCATTATTACATTTGAGAAGCGAAAAAAGAGAGAAAAAAAAGGCATAAATTTATAGATTGATGTGATTAGTAATTAATGAATGGGTAACTCAAAAGCCTAAAGTTTGTCGGTTTGGGTAACGACAAAAGCAAAAGCCACTGATCTTGGCAAAAAACAATGCACATGAAATTTATTTTCTTGGCTTCAGTGCTTTTTTTTTTAACTTAATTTATCTCTATTGGGTTAAAATTATGAGATGAATAAAATTAACGTAAGCTAATCATATAAAAAATTAATAAAAACAAATCAAATAATTATAATTTAGCCCTTGAATTAAAATGATTTTAGGTGATTTTAAATGCCTAAATTAAAGTTTAAAGATGCATGAATGTTTGAAAATTATTATTATTATTTTATTGGATAAAATATAGTTTAAGAAAACTAAATTTAGAACTTTTTAAGAATATGAGAATTAAATTAAATCATTTCAAAGTACATATAGTAAAATAAAACACGAGAAGTATTTTTTTTTAAAAAAAGTAAATAATAGAATGAATGAAATTGTAAAAAATAATTTTGAATTTTGAATTTTTCATGTTTATTTTTCGTTTAATTTTTACTCTAAAAGTAATTTTTTTAAAAGAGAAAATTTTGAAATAAATAATAGTTTTTAAGGGTTTTTCTTTTATATATATATAATTTGGCTTTAAATAAAAAATGATGTGAATAAGTTCGGAAAAGAATGTAAATAAACGAATAAGAATGCGACACGTAAGAAGGTCAAAAAGAAGGAATTTGTGGGAAGAGAATGTCGGAAACTTTTCGGTGATATCGACGCGCCATAGTGGGTTGTGCTTTACACGCATCACGAAAAGAAAAGACAAAACTATCTTTGACCCCACGCTCCATTCCACTGATTTGATCACACACGGCACGCGCTTTCATGCCACATCTATAAAGTATAATAAATTTTATTATCTATTGATCTCAATAAAAAGCATAATACCAATATCTAAATTTATAACTCAATTTGAAACTAAAAATAATTAATTTAAATAAAAAAAATTTTCCTTTAACTATATATATATATATAGTTAACAACAGTATATAATTAGACTAATTTTCTGAGTCTGCCCATGATTACATAATTAACAACAGTATCTTCATAGCCAATAGCTTCTTTTTATGCCAAGAAAATTGTAAAACGACGCCGTATCAGACTAATTAGAGCCGAAAACTCAACCTCTTGTTTGTATTCTCAGAAGAATCATTGTTCATTGAGCCTTTAAGAACCAAATAGGAAGAAGCCTGGTATCTGAAGCAACCACTTACACTAAAAGAACCATCTTTTGGAAGTCGATGTCTTCTCCGCTGCTGGCTTCTCGTCTCTCCTGTTCTCGAATCCTTGCTTTAAAGATTCCAGCCTTTTCCTGCATGAAAATGGATGCAAGACAGCGGTTAACGTCAATACTTACCGAGTTACTGAAATCGGTTTAATTGGTTGTTAAAAACGTAGACTCAAGTGACACTGAGTGATGAAACAGAAGATCAAGATTACTTGGTATCGGTGAGTCGACCGTGTAAACTCCATCTTTGACGGAATCCTTCGATGCCCTCAACTCCACTAGCAAGAATCAAGCGTCTGTAGATCAAAAGGATATATGAGCAAAAGTTAGGGACGTGAAACAGAATATTATTGCACTCGAGTCCCAGAACGGAAACGTGAACTCGACTAGAACCATTCTATTAACTCACAAACAGTAGGTAAAAAGGAGGAAGGATAAGGTATTCTCCTTGTAAAACGTTCTGTAGACAGTTTACAAAAATCCTCTTCAATTGGCTTGAATCAAGAAAGATAAGTAATTGCAAGAGAATTGATAACGAAACATATCTAGCATCCAAGAACAAAACAAGATACTCAATTTCTCATCCCAATCATGGGTCAATCTTCAAAAGTAAGAGGGTTCGTTTCTAATCACCATATCCAATCTATATCCATAGCCATGTTGACCCATAAAAATTATCGACTTTGTTCTTGAGATAGTGACCGAAAAGATATGTAGCGAGATATCATTGAAAAAATTTCTAGATATAGACTAATCAATCTTATAATCTTTAAGAAACGCAGAGGGAATTATTTCGTACTGAAGATCAACCAGTTTGACGAAACTAATGTATAAATTCAGCAAGAGGAAATAAAATCTACCACAAGATTCAGAATCGACAATAATTGTCGGTAACTGTAATTGCTGGAGAGTGCTAGCATACCTCTCCAATGAGGTTACTTCTGATTCGAGTTGCGCAGCCCTTTCCTTTGCTGCATCTAGAGGCATTGATGACCCTAATTTTCTTTCACTGTCTTGAAGTCGTTGTCGTAGTTCTCTATCCTACAATTTATTTATCCAGTCAAATAATTAGGAAGGTGTCAATGGGGAAAAACCAGGCTTTTTTTTTCTGATGAAAAGAAACTGAACTTTCATTTAAAGAAGCAAGCGAACAAAATATAATGGGAGATGAGGAATCAACCCAAAAGAATATCAAGGGGATTATTGAAAGTTTTTCCACAATTCTAGAAATAAGAACTGAGTTCTAGCTATTTATTGAATTTAATGAATTCCCAGCACCCAGCAGCCCTCAGCTGAACAGTTCTACAAATAAGAAAAGACTGGCATCTCAAATTTGAATTTCAATAAGTTATAGCATTACCCGTTTTTCAGCACACTGTCGATAAACAGCTATTTCATCTTGACAAAAAGGTTCAATATCATTGATTTGCAAGCCTATAAGGAAAAATTGGAAAGCTAGCTTAAGTTCTATAAGAAGAGCTAATAAAAGATAACGACAATTACTAATAAAGAACAAAACTTACATAAGAAGAGATTCCTCAATATACCATCACATAAATCAACACCTTCAAGCACATGAGATGCTATTTCAGGTGGAATGATAGGTGATGGTGGCCCCATCATTAAATCATCACCAACCAAGATGGTTTCTTCCATGGTTGGTTGCGAGTCGACTGTAGCCAAAATGGTGAAGATTAGTTGATAGTCTGTTTCAGCTCAAACAAATTCAATTACCAAGTTAAACGATCTTTTGACTTCTATTTATACTTTTGCTAGCAACAACAGGGGATTGGATATTTAATTAGACGAAAACTAAAAAACTTGAAAGAGTCTAAAATCCAAAAAAGTTATAGTCCCAAAGTAGCTTATGAAATTGAATCACTTAGCTGCAATTGTTTGATCGAAAATGAAAATTTATGATGTTTTTAATTCAATATTTCATTTTGCACCAGAACATGTACAAAATCAAACAGCATATGAGTCTCACAAGTCATTTCAAGAAATACATTTTGGATGAACATCTAAAGGCAAACAAAGGGTCTCCAAATTTAAATTTTAATGTAGCTAGTAGTTTTGATCATGCCGCTGCTGTTGCTGGTGGTTTTCTTTTGTACGTGACTGGATCGATCGGAACAAAGCTGACGGTGGCGAAGGAGGAAAAAGAAAACTTGGACAACATACAGAATCAACCTTTCCCAAATGGGATTGTTATTGTGCACAACACAATTAAGGAAACAATCCCAAGGATAATAAACACATTGAAACCAACAACATCTCCAACAAAGGGGAACGAAACATTCCTTATAAGGGTGTGGAAATCTCTCCCTAGTGGACGTGTTTTAAAACCTTGAGGGGAAGCCCGGAAGGGAAAGCCCAAAGAGTACAATATTCGTTAGCAGTGAGCTTGGGTTGTTACAAATGGTATCAGAGCCAGACATTGGGCGGTGTGTCAGTGAGGATGCTGGGTCCCCCACATCGGTTGGAGAGAGGAACAAAACATTCCAAGGATGTGAAAACCTCTCCCTAGTGGATGCGTTTTAAAACCTTGAGGGGAAGCCCGGAAGTAAAAGCCCAAAGAGGACAATATCTGCTAGCAGTGAACTTGGGTTGTTACATACTACCTTTTTATTCCGTTTACAACAGTGAATACATTATCTAACGATCAACAAGAGATCGGACCACTGAATTATGGGAGTAAAAAAAAAAGAGCATTCAGCACTATCCCAGCACAGACACTCACAGAAACAAGAGTTCAGAAAACAGAAGCAGAAAATGAAGTTGCTCTAGCAAACTCTTTACCAAAGAGAACAGTCACTAATTATTGATAGAGTACAATTATCAACTTACCATCCATGATTGCTCTCCTGTTACTTCACCAACAAATGCAAGGTTTCAAATATACGAAGACTTGAAGGCCCTGAATACAAAGAAGCAAACACTGAGACGAATTATTTAAATAAAATAAAAAAAGTTAAACAAGGGCATGAAACAATACTTCAACAATAAAACTATCAATGTCTCTAAACATATCTAAATTTCATTTAAGCTCATTCTAGAGCTAAAATTTCAAAACCCTCATAAATTAAACGTTGCCTGAAACTAATTAAACCCCAAAATCCGGCATGAGAAAAGAAGTAAACCATATAAGAAACAGAGAAATCTCCCATAATACTAGAATATATATTTAACAGTCCAATTCAGTAGAAAATGAGGCAATATGAGCTACAAATCTCAGAATCAGCTACCGAAATAACACCGTGATTAACCAGATTCTGATCAGATAAAAAAGGGGCTCACTAAAAGTTGAAGCAAACCTCTAAAAAAGGGGCTCACTACTGTGAGTTACAATCCACAGAATCAATTGCCGAAACAACTCCGTTAATCACCAGATTCTGATGAGATAAAGATGAAACAAACCTCTTGAGTCTTGAAATCGGAGTGATCCACTAGACCAATTGGGCTCGTTTCAGCAGAGTAGATATGAGGAGGTCTTAACGCGTCAAGAGACGAGCGGTTTCGTGAGAGAGGCCGAGAGAAAAGGTGCAAGGTTCTGGCAATGGCGCTTTCAAGTTTCAAGAGAGTGGTGCAGTTGTGCACCGCGGAGAGACGGAGGGCAGTTCATTTTGGGCTTGGGCTGTCCTAAAGAGATCTGGGCTGGGCTGTAGTAAATCGCAGAGAAAGAGGAAATAATAATCCCAAACGTTAAGAGTTGGATTAGGTTAAGATTTTCCATTTTGAATTAAATTTATTAAAAAATAATAATAATAATAATAATTTCGGTGTGAACCCGTTTGATTCGAACTCGAATAAAACTAGATTTCATAATACCCTCTTAATGTCAAGTGAGACTCTACCCGTCCTTCCTTCTCCTAGAATCCGCTTAGGGTCGGTTGAAACAGAAATTAGTCAAACTTCTCGATTTTAAATGAGATCGAGGACGGGATTATATTTTTCGTCCTCATCTCTGTCTAATTGTCTGTCTCGCATAATATAAATATATTTTTAACACATTTATATTATATTATAAATAATTTAGTTAATTTTGAGATTCTAACGGTAATATTTTAAACTAATGACTATATTTTAATATTAAAATTTTAATTTTTAGAAATTAGTTGGGTCTAATATTATAAAATATATTTATTATAAATTTTTTTAATAAAGATTATATTGAAAAATGAAAAGTTTAAAATAACTATTGTTTAAGAGAATAATACACGGAAAAATTACGTGCGGGGATCTCCACCTCGATTCCCACAAAAATAAACGAAAAATTTTACGAAAATGGGGAATGAAATAGATGGCGGGAACATCTCTACTTCTCGAGCAACCAAGATATTGAACAATGAACGGTTGGTGGATTTCCTTGTCTCCCAAAGATGAGAGGGAGTATCATTTGTCATTTCATCATGGATTATGGTCGATTTGCTAAGCTAAAGCATTCGATAATCACTGTCTCAAACTTGTGTTCTTATTCCATGCATAACTAGGCCGAGTAATACAACAGTAATGTTGATCTTACAACTCAAATACTTAATAGCGAGCCTAACTCAACAGTAATTGATACACATTCTTCGATCGAGTATGATATTCAAATTCTCATACTCAACACTAATATCTCAATAAAGCAAGATTCAAAGAAGCTCAATCGTTTAATTTAGTTAGTTTTCGTGATTTAAAAGCAAGATATTTAGTTGTTCTTGATTTAGAAGCTTAGGCGTAGGCTAAAACGTATTAAAGTAAAAGCTTGTTATTCTTTTCTTGTTTATATTTGTAAATCCTTTTATCCTTAAGGATTCAAAGTTTAAGTATTGAATTGTTTTCCCACTTTTGAGTCAACTTTGCTATTCTATTCCACTTGACAAATATTTACTTGCAACCACCAAAAAGTGTATTATTCTTTTTTTTTTTTGTTTACTATTTAATATTCATCCTAATTAAAAATTTATTATTAAATTATCGATAATAGCGTTTTGTATCAATTTAGTCTTAAATTTCGATCAATCTAATAAAATAGATAAAATTAAATTTGGTATTATTATAATTTATATATTCATATAAATTTATGAGTTTGATGGAATATATATAAATGATATATAAATAAAATATTAAAAGTCGATAACAAAGTGATATTTAGTCTTATATTGTTTAAAGTTTTGTGAAATATCAAGTGTCTTCGCTATGCTTCACGTGTAGTAAGTATAAAGTAAAGTATAACATGATATTCACCTCTAGTTAAGTTTTAACCAACCTTTTGATCATGGTTAGTTACGTGACGTTTTAAAAAGCATTTGTTTACTGTAACTTAACATTCTAGAAGCGTCATTTAGTACTATATTTTTTTGTAACGTAAATCTTAAGCTAACTCTCTCTTGGTTGACAAGGCTAACATATCATGCAGTGTCAAGACCGACACGTTTAGTGATGTGGAATGGTCAACGACTACTTGATTACATAAGAGTGTGAGACAGTGTGTTAGCTCATCCTGATCGAGTTAGATAATAGAAATTGTTCATTAGAGTAAGCATGGCGGTGGCTAAAATATATGTAGGTGGAAAATTAAAATATTCTAATTATTTTATAAACTTTTATATATATATATATATATTATATAATTTATAATCCTTACCGTAAAAGCTTAACTTCACCAACCAGCATAATTCTTTTGAAACTTTAGAAAAAGAAAGAGAAAAACAAAAACAATTTGAGATTAAATTAATAATTAATTGACTTTAATTCTGTCTTTTTTTTTCTTTTTTAAAAAATTAAATTACAAAAATACACGGCAGTCGGATTCGTTGGGGAATGGGTCAGATTCCGACACCAATGGTCATAAATTTCACACAATAAGGTCAAGCAGCCGAAGAAGGCCAACTCCCCCACGATTTTCTCCACAAGAAATTCCCCTTTCACATTCAGCAAAGCCCAACTCCGGTCAGCCTCCGCAGGCGGTGGCGCGTGAATCAGTTGCTAGGTACTTCTCCATGAACTGACGGCGTAACCCACCTGGAGAGCTGATGGGTCAAGGGCTGAGCTGCGGCGAACACCATGAAAATGGGCTGTTCCGAGCTGTGCAAAATGGGGATTCGGAGCTCGTTCTAGCTATGCTGGAGGCTGATCCAACTCTGTTGGAACTCACCACTCCTCGTACTAAAATGTCTGTTCTTCACATCGCCGCTGCCTCTGGTCAGATCGAGGTCGGTCTTGATTCCTTCTCTTTTGTTCTTTCTTTTCTTGTTTTGTGAATGATTATTTGGGCATTTGTAATCAGATTCTTAATATGCTCTTGAATCGGTCTGTGAATCCTGATGTGTTGAATCGCAATAAACAGGTAATGATTTCATCTAATCGCTAAGAACATTTAATTCATTTTGTTTGCACTTTGAATCGCCTGTTTTGGATTAATTTGATTTGGATTTGATGAACTTAGACCCCATTAATGCTGGCTACGATGAACGGGAAGATATCTTGTGTGCAGAGATTGATTGAAGCAGGAGCAAACGTTTGTGTTCTAATTTGTATGATTTATTGAATGTTCTTGGCGTATGCTTGTTTCAATTACATAACAATGTGTTTGTTCATATGACATCAATAGATTTTGATGTTTGATACTCTAAATCGACGAACCTGCCTGCATTATGCTGCTTATTTTGGCCACTCTGATTGCTTAGAAGCTATAATTTCTGCTGCTCATTCAGCTCCTGTTGCAGCTACTTGGTTAGTTCTTATCTCCATAGATCTTGATTTTTCGTGTGTACAGCGTTATTTACTTTGAATTGGATGTCGTCGACAGGGGGTTTATTAGATATGTGAACATTCGAGACGGAGGAGGTGCTACTCCGTTGCATATAGCTGCACGACAACGACAGCCACGGTGCATTCGGATACTTTTGGCGAATGGGGCTCTTGTTTGTGCTTCAACTTGTGCTTATGGGTAGATATTAAGCTGATTGTGATATTGATTGTGTTTGTATGAGCTGATGAGCTGATCTTTCATTACAATTTGCAGCTATCCTGGGAGTTCGCCTCTTCATCTAGCTGCCCGAAGTGGTTCGTTAGAATGCGTTCGAGAATTGCTTGCGTGGGGAGCTGAAAGATTACAAGTGGATTCAGCTGGGTAAGCTCTAGCTTGTTATATGAATCATGAACTTGTGGATCAAATATGATTATGAATACTCGATCTTAAGTCCTCGAACTTGTTAACATGTGTTTGTAGGAGAATACCTTACTCGATCGCTATGAAACGGAAGAATCGAGCGTGTGCAGCCTTGCTGAATCCTTCAGCAGCTGAGCCTCTTGTTTGGCCATCCAAATTTAAATTCATCAATGAGCTAAATGAAGAGGCAAAAGCTCTGTTAGAGAGGGCCTTAGTGGAAGCAAACATGGAGAGGGAGAAGGCCATATTGAAGGAGAGTTCCTACTCATCTCCGTCTCCGTTACAATCCGATGTTGAGTTGGACGATGCAGAATCTGAGGTAATGTCGATTTTCCCGCTCGAACTTTCATGCTTTTGAGGTAATATCATTTAAGATTCCACCGCTACCCGATATTGTCTTCTTTGAGATTTTTCTTTCGGGTTTCCCCTCGAGGTTTTTAAAACACGTATGTTAGGGAGAGGCTTTCACACCCTTATAAAGAATGGTTCGTTCTCCTCCCCAACCAATGTGAGATCTCACAATCTACCCTCCTTCAGGGCTAGTGTCCTTGCTGACACTCGTTCCCTTCTCCAATCGGTGTGGGACCCCCCAATCTACCCCTCTTCAGGGCCCAGCGTCCTTGTTGGCACACCGCCTCGTGTTCAACCCCTTCAAGGCTTAGTCTCCTCGCTGACACATCGCCTGGTGTCTGGCTCTGATACCATTTGTAAACAACTCAAGCCCACCGCTAGCGGATATTGTCCTCTTTGGCCTTTCCCCTCAAGGTTTTTAAAACGTGTCAGCTAGGGAGATGTTTCCACACTCTTATAAAGAATGTTTCGTTCTCCTCCCAACCGATGTGGGATCTCACAATGACTTTCATCGAGTGAAACATACTGATATAGTTTCCTCAAACTGGACATATTCTGATTCTTATTTGCTCATCGAAACTTTCAAACAGGGGTGCGACGTCGAGTTATGCTGCATATGCTTCGAACAAGCCTGCACTTTAGAGGTCCATCCATGTGGTCATCAAATGTGTGCCCATTGCACTCTAGCCTTATGCTGCTACAAGAAGCAAAACACCTCGAGCACTTGTCCTACCGCTCCGCTTTGCCCGTTTTGTCGAAGCAGCATTACTCAACTACTTGTGGCAAAGACCAAGGTGGCCGATAATCAAGAATCTGAAGTTAGTTCATCGAAACCAAGGCGGTCGAGGAAGTCGAATTTCAGTGAGGGTAGTAGTAGCTTCAAGAGCTTATCAGCTTTAGGTTCATTTGGGAAGATTGGTAGCCACAGTACAGGACGGTTTTCGGTTGAATGTGGCGAGGACGTCGATAAGAGTTTCTAAGTAGCATCTTCTGCTCAGAATCTTCTTCAATGCTCGATGTAACAAAGTCTTGGATATGGTAGAATACCAATGGTGATGTTCAATACACGCATAAAATCTACTTGAACATCTAAGAAACACGGCTACAAGCGTTGTTGATACGATTCGATCGTCTTAAGTAAGTATAAGGTGGTCGAGTCTGTCGTTACTGAATCAGGTATGCTTGGTGAGTACTTTGTTATGTTTTTGAGTTGTAATAAAGCTTCATAAATTGGTCAATAATTGCTGTTTCCTTTACCATGATAATATTTATTTTAGGTCCCTCAAAAATCTTTCTTCCACTTTTCATTTTAGTCCCTAAATTCTTAAGAATTCAATTAAGTGCCCTTTTCTTTTTACTTTTAAAATTTGAATTTTGTTTAAATATTTTTAGTTGTTATGTCACATTCTTTGAATAATAATAATAATAAAATGTTGTTGTCATGTCATGTCATAAAAGTGAGCAAGTCAGATCGATAATTTTTTTTAATAAATTTTAAATAAAAAATAACATTTTTTAATAATTAATAATTTTTATTTTTTAATTATGTTATTTAAGAAACTAATCTCAAAAATTAAATCATAATCATAAATATAGGAGTCATTAATAATAAACCCAATTTTATAAATGACACATTAACACACTAATTTTTTTTTTTTTTTTTGTATTTTTCAAAGGGATAATAAATGTCACACTAGTTAAATGATGGCGTTAATGTTGATTGAATTATTTAGTTTCTATTTTTTTAAAGAAAAATCTATCAAAACTAAATGTTAGTTTTTATTATTTAATGATTTAGACTTTTTAATTTATAAATATATTGGGTTTTTAATTAATTTATTAATCACTTACGTAAGAAATCACACTAAATTTAAAAGTAAAAAAAAAAAAATCTAAATTGTTATAAAAACATCGCTATCCACATTAAAATTTGGATGAAAAACATTATATTTTTATTAATATTTTTAACCTATAATTAAAAAAAAAATCTAAATTTGGATATCAAATGAGTATTTGTATTTAAATCGGCCAAATAATTATATTCCAAAGTCGTGCAAACATTATCCTTGTCGGATTAGCTCTTCCAGCCACGTAGACGGCAAAAGTTGACCGCTATGGGTCAACGTTCTGAAACAAGCAGGAAAAAGGAACAATTCCGTTCTACTCCAAAAATATAATATGTATATTAAAAAGAGGTCACAACTTTTCCTTTTTTTCATATGAAATATAAATTTCTTTGTATTTTTTACAGTATATATACATATATATTGTTTTTAAAATTTGGTTATATAATGAAAATATAGATTCACTTTTATGTCTATAAATGTTAATGCTGACATCTAGACAAAAATTTAATACCGTACTTATATACCATTTTGTTTTACAGATGTAATATATAAATGATAAAGAACGATTAAAAATTAAATATTCAAACAATTATTGAAAGATAAAACATCACAAATTTACCATTTTTAATTAGTTGATGAGGTGATCAATCTTAGACTTAAATTACAAATGAGCAATCAAACTTGATGTATTTATAATTGACGCAAACATTAGATTTCTTCAATCGTTCACTGAATGATAAATCGCTACAAGTGACAGAGATACACAATTTAAATAATGGAATATCCAATATTTAAAAATTGCTAGCATGTTGAATCGGTTCATCGGATGCACACGGACAGTTGCCAATTATTTGATTTTTTTTTTTAAAAGAAATTAAACTTAAAAATACTACTTCCATTATAAATTTGCTTCCTTTTAATCTACATTTTACCTATGATTTAAATCAAAATCAACCTAAAGTTTTGAAAACTAGAAACATTTATTATCCTCCTCTTTAAAACAGGACATAATGACTTTTCTTTAGAAAGTTATCTCAATCCCTCCCCTACTCCTAATTTAAACCGAATATGTTCACATTAATTTTTTTAGTAAACTTTTTGGGAGTGTACGAAATTTTGAATGTACCATTCTAAAGAAAGTAGTACCTAACAATTACCTCATTTGGCCTACATTTAGATTAACTTGAATTTTCATATTCCGAATTTAAATGAACAGAACCCACAAAGTAACACTCTCCATCCGGATATGCACAAAGAGAGAGAGAAGAAGAAACGAAAATAACCAAACTAGAAAATGAAGGGTCCCAAGTTACCTCACTTAGAGACAGATTTCAAAATGAAAAACAGTGTTTCAGCTGGCCAACAAATTATTGGGACGTGGCCGCCCTTGCATCATTGCTCTCAGCTGGTTCCTCCGGCAATTAGCGGCGGTTCTCCTCCTCTCCGCTTCCAGAAAGTGAGCCAGCGAGTGAGTTCTGGTGACGCTCACAGCGTCGGTGCTTAGTTTACAGCAAAGAGAAAACAACCATGGCTTGGACTTGAAGTCGTTCTTTCTGTATCCTCCTAGGCTGGTTTCTGTGCTTCCCACTCTTGATGATCTTCTCGAGAGATCCACGATGCCAGAACCGCTGATTAGACTACCTCCACTGATGCTTTTAGCATGGAGGAATGACCCACTTGACTGCAATCAATAAAGGAATGGTAAATAGACAAGAACCAGAACAGGAGAGGCAGTATAAAGTTTTTGGATGCGCATACCTGAGAATCAAGATCTGAAGAGTCCGTGAAGGAGATCGGAGATCCAGTGGGCAAAGTGTTGAAGGAGATTGATCCGGAAAAGTCCCGGTTTTCCAGCAATCCAACTCTAGCATTTAGTAGCCTTAATCCCAAAGGCCACCCGTCGTCCTGGTTTAGAAATCAATTGAAACTTAAAAATTCAGCTCATCATTCAGAAGTATACAGAGTGAAGAAACTCGGAGACAGAGAGAGAGAGAGACCTGTTGAGCCATCAATACGCTGGACCTCCTAAGCACTGGCTGAGACCGAGGTAGTTGATTTGATATCCTAGGAGACGCCAAAGGAGGTGGCTGCAGGGGAGGAAAATGTTAAGAACAGACAGTGAGAGAGAGAGGGCTTGCCATTTGTTTCGAGCATTTTCTGATTGGCAGGGCAAAAGGGATGATAGAAAAGACCACAATGAGACTACTTATCGTACTGCAGTGACATCAGAGGCCCACAAACTCGACAGAAGGCCAGGGCAACGTCTATTCCCTGTTTTCATATTATGAACTGGAATTTCAGTCACTTCATTAAGCTAGAGAACAGTGAGATATCCAATTACCCATATTCAGTCAATTCATATGAAGATGAACTGGAAGAAAATGGTAGAATTGAGATAAATTTAATATGGAGAAGATAATGTTCGGAATAAAAACCAAGTTCAGATTCGATGCTGAGAGAAAAAAAGCAGATAGAAAAGAACAGAAAAAAAAATAACAAAAGGAAACGATGGAATCGCCCGAAAAAAAAAACCTAAAGAAATTGAAATGACGTTTTTATCCTTAAAATGAATAAATATTAACGCCCACAAATTAAAATATTTTTATAATAAACAATGAAAATGGAGGGGACCTTTTTCTTTTTGGAAGTCTATTCCATGCTCCATGTCCATGTAAATGCAACTCCAAATGTCGACAAAAAGGGAAGTTTTACGGTAGATGGAGAGTCCAAAGCAAATCTCGTATCCCAATGATTCTCCAATAGCAGAGACAGAGTACAGCCATCAACAATGGGCAGGCATCGCTCCTCGTCCGTCGTGGTGGCCGAGTAAAAGGGTCAGTAGCATCCATCTGTGGTGTGGCACCCTGTAGCCTGCAAGCAGCAGACATGAGCAGAAGCATAGAGAATCAAAGGAATAGTAAACATCATACAAATATCGGATAACCTATGATAAGGACCTCAAATTAACACCTCATACACTACCAGCGGTCAGAGATTGAGCAAATCAAGAGAATAATTCTTTTGCCTTTTCCTTTTCACGTCTTTTATAAATGGTTCTTACCCTTTATCTTTCACTTTCTTGTTCGGTTTAAGCCCTGCAGTATGGGAAACTAGTACATCAAATCAATAGTGCGTATATTATCTGATTCCAAAGAAGAACTACTTTATACAAGCTTGTTTATTTCGCCTCTTCTAATCATTATATGGGTTGTAAAGACCTCGATTCTTAACGCATTTCCAAGGAGGCATAAGCCTCCTATGGTCCAAAGAAGGTACAAGTCTTTGAGGCTAAATGTTGGAATCATACTTTGAGCAAGTCCCAAAATACAAGCCTTAAAAGCCTTCTAAAACATTGATTAAAGAAACAACTGATGCTGCCACTTAGTTTTGTACATGTAGAAATTACTCTATAGAAAGATTCCATGAGATAATGATGCATATACAAACTTGATATCCAATGTAACTATAGCATTTAAAATAAAGAACACACCAAATCCACCATAAAGTAAAGCAATCCCTTTTACTAGTTGTAAGCTTCAAAACCCTTTTAAAACATTGATTGTAAAATCACCACTGATACTGCCACTTGATTTTATACAAATAGAAGTGACTTCTTGGAAAGATTCCATCAGACATACATAAACCAAACTTGACAACTGACGTAACTACTTCATTTATAAAAAAAAAAATAACTCACCAAATCCACCACAAAGCAAAGTGGGCCCCTCCCAAAGGCTTCTCATCAAGCGAATGAAAAAAATCACATATTTCAGTTTGTTGCATTCTGTGGTAGCCAGTTCACCAAAATCAGTTCTATTCTCATCAAAACTTGTATTCATTAAAAAAGGTCACTATGTGGAGTCTTTTTTATCTAATTTGGCTCAACGTTTGCCATGCAGAGTTTTTTACAAATCGAAATGCGACTAAGTTATGTTCATCAAGTAATTTGATTAACTGTGTATACGGCTCTAAAGGCTGATCATATTTATGGCTCCCAAGTTAATCAGGTCTCTCCAAAGCTAAAGAGGCGCAAAAGATCATAACCATCAGACTAGCTAATCCTAAAATTACTATGGTATTACTCCAACCATAACTCACTACCCATATGAATGTTGTTACCCTCTTAAAAGCTTAAATTTTTTAAGATAAATGCATCTAAGTCCCAGAATTAGTATCTCCTTTTCTATTCTAATAATTTGAAAAGTAAATAAAATTTTATGCTTTGGTATTCAATCCCCGTTCTACTTCACAAATTCTCACAGAGAATGATCACAAAGAGCAATAGTATTATTCAATCAGTGATCAAAGATGATAGAAGCTATATATACTTCAAGATTCTATCAACAAAACAGTAATACAACTAATTAAACCTTATATCATAAGTCTTAACCACCTCAGTTTACCTAACTCTAGCAGAACTTTAGTCATAAACAGCCAGAAAGTTAAAACAGATCTCTCTGGAATTTTAATGCTAACTTGAAAAGAAGGGGGAAAATCTACCATGCTAAACACTCATACAAGAATGATCTTTCCATGCGAGAATATCTTTTCTCTCATGCCAATGCAGAACTCTCAAAGTACAAATAACTTTAGGACAACTAAAAAATTACTTAACAAAATGATCATACAATAAGGCGCAGTTCAATTTTACTTGACAAAGTTTGCTTCATTTTCTTAAAGGATCAGACTCATAGTAAAATGTTATCGGTTCATCAAAATAGCGCTAAAATGTTAATGATAATTGTTCTTCTTCATGTAATGTATGACATTAACATGTAAAAATGGCAATCCAGAAGCATCAGAAGGGGAAAGCAAGGTACCAGTATTGCGCCTTCTGATACATTCAAAGGGTGTGGCCACAGGTAGCCTCAGAGATGCGTGCCGTCGCATGCTATCCTTCTACTTGACCGCAAATCTCCGCGGATCCCTCCTAATCAGTCCTCTCGGCCAATAATTATAATCCACCACGGATTTTCAGCTTTGATAGAAGTCCCTGATAGAGAAATGCGTTTCCAGATTTTGCATGGCAAATTATGTGCGTTATTAAATGGCCAGGGGATTTCAAGATTGGGATGAAGAATTCAGCTCAAAACGAGAGAGGGCCCTTAGTATGACTACAAAATGCAAATAAACAGATACAAGCCTCCGATCTTCTATATTTCTATCCAACCTTGTACATTCCTACATTTGTTAGTTAATATTTCAATTTCAGTTCATAATTCGAACAATACCAACGCAGTCTGCTCAAATTTTTGAAACGGAGTAGAGAATTTGACATCTCCTTCGTCATCGTTTTCTGTGAGATTATCAGAGTAATTACCAAGATTAACAGTATTAATTTCCCCCTTTCCAACCGCCGAATCATCCATCAACATCCTCAATTCAGCGACGGGCCACTCAAAATCCCTAACCTCTCTCTTTAACGTCATCTTAGGAACCTTCTGCGCACGACTGATCTTCGAAGAAACCGCAGAGAGAAGAACCGGATCCAAGTAATCTTCGAGTTTCCTCTTCCTGCTCGCAGTTTCTCCTTCTTTTGCTTCTCGTTTACGATATAGCTCCATGGAATTCGCCTCGAACTGCGATGAATGTCGACCTTGAACATCTTTGCCGCGAGAAAACCTGGAAATAAACACGAGAAATTCTAAAAGTTCAAGTCTCAAGGAGATTAAAAAACATTACTAGTGAAATTAATGGAGAAATGAGTAGAATATCGAGATTGACGGCGTCGGAGGTGGAGAGTGAAGCGATGACGGTCGAAGCAGCCGTCTCTGTATGTCTTCTACGGTGGCACGAGGACTAAAACCTCCATCTCCTCCTCCACCGACCTCCATTTCTCCTTCCCGCCAAAATTTCTCTCACTGTTCCTTCTATTTTGAAAGCACTAACTAATTGCTTGTTCTTCAAGCCATCAGATGCAACGCAGCTAGGTTCTGCAAAATAATAAAATTTAAAATTTAAAATTAAAAGTAACTAAATCTTTTTTTAAGTAAAAAGTTTAAATCTAAAATGATAATTATGTTCCAAAAATAGACTTAAAATTTTCGTTTTTATTTTTAAACTATTAAAATAATATTTTATTAGGTTAAACCAAATATTAATGGATAATTTTTATTTTTTATATAATTTAATATAGAATATTTTTAAAAAAATTTATTAAACAAGTTTGTATTTAAAAAATAAATAAAAACCATAACAATTATGATATTTCTTTTCACTTATGACTATCCCTCACATCCCATAATATTCACTTATGACTTAACCAAGTGGGTCCACCTAATACTCCGCCTAGTTTCATTGCGTCGGATCGCCATAACTCCCAGAACTTCCAACTTCACGCCATTAATCAATTCTCATTATCTTCATCTTCTCTCTTTTCTACTCTTACAATACCTCGCTGCTGCAACAAGAATCAGTGTATACTTGGTCCACATTTCGTCCAATCAATGAAGGTCTCCATTGTTTCCAGGAGTGGTAGAGAAAATCATCGCCGCCGGCCTTCAGATCGATGATTCGGTGAGCTTCTCGTTCTTTGTTATTGTAGTTGGAAGCTCTTTTGGTTAATGAGATTATGCGGACTTTGTTGTGTTTCTTTACGTGGAGCCTGATTTTCTGATGTATCTTTGTGCGATAGAGCCGAAAATCGGAATCTCGCTGTTTTATTGCTTCTTTATTTCTGAATTTCTGTTTACTTAATTTACTTCTGTATGACGATTTGTAGTGTACGGTGAAAGGATTGCAGGAGACTATTCATCAGTGACGTAAGTCTTGACTCCACTATTTTTGTTTCTGTCATCAGTTTCTGGTTGATTAAGCTTTAGATTTAGCGCTTCTGCTACAATCATTGATTTTATCGATTGCTTGCTCTGTCATATTGAAAATCCATCTCAATAGGAATGATAACAGAAGTTCTAGTGCAGCAAGGTCTTACTATTCATAATTACGCGTTCGATGAGATAAAAAGGAGTTTAGTTCTAACTTCTGATCATGTGTTGCAGTAGCTTTCTATTGTCTTTCTGGATTGCTAAAGCATGAATTGATTGATACAATACTAGCTGGCAATTCCTCATGTATTTTGTTATATCTTTCAGCACGATAAACGAGAGATTTATGCCTTCCAAACTCAGCACACTGATTGTCTTCTTATATTCTCCCATTCAACAGGAAGAAAATACTGTCCTTCTAGACAGCGTCTTACCCTGCCTGCCAAACCAGGGTCAAAAGAGAGTCCTATGTTCTATATCTCAAGCAAGAAACTCCATGATTACTGCGGTGGCCATCACATTTAAGGACGTTGGTCCCCAGGTTTCTTATAGAACGCTCTTGTTGTTGGAGTATTTGGAGCCACTCCTTATCTCTATCCCATTTTTTACTACTTCCCACCCAGTCTAAGTTTTTTGGCTAAATAGAGGAGCGTCATACCTACCCTGTTCAGATGTATGCCATGTACTCTTAGTTCCTCCATTAGTCTAAGCGGATCATGGAGAACTTCTTTGTTCATAGGTTTAGTCATACAAATGTCTTCCGTAACTACACGTATCATTGGAGTTTTGGAGCTCTCATAGCGTACTACATAAACCACCCACTTTACACCCTGGTGTATGACGGCCAAATGGAGATTGGTTTTGGATTTTGATTACTCTGTCAAATCTCTAACTTATATCACCATCTCATATTAAAGTCTTAGAGACCTTAGTGGAAAGGGAGGCTACAAAATTCCACGTGGGTTTCTTTTCATGTCGTAACTTATGCCAACTACACAACTGAGATTCACCAATGGCTGGGATTCAATATCGCAACACAAACTGTTGCTGGTTATATTTTGTAATGGTGGCTACCTACATTATGAGTAAATGGGCAATTGCAAAACACCGCCGCTTAGAAAAGGTAATTACTACATCTCTTGTCTGTTCATGTAAATTACACTGCCCCCCACTTATATCTTGAAAGGTTTTGACTGTAATTTTATGCTTGAGCCCTTAATTTTGCAGTAGTACAGTTGGTCGTTAGTTGAAGACTAGATCAAGCTGATTTTAATTTTGAAGTAGATGATCCTCATCTGTGCTTTCCTTCGGCTTCTTATCACGAGCTGTGCTTTCTAATCAATCTCGCATGTTTTTAACGCTTCAAAAATTTAAAATAATTTTTTGTCTATAAAAATGGTTCTGGCTGCATCTACAGTTTTTGTTCTTCCCATATACTCTAATGCTGCATTCTGCTATTTTTCAATGGGAAGGAAGGGAGGCCGAAGTATTCAAGAAGATTGGTGATTCTACCTCCACGTCTCTGAAAATAAAAAGCCTTCACATGGGGAAGAAAATAATCATAAATCTGCAGTGTAACTCAAGGCAACATAGCTGCGGTGTTATTTATTACGTTTCCAGAGATGATTTGAGGTTTGTCCATCAGCTCTCTTTTTCATATGCTGTAATGTTTAGATCTAAAAAAACACATAATTTGACTACTTAAGTAGAAACATTGATCTGCTGCAACAAGGTTAATCTTTTTGCTTCTTCTACATTTGCATTCCATCGAATTATATCAAAATTGTCAAGACTTTTTGACGGTTTCAGAAATCACTGAATTAGAATTTGGAAACGATGCCAATTAGATAATTGCAGGAGATAGTGACGTTATTTCCTACCCTGATTGCAGTAAAAAAGATCAGAACACCAGGTAGGCTAATAGCTGCCTCTCTGGTTAAACCTATTTTAAGATTGAAATGCCTGAATTAATCCATAGCTATCACCATTCTGGTGGTATATACAAAAACCTATTGTAATAATGTTGAATAACAAAAATTGTTGGCAGATAGGGTACTTTTACATTAGTTTCTGAAGTTCATATGTGATCTATGTAACAATAATCTACAAAAACAGGAGCTTTAGCCTCTGAAACAACCTTCCAGCAGCTTGTATTTTAGTCCTATATATGTTTAGAACTTTATCCTAGAACTCAATACACTAGAAGAGTTCTAACATTGTAATACTAGAAGCAAATTCCCAATCCTAAGTAGCACACCATGGAATTTGTTTTGTGATCAACCAAGCAATCCTATGTAGTTTGCCAGAAATTAGTCTGTCGTCCAATCCTACGTGGCAGTCCAAAATTTTGATAGACCCTTATTTCACCTCCCAACCCAGCTGTCACAATGACCAATCCCCATGCAGTAGCTGGGACAGCATGGTGGCCATGGCTGCTTCCAGCATCAAACCAGGACCAAGAGGAAGGCCAGGGCGAAGCTGATGGGTTGTTGTTGATGCCAGCAGAAGAAGAAATAGAAGGCGAATCGCCATACCTGATAGAGGCTGAAGGTGATGAACTGAGTGGTTCACCAGTTCTCGACTCCGACCGAGTAACTTGAGCTTGCTGTCGCTGCTGCTGCTGATGCTCTTCATCTGGAGGAGGTGAGGTATTATTGTTGTTTTTCTTTGGTAAAGGTGGCAACTGTTTCTTAGAGTTTGCAATTGAGCTAGTTTCGTCTCGAGTTGGTGAGCTGCAGGCTGAAGGTGGCTGCGATTGGCCGCGTTTTGAATGTCGTTTGGAGTTCATTTGCACCAATGGCGGTTCACCGCTTATCATTCCAGGCCATGCGATTGCTACAGAAACATCTTTACAAGGGAAGTGTTCATGACCTCTGGTTGCTATCAAACCTTTCTTTCCAGAACTTGGATTTCTTGGATTTCTTGGCTCCTCTCTCTTCCATACATAAACTTGAGAATCTTCACTTGCACATATCACATATTTCCCATCTTGATTGAATGAAGCTGTAAGTTGGCTGCTTGTATTTCGGAAACCTGATATCCAATGTCAGTTCTATCAATCAATTTCTAAAATTTAGAACAACAAATTAGAAAGAAAACAATAAAGTTCTATTTATTTGTTTGTTTGTAACATATGGCAATTGACCTTCCTTCTTCTCTACTGCTTTTAGGTGGACATGGAGAGTTTTCTTACCTTTGAATTTGTGAGTTACTTCGGTGCCTTCCAAGATCCGAATTCGAGAATCAGCAGAAGTAACCAGCACTGCAGTAGGGCTACCTGGAACAAACTGTTAAGGTACCAAGTTATTACACCATAATTGAATTCCCTTAGCAAAAGTTCACAATGAAGGCTAGAAGAACAAAGGATTACTTGGAAACCAGTGATCTTTTTTCCATTAGACTTCTTTTTGCTTAGAAAATCAACCTGGTGCTTTTGTTCTAACTTGGAATCTACACTTCAAAGTAAGTTAAATTAAACAATATAAATCATCGTTATTATAGTAAATCGATTGGAATTTAATATAGAGATGTCCATGAAACTGTACCCTCTATTCTGTACATTCGGCAGTTCCCCTTATGTGAACCTATTATGGCACCCTGGAGATCAAACAAAAGCATTCATGTTCATCATCTCTTGAATTGATCAAACAAAAGCTTACAACTTTTTTGTTTGGCCTTTTTAGGAGTCAGATGTTCTCAAATGATTGATGGGTATTTGGTAAAAGAGGCAGAATGTTATGAAACAAAACCAAAGATTTGATGCAAATGGAGAATGAGACACCAACCTGGCCATCGGGCGTATAGCAAGCGGCGGTGACCATTTCATGAAGATCTGTCCAATCGACGACATATCGATCAGGTATGTTCCATATCCTCACTTTTGCATCAAGTGCTCCACTGATAAAATAGTTATCATCTACTGGGTTGAATTGAATGCAGGTCACTGTAAAAAAATAATAATAACTAAATGTTTGTTTCCACAAAAAAAAAAAAAAAAAAAAAAAACCCCGTACAAGTGAGAAACAGAATGAGCTACCTCAGACAAGCTAGTGAAATTCTTACCATAATCGTTGTGGGCAAACATCTTTAAGCAGATTTTGGTTTCCATGTCCCATAGCCTTACGGTTTTGTCCATTGAAGATGAAAGCAGGAACTAAAATTCCATCAACATCAAGGTTTTTAGTTGTCAAACATGACCTACTAATACGACCCTAGTTTAGTCTACATAATTGTTGTGATTTTGGCTAATTCCACCCATTAATTCCGTCATAAACTCACTAATTCAAATAATATCAAATTTTACACTTCGTTAAGTTTTTATTAATGTATAAATTCACAATTTAATAACCTTTTCAAATGCTCATAAATTCTAACAAACTTTTAGCTTTAATGTTGTTTTTATCTAAAATCTTACCAATTTTGCATCGCATGAGAAAATCCATTTTGATTTTCTCAAGAACAAAATTTTGTATAAACTAAATATTGCAGTACTTTTTTTTAAGGTTAAACTAAATATTGTAATATTATGAAAATAATTTTTTTTAAGTATTTGCTTGCTGTCGAATAAGACTGAATTTGTTTGACATTGTTTGATTCAGAAAGAGAGGAAACAAGTATGTTTTCTGGAGAAAAACATATAACATTTTCAGGAAAGAAGCCTAGTTTAATCCTCGATTAAATTATATTTAGTATTTGAAGTTGTGCTAGATGTTTAACTTTCCATTTTAATACTTAATAAGTTTATTTAAATTTTTTAAAATTAAATCTCTAAACTTTGTGAAACTGTTTTATTTTTTACCAAATTTAATTTTATATTAATAAAACTGTGAATAAAAAAAATGTACTTTTAAAAAGTTTGGTGACACAATTTTAAAAATTTAGAAACTAACTTTTTATTTATTTTAATATAATAAAAGATTAAGAATAATAAAAATTCAAATTTAATTATAATTATTATCTTAAAATTAGATTATATATATATATATATATTAATCTCAAATTTTAAACTGATTTTTTTGTAGTTTTATAAGGATTATGGAAAGGTAGGATTAATATTGTGATTTTAATTTTCAAACAGAAAAAGGAGAGAGAGAGAGAGGAAGAGAAGTTACCTGAGAATTAGAAGACCAAGAGAGATCCAGAACATCGTCTAGATGACCAGTCAAAGAGGAGAGTGGTTTGTCCGAAAGCGAGAACACAGTTACAGGAACATGAACATAATCAGGAATCACAGTCCCTTTCCTGCTCCCAGACAGCCCTTTCCCTTTCTTCCTCTTCTCAGACGGCAACGCCGAAGCCTCTCCAATGGCTGGTCTTTCAGGCGAAGGACAATACAAAGGATGAAGCGGCGTCATACTTCCTTCTTCGTTCGGTTTCATCGACATCACTTCGCATTCCTGCACTTCCCATATATGAATCACTCTATCCTCCCCCGCACTCGCCAGCAACCGCGCGTCGGTACTGAATTTCATCACCCAAATTGAGCCCTCATGCGCCTCAATTTCCTGGCAGAAATGCAGCGCCGAAAGCTCCTTGTACGATCTCCCGCTCTGTCTCACTTTCACCCACTTATCTGACGACGGCGGCGGCGTCGAAGTCGAATTACGCGGCGGAGAATGACACGACGACGACGCGTTCCTGCTAGGTCTTGTCTCTAGCGATGCTTGAGGTATTTCTCTATCCTTTTCCCCGATTAAACCTGTCATGGAGCCTTTTATGTTCTTCAATAGAGCCGCTCCTCTTCTCTTGCTCATTCTCAAGCTCTTCGATAGATACGAATTCATGTTGATTTTCCTATCGCCGAACTGTCCGTTCATTCTTGATACGTTCTCTCTTCGCATCAATTCCTTCACCACCGGTGAGTGTCCAACGCATTTCTCGAATTCCTCCATTGTAAGTTGCTTTCCTGTTTGGAGATCGCTGAGTTGATTCCACATTCCGTCTTGATCGTATTCATTCACGATGAACTCCTTTCCTGTATCCAGATTCTTGATTACAAAAACTGCACCGCTCGATTGTCCGCATTCGTTCGACGAAGCTGTGATCGCATCAGGATAATTGCGGATCCGAGCACTCGACGCCATGATCGTTGAGTAAGTTCTCCTGAGGCTCTGCCTCGGGACGTTTCTGATTAGGTCGTCATTCCGTTCCCTGGTAATCGAGAATGTGCCTGTTTCTCCATGAGATCGCGAGCGGACGAGCACGATCGGCAATGGCGTTTCCGTTGGTTCTTGCTTCTGATCCACAATTTCAGGAGATACGACAGTCGTGGTTTCCGGTTGAGAAATTTCGACGTTCGCGAGTAATTTCCTCGAAATCTCCCGCTGGAGTACCTTACTCTGGATCCTCTGAAACTGTTTACCACTATTCAATCCCATTCCTTCCAGCAATCTCTTGCGACGTTCCTTAATCGAACCTGGTGTCGCCATCCAAATATCGTACTCCGGCGTCATCTGTGAAGTCATCGCGAAGGCTCTGAACTCTTCGTGTTTGGCGCTGGAGACGACGGAGGCAAACGACATTCGACTGTCTTCGAAATCGTCGTCGTCGGAAGAGGAAGCCAAATCCTCCGGCATGGCGCACGACATTCGCTCCATGGACTCGAAAAAACGGTCGTCCTCGTCGGCATCGCGAAGTCCATCCCAGTTCATCGTCATGGTCTTCTTGCGCTCCATTTTCGCAGCCTGTGGAGAGGGAAGAAAACTGGAAAGGGGAAGAAGAAACGAAGAAGGAAATTGTTGTACTCGTAATGGACTTTTTTATTATTATTATTATTATTATCATTAATTTTAATTTTAATTTTTCATTATTTATTTTCCAGTTTTTTTTTATTTTTTTAATCTGTTTTTCTTAATTTTGCTTTTGCTTTCAATACAGAAAGAGGAAGAAAAGTGGAAGAGAGGAAATCAAGGGTTCGTTTACCGTTATAATTTTATTTGGAGGATAGCGAAACGGTCAACGGTCAACGGTATTTATTACATCTCTGCACGTCTGGTGCTTACTGCTCTCCATGTTTTCATTTTTTCCTTTATTTTTTATTTTCTTAGTATCCAAATTTGGTTTTTATTTTTTTTATTTTTTAATAAATATTTTTGAAAAAAAAATAATCATTCGTTCTAGAAACATTAAGAATATTCATTATAGTATCTGAATTTTAAAAAAATAAACAATAATTTTGGTCATCCATAAAGGTTTGGGGTGCGTAAAGAAGTCCACAAACACAACCTTGATCGACTCGACTTCGAGTGCGCCCTAGCTAATCGAAGATCAATTTTCCACTTGTTGTAGTGATTCTCTGTGGTCGGTGTCGGTTTGGCCTCAAAATCGACTTCAACTAATTGATGCTCACTTGTACTCTATTATTAACGATACACTCCTAAGTATATATTAATTAATTTTCTAGTTCATAAATAATATTTAGGAGAGAAGAGATTCAAATATCTAACCTCCCGACCAATGGTACATGTCAATTATTATTTAGTCCAACTTAGACCATAACATAATTAACTACTGACATTAAAATATTTAGGGTTTAATTCATCTGAGTGGATCATAAAAATGGGAGTAATAAGATTTAGGGTTTAAATCACCAATTGGATCATAAAAAAAAAATTTAATTAAATTTTTCTTTAGATTTTAGAAATTATGGGATTCATTTTAATTCATAACATAAATATTAGTTTAGTTTCAATAGAAATATTAAAATAAATTAAATATGAACCATTTTAGTTCTTTTAAAATTATATAATAGATCTTAAAAAGATAAATTATATAATAAATCCATCAACATTATATTAATTAATGAATATATACGTAAAAACATTGTTACATACAATATTATAAAACTAGTTTTATAATTTCCCGAAAATAGAAAATATCTAATTTCTAATGGGCACGTAAGAAAATAATCATCATTATTTCACCAACCAACGGATTGTGGGCTGCGGACAATGGCCCTTGAAATGGTCTTTAGACTGGGCCTCAATGGGTTGGCCCATGGCCCATCTTGTATATTCTTTTTTATTTTCATTATTTTTTTTTAAATTCTTTTAAACAAATTTATATGCCAGAAATAAATATTATTTTCAATGCTCTTTAGTCTCCCCTTAAATATTAAAGATTTGAAATTGCCCATAATTTTCATTGTAAAGAATAAACTAATAGGAGCTTCTAATTTTAAATAGAAACAAAATTCATGCATTATTAAATGAGAATTAAATTATATATTTATTATTTATTATTTATTTTCTTAAATTTACACAACCATAATAATATTTCTTTAAAAAAAACTTTTAAATGGATAATTCTTCATAACTCTTTAAAGAAATTATTATACAATATCTTAATAAAAAATAGTAATAATCCAAGTAAAAAACAAAATTATAATATCCAAAATAATTACTAAAAATTCAAATTTTAATATTACAATATGTTTTCAAAAACTTATTAATACAACAATAAATAAAATAAATTATTCCCATCTCCTCCTATTTGCAAAAAATCTTCTCCTCGTTCATTCATACGCTCTTGACCAACTTTATTTGTTGCAGTTACCTTCCCGTTGTCATTGTACATTTATCGTCATCTTGCCATTGTTGTGCACTTTCTACTACCCAATATACGAGGCGAATCAAAATACTTTTACAATTTTTATCGTTCAACATCGTGTAATATAAAACTATCTGCTATAATGTAAGTTATTCTCGAATATTTTCTTTAAAATATAGATTTACCTCTGTTTTTAAAAGTAGATTAGTGTCATGTAACAGCGAAAGTCTAGTACCAACAAATATTATTCTCTTTTAATTTACTATTTCGAACTTTCCTTCAAATTTTTTAAAATGCATGTACTAGTGTGAGAATTATCTTGAATATATTAACTATTTCTTTATTTTCCGATCGCCTGGAAGGGACAAAAGAAACATCTTGTTCTTTCTTCAACAATTTCTAATCTCTAGTGAACCTCTCAATAGGATTCGAACCCATGTGAAGTTATCTCTAGTGAACCTCTCAATAGGATTCGAACCCATGTGAAGTTCTGACCATCCGTCAGAGAAAAAAGAAAGAATGGATCTCGTAGGATTCTCGAGAAATTCTTCGATTTCTTCCGGAAAATCATTCTGCTTCTCACATTCCGTGAATAGCCGGGACATTGAAGAATATCTAGAAAAGCATTTAGGGAATCAGTCTGATTCTATCTCTGTTCGTTCCTTTCTATACCCTCATAAAAAATGTTTTATTTCATTCTCCGATCTCACATGTTCACTAAAATTTTACTGACATGTCTATTTTAATTAGTCTTTTAATCATCTCTTTTACAACCCTTTTCTATTATTAAAAAAAACAAATCCCTTTCATAACATAAATGGACAATCCCTTTCCAAATCAATCAATCATAAATCTTTGATGTGGAAAGTAAAATATCAAACATATTGGTTATATATTATGATTGTTTTATAATATGTTTTTTTTAAAATAATAATAAAAAAGGCACTCAATTGGGAAATCTCGCTCTTTGATTCCTTAAGAGAGGGAGTTTTTTTTCCTGAAATAAAAAGAGAGAGATCCAGTCATGCAATAAAGAATCAATCAATTATTATTTTATTATATAGTAATGTGATTAAATGATTAGTAAAGGAAAAAAAAACTAAAAATAATTTACACAGCCTTAGCCTTCTTTTCTAATGTATAATTGGTTGCACTAAAATCTATGTCATCAAAATCCACCCAACATACTTCCCCAATCTCTTTTAACTACAACCTTTAATTAATTTGTTTTTCCATTATTCTCTGTAAATAATCAATACTAAATTATTAATTTATGTTCTTCAATTAAAATGTCAAAGTTTGAAGGTTAACGTATTAAATTAAATTAAATTTTTTTTTATTAATTCGTTCATCGATCTCGTGTAAACTAAGATAAACTAAGGTGTATCGTTATTAGATCTTTCAATGTAAAAAGTTGACCAAATGAAAAATTATAGTATTTTTTTAATCTTGCATTCCTATAGCAACATCGAATTTCTCTTGCTATAATCAAAAGTCCTTATAAAATCATTAAACTAACACATTTCAACATTCAGTTAAAGATATCAAACTGGATTTAACCCTAAGTATGAGTAAATTAAATTAATGTATTATACTGCATTTCAATTTTACACTTCTACTTGTTATTGAACTGAAAAAATGGTTAGAGATGGATTCAAAAGTGCACAAAATTGTGAGTTGTGAGAAAGGTTTTATGCTTTCAAACGTATAAATAAAGTATTAAGAGATCGAAATCTAGGATCACATAATTCACCAATAGAACCTATATATATGGAGTATCCAAATTGTTCCTTTTGAGGAACAAAAAGGCGTCCTTAACTAGGCACAAACCTCCAAACAAATAAAATAAAACGTGGAACTTCGCATTTATCATGCCTTTTGTTCGTTCCTAGTCTACTTTTCGTCGTCGTTTCGGATCTTCGGATCATGAAGAAATCTCAGGATAAAATTATTAATTAACTAATAATCAAGAGAAACTAACATGATTTCGTTTCACCGCCATGATCGTCCTTTTCCGAACTTCCTGTCTTCTGGTGCAGCAAATCGGAGTCGAAACTGGACGAGAAATTCGACTCTACGATTTAATCGGAAATTATGGAGTCTCTGAAACCTCAGCGAACGCAGGAAGCTCTCTCCCGACGATTTTATTCTCGTTCACGTGATCATAATTTCATTTTACCGCCATGATCGTCCTTCCGAGCTTTCTTGTTCTTGTGTTGCAGAAAATCGGAGCCGAAACTAGACGAGAAGATCGAATCAACGATTTCGTCTGAGATATACACTCGGAAACCTCTACGAACGCCGGAAACTCTCGGCGACGTTCTCGACAACGAGATCGGTTTCGGTCTTCTAGGCGCCGGCGGACAGTGTTCCACCAACGGAATCTTACAAGCCGAAGAGGTCGGCGTTCTGAAACCGTCCTCGTCGTCCGCAGCGGAGATCAACAACGACTCTTCTGGAGCGGAGGAATCGCAAAGTTGTTGAGATTCCGATGCGAGAGGACGATTTTCTACAGTTAAAATGAACTCGATCTGGTCCGCATCCTCCAATTTGACGCGGAATGATTCTGGTGTGAGGGAGATTTCTCGGAATTGTGAGGTCATGATGACGACGATCAAGTTGCAGAGAGAGAGAGAAATGGAGGTTGATTCGTTAGTTGTGAGCTTCGTAGCTTAGAAAATGGGGCAGTGATTTTGTCAGAGAGGAGAGAAAGAAGAGAAAGCTATGGAAAACGGTTTCAACTGAAGAGAGAAGAACAAGAGAGAGAGTTTTAATGTGCATCGGATCCGTCGCCTACCCCCCGCTCTCTACATGCTCCTTCGCACGTGCGGATATTGCATGTGGAATGTGGAATATTATATTTTGTTCCTTTTTAATATTATTATTATTTCTAGAGTATTTATTTTGCATCTAAAAAGTCATTTTTTCACTATTGATATTCACACGTTGGAAATAAATAATGTTGTGAAAATAAACTACATTTTTAAGTGCCAATAATTGATTTAATTAAATAAAAACTTTTTTTCAACCCCTTTTAATAATCTTTTTTTTTTTGTAATTATCTCGAAAATATGATAATTATAAATATATTTTCATGTCTTTAAGAATTACAAAATTAATTTGTTTTTTTGGATTTTTACTAATTTGGAAATACTTTTTTGGATTACTATATTTGTAGTATTTATATGAGGTTGCCATTTTTTAAATCCTTAGCTAAGCTTTACAGATTAGGATTTTGCTTATTAAAATCATTTTTATTTCCCTTTTTTGCTTATTTATTAAATCCAATTAATATCTCAAGAACCTGTATATTCAAAATTAGGTTTAAGGAATAAAATTTTAATTTTATTATTATTATTAAAAATATATAGAAACCTATTATTTCCATATAAAGAAAATAATTTAGACTTTTATTTTTCATATATAAATTTAAATGGTTACTCACATTAAATAGTTTTGTCTACAAAAATAAAATAATAAAAAATATTTAATATCATACTTTTTTGTTTTGATCAAAATATAGGGAAAATAATATTGGAAAAAGAAAAGAAAAGAAAAATGATAAAGAAATAATTAAATGGATAATGTAGGTATAGTGTTAGATGGACAAGCCCATAAGGGCGTAAGGGGTTAAATGACTATGCACTATTGGCTTGCCTTAACCAATTAGCACGTGTGTATAGTCAATAAGTGACTCCACTATTGGGGTTAAATGCAAACATATACAATTTCATAAATGAGATAATAATCTGTTTTCCTATGGCAGCTATCATAACGGACAACGGCTATCATAACGGGCAGCTTAAATGTGTAATTAATTTTCTACACACGACCCACACATGCTAGTATGGATTTGTCAGTCGAATCGCACACTCTTGGGCCCCTTTTCTTGTCGGGCGAGCATTCTCTGATAGCTCTCGATGTCGAACACCCGTTAGAAGTAGCGGCCGTCACGACAGCATTATGTCAAACATAATGATCGTTCTCCTGCCTAGTAGTGTACGCGTTCGTACCATCGTGAAGGAATAGGGGTATCCCCCAATGCATGAGTACACAATAATGCATGAGGTCCCTACATTTTTCTGTTTTAATTATCCTTAATACAATTCCGCTAACATTTCGTACATATCATATTGTTTTTTATATTGTTTATCATATAATTTATCAAATCTTTCATGCATACTCCGGAGTTATATTTCATGCTAGTTCGTCGTTTTGCATGTCAATCATATCATATCATTCAAATTATATAAATATATCATATCATAACGTTCCATGCTTCCAGACATAATAATTTTCATCGTATACATATCATACCATAACATATCGTATCACATTATATCATAACACAAACATGTCAATTTAACACATATCTCGTACCATAACATATATCATATCATATCACAACAAACAAACCACACACACGCACACGCACACGCACGCGCACACACACACATGTCGTCTAAAAATCATATCATTTCATAAACACTTCGTAATTATATCATTTCCATATGCATATCCTAGCCATATCGTTTCCTAAACTTGTCATAGTCTTATCGTCCTTATACATCTCGTAGTTGTATCATTTCATGAACACACCTTAAACATATTGTTTCCATATGCATATCCTTGCTATATTGTTTCCTAAACTTGTCGTAGTCTTATCGTTCTTATATATCTCATGGTCGTATAATTTCATAAACATACCTTAGTTATATCGTTTCCCAACATATCCTAAATCCTATCGTCTTATCAATCTATCATAATCCTATCATTTTCTATCCACAACCTAACTATATCGTTTCATCAATCGGTGACCATATCCTATTCATAACTTATCTCCTAAAAAAGAAAGAAAAAAAGGGGGAAATTAAAGGAAAATAGAAAGCAAAAGATCCCTATAAAGTAAAACCATTAAGCAGACAAAGGAAATATGACTTTGATGTGTTTTAATTAATTGGTAATAGGAGGCCATGTACGGAAAAAGAGAGAAAAAAAGTGAAATTAAAAAAAGGGAAAAAAAAAAGTGTTGGATATGTTGATTTGGTGGAAGTGATCCATATGATTTTATGATGCTCCCACCTCATCCAACCATCATGTCCCACTTGTCCCAATTATCACCCCCACCTCTTGCCATGAACCGTGTAGTTGTGGACTCAGAATTATAAACTATGATGTCCTACGTCGGTTGGGGAGGAGAACGAAACACCTTTTATAAGGGTGTGGAAACCTCTCTCTAGCAGACGCGTAATGGGGAAGCTCATAAGGGAAAACCCAAAAACCATGAGGGGAACTTCGGAAGGGAAAACCCAAAGAGGACAGTATCTAGAGGAGTTACGATTCCGTTGTGTAACTCTGAAAGATACATTTTAAAGCCTTGAGAGGAAGCCCAAAAGGGAAAGCTCAAAGAGGACAATATCTGCAAGCGGTGGGCTTGGGTCGTTACAAATGGTATCAGAGCCAGACACCGGACTATGTGCCGAGGAGGCTCTTTCCCGAAGGGGGTAGACACGAGGCGGTGTGCCAGTAAGAACGTTGGGCCCCGAAGGGGGTGGATTTGGTAGGGGTCCCACATCGATTGGGGAGGAGAACGAAACACCCTTTATAAGGGTGTAGAAACCTCTCCCTAGCAGGCGCGCAATGGGAAAGCCCAAAGATGACAGTATCTAGAGGAGTACACGTCTCTAAAAGACACGTTTTAAAGCCTTGAGGGGAAGCTCGAAAAGGAAAGTCCAAAGAAGACAATATCTGCTAGCGGTGGGCTTGGGTCGTTACATAAACATTCGTAAGCAATCATAAATTAGATATCAAATCATACATAAGCCTATCGTGAGGGTTCTGCATATCGTTACTTACCTTCCTTTGTTGTCATCGACTCTGTCTAAAACTTGTTATTTTTCTTGAACTCACTTCATCTGAGTTCAGTGAATGACTCTCCTTAGAGGTTTATGCACCGTCGGTGAATTTATAACAAACTAATTAAACCTTCTTTGTACGTCCATCTTCGTAACCTATAACTATCATGAGAAGGTAGCAAACGCGAGTATAGATGGAAAATATTTTATTTTCTATTTGATTTGAAAAGGTATTTTTCAACATATTTTTGGTATTATTGGACCAAATTAAAAAAAGAAGTGAAAGCTACATGAATGATTCACAATATTGCTTTACCGAGGCAAGGCAACTCAAATTTGTTTTTTTATTTTTTTATTACTATAATAACAAAAAACATAATAATTAAATTAATGTTTATATAAAACTTTTAAAGAGTACAAGGTGGTCAGTCACCCTCGTGCTTAACCCACTTTTTTTTTTTTTTTTTTTTTCATTTTTTGAAAACCTAATTTCTGTGTTTGATTGATTTCAACCTGACATTTTCGTTATTTAAAAATTTTAAATTATTAGGTTAAATTGAATATAGTTTAATTGACATAAAAAAAAATTAATGAAAAAAATTTCCTTGATTTTTTAATTTTAATACCAAATATAAGCTTTTTATTTATTTATTATTATTATTATCCATTTAGAAAATTCCTTCTCAGGTGGAGATAGAAATTCAGATTTTGACCAAATTACTTATTCTTAACCATAAACTATTCTCTTAACCAATTCTAAATAATTATTCCTAAAGATTTTTTTTAGCTAAGTTCGAAAATTATATAAATTATAGACGTGAAGAAAGAAAAAGAGTAGATCGAAGTCCATAGCTGACTCATGGGTCATAATTGGCCGACCCATAAGTTGGCTAAGGTTCAATCGGGTTAGCCCACATGTGGGATGGCCAAAGCCCGATTAGACGGACTCACGTGGCTTGTAAGCCAACCAAAACTCACATGTTCGATTGGTATGTGTTAGTCTAGTCTAACGTATTATGCTTAAAAATGGGTCAAGTTTACGATCTAAGTTAGAGTTATGGCGGAAGATAGATTCAAATTATCATCCCATCAATTTTAGGACTATTGAGAACTAATTCACTATAACTCTTAAAAGCCAATTAGAGAGTTAGATGAGATCATATGCTTGAATAATTGTATGAGATTGAGTCGTTTAATGTAATGAAGTGCACACGTTTTTACTTTTATTATTTAAATTCTTTTTTAAGCCCAATATTGACTTGAATATCATAGTTCAGGTAGCTTTATATCATAATCGGCAATACGATTATACTCCCGAAAAAGTCATTGAGGACGATGACTAAATTAAGTGGGAGGGAGTGTCACAACTTCACTAATAGAAAGTAGATTGTGACCCACAAGTCATGACCGACAACAGGCACCCTATTTGGACAAAGATGGAAAAAATACAAATTTTAATTTTATTTTATTTTATTTTTTGTGGTTAGAATAAGCCCATTTGATATTTTTACCTTTTATCTCTACAAGGTTAAAAGCCAATTAGAGACTTAGAAGAGATCATACTAGAGTAATTATACGGAGTTCAACAGTTAAATGTAATGACGAGCCCAAGTTTTAGTTACGAAAGAGAAAAATGCATAAGCAAAATGACATCATTTGTCAAAAAGATTTAAAACTACATATTTTTATTCTCTAAATTATTTTCTAAGCTCAATATTGACTTGAATGTCATCGTGCAAGTAATTTAGTGTCACAATCGCATTTTTGCGATGCGATAGTGGGACAGTGATTGTACGGTCATGCGGCCATAGGCAACACGTCCTAAACAAGCATGACTGAAACATTCGACATGCAGGTATAAATAACATGTCTTGGACAAATATGACCGTGAGATTTAGTATCATACTCAAGACCAAATTTCATTTTGGAAAGAGTACAAATTTACACTTATTTTTATTTATTTATTGTGCGGTTACAATACGCATATTTTTACCTTTTATCTCAAGTAAGTTAGCAACCACCCCCACTATCTCACCAAGGGCTAAACTTTGTAAAGCCATGGAGTTCTACCTTCTAAGGAAAGCCATACCCAAAACCTTTAACCATAGTGTTTTTTTTTTTTTTTTTAAAAAAATATATTGAGTAGGGTATAAAATAAGGAAAGTAATTTATTTTCCTATTAAACTCAATTTTTATTTTTAATTCAACAATTAAAAAGTAAAAATAATATATTTTTTTAGTTCAACGATATTTGAAAAATGTATATGTCTAAATTAATTTCTTTTTTAAAAAATATATCTAAATTAGTTGAATTATTTTAAGACTATGGTGGACAATTTGTTTATGGTTTCATATCAGTTTTATTTAAAAAAAATTAATTCTATATTTCTTATTTTTTAAATATTAAAATTAGTTAAGGATAAATTTAAAAGAAAGAAATTTATTAGAATAATAAAAAAATTAATATAATTTCTTAAAATTAGGGGAAAAAATAAAACTTACTCCTAAATTTGTTGAACTTTATAAATTTTTACGATAAACTTTAGATATAGGTTGTAATTCTTACCCTCTATTAAATTTTGTTGGAAATATTATTAAATAAATTATTATCATATACATTTAATTAATTATAAAATATAAATACGAAAGAAATTGAGATTAAAAAAAAAAGTCAAAATTTTGTTGAAATTTTTGTGAATCTTAGACAGGTTATTCGAGAGTTAATTAGTATATAAATCAGAATTTTATTTTATTTATTGTTAAAATTATTAAGCAAAAATTAAATGGACAAATTTGGCGTAAATTTAGATTTCTCTGGCATAAAAAGTACTAACTATTTAATTATATATTAAATCGAAAGAATAAAAAAAGAAATTACATATTATTTAAAATAATTATTCAATTCTCATTTTTTATTTAAATAAAATGTAGGTGGAGGGCACTGTAGTCCCAGAGAGAGAGAACGACAGCTGGATCCACCTGAGGCCCAGATCAAAGTGACGCGTCATGTGGGCCGTAGATTTAGTGCTTAATTATATCTGAATTCTAGTGTAGACCAGGGAACGGTCAGAACCAGACCGAATTTGAGGTGCATTTAAGTCGCATTTCATTTCGGGAGGAATTTCATTTCCCTTTATTTATTTATTTTTAATTCATTTTCTTTGACTTCGTCTTTTTGTATCGTCCGTTTTCCGTTTTTTTTTGTATCCCCGATTTTTGAAATAAACTGAGGTCCACCCCTCGGGAGGCGGGTAGCTGCTAGCTAGACGAATTAGCTTCGACCGAAAGCGCTTTCGATTTCAAGGGTTTCGATAAACGGTAATGCTAAATTTCCACTCCAATTGTTTCATTAATCTTTGCTTCTACGTTCTCATTTTCATGTACTGATTTCGATTCTCGAGTTTCGTTTTAAACGATCCGCATTTCCACCCCTGCTCCATGGTTTACTGTACATTGGCGTAGCTTTTTGAATGTTCTAGCGTTAGATTTGGTTGTTTGATTGTTTTTCGTTAGGATTCTTGTTTCGTTGGCTCTACTGAACGGATTTTAATTGGAGCTAGATTCAGTGCTTGAATCTTGCGGAGTTTTCTATTTTCTCTTTAATCTTTGTTAATTATAATTTGATTTCCGAAGAACTGAAAAGATTTTTTCGAGTAATGCTTCAGTAGCTTAACGACTAGTTTCTTAGAACTTAATCATTGTGGTATTTTATTTACTTGGATTTTCTTAAATCAGAGTGTGAGTTTTGAAAAGACGACCGGGCCATGATCTGTCTTATTCTGTACGAAGCAGAGGATAAACATTGACTATTTTACTTATGACTAAATCTTTTTATGAATATCAGAAAATGTCAGTTTATATCCTTGCCTTACTGTAATTGTGTATGTCTATTCTAATCTCAAATTTCCATACGATGTAGCTTTCAAATTTATGAGATATGTTATATGCCAAGGATCTTAGCTGGATTTTGCGATTCCGACCGTTCAATTTTTTGTTGTTGTATACGGCAGATCATGATTCATGAACTTGAAGCCGAATATTTCCTTAGAATGTTAGATTCAGGAACTTAGCATATTGTTTTCTTCCTATTTCCTTGCACGTTTTCTTCAGATCTCACATGTTTCTTTCCTTTTCTTCATGTTTGATGAATTCTAATATTCTATTGCAGATAATATAAGAGATGGCCGAGAACGAGGACATTCAGCCTCTCGTCTGTGATAATGGAACAGGAATGGTTAAGGTGATTGGATTCTACCTATAGTTGAGGATTAAATTGTATGAATTTATAGTCCTGTAAATTTTTAAATATAATACTTGTAAATCAATTGGTTAACGTCTATTTATGATCTTGATCCTATGCAACTGAAGAAAACTTATTTTCCTGCTGTTTATCAGGCTGGGTTTGCTGGGGATGATGCTCCAAGGGCCGTCTTCCCTAGCATTGTTGGTCGCCCCCGTCATACAGGTGTTATGGTTGGAATGGGACAGAAAGATGCTTATGTTGGGGATGAGGCTCAGTCGAAGCGTGGTATTTTGACTCTCAAATACCCTATTGAGCACGGAATTGTTAGCAACTGGGATGACATGGAGAAGATTTGGCATCACACCTTCTACAATGAACTTCGTGTCGCTCCCGAAGAACATCCAGTTCTCCTCACTGAGGCACCACTCAATCCCAAAGCTAACCGTGAGAAGATGACCCAGATTATGTTTGAGACCTTCAATGCACCGGCTATGTATGTAGCCATTCAAGCTGTTCTTTCCCTTTACGCCAGTGGTCGTACAACCGGTAAGCTTTCTCATTAGTGTTTAAAAATAAAATATGTGCCTATACCCTCTGAAAAGTTACTTCAAAATTATTTTTGCGGATGAAAATTAGGTGAATCAAAGATTTATGTTTATTGAGGCTGCCTCGTGAAGTTATTTTGCTTTGTTGTAGGTATTGTGCTTGATTCTGGAGATGGTGTCAGTCACACAGTCCCCATCTACGAGGGATATGCACTTCCACATGCTATCCTACGTCTTGATCTTGCTGGCCGTGACCTGACTGATGCCCTCATGAAAATTTTGACTGAGCGTGGTTATTCATTCACCACCTCAGCTGAGCGTGAAATTGTGAGAGACATGAAGGAAAAGTTGGCGTACATTGCCCTTGACTATGAGCAAGAATTGGAAACCTCAAAGACCAGCTCTTCAGTTGAGAAGAGTTACGAGTTACCTGATGGTCAGGTGATCACCATCGGCAACGAGCGTTTTCGATGCCCAGAAGTGCTTTTCCAGCCATCCATGATCGGTATGGAAGCTGCTGGTATTCATGAAACCACATACAATTCCATCATGAAATGTGATGTTGACATCAGGAAAGATTTGTATGGAAACATTGTGCTCAGTGGTGGTTCAACCATGTTCCCTGGCATTGCTGATAGAATGAGCAAGGAGATCGCAGCGTTGGCCCCGAGCAGCATGAAGATTAAGGTGGTTGCACCGCCTGAAAGGAAGTACAGTGTGTGGATTGGAGGTTCCATCTTGGCATCCTTGAGCACTTTCCAGCAGGTGAGTTTATTATTATATTCAAAGCGTTTTCCTGCTTAGATGTAGAATCCTCTGACTTGATATTTGGCTTGCTTGTATGCAGATGTGGATTGCCAAGGCTGAGTATGATGAGTCTGGTCCTTCAATTGTCCACAGGAAGTGCTTCTAATCACAAGCAAACACTTGTAAGCCTGAGAATGAAATTGCTGCTTGAATTTCCCTTGGTTCAACACTGAATTTCCAATTTTGCTTTCTTTTTGTACCTTCTCTTATCATAATGTATGGTCAACCTTTAATGGAAGGAGTGCTAGCTGGTCTTTTTGTTAATCATTCAGTTATCACTTGTAAGCCTTTTGGTACTAAGTCAATTATGTTTCGTTTCATTCCTTATTATATTGTGATCGGTGAGGAAATTTGAATAATTATCCCACTTACAAACATGTTATCCCACTTTCAAACATGTTTGTCTCCCAAAGTTCTGGTGAATGCATTTGCTTGGCTGCATAGAATGTGTTTGGGCTCAGTTTGCTGATCGATGCCCAGAGGATCCATGAAATTTATTGATTTTTAATTGGGTCAGGTCAGTTCAATTGGGGAGTACTAGTGGGATTTAGCAGCGTTCTATTATGTTAAATTGCAAGTTTAGTTATTAAATTTTTTGGTTAAATTACAAATTTAGTTATTAATTTTTGTTTAACTCATATCTTCCGTTTTAAATAGATCTTTAAATGCTCCATTTATATCAAATAGGTCAATAAATTTTTAAAAGAAAAGAAGGTAAGTAAATTCTTAAAATTTTAATTTTATATATAAAAAACCATAACTTATGAAAGTCTTCAAATATATGTGTAAACTTTAGAGATTTTATTAGACATTTTCTAAAGTTAAAATGATCCAATAACGACCAACTGGATTTATAATTTAATTTAATTTAATTGGTAACAACGATAAACCATTCAAATTAAGATCTTATAATTTAAATCAAATCATTTTATTCTATGCCATAATAATATATGTTTTCAAAATTATAAGTGAGTTTTAGAGTAATTACTTGAAAAGAAACCTTTTTTTTATCCATAAGAAACAACCTAAATTGAAAATATGACAGGAAATTAAATCATAACAAATTTAAACCATATATTAAATTAGTGTACGATGTAATTGTTACAAATTTAAAAATATGGAACCAAAAGTCCAAAAATTAATGTTTATTTAATTAAAGTTTAATGATAATATTTTGGTCTTTTATTTTAATTTTTATAAAAAATTAAACTTGTAAATACTATTCTTAATTAAGCTTTAAAAACTAAACAAAAAAAAAGTTATTTTTGTTTTTAAAATTTACATAAGAATTCAAATATATTAAAAAAAAAAAGATAAAATCAATTAAAAACGACGTAAAAAAAATTCTACGGTCTTAGTTCTTGAATTTTAATATGTTTTATTAATTTTTCATATTCTAAAATTTGTAACAATTTAATCTTTACTCTAAAGAAAATCAAATTAAATATTGAATAGTTTTTGTAAAATTAAATCGTTAAAAAATCACAATATTTTACGCATAACTAAATTGTTTGTTAATTTGATCAAAATTTAAGAACCAAAAATGTTCTTTTTACTATATTTTATTTTATTAATTCTTTTTCGGTTCAATCTCAAGGAGATGGAGGTGGGTTGTGTATTGGTGGCGGTATCATGATCCTGCCATATGCTTCCCGCGTAAACGAAGCGCGCATAACAATCCCAAATCCAAATTGGGTCTTCTCTCTTGAGCAGATCATGAACCCTAGCCGCCGATGACTTGATTGAGATTCTTAATTGTTTCCATTTTGTTGCCCTAATTCAGAAATATACGATTTGTTCATCTTGCGGAGAATCTGAATCTGGGACTGAGAAACAATGGGCAGAATCGTTGTAGCCACTATCGTGAGTTTGTGGGTGGTTCCGATCTCCATCCTCGTCAACCGCATTGTTCCCGATCCTTATATGGTACGTAAAAGATAATTTCTAAATGTTTTCGTCAAATTCATTTCGATTTTCTGTAAAATTCGAGCTGTTCCTTCACAATTGCATTTTCTTAGTACAATTAGTTGGAAAACTAACGATAATGATCCTGAATGATGTTTAAGGACGAGATATTTCATATACCTCAAGCTCAGCAATACTGCCATGGGAACTTCAGAAGTTGGGATCCCATGATTACAACTCCTCCTGGACTGTATGTTTGTAACTCTATTCTTTAATTCCAAGAGTTTCTGTTCCAATTTTGGATTATAGCCAATCGCTCAATTTTCCTATTTTCCTGCGAGGATAAATTAGTATCTCTGTCTCTTATCATGGTAGTATAACTAGGGTTATTGACAGAGTTTTGGTTGTAATCATGATACCTGTTTTCGCAAGATTGTTACTACATGGAATCCAAAAATTTTGCAGGTACTATCTTTCACTCGCCCATGTTGCTTCTCTGTTTCCAGCCACTCTCTTTACTCAAGCAGCACCATCATTTTCTGAAGCCTGTTCCGTTCGGATTCTCCGTTCAACCAATGGGATTTTGGCAGTTTTGTGCAGTGTTCTTGTGTATGAGATAATCTCCCATTTAAGGCCAAATCTTGATGATAAGAAGGCAACAACTTATGCTGTGATTTTGTCACTTTACCCACTTCATTGGTTCTTCACTTTTCTTTATTACACTGATGTTGCATCACTTACAGCAGTCCTTGCTATGTACTTAGCATGCTTGAAGAAGAATTACTGGTCGAGTGCCTTGGTAAAGAGCTTTCTAATACTCTTCCATATAGTTTCTTAAGTTCTCTTGCAATATGAAATTGATTAAACGAGAACGAAGTTGGAGAAAAAAGAAAAAAATCCCTTTATTCTGGAAGTACATATATTTTTATGATGAAATATTTCCTCTGATTGGTTTATGAGTTCCTTAGACAGGCAGTTTATTGTGATTTGTTCTAATTCATAAAATGAAATATTTGCTATTTTCTGTGAAAAAGTGTAAAAAAATTGCATTTTTTCTTGAAATTTCTCAGTTCATTTCTGCAATCTTTTATCCTTCTGACAACTTAGTTTCATCCCTTCATACAGTTTGGTATCTTTGCAGTTGTCATTCGACAAACAAATATTATATGGATGCTTTTTGTAGCATGCTCTGCGGTTATTGATACTACTCTGACTTGCCACGATCATAATATACAAATGCATGAGAATGATGTAATGGTGGAGGAAAGTAATCCTTTGAATGCTAAAGGAAGTCCCATTTCTAGAGCAAACTTGCGAAAGAGAAAGTTTAATTCCACAAAGGATGCTGGCAAACAATTTCCACATAGCACAAGATCTTCATCGATAGACCAGAAATCAGGTATTATTTCACAGTTTTTAATCTGTTTCCATAAAATTTGACTCACAAAGTCGTTTTATGGTATGGTTCATTTGCAGAAGTCGCTAGCTGAAGTTTCTTTTTCGTCGCAAATATATATTTTAAACAGCAACTCACACTTTTTTTGTTCTTTTGCCCCTCCGAGTTACTTCGATATTTCTGTTGATCATTCCTATGTCTCTGTTGGGCATTCTGTTTCAGGTTTAATGGATGAGATCAGAGACATGATATTGACCATTTGGCGTATGAAATTTAAGCTTTTGGTTTCATTTTGCCCCTTTGTAATTGTGCTTATGGCGTTTGTTGCTTTTGTTCGTTGGAACGGAAGTATAGTTCTTGGTAATTATCATAGCGACGCCCTACTTTTATTTGCACCGAGTATCACTGATTATTTATTATAATTTCTATTCAGAAATAAACTGATTGTCATTACATTTCTCAAAATGCAGGTGCAAAGGAAGCGCATGCAGTCTCTCTACATTTTGCACAGATTATGTATTTTGGTCTTTTTTCTGCTCTAATTATGGCTCCAATGCACTGCAATCCAAGTCAAGTCATAGATTTGTTTCACTCACTCTGGAAAGGCAGGCCTCTTAGTTTCTTGCAAGTTTTCATTGCTCTTCTTGCTGGCTTCATCTTCGTACACTATTTCAGGTCAGTTCGGGTTCCGAAACAAGTTAGCATATCACTGGAGAGATTAGATTTCTCATATTGCATGGTACAATATCTGAAACTATTAAGCAAATAACTATAATTACTTCAATAAAAGGGGTACTGCCTTTTGCCCCCAAGGGTGACCCTGTTGGATAAGGCATGCGGTCTCTAAGTAACACATACCTAGTGATTGCATGCTCTAACAAGAAAAACCCTTGATGTTTTTAAAGTTTAGGCATTGGGAGGGGCAGGGCTTGTAAAAGGAGATGAGTACTGCTTTTTGTTCTTGAATTGATCAACAATAAGTTATCACTTTTCTATTTGATTCTATCACTTATTATTTTGTAACGGCCCAAGCCCACCACTAGCAGATATTGTCCTCTTTGGACTTTCCCTTTCGGGCTTCCCCTCAAGGTTTTTAAAACACGTCTGCTAGGGAGAGCTTTCCACACCCTTATAAAGAATATTTCGTTCTCCTCCCCAACCGATGCAGGATCTCACATATTTAGTGTGTTGCAGCATCTCTCACCCGTATCTTCTAGCTGACAATCGGCATTACCCCTTCTACCTTTGGCGTAAAGTTATCAACGTGCATTGGTCGTCGAAGTATCTTCTCGTTTCAGCATATATTTATTCATGGTTTTCCATCTTCAACATATTAGGTAAGTGGCTTAGTTTCTTCTAGTCTCTAGCAATGCATTGAATCCTGTAAACATCTCTCATAGACAAAGATTTCCAATAACATAATAACTCTATTGTACCTGTTTGTCCTGATTGAATTTTGTTCTGGTAGGGAAATCCAAGAGGAAAATCTGGATACTGGCATATTTCTTAGCCACTGCTGCGGTTCTTGTTCCTGCTCCATTAATTGAATTCAGATACTTCACAACGCCATTTTTCTTCTTGATACTCAATTCTCAGTTGAATGGTAGACTAAATTGGCTTATGATTGCAGTTGTTTACATAGCTTTGGATGCCTTCACAATGTTCATGTTCCTGTTTCGTCCATTTTACTGGGAAAATGAAACTGGAAAGCAGAGGTTCTTATGGTAGTATAGATTAAATAGTTCAAAATGGCAGAAGGAGGATAGTACTGACTTTGTAGTGTTACTGTTTGTTTTATATGAAAATTAGAGTTTAAATCTTTAGACATTTCTCCTCCTCCTTCCTTTACTTGATAATTGTTTGTACATTTATTTTGCAGGATTATATCATGCAAATATGTAACTCTTAAGCATGCTTACTGCTAGAGATCAGCTGATTCAGAGTACTCGTCTTGAATTTGAATTTCTCTGAATTTTTTTAATAAGTTAAATTAACTTTAGGACCGTCTTAAATTCGTGACAAACACTTAGAACTTTAAAAAGTGTCTGATAGTTCTCTCAAAATAGGTTTTTTAACTTTGAAATTTGTTGTGCTTGACAAGTCTGGTTTGATAGGTCTCTCAATTTCAATAGGTACCGAATAGGTTTTTTTTTTAACTATGTTGTTCAAAGTGTTCTTAGATTTTTTAGTTTTGTCGGGTAAATTTTTAAACTTATAATTTTGTGTTCAATAGGTCCATTCTAAGTTTTAAAAAATTTCATAAAATATTCAAAACTAAATTCTTAATTTATCCTCTTGTTTATGTAAAAAATTTCCAAGTTTGGCAAGCTCATCTTTCATTGCAAAATTTAACACTTTTTGAATTTAATTTTTAACGCGTATTTGAGTAACATTTTTTTTAACGGCCCTTGTGGTAAAGAGCAGTATTATATATATTTCGAATGTAGTTTTAAAAATTTAGTGTGATATAGTAGTTGATGGCGACTATCAGCCATTCTTATCTAAGTCGTGCTCGACAGACTTGAGTTATAAACTACACGAATTCAAAAGTCCCCAGTTAGTAGTATTCTCGCTTTTCCAAGGACTAGTGATCCATGTAAACAATTTTGTGCCTAATCTAGCTGAAACTTTTGTACAAAATGTATTATGACGAGTCCTTCTCTTTCAGTTGATCAAAGCACGTGGCTACGAACCACAATGTCAAAACTAAGTGGTGGTTGTTTTTCTCTGGCTTATCGAACCAGCGTATGCACATTCCTCCTTTGGGGGCTGTTCTCCTTTGTCAACACTATTAAAGTCGAAGGTGAAGCATACCCGAAAGCTCTAAGAAATGCATGGAAAAATATTTTATTTTATTTCAGTTAGTTGATCCATACTATAGTTATTTATTTTATCTAAATTACTGTGATACTATAGAACACAATTAATTAATTTAAGAAAAGAAAAGTATATATCAATTATTACTAATCTATTAATATATAATTTATATACTATTTGTTAAAAATAGAAAACAAAAAATTATTAACAACCACAGTCAGCTTTTGTGTTCGTCGTGTACAAAAATTGCGCGCGTTATTCCGCCGGCAAAAGGAAAAAGGAAGGGAGGGAAAGAACTTTCTGCTATACATATTAATAACATAAAATCATCGAATTCAGGTATGTCAATTCCTGGTCAGTGCGAGTACGTTCATCGAATTCGTTGCCAGTGCCGCAGTTGGTTAATTTTACACTCTTAATTTCATCCATTTTCCATTTGTTCGAGTATAATTTGCTGCTAGGATTCTTAATTGTTGTGCCCGTTCGACCTCCAATGGCGATCTCTGGGTTTCGAGCTCTTCTAAGGTGGGGCAAATGGTCGAAGAAAGAGTGGGCGATTGCAGTCATCTCTTTCGCTTTCATCGTTTCTGTTTTTTCTTTCCTCTCCGACTCTTGGCATGCTGAAGACGCTGGCATCAACAACACTTTCGAACCCAATCCCGCCAATGACCCTGATTTGGTTGATCTATCTCTGCTACAGAATGCCAAAGCAAAAGGCGCTTGTACGCTGTTCAATTTCTCTTCTCTATCTTCTTCGATTTGTTTTCATGCTTACGTTTAGGTTTCGATATTTGCAGTATGTCTTGATGGGAGTTTGCCTGGATACCATTTTCAGAAGGGGTTCGGATCTGGTAATAGGAACTGGGTGCTTCACATTGAGGTTAATGTTCATTACTTGATTAGGAGGCTGACTTTCCGTATTTTCTTTTAGCGTTGACATTGAGTCTGATTAATTTCTGGGAGTATTAGGGTGGAGGTTGGTGCAATTCGGTCTCGTCCTGTTCTTCGCGTAAAATGACCCCGTTAGGTTCGTCAGCCTACATGGATCGCCGTGTTCGTTTCTCTGGAATTTTAAGTAGTGATGCATCCAAAAATCCTGGTACATTTCGTCCATTACTAGTTTCTGTTGCCTGTAGTACTCTATTGATCAGTTTATCTGGCCTTGTTTTTATTCCATTTACTCGAATATCACTAAACTTGAGTCTAAACATCATGTTGCTTCGTTGAAACATATTGATTCAATGACTTCTTATGCATATGATATTGTCATACTCATCTTAATTGATTATGTCAAAACCATTATTATTGTTTTTCTTTTTAAAATTTTGAAAATAGACCGTTATTGTTACTAGTTAGCTTGTACTGAGCGTACCAGTTAGAGGTGGTGAAGTTTATAAGGGCGCAAATTATCTGAAAATACTGAAAAGCCACATAATAGCTTTAGAAGTTTAGACCAGGGTTGTGAGATACCACATCAGTCGGAGAGGGGAACAAAACATTCTTTATTGTGAAAATCTCTCCCTAGTAGACGCGTTTTAAAAACCTTGAGGGGAAACCTGAAAGGGAAAGCTCAAAGAAGACAATATCTGCTATCGGTGGACTTGGGTTGTTACAAATGGTATTAGAGCCAGACATCGGGCGGTGTGCCAATGAGGATGCTGGGGGGGTGGATTTTGAGACGTTTTAAAAAACTTGAAGGGAAAGCCCAAAGAGGACAATATCTGCTAGCGGTGGGCTTAGGTTGTTACAATGGAAGGGGGATGGATTGTGAGACGTTTTAAAAACCTAGAGGGGAAACTCGAAAGGGAAAAGCCCAAAGAGGATAATATTTGCTAGTGGTGAGCTTGAGCTGTTACAATAGTGCACTGTCAAATGCCAGCCTTGAAGATGGATTGGTCATCACCATTGTAGCCCGAAATTTTTTTTATCTTTTATTTTTTATTTTGAAGTTATGATGCTCTTTGAAGATGGTGAAAATGTTGTGCACTGTATGCGTGCAATAATCTCTGGTTGGCACTTGTAGTATTTGATAACATGTTACTAATTTTTAGTTTGATTCAATCTGTCTTCAGATTTCTATAATTGGAACAAGATCAAGATACGTTACTGTGATGGAGCATCGTTTGCAAGCCATCCTGAGGGTGAAACAAAGGTACAACATTTCTCAAGTACTTTACCTGGTAAATGTCTTTTCATAAGCATTAAAAAATTTGCACTGGAATAAACTTGCTTAAGATAAGTCGTAATTTATTTGGTTCGATGCACATATGTCTTACTAACAAATCAGGAACCAAATTTTGTGCATTTCTAAATACGTCAACCATTTTCTCATTAATCTTATGTGTTCCCTTCTTCATATGGACTTTTATCTAACAAGAAAAGTAATAATAGTTTACGTTTTCCAATAACTTTGTAAAACTTCAACCTGGAAATTTGCTTTTGTGGATTCAATAACTATATTCATGTTTGTCCTTGCAATAGAATGGGAATAGACTTTATTTCAGAGGACAGCTCATCTGGGAAGCGCTTATGGATGAACTCTTATCTGTTGGCTTGTCAAACGCAAGGCAGGTGGGCATGTGGTGATGAAATTTACAATGTCTTCCTCTGAGATCTACATCCACAACATCTGGTTAATGATATATTCTCTGCATCTTAAAATGGGCCATTTTATATGTCCACCAACTTGACATCTATCCACTCCAGGCTCTTCTCTCAGGGTGCTCTGCTGGGGGATTGGCTACCCTTATACATTGTGATGACTTCAGAGAGCTTCTGCCGAAGGATGCAACTGTCAAATGTCTAGCTGATGCTGGATTTTTCCTTGACGAGTATGATTTTCTCTTAACATACTACTCTGCACGTGAATAATCTTTTAGTTTTCCTCACGTATTTCTGCCGTAGCCTTTAGGAACGTATTTTGCAGTCTAATGCAAACTATTTTGGGGTTCATATCAGCACCTTCATTTTTAAGTGCTATGTTGTGGGAAGCACAATTATTAGAAAATTGGAGAGTATATCTTGATATTTTATTGTTCTTGTATGAATGCCGATCTGTGATGTTTATCTTAATTTTGCGACTACTGTTTCTTTCTTTGTCATTGCTTAATTATTTAAAATTACAAAAAGTTGTGCCGATTGGTATCCATTTTTGCTCCTCCATTTCAGGAAAGATGTTTGGGGAAATCATACTATGAGATCTTTCTATCACGATGTTTTCAACCTTCAGGTCTTACTCTGGCCCTCATTTGTTCATTTATAAAGCTAGTTATTGGATGGTATAAAACATTATGACTTTATTTGAAACGAACCCCGTAAATTCATTTGGGTATTTCTATTTTATAGTTTGTAGACAATGGATGAGTTTTTCTCTGAATTTTTCTTGGACTCTTTGAATAAGGCACCCTAATGGTGAAGGCAGAATTTATACTAGCAGGCTGTCTAATAACAGTTGCAGTTTGCAGCTAATAACTAATACTAAATCCAAATAGATCTATCAACTAACCAACCACGTCTGTACATCAACTATACTGGGGGCATATCACATGACCAGTTGGATCCATAGCTTAATCCTACCATATTACTAGCTTGATTTAGGATGACATCATGCATGCCATTTCGTCAGTCTCTATTGGAGTTGGCTACAATCACTAGTATTACGTTCCTTAAGGTTAAACTTAGATGCTTCCAAATTTACTGGAGTCGTAGCCGCTTGGTTCATATACTAGGTTACGATTGTGTACCAATTTACTCTCTTTGGTAGATTTATTTGCTTGATATTTAGTTTTATATAAATAGTGTTTGTTTGAAATATATCACTTATTTTAATAATGGTAGGATTTAGTATGACGAAAAAGAAAATCCAACATGAGCATAGTTTAGCGGTTAATGTTTCTTTATTTCTTCTAAGAGGTTGTAGGTTCGAAACCTCATTTTCCATGTGGTGTAATATGCTAAAAAAATATGACATAGAAGAACATGTTACTTGGTGAATTCTGCATTTGATCAATAGAATTATATTTCTTATTTTTGGTTAGAAAATTTAATGAATGAGCGAGGGCCATTGATTGTTAAATGCCCTCTCTCATAGATAAACCTAGCTAGACGCATAGACCATGTAAATGCTTAAACAATGTTACCTTGTATGATCTTCAGGCGTGTATTTTTTATATTGTTTTTACTAAGTTTAACCATGAAATTGAAATGGTTGATTTTCATACTTGAATACACCAGCTGAATCAAATACATCAAATTAATATTACTGATGCACGTAGATGATTAGAAACTTAATCGTATAGAAAAAATTATATCATTTATGAACCTGGCGTATGAACCTTCTCAAAAGAATTAAATTAAGATTTACTGAATGTATTCAGATTTATATTTAAAAAATCGAGCTTTCTTATCATCATTCATTCATCTCAATGAAAGTTCGCTCGTCATAAAAATATATAAGAAAATCTAATCAACAAATACACCTATAAATATACTTTATCTCCTGTGATAAATTCTAGGTCATTAATTTAACATACATATGTATTTTATTTTCTACTAAAATAAATAAGAAAATTGATGAATTTCGGCTTACTCTAAATGTTTGTACTTTTTACGTGTCATTGTGCCTTCAGAACACTGCTAAAAGCTTACCCAAGGATTGTACAGCAACAGAGGAGCCATCTAAGGTAGGATTTGTTTTACTGATGGTGAAACCTTTCAACGGGATCATTCTCAACTAATCTTGGCTCACTATTAGACAATGGTATTAGAGTAACCACCAGATACAACAATATTGATTCTAGAGTAATGAAGTTGAAGTCTCTTTCTTGATATGTAATGTTAGCCTCCAGCCTTAATCATCTGTTTTGAGTTGCAATGACAGTGTCTCTTTCCTCAAGAAATTATCAAACATATCAACACCCCGTTGTTTCTTGTCAACCCAGCTTATGATTTTTGGCAGGTAATTATTTCTTACGATACCCCAACTCCACTCTAATATCTAATTTTGTTGCATATAATTTCTGATATCGAGTGCATGGCTATTAGATACAAAATGTCTTGGTACCGAATCCATTATATGCTGCTGGCGCTTGGGAGAAATGTAGGCTTAATATTCATAAATGTGATCATGCTCAGCTTGAAATTCTTCAAGGTATCATATTTTGCCACCCTTGAATCTGTGACTCTTTTGTTTTTTGCGCCCACTTCAAGATAAGGGTAGGATTTCAATGATCTTTGTTAACAATTACATAGAATTTCAGTGATCTTCGTTAACCAATACATTCTTGTGATAGCATTTGCGATCTGAAATTACTGTGGATTGTATACATTCCTCATCGTGAGAAGTGAGAACCCTTATCAATAAGTCAGCATTTGCATAGCTAAGATCACAGAGAAATTATTCACATGCAGTAGATGAATCTCTGAGTTATCTTTACGCATACTCCACAGAATAAGGCCAGTTAGATTTAGTTTATCCTTCATAATTCTCTCTTTAGGTATGATTTTCTTGTTAGAAAGGTTATAAAGAAGCAGCACTTGAGGAACAACTGTGTAGTTTTTTTATTGTTCTTATTGGGAAATGTAATTCTGGAATATGTCTTGATTAAAAAAAAAAAAATTATCTGGTGAATTCAGGATCGAAAAACAATTTTGTTTATTTTTGTTCAGGGTTCCGGGACTCTTTGCTGAAGGCACTGAAGGACTTCAAGCACAGCAAGGAAGGAGGGCTTTTCATAAATTCTTGCTTCATCCATTGCCAAACATGGATGTCTGAGACATGGCATTCCCCCAATTCTCCAAGGATAAATAAGAAGGTAGGGAATTGATTTTTGAATTGCATAACTGAAAATATGAAGTATTAGGTTGTCGTTCCCATTATATGTTTTTATTTTCGTGATTGCTGATTCCATTTGAGAATATGCTTCTTAAACATTCTTAGCAAGGAATTAAAAGGGAGATTTAATCTTTCCACAAATTTTTATTATTGTCAAGAACTCATTAATGAAATGTTTGTCGTTGTGCTTGTGAGAACTAATGTGTAGATGTCATAAAAGTGTGCTAGATAAATCTCTATCCTTCTGTATGAACTGATTGTGTCCTTGCATACAGACTATAGCAGAGGCCGTTGGTGATTGGTACTTCAAACGAAATTCAGTGAAGTTAATTGACTGCCCTTTTCCATGCAATCCTACCTGCATTCATATGGATTTCAGCTGAGTTTAATGGATATTGGAATTTAGGCAGCCTTTTCTGTTGTCACTCATTTGCAATGTCTTTGGTTGGGGATAAACATCTTTATCCATGTCAAAGGCTGGTCTCCAGAAGCAGAAACAGAGGTATTATACATGATAATTTTCATAGGGAAGATTTTAGTTCGCTGTTTCTGAAAGCTAAAAACCATGTCTATAAAAGCATAGGACTCTTGGTTTTTCCGGGGTCCTAATGCTTACTTCATCCTTGCCTTTTCTTTAGAACATTGATCGCTTCCAACAAGGTATTTTTTTTATTTGTTTTAGAATCTTTAGATTACAGTCCTCTAGTGTTCTTTATTTCTTTGCTTTTTTAGTTGATAGGCTCTCTCCTCCACGTTTTGTACATTATCTTAAAAGTTATTTCGCACCACCAAATATGAATATTGTAACTTGATAACTTGACCTGTATTATCATTTCTTTGTAGGCCTTGATTTTATTAGATTCTTACGTGCTTTGAGTCAGCCATAAATGCAAGTGGGTTTTGAATGCCTGATTATTTTGAAAACGAATTTGCATCCACTATCCTTTATTTTATATTATGGCCTCGGCTTTTGTTTTTGTATCGCTTATTTTCTTTCGGTGGGATTCAAATTGGAAATCCACCTACAACATTATCATTTTCCATCGGAGGTAAAAGTCAAAAGAAATGTGCTGGTCCTCCTTTCCATGGATTATGATAGTAACAGACACCATCATAGACAGGCTTCATATACGATCTGATGTTCTCCATGCCATTCTTCCCCTGTTCAAGCGGATGAGTCTGTCTTGGTTGACAAATTCATCTGACGTCAATTCTCATTATTGACTGGAATTTTCGGACCATTCACTAGTCAATATTTGAACTGCATCATCTCCAGTATAAACTGGAAATTCGGATAGAGATGATCCAGTTTTCCCTAGCTCTCTTGTACCTCAAGGCAATCTTTTTAACCATTGAATGATCGAAAATATGATCAGACACTCAGAGTTCATTCCCTCCTAGTATGTATGCTTAGATCATTTTCAACATCATAGAAATCAATCAACTATTGCCAGTTGAATTCAACAGTAGGATTTCAAGGCCTTCAAACTTCATTAGAATGTGTAGTGGGGTGGGGGAGAAAGTAAATTGGTGTGTTTATCTCCCCATTTTTAATCAGCCAATCCAGCTTCAACATGATGTTCTGAGATGAAGCCAGCTCAAAAGTCGAAAACTCAGTTATTCTTTCAATATTGTATACAATATTCCAGAGCCAAAACCCAGCCCATGATATATTGTCTGCTTAGACCTTGGAAGTTAGAATGAGATTATCTGGTTGTGGGAATAGCTAGAGCTGTTCAAATGAATTTGGACAACGTCACATTAAGATTACCAAAAAAAGTTTAGAATATTAAGATACGACTTAAGTTATCTTATTTATCTGAAATTTTGGAATCAGATTCATCCAATTTCTTGAACTTTGATATTCTTTTTGGGTGATTGGGAAGATAGAATTTCAAGCATCTTTATAGAATTGCCTAAGCCTGGCCTACCACTGTATTCTCTCTACAGCATTTGGCGGGCGGCACTTACACTTGTCTCCCTACTTTTTCGATTGCACATACATACATAAATACATGCATGCATGCATGCATACATTATTGTATTTGGGGGAGAATCTGATCTCTATTCGCTATTTTCAAATTTCAAATACAATTTCAAAATTCAAAAGCTCTTCAATTTAGTTGACTATTTGCGTTGGTTTGGAAAAATGTTTGGTCCAAGGGTTCGAAGTAGGTTTTGTTATTGAAACCTTTTTCTTGTTTTCCTATAGTGATTTCTAAATTATATTAGCTAAATAATATATAAATATCTAGGTCAATGATCTGGGGATTGTAAATTAGTTTCTTTTTATGTTGTAACAAATAAATTTGAAATTTTAATGAATTAGGTTTTGATCTTGATTGATTGATTTTTTTGTTTTTTTGTTTTTTTGTTTTTGCCTCTTTTAAGTTATTGGTTTAGATTAACCTATAATTAGTATAGGTGTTTGCTTAGTCCGGATTATAATTTAATTGTTTGTTTGCATTGACTATTACATCCACAATGATTTTGTGTATAATTGAAATCTTTTATTAATTGTTATATGTTCATCCGTGACGATGTTTAAAATAATCTTATTTCAAGGGATAATCCAAATACATTTATTATGCCTATATCAGTCCGTAAAATAGCTTAAATATACTTTAGGCTATTTTACTAATAATTAAATTGTGTGGTAACCATTTCATTATGGCATACTCAACCCACCAAACCAACAACTCAGCTCGTGCTGGATGCTTTTTCTGGTCTGACCAAGATTTCCATTTCCAAGAATATTTAAAAGGAAAACCTAACACAATATAGGTTTTTCTCTGTTCACAACCAAGTTTAGGAAAAGGGGATTAAGAGGAGAGAGAAAGAGAAAGGCAGATTACTTTTGTCCTTTCTTTTGTTTGAATGGGTTATCGAATTTTGATCCACAGGTCCAATTCCACCCAAGGATTTCTTCTTCTGACTGATCAAAACAAAGTCAAACTCAAAATAGGTTCCTTTTTTTCAAGTTCAGAGTTTGAAGGAACCCTTTTTTTGAAGCATTTTTAGAAGTTCACAAGTGTAAAGGTTAACGATTAGGCATTTCTTCCAGTTTGTATATTGTTTTTTTACCTAATTATTTGTTTTGGGTAGGTAGGTAGGAGGAAGTCAAGACTTCTAGAGAAGAAACTTCTTCTGAAGTCTGCAAAACAAAATTGTTGAAAATTTCCAAACAATTCTGCTTTGGAATGTATTGGTATTGTATGCAAGTTGCAACACACACACACACACACATAGTTGGGGTGAAGACAGGAAACTGAACAACTCTACGCTCTCTGTTAAAAGTTGAACAAGAGAGAGTGATTTGATTGCATGTGTAATGAGAATAGGGAAGAATAAATGAAATAAATGGCAGGATTAATTGCCCAACCTTCTGTTATCTTGATTTCTATAGGCTAGTATCTCTATTTACATCAATGAATGCCAGATTCTCCCTTCGAATGAAATGATGATTACCGAAACGTCGTCGTGATACTTCCTCCGCTCCCCTTGTGGGATGTCGAGCAGCTCATGGAAGTCCATTCCTGCAAGTTTTCCAAATCACTGATTACTAAAGTTCACACTCCAACACTCCAACTTATATCTGTTAGTTCTTTTTATCTTCCTATAATGTTGACTGATGAGGAGCTTACCGTATTTTTTCGCTGCTCGGAACAGTACTTCTTCAATTAGATGTTGAGCAGGATCTCCTTCTGGAAAAGCAGCAATGAAGGACTCTACTTGAGAAACAGCTTCTTCGTTGGTGAAGTACTGGTAGAGTCCATCAGATGATAGTATCAAAAATCTGTCTGTTGGGCTGAGTTTGTAATGGCAGAGCGTTGGATCACAGGTGATGTAAGGTGAATTTCCCACATAGTCTATTCTGAACATCTCTAGCAGTGCATCATTCCACTTTGGCTGCAAAACACAGCCGATCAGCTCAAAATTCAAATTGTATGCAACATTCTATTCTGAATTGAATCGACCATTTGCCTTCTAGTTTAGTTTTTTAGTTGAATCTCTTACATTCTAGCTGACTCAAAAGGATTAGAGATGTAGAATAATACCTGTTTGAGAAAGCCAGCTCCAAAAGCCCGAGTAATTTTCAAATAACCTTTCACCCTGTCGTTCATAATTGCTGATGCGTCGTTGGGATGAGCCTTCTTGATCCTCTGGACTTCCTGATATTCAAGTTTTCTCTCATAAGTTCTTGTGACCACAGAGAAAATGGACATGAAAAAATGCAGTCTTGTATGGGAAATGAGTGATATAGACAAGAACATTACCTCCTCTGTGTAGGTGCTGTGGTCCATTGTAAGCTGATGGGAAGCTAAGGTCGTTAATCTTTCAAACTCCACACCATTAGAGGATTCTAATACTCGTAGTGTTCCTTCATTGATTCTCTCCAAGTCTCTGTACTGCTTTCCAATCCCGAAATCCGGTTCGAGCTGCTGCGCTACAATAGCACGGCTGTCTCCGACATTCATCAAGTACACATCTTCTCCTCTCATCAACATGACCAAAACACAAGAACCCATAAGAGCTAGCTCAGGGTTTCTTGTAACCATCTTGTCTGCATTCTGTAGATATGCGTCCTCTGTTTTTCTCAATGCTTGAGACAGAGCATTTAACACTTCAGAATGATTGATTGCTGTTGATTCATCCCATATTTGGTGATGATGATCTAATTGTTTATTGTTCATCTTCCCGTCGAATTCTAATCTTTCCCTTTCCCATTCACATTTCCAAGTCTTGGGATTCTGATCAGCCCTCTTCATCAGCTGACTCGTCCTGTAGTTTGTATTATAAACTCTCTCTCTTTTCCTCACCGATTCAGCCTCCAAATTCACCATCTTATTTCCCGCAGGGAAATTCTCTGTAGATTCATGATTTTTCAGGTGGGTTGTTCCATCTTCCTCCTCAATTGAAGCAGAGTTCGATGAGTTCACGGAAGACGAAGTTGCAGTTGAATCAAACTTATCATTCCAAATTAAACCCTTGAGTTCTTTTAGAACAGCAGCATAGAGATTAGCGAGTAAGTAATCAGGAGCATCAGGGCCGTTGAATCCGTCGTAAATTCCGACGAAAACCCAACCATTGTCCTCGGAAATCACCACATGAACTCTGTCCTCACCGGCCTTCCCCTGTGCCCACTGTACGCTCTGACCGCCGAGAAAGTAATCGCCGTCGTCTTCCGGCGCCAAGCTCGCATGGCTGCTCAAATGGACACTGCTTTGAGTCTGAGTAGCTGCAGCATTTTCGTTGTGTTTGTATGATTCCGATTCTCTCACTTTCGAACTCACAGCCTTTTGGTTTCTAGAAATGGTTTTGGATATGGCTTTCTTCAGAATCCGAATGAGACTTCTTCTTTTCGATTTGGGTTGTCTATCTCCAACGCCGCTGTGAGAGAAGCTCCGCCGTAATTTCTCGGGTCCAACGCCGCTCTTTTCAATCGGGCCGGAACAAACCCCACGATCAATAGGACCCGATTCGTTCCGGCTCGCCAAGGGTCCAGATAAAAACCCTCTCTCAATCGGACCCGAATAAGGGAATCCACCGGAATTTCCCGACACCGAGTGGCGAGGCACCGGCTGCAACGGCACGGAGGCGAAGGAATTCGAGCAATCAAAAGCAGCAGCCCGATCAAACGTGGTGCTGTAAGGATAGAGATCAACAAGAGAAGTGGAGAGCGGCGTTGAGACGTTGGCGCTTACAGAAGCGCCGGAAATCGACCGAAAAATGGTGGTTGCCGGAGAGATGTACTCGTCGGAGAAATCTTTAGAAGAGGAGATAGTATGTGGGTCGGGTGGGAGATAATAGAAGGAGTGGCCGAAACCGCCATCATGAGGGTCGACAATAATGTCGGCGGGATCATACCGGCGGGAGATATCGCCGTCGCCGGCGAAACAGCGGCCAATTTTCCCAATTCGATTTCCCATATGAAAAAAGAAAAAAAAAAAGAAAGAAAAAAAAAAAGAAGAAGAGTTCAAACAAAGAGAATTTTATCTTTTCTCTACTGTTTGATTTGATTGATCATAGCATAATACTCTCTCTTGAGTGTGAGTGCGCGTGAAAGAGAAAGAAGATAGCTCAGAAATTTTTTATGAGAGAAATGGAATTAAGAGAGAGAGAGAGAGAAAGGAGTTGACTTTCAGAAATGGGCTTTGTTTGTTTGTTGCTTTTTTAATCTCCTTTTCTCTCTCTCTCTCTCTCTCTCAAAACTGCTTAGTGCTTTTATTATTATTATCATTATTGTTATTTTTTTGTATTTATTAGGCCGTTGACTCTGCGTTAAATAAAAAGCAAAACAAAGTGGAGAATTTCACAATTTTTAATTAAATAAATGGTTTATTATTATTTTCTCTATTTTTCCTCCTTTAAAAAAAATAATAATAAAAAGAAAAAGAAAAATTTCTATTAATATAACTTCTTGTACGTTCTTGGTAAAACCCAAATGTCAAATGCTTGAAATCTCCTAATAAATAATTAAGTAATAAACCAAATATAAATTTTAATTATTTAAAAATTAAATAATCCTTTTTGCCTTTTCAAACATATCTTTCTTTCTCGTCTGATAAATCGGCTGTCCAACACAATGAACGTGGGGAGATGATAGTTCTTCTTCACCCAATCAGCGCTTGCCACGTCATATTATTCATTTTTTTAAACGTTTGATTTGAATTATCTTTTGGAAATGGAAAATGAAATCTTTTGTGTTTTTTTTTTTTTTTTTTCAAGAAAAATCTCTCTAATTTTTTTTGACTTTTTCCGTAATTGACGAGTTGGTATATAAAAGACCAATTTTGAAAGGGCAAGAGTGTAAATAAATTATTTCTTAGACCAAAATCAAATTCGATTTTGTCGATAGAAATCTTAAATTAATTTTGAATTTTCGTAAATACATTAATTTATATCTTATTAAAAAAATATTAGTTTTACACGTGTTTAAAATTATAATTGTATCAATTAAAACTTTAACCGTTTTAAGTGAATTAATTTGTGTGAATTAATTTGTGTTCATGCATCTATTCCGACCGCACATGTGTAGACCGTTTAGACTTTCCGTTTAAAAGTTATAAATTATTTGAATTTAATTTTTATATAAAATTTGGTCAAAGGTACAAATTCTAGGGTTCCCGAAATCCATATTATATTTAAGCAATCGTTTCTTTCGAATATCGGTTTCTAATTTCCAATCACAGATATAATTATTAGTTTATAGTTTTTATTATTTTTTGTTTGAATTTTAGTTCCATTTTATGATTTTAATTTTTCACATGAAAAAAAAAACTTCTCTCTTTGTATTTATATATTTATAGAGAGAGAAAAGGGTAAAACTTGTAAAATGTTCATTTCTATTTCTCAACTAAACATTGTATTGTATTTGAAGAAATTGAGAAGCACTTTTTAGGAAAATGTTTATATTTTATATTTTTCTAATAATTATTTAAGCAACATATTTTTTTAATTGCAATATAACAAACATGATTATATTAACTATAAATATACTATTTTTTTGCTGCTTCAAAGTTGATTAAAAAATAATTTTAAAAGTTATTCCAAAAGTTTTTTTTAAGTACTTTTTCATTTCTTGATTTAAGAAACACTTTCTATAATCATTTAAGAAATTATAATAAATACATTCTACATTATTAATGTTTTTTAAAATGTTTATAGAAAATATTTTGTTTAAAATACATTTTTTAAAAAAAGAAACGGCTTACCTTTTAATGGATCGTTTGAGGCCCACAAACCAAGAAAGGGTTAGAGAAGTTGAGATAACTCAACCCGTAACTATAGATGAGTTGACCCTTGTGCATGGCTCGAGGCTAAGGAGACTGGCCCAATCGAGTGAGTCTATAGTGTCGACCCACGTGGATCGCTCGAGCCAAGGACAAAGTAACCTAGATTTGATCGGGCGAGGCTTAGGAAAACAAGCCCATATGGGTCATCTAGGCAAGGATGAGTTGATTCGTGTGGGATGGGCGAGCCTATGGAGACTAACCCACGTGAGTTAGCCAAGACCTAACCTAAGTCAATCCATGTGGATCGGCCAAGGGCAACAAGACTAACCCATGTGAGTTGGCCAAGCTAAGGATGAGGCGACTCATTTGGGTCAGGCAAGACTACAGATACCGACCCAAATGGGTTGGCCAAGGCCAAGGTCTAACTCGAGTTGACCAGTGTGGAGCGACTAAGGCCTAACTCGAGCCAATCTATGTGGGTTGGTTGGGTCGAGGTTGAGCTGAGTAGTGAAGGTTGGCCAAAACTAAAAGCTACGAAGTTAGAGTCCAGTATGACAGCTCTTTCGATAGAGTAAATATTTCTAAAATACTAGTAAGATTTTAGTCATTTATTACAATGACGATTCCTTTATCACTCTATAAGTAAACGAGTTAGTAAGATCGAGAGTACATAAAAAAATATTCACATATTACTCTCTAAACTTATTGTCAACTTGATTTCTAACTTGAACATCAAAGTGGAGGTAGTTTAGCATACCTTGTCGTTTATCGTTTTTGTCTCGCAGATATATTTTAATTTTCGATAATATAAATTCAACATTCAAATTATCTACTTATCTAAAATATGATATTAAATAGGTGTGAATAGTCGAATTTCATTAGAACAAATTTAAATTAAATAAAATATTTTATAAATGCGTTCGTATGACTTACATTTTTGGGTTAAGTTATAATAATAAAAAAAATAGTTATTTAGAAGGGTTATTTTTATTAATTACTTATATAAGTTTTTTTTTTTTGTATTATCTACTTCTCATGATTTTCTTTATAAAAAAATACAAAATTAATTTTTTTTCCTATTTTTAAGAATTTCTTTTAAAAATAACTTTTAAATTAATTTAAACTTTCAATAGTCTATTTATTAATGATTTTTTTAAATAAAATCATTAAATACACTTTAAATTATTGAAAGGTGCTTATAAAAAATGATTTTGTTTAGTAAATATATTTTTTTTAAGTTATTCCAAAAGCATTATTTACCTTATTGATAGAAATTGTCTATAAATATAAATACATTATTCGGAGTAATGGTTGCCAAGCTAAATTCAAGAGATAGGCAAGTAGCCTAAGTCTATTGAGTTAACTAAGGTTCAGTAGACACGATTCCAATGAGACTTGAAACTTAATATGTAAATGGTATAAGAGAAGAATTTACTCGACCTTGACCATAAGGCAGACTCTAAAGGGGTCGACTTAATTTTGAACCTCAAGGGAACGACTAGGCCATGAAGGGCCAACTCGATTTTAAGGTTGGCTCCATAAGGTTGGGTAGGCCATGAGGTTGAGATTTGATTTAATTGAAGTTCAATGAAAAATACTTTTCAACTCAAGATTCAATGATCGACATATGTCATCAAAAGGATCTTATAGATAGACTCACCAAAACACGAAAGCTAGAATCTTTTAGAAAATTATTTTTGTTCGAAGAGAGCATAACTATATGGATAAGCTCACACTAACCTGTCAAATTTAGATTCAACTCAAAATTTATCTCGGGAAGTGTCAGAAAAAAAATTCAAATGTAATAATATCGATTACAAATATACCAAGGAAAACGGTGATTGTTTCAAGCACTCTAATAGAATCTCAACTTTCAATTTTGTATTTAATAGATCCTTCCAAATTAAAAATTATAAAAAAAAATTAATTGATTTAATTTTAATCTAATTATATATTTACTAAGTTATAAATTTTAAAATAAGTCTAAATTGAATTTTAAAATTATAACATTAATAATTAAATTTATAATTTAACTTAATAAAGCTTAAAATACTAAAAAGAAAATGGTAAAATAGAAGCCTAAAATGAAAAAATAATTAAAATTTTCATAAAATTGTTCTTTTCAAAGAATAAATTAAAGGAACTGTCATTTTAGTTGGAATAAATATTGGGAGAGAAGCATCAAGAATATAAAGGAAAAAAATTGACACGTGTCGCTATCCCATGAGTCCGTGCACTCTTTCTAACGACTTTCTAAAATTGGAAATTTTATTTTCTCAAAATAAAAGGTTGAGAAAAATATCTTTTGGTCCATCAGTTTTTAATATAATTTTTATTTGGTCTTTAAACCGAATATATTAATATATATTAATTTTAAGTTACAAAATGTTACATTTTTATAATTATTTTTTTTTTAGATTTTATATATATACTTTAGAGTTTTCATAACTCACTCAATAATTTATTTTATATTAATTTATCTCACTAATTTTTCATTATTATTAAAATTAATTAAAAAATTATATGATAATATTTAAACTAAGACTATAAATAATAAGCCTTAATAATAAAAACTCAATAGTAAAAAGCAAGTATTTGTAGGAAAAATGTAACCATTTGAAACTAAAATTAATTAAATTTAAATAACATTTTCAAACCTAAAAATAAAACAAAAATTATGCAATTTTGAGACAAAAAAAAATCACATTTTAAAATAAAAAGTAGATAAAGTTGATGGTTCACTAAAACTCTAATGGTTCATTAAATGGAATAGGCTTTATACCTTTTCATTATTAAAAATAAATTAAAAAATAAAAAGTAGTAGCCTTTTCAACTTTTTACATGTCTTTTCTAAAAGGGTATTAAATTCAAATTAATATAGATCCCTATAAATTTAAATTTTTTTAAAATTAGTTAATTTATTATATTTAAATTTAAATTTTTATATTTTAACTGGTTAGTCTGTGAATTTTAAATAAATTAAAAGTTTAAGGATTAAATTTAAAAGTTAAATAGTGATTATAATAATGTATTTAATGCATTAAGCTTAAATCAAAACATCATATTATAATAATACTAAAAAATTACAATTTTAATTATTAAAAATAAATAGTGGGTATAGAATATTATATATATAAATCGACATAAATATTTCTCTTTCGATCATTGATTCACCAGATACTTTTTCAATATAAAATGCATTAATTGTATTAAATTTAAATGATTGAGAACAAAAATATGGATATTTAATTTATGTCCACTATATGAATATTTTTAATTATATTATTTTTAAATTTTGCATATATTTTGTTATTCATCAATCAAGTCATATAGTCATCTTTCTCTTAAAGCAGCATTAAGTTAAATAAAGAAGTCACAAGGGCTCAAAGCTAGAATTTAGAAAGCAAAGTCAAAGAGAATAAGGCGTCTTTGGCTAGGAGAGATGGAAGCTCGCTTATAACGCTCTAAGGATTTGCCAAGGACAAACCAAGCGAGATCCAATAAGAGGCTGTGGGATGTGGTTGACTTCGATCTGGCTTCTTGACTTCGAAAATACGTAAACTGCTCATTCCATATATTCTTCAGGTGGAGTTGTTGATATGAGCCTTGTTCAACTATGCTCACCATCTCTATCTCCACGTCGTACCCTGTAAAAACCGCATTCCCATACAGATTTTGATTCATATTTCTATTAAACAAAATCTGGTCTTTAAATTAGAAAATGCGTAGTAGCTTCTGCAACTCCCACAAGCGGATAAGAAAATCAGAGCCAAGCAGATCATAATTCCTTCTCCACTCGCATGTCGATGTCTATAAATAATCCATCAAAAAGAGGAAGCGCCTTGACTCGTACACCACCGACCGCTGACCATGTGCCGACATCCCCCGAACCCCCCTTTGTTTTGTGTGCCAGCTACGTCCTATAGGTAGTAATAGGGTAAAGCCGTGGCTGGATTGAATCCTTCGAGATGCTTATACTCGATTTCCTTTTTGAGGATTAACGTCTGCGAGCTATGCTGTAGAGTAAAGTAGAGAAGGGTCAGGTCAATGTGAATTGTGAATTGAGTATCAGGTGAGCTGCTAGCTTTGATTCCAAGTTAGGCTTATCCTGTTTGCTGAATAAGGAGCTTGGGATGTACTATTGGACGATTCAGTGCATAGATCTCCTTCTTTTCACGAAGTGAGCTGCAAGGACGAATTCAAATGGTGTTTTAGAGCCACACCCTACCACGCACGAGAGTTAAGGGGAGAGGGTAAGATAAGAGAAGAGCTTCGGGTTCAGTCCAGAAATTTGACGTCAGAATGATACGATTCAAAGAGTTCATGTTCATTGCCTTGGCAAATCTTCCTGCTGGAAAGGCTGACAATAAGACTGAATCCTTTACCAACTTCTTGGACTCAAAGCCCGGAAACTCCATAAAGATCCATGGAATGAAACTAGCCTGTAACTTCCTAAAACTAAAACAGAGTTCGCATGGAGAAGGAACCTTAACGCCCCTACATGACATATAACAGCTCTATAAAACATATTCATTCAATTACCACATATGAAAGCTCGAGTAGTCCCTCCTATCTCCTCCCTTAGCAAGGAATTCCTCACTACTCTTACCTCAAATCAAAAAGGCATAATTCAAAATCAAGGCTTTCGGAAGGGATCCTTACCACGCCTATAAAAAAGATGTTACTCCAACAGGTTATTAGGGGGAAGAACCTTACAAAGAGACTCCACTAATCCAACTAGATTAGATGAGCTTAACACTACAACTCCATTCCTCGGAACTGTCTCTGAAGAAAGCTCGGCAGGGATTAGCATTGGATCAAAAATCCCACTATTTACTAGCCCCACTTTCACTCTTAGTATTCCTTCCCTTACCTATACTGGCTGTAAACCTGGCACGCGCTATTCTTGTTCCATCCAATTTGAGGACAATCCTGAAAACACTTAGCACCGAAACTATATGCCTTAGCGCTCCTCCAAGAGCAATAACAACCATTCTATATTATGGTACTCTTTATATCCGACTAAATGTAAGACTGCCTTCAATAATCCTTCTTCCTTGCCAGGGGTTGTAGGAAAATGCAAATGCTACACTGGGAACTAGCGCTCTAACTTGCAATTCATGAGCCTATCTTACAATTGTTGAATCACTTTACCTTCTCTTCCTGGTCCTATCGAACCAGACTCTTAACACACCTGAAGTAGGGCATAAAAAACTCCCAAGATCTGATCCCTCCTCACTAACTTTCGACATGCGCTTGAAAAACTTGCTTCCACTTGAGACCCTAGAGATTCTAATTGTACCGAAAGCAAAGGAACCTAAAAACAGCTTTGCCTGGACCACCATCCACCAATAAAAAAAACGTCTACTTCTTGTGTTTACAGCATCGTCGTGTTGCCATCAAATTCTTACGGCTCTTGATGTAAAGGAATTGCTGGGCCTCAGCGAATTGGGAAGCCCTTCTTTCGATTGACTCAGCTACTGATACGGATGTTGGCTACTCACAGACGTTCTCATATCATACAGAATCCACTGCTCTCATAGGTCGGTTCGGATCATCTTCCACCTGAGCATAGACATAGTCAGGAAGTTTTGGCACATGGATCCTCCTTGGGGACATTGATCCAAAGCTAGACCTATAGAATAGGCTTTCAATACTTGATTTTAATAGAAGCTTCACCTATTACAGTATAAATTAATAGAGAATCTGCCCTTGAAAAAAGAGAAGGCCATCAAGAGCCGTTCAATAATAGTTGCGGACTGAGGACGAAAACGCCTTGCACTCAATACAATAGAATATCCTTATAATACTTCAGTCTTAGTGTCTAAATTAAAGACAGATAAGAATGAATCACTCGTATGTTAAGAAAGAATATATATCTGGTCCTATAAGCTAAGGAAGGTTTATAATCTCCTTACTGACTCATCAGTTAAGTATAAGATTAAGATCTAGTCATGCATCTTTCCTCGCCGTAATACTAACATCGTTTGCTCATTTCAGTCACTAGAAACCTGCGATATCGTTACAAAGCGGATTAGCTAGACATCAATCAGCTTTCTTTATTATCCAATACGTCTCATTCCAAGCAGCCTTACTCGCATTCGCAGAGCCCATGTTTAACTCTAAACTCTACCACCCTATGCAATTCTGTATAAAATTCTTTGATCTTCCTGATACAAATCCAGCAGAAAACAACGTATAGGGACCTCAATTAGCGCTTTATCTAAATCTTTCTCCTCTGTTCCGGAGGCTTAGCGCTTGAGAAGTTCTTAGTTGCATCTGTAAAGCTAAGACGCTATAGAAGGGAATAGACTGAGAATGGAAGGTTAGCCTCCGGTCTGGTCTGTCTTTACTATCCCTTTCCTCGAAGTCCTATCTGTGTTCTAGATATAAGAATAATAACTCTCATAATAAGGCATAGCAGCCGAACCTAAAAAGGATAAATGCAATATCTACTAGTACTTTAAGATTGTAAATCAAATAATAGAATTTCTTTCAAGTAGCTCGTGTGCGAAAGAAGCATAAAGGCATTCCGTTTTCAATGAGGAGATGGAAAAGTCAAGGCTGAGAAGTTTATATAAATAGCCTCCTGGGACTGATCGAATGCCGACAGACAGTCAAGGCAAATTTGACGTATAACGATGCTGGGAAAAGAGAAAGATTGCAATTCGGGAACAAAGAATGGATACCGAGCACTCAAGATTCCACCAGATTATCCATCCTTGGAAAAACTCTGATACCTTTTCTGGAAAAGAAGACTAGAGAATGGAGAAACATTTGGTGATCTAGGAGAAAGAGAAAGCAGATGCTAACTCGACCGAAAGGTTTGGGCTGTGAACTATAACCAGGTAGCTGGAAATCAAAGAGAGACCGTAGCGAAAATTATGAACCGATAGTATGGCAGATGACTCTACCAAAAACTATAGAAAGTAGGTACTAGCTCTAGTAAGCAGAGACAGAGGTCGCCTTCGTCATTGACACGTCCTCGACGCTTTGTTAGCTCTCCACGGTACGGGACAGACGTAAACATTATTCAGTAGCCTTGAGTTTGACAAGCATTCCTTTTGCCGCTCAAGGCAAGCCTGAAAGAGAAATTGTCGAATACCGGCACGTACCACACTTTCGTTCCATTGCTTGGTGGTTCAAGGTCGGCTGCAACGTGGAAGGCTGACGGATGCAAGCAAAGCCCTATCTTTACGTGCTTCGTGACGTAATCCGCGAGAGAATCCAATGTGGTTGGGGTCCCGTCACCGGTTAAGCTAGTCAAAATTCTTTCTTCTATGATCAACTATCGATGGCACGTAAATAAGGGTCATTTCACCAGAACGTGGGTTGGAAAGGGCAAGGGTATTCCGCTTACTTCAATAGTAGAATCAGGTACTGGAGCAGTACTGACGGGACTACAAGGTTCCCAATGGGAGATCCTTCTGAAGATTCAGCTTCTTACTTGGCATTCATTCCCTTGAAACCGATGTTTTCAATTCTGGGCTGCTTGGTTATGGTTTCGGCAATAAAAGCGGAACGTGGACCCAAGTGTTATAGGGAGGGATACACGATGTCTTGGGCATGATACCTCAATTGACCACTGAGAGAGGCGATCCTCTCTGGTATTTACGATACTACTGGGCCCGGCCTAAGTTTCATTTCAATCGTAGTAGGAAAGTGAAAAATAGTGTTATGGTAATAAGTAGTCCCCTAGCGCTCATTCGTCAAAGGGCGATTGCCTTTTCTACTTTGACTCATCAAGTCAAGTAAGGTTGCCTAAGGAGAAATATTAGATATCTTGAGAAGTCGCTTAACTGCTTGCTGCGTCTTTTGCTTTCTTGCATCTCGACACTTATGACAGAGGGAATGCTACCTTAACAGGAGGTTCTTCCTACAAGTCAGATTATCATTAATCCATGGTCTCACTCGAAACAGAGTCCTTCATAAAAGCTATTAATGACCCAACATAACGTCTGCCGGATTAAAGTGAAGTCACAACAGGCTTCCTCATATGAGTATTACGCTTATTTCTTTTTAGAGAAAATGGGGGCAGACGAATAGAGACTGACTAAGGAGAGGGGAACGGCTTCGTGTAAATTGAAGGAACTCCAAAAGGCTGTTTTCAGTGTGACCATGAAGGGGGGGATAAGATAGGTCTGACTTAAGATTGGTGGGATAGCACCTGTAGGGCTTCTTGCCACCGTCTTGCTTAATATTTTATATAAAAAAAAGCGATCGGGAATTTCTAACTGCGTACCCCGATCTACCTTAATGTCGGTATATCCATGAGGGTTTTGTAGCTCTTCCATTTTCAAGGGATAACCTCTCTTTCGGGGAGGAAGCACTTGTGACTATCCTACATTAACTCCATTTGGATGTGGTGTATTGAGCCAGGAGATGCCCCGGAACTTTCTTTATGTTATGGTGGTTTCGTATTTGTTAGCTAAGCTTACAAGAAAAAAAAACGAATTGCTAAATCAGAGAAATTAGGCATTGAAAAACCAATCAATCGGAAAGCTGTCGTCAAGTTACAGAGGAATGGCTATCGGAATCAAGTCAGACAGCGACCAATCAAGCCAGGCAGCAGCAGCAGCTTCTTTCTCAGTTAAAGTTTCAGTAAATCCTTCCATCTTAACTCGGAGACTTACCTGGTATGAAAAATTGAGAAAGTGCAAGCCTTTCAAACTTGCTAGCTAACCTAAGTCAGAAATGAAGCCATGGACTTGAACTAGGGATTAATACAAATGACTTTTGGCCTATTACACTTAGCTATCTCACTACTCAAGTCATAAAAATGTAAAGAGAGTTCCCCTACAGACAGTGGAAGATTTTATTGCAGTTAACCAGGCCCCCCGCTTCAATAGGCTAAGCCTTCTCTATTATAAGTCAAACCAGAAAAGAGGTATTTACTGCTTTTGAATTTGAAAATAGCTTGCGAGAAAAGAGATAAGAGAGCTTCTACCTACGCCTTTGACTTTTTCAAAATCTAATGCTTTAGCTGGCTGGGAAAAAAGAAGTAGATTAGGATTGGTGTACATAAGAGATTCACCAAAGCACTTTATCTTGCTTTTTCACTGATTGTTTTTTTCTGGGTGGCTCAAAATTGGAGAGGCAAGAACATAAGTCCTAGAACAAAGGGCACAAATTTTGACAACTCAAAGCAGGTGAGGGAGCAAGAAAATCACATTCAAGAGAACTGGCAGGAAGCAACATGGTCCTGGAACTTACCTGGATCCTCTTTCTTAGTCTGGAATGCTCCTATGGACAGAAATTGACTATGTACTGACATCGAAGGGAATTAGCCTAGCCTGCCATTAATAATAGTCTTCTAGGCCTGTTAGCTCTTATGTTTGGTATTCCAGAGATTTGCCTTACCTTATTTAGTGCCCTAAAACCTGCTTGCCAAAAATCATTAGTCTAATGTTGGAAAGCATAGGGCAGAAGTCAATGGATGGAAACGCTTATAAAAAGAATGCTTTTGATGCAATGCCAAAAGACTCCCTTTGTTAGACAAAGCCAAGCGGTTCTTTCTGACAAGAGGAAAGAGAGGCCTATGATAGTCTAACCCTGGTAAGGAAGTGTAAAGGAATATAAAAGACATCAAGAATGAGATGAGGTGTCTGAGTAAGGGCTTCGGTTAAGGGGCTGGAAAGAAAGTCTTGAATCAAGTTTCCCCATGCACCGGTTGTCCCTCAGAAATTGGTGCAAGAAAAGACTTTTTTGTGTGTATAGCAGAAAGTGATTCGAGCGGCTGCCCTTCAATCGAAAAAGGTTACGTGTAGGATGTTAAATGAAAGACAGAAGGAATGGCACTAGCCTATTATTTTCCTCATCCCGGATCTATCCAACATCTTCTCTTACAGCTCAGCTGTAATAAGAGACTATCGAATCAGATCGGCTAAATCTCGTTCCTTCAGGTTCAGTTTGACCTTCCATGCCTGCTTTGAAGGGCTTCGTTCTACCGGTCAACTCAGACTAGATTCGATTCTCGGGCAAGAGAAAGGCAGCTGCATATGTTACTGAATAGAGTTCTAGAAGATATAGCAGGACTTGATTTTCTAACTTTCTTCCAGGAAAGCCTTTCTGGCTTCCCCTCTCTGCCAAAACCAATTATTTGCAAAGCTTCACTGATTGGCTGCGATTCAATGGTAGATTATGTGATAGGTTCTATATCTCGTCTCAAAATAAATGACTACTAGAAAGAAGGGGAGGGAGTGATCCACAAGAAGTCGGCTGACGGGCAGACCATAAGGAGGTCAGCTCTTCCTATACCAATTTCTTCTCTGACTATTACCTGGGAACGAGGATTTCTTTCTTGAAGTCAGGATTGATTCCAAGTAGAAAGTACGTATATACGTAAGTAATGAGGCAGTATCCTATCTGGATTTAGAAATTGATAAAGTAGCTAAATAGCTCTACTTGCCTTAGGACTTCGTCGACAAAGAGAAAAAAAGCAAATGTGGAATTGATAGGAAAAAGAGATGTTAGTGTGCCAAGAGGTGGGGCAGGAGCGCAACGACCTAGCCCAAACCCACTTAGATGAAGCTGCAAGGCGTATGAAGGGAGTTCCCTGAGTCTCAGGATTTCATTTCTTTAAGTCGAGTCGACCCGTAATCAGTCTAGGAGATGATCTTCTAAGTTACCAGGGAGCTAGCTTGTAAGGAATTTAGCTCTTTCATTACCTTATGGTAACCTAGTTTAGCTATTTCGAGATGCTTTTAGTGTTCCTGGAAGCTCAGTCTATTAGGCTTAAGTCTTAAGTACAGACAGGGAGAAAGAGCAGCAATAAAGCTAACTCAATTATTAGTCCCTACTTCTATACTCACCCTAACTCTACAGAAATCCAATAAGCCTTAAGGCCATAAGCCTTAGCAAAGAGGTAACGGACTGACTTCTAGTCTTTGCTTGGTAAAAGCCCTGACTGAATCAGTAAGGTAGGCAAAGTTAGAAAAAAAGTGTCATTGAATCAGATATAAAGGCTTAGGCAAAGGCTGGCCCTACTTCATCAGATAAGCAAGCAAGGAAGTCTGACTGCTAAGGTAAGGAAAGCTAGAGCTCTGACTTCGTTCGTGAGGAAATAGAAGACTGACAGCAAGAGGAGATTGAGTTAATCTGTAGGTTTTAATACAGGCCCGAACTGCTTACAAAGAGCGGGAGATAATACATTCTATTTAGTACAGCCTTTGTCAGCTAGGAAAGAAAGGCATCTGACTTCGTTCGTGCCCCGGTGAATCTATTCCTAAACCCTGATCTTACTAGTCCTGAAGAAAGGCTGCTCTTCAAGCCTATGATATTCCAACCCGGGTAAGGAAGATAAAGACTGAATATGAGGATTCGGAGATTCCGATCTCCTTTTCTTTGAAAGTCCCGGTGGGATAGTAAGTAGTTAGATAGTCAAGTAAGGAAGTCCTATTCTCTTTACCCAGAATCGAGGGATGAAATTCCACTATTAAAGGTTAGCTTCCAGGAAGGTCAGTCAGTAGGTAACCACCAAGTTCTTCGTTCCGGAGTTAGTTTCGGAGGGCTTGCTTTGATATGAAAGAGGAAGTGGGAAAGGTGGTCTATAAGGAAAGCTAGAACTCTTAGTTCCCGCTCACTGAACTAGTCTATCGGAAAGCAGCAAGTAGTTCTATTTAGAGCCTTCTATTTCTTTCTATTATGATTGACTTTCTGTCCTTCGATTAGTCTTGATATTGAGGATTTCTGTCATTATTGCTCACAAACGATAGAAGACTTTATGTTTTCCCCAGCAAACGAAAGATCATGACTTCTTTCATTTTCAATAGATCGAGGAAGCTTGCAGGTAACCTCCTTCTCTGTCTTCTCTTTCTGGCTTCTAACTCTTCTCGTTCGAGCTATTGTCTCAGGCTTCTGCCTTACTTGCCTTTCTGTCAAGGGGAATGAAAGAGCTACTTCCTCAATGACTTTCCATGGAAGAGCCCAGAGGATTTTATTCAATAGTATTCGTTATGTTCCAGGGAATTGATTAACAGGGGGAATAGTAAGAGGCTGTTAGAGCCTACTTCCTTGCTTACCTTTTCAAAGTCAGGTCGTGTAAAAGATAAATCCAGTACTGCTTTTATCAACGAAAAAGTCTAACTAAGTGTCACCTCCTAAGGGATATCAAAGGATAAGAAATGTTAGCTCTCCGGCTTCTAAGTATCAGGAAGGGCTCGTCTCAAAAGAGAAAGAGGAAGCTCGCTCAGCCGGATTGCAACTAAGTAAAGACAAGATTCTGTAAGAGCCAGCACTGACTTCCTTCTTGGATTTCAAGAACAATAGTAATTCAATCGAACTCAGGCAGGACGGGAGAGTATTCTAGGAGAGTATTCTAATAGTACTAGATCGGCTTTCTCTCTTTCAATAGGAAAGACTGAAAGGAATTAGCTCTTAGAACACATTATCAATCTATTTCCCGGAAGGGATTGTATAGACCTGCAAGCATCCTCAACATAATCTGACTTTCTTGCCTAGCTTTCAAGATGCAGGAAGGGATTTCACGAAGGCGTCAAGAGTGGTTGCATTCGAACTTCTCCTGCTTTCTTATAATTCCAAGTAATGGGATTGCTACAAGCAATTCCTTGCTAGCTGCAAATTAGGATTTCGTAGTGCTTCTCCGTAACTAAATATCAGTCTTTATCTCCGCATATAAATAGGAATGGAATCACCAGGTGTAGGATGAAAAGCCCGGATAAGACCGGTTAAGATTCTATTTGACAGCTTATCTTTAGCTTTAGTATGCTCCCAAGGAGCTGAGAATAGATTCAATGGTATGTTCCCAGGGAAGATCTAGGAATAGGGCTGCTCTTTCCTCTATAGTTATAGTAGTTCAGTGAGCGGGGGAAGGCTAGGAAGAGTTGATGCCTTGCAACATTTCTGTCTTTAGTGGGCATTAGAATATCCATACTTCAATCTCAAGACTGATTTACGGTATATCCATACTTATCTCGGTTAAGAGGCGGCAATTTGCAGTGATTAGGAAGTTAATCAGACTGAGTAGGAACAGAATCAATCTAAGGCATTAGTCAGACTGACAGGCTCTTTATGCTAAATTCCACTGCAAAAGAAATGAGTCCGGATCTTAGCGCTAACTTAACACTTGACCCGACTATGAACACTTTGACCATCTATAGCTTCAAGATAACCTTAAAGAGTGGCATGGAATGTTAGGGTTTGCCTATAGCTACTATCGGATTTCGATTCTTTTCTCTATGTTAGATAGACGGTTAATAAATCCTGACTTCTGTCTCTGCTCTAGTTTTCTCATTCTGACTGACTTCTTTCTCGGATTGACAAAAGATGCAAATGACTTAACTCTGGCTAAATTAGGAATATAATCCAGGATGAGAGGGGAATTGAATCAAAAGGAAAAGGTGAAGGCCAAGACTAATTTGCTTTCGTTAGGTTTGTTGTTTGTGTAGGAATATCTTACCCGGGATCAGGAATATAATGACTTCAGTACTGAGTCTCAAGACTGATTTGAATAGGATCGAATCTGATCCTTTATCCGGTCCGGGAATTCACTGAGGACTAACAAGCTATCTATGTAATTGTTAGTTGCATTTGGAAAAAAATGCGTAAATAGAAAAAAAGAAAAAGAGATAGAAGGTAATTTTGCAAAGATTCTTCTTTCTATCTTTTAGCAAAAGCAAGTAAAGAAGTCATTTCTCGATCTACTTGTAGTTACCGGGGAAAGAAAATGCTAAAGACTTAGGCTAAGCCTATTAAGGTAATCATATCCTTCGGACTAAATCCCCAGAAGATCAATCCGATAGCTGCTATAGGCAGCGTCAATATCTCATCAGATTTGTTTTGACGGTTTCACCTCCTGCTTCTGTTAAGCTAGGATCGGCAATAATAACTCGAGCTACTACTATTTTGTATTTAGACTGACACGTCAGTAAAAAGATAAGCAGGAGACCTGCTAGCATCAAATAACACTAACTGGTCCCGTCCTTTCCTATGAATGAGAACTTGATTATTGATTTTCTTTATTTCGTGAGATAGAGAAAGCTAAGAAGTATCTGCAGTAACGGACTATTTCGTTTAGTATGCTTGATTCTCCTCAGGCTGTGCTGGATGCAACAGCCGAGAGACCAGCTACAAAGCAATCAGTCTTGACGCGTTCGTGAAATCAACTCCTGCTTCAGATAACTTTCTAAGACTAAATGAAATTCCTAATTTAGCCAGATTCGGAGATTAGTCTTTCTTTCTATTAGCTCTGACTTAAGCTAGCTAACGGTTCGCTTCCAGCGAAAGATTGTCTTAGTGGTTAGCCTCAAGCAAGAGATGCTAAAGTCTTTCCTGATAAGGAATTTCTTGGAAAAAATAATCAGATCCCAACCCCGGGTAATAACTTCAAAAAGCAAGGACAGCCAGTAAGATTCTTTTTTCTTTCTCTGATACTGGAAGATTGAGCCGCTAGCAAGTCTTGATATTCTAATACTGGGCCCGAAAAGCCCGAAAACTGCCTTCTCTTCTATCTTTTTATGCGCCCTTAATGCATCTAAAAAGAGAAGGAATTCGGTTGGAAGATAAGTTTCAGATAAATAGTTCTATTTTGACGTTTTTACACGCCCTTCGGCTTAAGAGAATTTTGAGTAGAGTTGAAAGCAAGTAGTAAGAGTCAGATTCTCTTTTGCTAACATCTCCTTAGGCTCTGACAGCTTCCTCACATCCGAAACCCTTGGAATCACTTCTTAGTCCCATTTCATCTTCGAGAGGAAGGAAGAAATAGTGAAACTGCAGGAGAAATGTAAGTAGTTTACTTTGTTGACATGACCAATTGATTATATTAACACTCTTTACACCGACCTTAAAGCATCTATAAAGCTAGCAAAGGCGCAGTAAGAAAGACAGTTTCGATTAGTAGGTTAAGTTGAAGTTACAGGCTTTCTAGTTAGGATAAAGCCTGATGTAATTCATTCTATTTAGTTAGGAAAGAAGGTCGTCTAAGGTCAGATTATCCATTATCAACAGATCTTAGCGGCTCTTCAAGCTCTAATTCTCCGGGAATAAGTCGAGGATTGAGTGAAAGAAGTATTGGATTTCATTCCTTACGCGCCTAGGCTTCTATTCCAAAAGCCCTGAAATCAGCATATATTGTAGGAAGAGCCTATGCCCTTCTATTATCATCCCACTCCCGTTGGAATCCGTTCTCTTCCAATTTAAGGAAGCTAAATTAGTTAGTAGGAAAGATGAATACTTCTATTTCGATTTAGACGTCAGGATTGTCCATTGGATTGAGAGACTTATAGTAAGTTAGTCAGTGTGCCTGAAGGTCTATCGTATCAGTATTTACTTATCAAGGCCCCACGCCCTGTTAATCGCTTCCCAAAAGGCCTTTGACGAATGAGAAGAGCCGCTAAGATCAAATGGAATTCTAGCGGCTGAATGGCCAGTCTGACTAATGCCTTAGAATCAACTACATTATTAGCTAATAGATCAGTAGGCTCCTCAAGCCTCAGAAAGAGAAGGCAGACTTCAGTCTGAACTAACAATTCCTTCCCTCTTTATCAATTCTCAATTCCAATACCCTGGGATGAAATGCCAATATCCTGAACTGCTTTATCCCAATGATTCTATTCACCTGTATTTCCTTTCCCAGCCTCCTACCTAATCTCTTCTTCTGCCCTAGTCCGGGAGACTATAGAATCTTCTCCTCCGTGATCTAAAGTCGACCTGTAAGCCATATCTGAAGTCAATTCCTTCGTTCAGGATTTCATAAGCGGTTAGCTGTAAGCTATAGCATCCTTTTTCTATTTAACAAGCCAGAGATCCTTCTTTCTATTGAATTAGACGTGAGAGCTGCAAGTATGATTGAGTTAGAAAAAAGCTCCTCATTCCTCTGTGTAGGCAAGGCATAAGATAAGAGCTATTTCCGTAGTATCTTAACCGGTAAGAAAGTCTTTCATCAAATCCGTTACTTTAGAAGCTAGAGGATAAACGGCCATCTCAGGTAAGAAGATCCTAATCCTTTTCCCCTCTCTTGCTCTTATCTAGGCTAGGCTTGACTTCCAAAAGAAAGGGGAAGAACTGCCAATGACCTGTGATTCACCTCAAGGACTCTTTTCTTTTTGGAGTGAATTCGTCTCTTTATTGACTTCGCTGTAGAAATTACGTGAGAGCAGTGGGCTCTGAAAGCCAAATATTTATGCCAAATGGAAACTAATCCTCTCTATTCCCTATCTAGCTCCGGTGGGAACAGACTGATGACTAAAAGCCAAAAAAGGTAAGATTCTCCTTGATCAACTTGATCAACATCTCTGTAGGCTATTCACGTTTATTCCCCGCTCCTCTTAACCCTGAACTCTGACTGAAGAAAAGGTATCTTCTGATGTCGCATGATCTGTTGAAGTGAAAGGCGATATAGTTAGGAAAGCACAAGGACCGTTGAATGACTTATTCTTTCTCTTTCAATACAAGCCCCGACTTGAGACAGAAGAGTTACTAGAAAGAGAACTAGAACTATTGAGTTAGACGGACTTCCATAGAATGAGAATGACTTTTGAAAGCAAGTAGTAGGATTGAGTTACATATCCAGAGATCAGTCTTTCGATTCCGTACTTAGATTGAGCAGCAGTCTTTGATAAGGTAAGTTACAGGGAATTCCTAGTCAAAGATATCTGGAAATCAGTCTAACTCGGAAACCGAAAACAAGAGTATTACGAAGTCAAGTAAGATGGAATAAGGTCTATACTTTCATTTCCTTAAACAGCTATATCCTCAGATTGACTTTCAAACCTACCAGAAAGTCAGTGAGAAGAGAAGCCTGAGAAAAAAAAAGTCTGTCTATTATGGCGCATTCCCTAGCTTCATCAGATAAGGCAGCAAGTAAGAAGAAAACCAAGATCAGGCAATTTACCCTCCTGAAAAGTCTGACGGAGGCAATGCCTTAAATCGAATCATCTCCATTAGAAGAGAAAGAATAGTTCAACCCGAGTGAAAGAATAACGAACAAGAACTGAGGGGCATATCGGTTCAGCTTCTCATCCAGCCTATTTACCGAGTGAAAGAGTGAAAGAAGGCTCGTTCAGTAGTTCTGTCTCATTCATCTTCTCTTGCTTCAGTCTTTCCTTCCTGCCTGTAAACTCTCATTCTTGTTTCTTACAGGCGAGTAAAAGAGTGAAATCAGGTGATTGAGTTCAGTTCGTAAACTCTCTCTCATTCATCTTTCTTTCGTCTTTCCTTCCTTCCGAAAAAGAAGAAGAAGAAGAATCAATAGGTGAAGGATCAAGAGCTGTTCAAGAATCAATAGGTGATTGAGTAAACTCGAATGAATAAGGAGTTGAGTGTTTACAGTGAATGAATAAATAGGGGAAAGAAAACAGAACAGACCGTAAAATAGTGAAAGAATAAAGAGGAGCGAAGCGAACATCCTTGAATTTGTTGTAGAGGTTCAGGCAATGAAATTGCTTTACCGAGTTGTAGAGGGGCAGGCAATGAAATTGCTTTACCGAGTTTACGAGGTGAAGGCAATTCAATTGCTTTACCGAGTTGGAGAGGTGAATGGGCGAAGCAATGAGACCGTAAAATAGCTTTCCCTTGTTTACTGTTCAATCCGGTCAGGTAATATCGTCTCAGGTTGTTCCGGAGTTGTACTTGTTTTCGCTTTCATTTACTCGACTGTAAAGCTGCTAATTCATTTCTTCTTTCACTGTCAAGGAGACGGAAATCTCATTTTTGCCCATACTTCCTCTCCAAACAAAGGTAGACAACAAGGAAGTCTAATGCAAGGGCCTAGTCTTCTTTCTTTCTTGCTCGTTTAAAGCCCCGGTAGGAAAGGAAGTTCGAAGTCTAAAGGGGATAAGCACTACGAAGTCAGAATGACTATAGCATTCATTAATCAGTCATAAGCTGCAAGAGAAGACATAGAAGCCAGAGTCATGTATTTTTGAAGAATGTGCCCGTTTTTTCCCACTCATTGAGTCAAAGAGTAAACCCCTAGCTCTTGTTCTTTTACTAATACTAAAAAGGAAAAAGGGAGGCAGTTGAATTGAGTAAGTTCAAGTTAGCAGCTCAATCGGATCCTATATTCATATTCTCCACTCCTTGGGAAGTTAGGGATTCAATTTCACAAGGATAGCTTCAAGTTAGAGAAGGGCTATATAGTAGGTCAGTTGTCAGTTCCTGCCCTTGATTTCTTAGTTGTTAAAGAAAGAGCATTTGATAGATCAGTTAGAGAATGCCTCTTGACCAAAAGGTTTGGTAGTTAGAGTTAGGAAAGCTAGGTTTCAAGGAAAGAGCCTTCATGACCCATTTTTCTGTCATCATATGGAAGATTGGCCTTAGAAGGGATTAATTATTGATTTGAAGTATGTCACACTTCCCGTCCTAATTCAGCTAAGGTAGTCAAGTCAAGTATGAAAGTAGAAAGCTAGTAAAGTCTTGAAAACAAAAGTCTGTCATTGACTTTCCGAAAATTCAGACTGAGATTGAGTCCAGCTCTCTTCCCTGGTAAGATACTCTTTGATCTTATCCATTTTTAGCAGCTAAGTGATCCGTAGGCTACGCCCGGTAGCTTAGTGAGGTAGCAGCTGTTGATGACTAAGTAACCATTGAATTACCATTGGCCTAAAGCGCGGAAGGGAGAAAAGCCTAAGTCCCAACATAAAAGAACCTTGCGTCACTAAAGACCTTTAACTAATTCCTTGCAAAAAGCCCTGACTTACTCTATTCTGGTAGGGCCTGGGATTTAGAAAGATAGGAAAGTAGCCTGCTTCAAATCAAATTGTTGAGAGGCGGCCTGAGAGCAAGAAATCGGTTAAGCAAGTAAGTAGCAAGTCATCTTTCTCTTTTGGTTGCAATCAAGTCATATAGTCTTCGTTAAATAATTAAATAGAAAATATATTTGTATTCTACATTTTCTCTCCTTCTCGTTACTTAGATGTTATATTTTTGTTAAACGCTAACAGGAACAAATTAATAATATTTTAAAATACTAAAAATTAACTTAGTCCTATGGATTTGGTCAATATTTTCGATTTTAGCCTCAAAAAATGGGCCTGTTTTAAACTGGAGATAATGTCGCTGTGGCCCATTAGAAAATTATGGGCCTACATTTTATATATTATTGGGCTTATGTATATGGGCCCATTGGATTATTCTCTTTCAGGAAGCTTTAAGGCAAGAAAGCCTATGGGCCCAACTTTGTAGACACCGCTCATTGGAGTGTATATTATATATGTTGAAAGATTATTTCATATTGTATAATAAAATAAGGCCAAAAATTAATTTATACCCTAAAATTGTAGGTTGGTATCCATAAAAGTTTAAACTAATAATTATATCAATTTATAACCGAATTTTTAAGACATTAGCTTATGCATGTGCATACTTATCATTCTATCAATTAAACATCTAAATTGTGTTGCATTCGACCTGACACGTATACCCAAGCCTCTGGCTTCATTTTAAGAAGAATGTTTTAGAAAATGGGAGGAGAGTAAGATTTTAGAAACAGAGTTTGAAAGCAAGATTTTAGAAGATTGAAGAAAACAATGCTACAGGCTATAAGCGAAAAAGGTAACAGAACGGCTTAAATAGCATATAACTCTAGGTAGAGAGAATTGACGACTAGTCGCATCCTTTTATAATACATTTTGAGGCATTTGAGGTCTAACAGATGTAGACATGATTCTGCCGAAACGTCACACTCTAGAATAGGTACTTTGTGCTACCGCTATTTGAGTTAAGTTAACTGACTTAATTAAGTGTACGAGTTAGCTAAGTTAACGGACTTAATTAAGTGTACGAGTTAGCATTACGCGAAGTATAGTTGCATCATTTAGTATGGTATTAGTCGAGAAAAAGAACTCTAAAAGTCAAATGAAAATACGGCCCACATCCACCATAAGTGGACGACTTTCATTGTGGACCCATCATAATATCGAACCATCTAATCCATTTGGGATCTTTTTGGTCGACTACCCATCATGTCAATTCATCTAAATTTCATAAATCTCTTTGTAATATTTATTTTTCATATTTATTAAGAAAATATTAACTTTTAATCAAATTTTAAAGGTAAAAAATATTTTATTTTATAATATTATTTGATAGCTATTTGATTTTTTTTGTATTTTTTTTAAACCGTAAGAATTTCACATTTCTTACAAAAGTATTAGAATTATTACTCAGATTTTAAAAATAAAATTAATTTTTTAGTTTTAAAGACTTAGTTTTTAAATTTATATATGAAATATATATATATATATATATAAAAATCAATCCACAGGTTAGTACTTATTATTTAATTTTCAAAAACTAAAAAAAAATATAATATATATATATATTTTACTTTTCAAAATTTGACTTGTTTTTTTAAAACATTTGGAAAAAGTATTTAAGAAAAAAAAATACATTTATTAGGTAGAAATACTTTTCAAAAAAATAAGTTGTTCTAAAAATCAAGTTTACAAACACTATTTTCACCTATAAATATTTTAATTTTGATCGGACTAAATTAATAAAAAATACTTATAAATTTTATATTTTGTTTAAAAAAAATATCTATAAATTTTAAAAATTTCAATAATATTCTTAAACTTTAAAAAAAATACTAGAAACTATGAGTACTTTGTTTCAACAAAAATCTTATACTTTAAAATTTTTCATTAATATCCTTCTTTTTTAAGTTAAAAATTACCAATTACCCGTACGGCTAGTATTATGGTTAAAAAAATTCATAAAATTTTAAAAGTTATAAAAAAAGTTAAAAAAAAATTTAATGTCAATATATGAAAGAAAATGTCTATCGATATCTCATCGATCATCTCCAAACTTTTTAATATTATTTTGTAAGTTTATGAGTATTTTAATTTTAAATAATAAGAAAGTTTAAAAGTGTTATTTATTTATTTTTGAAACAAAATATTATTTATTTTTTTTTAATCCAAGAGTATTTTTGAGATTTGATTATGCTATTTATATTTGATTTGATTTTATTTAAAAAAGAACTTTTTATATTTGAAAATTGGAGTTTGTAGTGCCGTCCATAGTGGAGAACAGTGGGATTCTGAAGGCAAAGGCCAATTTTCCATAGCTACGGAATGTTTCACTTTAGAATACTTCATTTTCTTCTTATGCTTTTTCCTCAATCATATCTTTATTTTATTCAAATAATTGAAAAGGGTTTGTTCTTATAAATAACCAATTAAGTGTTCTTTTCTAAATTATATTTTTTATAACAAAAAATTTAAAAATATATACTAATTACCATTTTATTTTCAACTCTATAAACCTATCACATATTCTTACTAAAACGTTAAAATGCCTCATGAAAAATTAAAAAGTTTTAATTTGAGGTTATATAAACGCGTATGTGTTATCTTTATAAAACAGACCTGAAAAAATAAAGTAAAAAGAGTATTTCTGTTTTTCTTTAGTCAATGACTAAATTGCTTTGAAATTCTATGTGGTTTAGATTTATGTTAAAAATCATTCAAACTTGACATGATCAATTTTGATGGGGGAGTAATTTAAACTTTTTCTTATCAGTAGTATGTTATATAAATAGGTCAAATATTGAAAAATAGAATCTTTGCAACTTGAAACTTCCTGCAGGGAAAACGATCAAACACAGATGGATGGAAGCTTTTTAAAACTTTAAGATATTAAAAACTAAATTATAAAAAGTTAGCGATTAAGTTTTAAGTTAGAAATTAAAAAAAAAAGTATATAATAAGATAGATATTTAATTTTGTAGGGACCATTTAAAAGAAATCATGAAATTATTAAATATAAAATTGAAAGTTTAGCTTATATATATATATATATATATATGAAATATTTACTAAATATAAAATTAAATATTTTTTAAGATTGAAAAACGAAATTTGATCAACTAAAAAATTGAAATAATTTAGTTCATATTTGGAGGAAAACAAAAATACAAAAATCAATACCCAGAAAGTCTAATTAGGTGGACGGTCCATCTCCTTTTAAACCGACCGATCAATTCAATCGCCATCAATTATTGTTTAAAAATTATTTTAATAAATTACTTTAGCAATTAAATTTGAATTTGTCATCTAAAACGAGAAAATTCTGAGACCAACTTTAAAAAAAAATGCTCAGTTTGGTTTAAAAAAATTTCCAAAATTCGACAATCATCAAACTGGAAAGGAAACTGAAAAAAAAGTGAGATGCCCAAAAATAAATAAAAAGATGCGTCGGGACACGTGTACAGTGGATGGCGTCCGGACACGTTACGGTGGATGGCGTCGGGCGGGCGTCTATAAATGGCGGTGAAACGGGGCATTTTGAAATCAGCAAGCTTCAAGTTTCCGATCAAAATCAAAACATTTGAGTTCCGTTCGTTGTTTAAGAAGCCAGAAGAAAAATGCCGAAGTGTGGATGTGGCTCTGCCTGCAACTGCGATCTCAGCAACTGCTCGTACGTATTTTCTTCTTCTCTTCACCAAATTTTTCCGAGAAAGCCGCAGGGGCTTGTTTGCTTCTCGGGAATTTGATTTTCTCGAGAAAACTCTGTCCCAGAAACTGACTCTGTTTTCATTTATTTTGTGTCTAGATGCAAACATGATGCCGCTCCCATCATGAAACAGTATGAATTTCCAGCCATCATTCGTGTTTTTCGAAGTTTATAATATAAGATTTTGATATTTTATTTGTTCGTTTTATGAATTGTATTTGTGTTTTTTGTAAAGCAGGAACTTGGAGGGCGGCTGCAAATGTGGAGCCAATTGCCAGTGCGACCCCTGCAACTGCAAATGAAAGGCGTCGGAGCTTTCGATATGAAAAAGCATAATTTAGACTAAGAGTTGGGTATGGTTCTGTGTGTTTGTGTGTGTAAGGTGTTTGACAAAATGCCGCTTACAAATACTTCAAAGAAATAATGAACCACATATATCGTGTACCTTTGTTTTCTAATGTTATTTCAAATGGGCTGGTTATGACTGCCCAATTTCTATGATTATTATTATTATTATTATTATTATTATTATTATTATTATTATTATTATTATTATTATTATTATTATTTCGGGGTCAATAAGTTTGATGTGCTTAAAATTGTAATCTTCAACTTCAGTTCTCTTTATTTCATCATTTTAGATCCGAATAACGTCAAACATTTATTTTTAATCAAATGATAACCTATTTTAGATAAAGTTGGGTGTTTTTGTAACCTTAGTGATAATCTATTTTGTAATTGTTATAAATAATTTGCTAAAAAAATATAGAGGCACACAAGTGGAGTATCATTGTATAAGACTTAGACCGAAATATTTAATTTTTTTTTTTATAAATATGTTAATTGAGAAATTTAATTAGGATGATGATATGTAATTAAATTCCTATTTTTTTTAGTGTCGCCGATTTTTATGAGGGCATAATTTTTTTTTTTTTAATTTTCTTAATTGAGAAACTTAAGTTTCATAAAAGGATTATAATTTAGTTATGAACTCCGTCCTTTAATTTGCATGTGTGAAAATGGTTCTGTAATTGATTCAATAATCCCACCATTAGACCAAATAGTGGGCTACAAAATGGAGTTCGCTCTTTTATTATTACGAGAGGGACTTCGTTTATGATTGAGTAGTTTAATAAGAGCTGTTTCGAAAGGGACTTGGTTTATAAAGGTGAGTAGATGGGTAGTTCAATAAGAGATAACCTCGAGACTTGAGTTCAGTAAGAGCTAACCTCGAAACTTGAACAATAGGAGTAAAATGTAGCAACTCGCAAAAAAAAAAAAAAAAAACAATAATTATATTTATGGACACAATTTAATTAATAAAAAAATTAATTAATAAATATTATATCATTGTTCCTTATAATAGGCAATTTCCTAAAATCTCATTACTAGCTATTGAACCATTTATTTGAACGGTGTTGAAATTAACATTTAATATATTAAATATAAAAAGAAAAATATTATCAAATTTATTTTTAATATATTAAGTATATTAAATATAAAAAGAGAATAATATATTTAATCCTAGGTTTAAATTGATATTTAAATATTAAATATAAATATAATATTCTATTTTAATATATTAAATATTCATTTTAAATTCGGTAAAACTCGAGAAATAAGTGGAATTGGGATAAATCTTCATAAGAAGTATATAAAAGAAATAAAAATTAACTTAATTAAATGCTATTTTATCCCGCCATAATTTTGGTTTTTAGTTTTGAAAAATTAAGTATATAAACACAATTTTACCGATCAACTTTTTTTTTCACTATCTTTTTATAAAAATATTATCAAATTCAAATTAAAATTTAAAAAATAAAAAAATAGTAGTTTTTAAAAAAATATTTTAATATTTTAATATTTGAAATTTAATCAAGTTGTAATGAATTTACTAGTATACTTTTTTAAAATAAGAAATTACCAACAAAATTTTACCAAATGTTGGCTTTACAAAACGTTCACGTATTACATAAATTGAATATGGACTTTTTTTTAATAAAAATTGTTAAAATATAGATTTTTTTTATAATAAAAACAACCTAAATTGAGAGTTTTGTAAAATTATATTTCAATTTAATTTGATTTTTTTTATTTTAAACTTTATATTGTGCTCTCTCTATGTAAATATCAACGTACTTGTTTTTTCAAATTTAAAAATAAAAACTCAAATTAGATTACCTTTTTAGTAAATCATTGTTTAAATTTATAACTATTTTGTTGTTTTTTTTTTTTTTTTTTACTTTTTCCAAAAATCACTTTTATTTACGTGGGAAAAAAAAAGAAAAATTCGATATTTTTTAGCCGTCCGTAGTGGAGAAAAGTGAGATTCTGACGTTGAAAGCCAATTGTCCATAATTATGGAATGTTTCACTTTAGAATAATTAATATTTAATGGCTTAATTTTTATAATAATGAATTTCTCCAATATCTATTTTAAATTATAGGGGAAAATGATCAATATTTTCTTTTCATCTTATTATGCAAATCATTTATTTATTTATTTTTAAAATTCTACCCGATTAATTTAGAAATGTATTAAATACTTTTTAAAATTTAGAAATATATTAAATACTTTTTAAAGTTTATGATCTCACAACCTACTTCTTTGGGAACCAATGTTATTGTGCACACCACCTGTTATCTGGTTCTGATGCCATTTGTAACCGTCCAAGCTAGCGTTCATCGCTCTAATCGATGTGGGATCGTAATGTAACAACTAAGTTGGCACACCGCTAGCACATATTGTCCCGTTACGTATTGTCGTCAGCCTCACGATTTTAAAATGCGTATACCAATGAGAGGTTTTCACGCCTTTATAAGAAATGATTTATTTCCTTTCCCAACCAACTTAGATCTTACAATATAATATAATATATATATTATTTAAATTTGATACCTTTTTAAAAATGATAATTTTCAACCATAATTTTTCAAAATATATATAAAAAATAAATTATAAATCTGAATTAAATATTTTTAAAAAATAGAAAAATATTTTAGGGACTAATATTTAATAACAAAAAAAAATTAAATAAATAATTTGAACCAAGACGTGTAGGGTGGATGTCATCTATAAAAGACGCTGAAATGGGCGAGCGTTGAGTTTCCGACCAAAATAAAATATTTGAGTTTCGTGTGCTGTTTGTTGGTTGTTTAAGAAACACGAAAAATGCCGGCGATCGATTATTGTGGGTGGTGCCATGTCGACCACTTGTATGACCCTGCCGTCGGTTTTGTGTACGTTTCTTTTTTTTTTTTTTTTTTTTTTTTTCTTTTCCACCTTCCTTATCTTCGGGTCTATTTACCAAATTTCTCGGGAATTTAATTTTTCCGAAATTTTTTTGGGTTTCAATGAACAAAACACTTTATATAAGGGTGTCTACAATAATATCTGCTAATCAGGGTTTCAATAATATCTGCTAGCGGTGGATCTTGACCGTTACAAATGGTATAGAGCTAGATATCGGACTATGCGCCAGCAAGGAGGAGGCCCTTCCCAGAAAGGAGTAGACACGAGACGGTGTGCCGTAAGGACACTAGACTCCAAAGGGGTGGATTTGGCGGGGTCCCCCACATCAATTAGAGAAAGGAAATAGTGCCAGCCAAGATGCTGGCCTCGAAGGAGGTGAATTGTGATGTTCCCACGTTGGTTGGAGAGGAGAACAAAACACCCTTTCCCCTAACAAACCCGTTTTAAAGTCTTGAGGATAATATTGCTAGCTGTAGTTCTCGGCCGTTACACAATATCATAACTATGTGTGTCTTTGTCTTTCTAGCAGATGCCCTTACGAGAAGTTCCGCATGAAACAGTAAGAATTTCCGACCAACCATCATCTTTTATAGGCACTAAATGTTTTAATGAATTATGTTGTGTGTTTTTATTGAAAGCAGGAACTCCGAAGAAGGTGACTGCAAATGCGTCGCCAATTGCAACTGCTACCCCAACTACCCGCCGGTGTAGGCGTCCGTGAGACGCGCAGCTGTGGCTTCAATATGTAAAACCATAGTAAATATAGTGTTGGGTTTGAACTGATTATGCGTGTGTAAGGTGTTTGACGAAATGCCGCTTACAAATACTTCAAAGAAATAAAAACCACGCATGATCCTATCCATATGTGTATCTTTGTTTTCTAATCCTATATAAACCCATGAATGCCATAGAAGGTAATTTTATGTGGAAACCCCCATAACATTGTTCTTCAAAAATCTCGATGCACTTGTGCGTAATTCAAATTTGTTTCAATAGGTTCGAAGAAGTGAGATCTACCCTTTTCGAGAAGAAACCAAGAGGAGATAGTAGGGGTGTACATGGTCCGAATTGGGTTGGATTGAGAGATTTTTTTTGACCCAACCCAAAAGTTCCGGTTGGTTGGATTGGTAACCCAACCCAACCCGAAAATTTTCACAGCCCAACCAATTTTCGGGTTGGGTTATCTGTTGTCAATTTTTTTTTTAAAAGTTTTATTTATCCACAATTTATAATTATTCGGATACAATTTTAGATAAAATATATTAAGAGTTCACACACAAACACAAATCTAATCTATAATTATTCACATAAAAAAAATCAATAAAAAAGAAAAGAACCAAATTAAATAAATAATAAAAATGATTAGTTTAAAGATATTGTATATAACTAAAGTAAAAATACTATAAAATATTTTAATTGTAATATGGCGTGACCTTGATAAAGTTAGAGAGCCTTAATAATAAAAAAAATGTATATCCTTGTGAAGGTACTACTCTGACAAACCTATTAATATGAACAATTTCTTAATATAATTTATATATTTTTATTTGGCTCGGGTCAACTCAAAGGTTTTATCCACGAACTCGAAACCGAATCGATTTAGTTCGGGTTCAGAAAAATGAACTCAACCCTACCCGAAATGCTAATCCAACCCAACCTAACTCTTATAGTTCGGGTTGGGTTGGTCCGAGTTGTCGGGTTGAATGTACACTCCTAGGAGATAGCAAGTGCAGGAGGGAAAATCGAGCGTGGGATATAACGATCATTTCTAGAAAAGTTATGGAATTTTTAGCAGACACGGGGTTGAAGACGTGTGGAACTCACGTGCGCATGGAAGTGTGCGTGGCCAAGGATGGATTGGCTCATGGACGTGCGTGTGAGAGTGTGAGGGCGGGTGTCTTGCCTCGATTTGTCCCGTTCGACTCTTTAGTTTTCGTTTGTTGCTGATGGAGGGAATGTTAATCTGCATTTTTCTTACTAATATAAATTTTTTTGTACGAATTTTTATGCATCTAAGAGCTTTCCATATTTGCTATATTTCTTTATTACTTGAATGATTGAAAATCAAGTAGTTTGCAAGTTATTCCATTATTTCCATATTTGCAACGATGATCGGGTAGTTTAGTTGACGTAGGTGGACGAGCTTGGAGACATGTTTCTAATGGTTGATATAGGGTCTTAAAAGACAACTTAGGGGCACGTGCTTTAATAAAGAGAACTCAGACTTGGAAAATACAGTAGAATAGACGCGGGAAATGAACAATATAGGTTTGCTTGGGGATTAGTGGACAATGGAAGCCGTTCTTGGATTACAACACTAGAATAGTTGTGGGAGATTCAGTCATTTATGTTTTTTTTTTGTAACTACATACAACAAATATTTTATCTTGTATCCTTCACATAACTTCTTTATTTTGTAACGTGTAAGTAGGTTGTGAAATTTCAATTATCAATTCGAATTTTTTGTATTTAATGTGGTACGAAATATTATTACATGTATGTGAATTTCAAATTTAGTTGATAATAAATTATATTAAAAAAATTTGTTGAGAAAAAAAAGTTATATGCTGCATAGCATAAGATTAAAGTTATAAATATTATATTACATCATTAAAAAAAAATGTTATTTAGGTTAAAGATAGCATAATATTTTAGTTATATTAAACATATTATAGCTTTAATAAAACGCTATAAATTTTTTTCATAACAATATATATAAGCTATAGTTTCAGACTCTATTATAGCATCATTATAGCTATAAAAAAGTCTATAATAGCGTTTTTCGTAAGCTATTGTATCCATCATTTCTTGTAGTGTGGAGAGAAATTGGAAACAAATAACCACTTTAAAGATGTTTTACATAAGAAACAAGCTAAGCAATACAAGTTAGTATATCAAAACTCCTAAACAAGTTTTAACTTGTTATTGACGCTCAACATGTCCATCCTTTGATTAGGAGCTTATTTATGGCGAATGCACGTTAATAGCATGACCTAATTATTAGTAATTATGATCGCATGTTATGGATTAATGATCGGTATGTATGATGTATGACTCTAATTTATGCCTACCAGCATATCATGATATGTAACTTCTTCCTAGCCAGTTAGATATTAGTAATTTCCATAGATTTTGTATATCTATGAGTAAGAATATTGATACTCTTCCGGAGGCATGAGTTTTCTTCACGACCCTCTCCTTCTCTCTCATTTTTATTGATTTTTATATTTCTTTTGAATAAATTTAGGTTACCCACATAGATAGGCTCGTCCTTGCCCTAAACGACCCACATGGCTTACTTTTCGGGGTCTTAACCTATTTACACAGGTCGACTCATCTTAGCTTGTCTTTGGGCCAACCTATCTACCTGACCCACAAAGTGACATTCATCATAGTTCATTCAATCCACCCTAGTTGAGCCATAATGATCTTCCTTAATTTTTCGAGCCTTGACAGTCCATAGTTTAAGTTTAATCTAAATATTCCATAATAAAATGTTAAATATATATTATTTGTTTGGTCGGGGATTAGATCATATAAAATATTTCAATCTTTTTTAACTTTCAAAATTATTATAAAAAAAAAAAAAGTTAGTATATAAAATTAGAATGCGGTTAAAAATATTATTAGTGTAATTAAAATTGATTTTATGAATAGATTTAAATGTTGAAAGTTTAGGCACATCATTTAAATTTAAATGTACCAAAAAAAAAAGAATGCTTTTCTTTTTTGAAAAATGTTTTGTTCATACCAAACTCAAGTGTTTTTAAGGGGGAAATCCAGAAAATATAAAATATTAGTTGTGGAACAGATAATTCCAAAATTGCTGTTCTCCGAGTGTTCCAATCATGTAGCCTATGAGACCCGAACCACATCTGAATAAAGTTGGTGATCTTTTCGTTTCCATTTTCATTTCTTATTTTCTTGATTTTCATCGCTCAGTTCATACAGCTTTTTCCCCAACTTTCTTCTCTGAATCGAGGCAAAGAAGGGAAAATAAATTTGACTCTGTTGTGTTCAACAGTTTGATCTGTTGGAAGGATTTTGGGGCTTTTAATCTATTCGTTTTCCTCTTCGAAGTTGCTGCAAGTTTATGATTGGATTTTGCTGATGGGAGCTTGCTGGAGTGATCGTTTCAAGTCTGTGAATCCTCATACAGGTACCTAATACCTCTGATTTGAAACTCCCGTTCTTTTATCTGATTTTTCGAGTTCTAAGTTTAGTTCGGGATGATTTCGAGTAGATATCTGCTCAACTGTTTAATGGATCTTAGATTAGATAGAGGCCTTCGAAAGTTGCAGATTAGGTGTTTCTTTAAATGTTCTTTGCTTGGATTGCTTTCTCTGTGTTTTCTTTTTGCCTCTTTGGTGGTACTTTGGGTCTTAGATTAGATACGAACCAGGATGATGGTGAAATGAATGAATTACGTTTCTCCCTGCTTCTGTTCATTTGTATATCTTCCATTTCCTTGAATTATTTGTCATTGAATCGAGAGTTATCATAGTTCGTAAACAGGCTCGAACAATCACAGAACTGATTGAGAGTTCATTCTGATGACATTATGAAATAACTTCCTTATACTTTGATTTGATCGACTTACGGAATGAATTAACTGTTATCATGTGGCGTTCATGATTCAATGCAAGTGGAGGCATCTGTGAATCATTTAGTTTGTGTATGTTCTTGGGATGTTTCACATAAAGATTAGTAGCATTTCCAAATGTTTCAATTGTATCTTCTTTGCTGGCTGCAGGTCTTACAAGTCTTACAAGTTTCAGGTCTAAGAGAGGAGATGGGGAGCATTCCCATATTTCCAGCAGCAAGGTGTCCTCAGCCTCCATACCGGTGACTCCCCGGAGTCAGGAGGAAATTCTGCATTGCTCCAATCTGAAAAACTTCAGTTTTAATGAATTGAGAACGGCAACAAGAAACTTTCGCCCCGACAGTGTTGTTGGAGAGGGTGGATTTGGTTCAGTCTTCAAAGGTTGGATTGATGAGCATTCCCTAACTCCCACCAAGGCTGGCACTGGCTTGGTAATTGCTGTGAAGAGGCTCAACAGAGAAGGGCTGCAGGGTCACAAGGAGTGGTTGGTTCGTATCGAATTTTCCTCATTCCCCTGACTTCGTTTTCCAGTTTTTTTTGGTTCTTGACTGCATTGGAGTTTTATTGTGAGACCCCACATCGGTTGGGAGGAGAACGAAACATTCTTGATAAGGGTGTGAAAATCTCTTTCTAGTAGACGCGTTTTAAAACCTTGACGGAAAACTCGGAAGGGAAAGCCTAAAGAGTACAATATCTGCTAGCAGTGGACTTGAGCCGTTATAAATAGTATCAGAGCCAGATAACAGGCGATGTGTTAGTGAGGTTGAGTCCCGAAGGGGGTGGACACGAGGCGGTGTGCCAGCAAGGACGCTGGATCTCGAAGGGGGGTGGATTGAGAATCCCACATCGGTTGGGGAGGAGAACGAAACATTCTTTATAAGAGTGTGGAAACCTCTCTTTTAGCCCCCGAAGGGAGGCGGATTGAGGATCTCACATCGGTTGGGGAGGAGAACGAAACATTCTTTATAAGAGTGTGGAAACCTCTCCTTTGGACCCCGAAGGGAGGCGGATTGAGAATCTCACATCGGTTGGGGAGGAGAACGAAGCATTCTTTATAACAGTGTGAAACCTCTCCCCTGGACCCCGAAGGGGGTGGATTGAGGATCTCACATTGGTTGGAGAGGAGAACAAAGCATTCTTTATAAGAGTGTGGAAACCTCTCCCTAGCACAAGCGTTTTAAAACCTTTAGGAAAAGCCCAAAAAGGATAATATCTGCCCAAATAGGACAATATCTGCTAGTGGTGGGCTTGGGCCGTTACATTTATGCTGTCGTTTGAACATCTTGATTAAAGAAATGCAGGATTTATCTTGAATCAGCGTTACAACTCTCGTTTTGCTTCCGCATCAAAGATCATTGTTTAACACATACAACTCTCTATATATATGTGTGTGTGTAGCCTATCCTTTCCCGGCTTCGGCTATAAAGTCAGAGTGTAGCCTATCCTTTCCCGGCTTCGGCTATAACGTGACTTTACAAACGAATGATAAACATATAGGCGGAGATCAACTACTTGGGGCAGCTTTCCCATCCTAATCTTGTGAAGCTGATTGGTTACTGCTTTGAAGATGACCACAGGCTGCTGGTATATGAGTTTATGCAAAAGGGCAGTGCAGAAAATCATCTTTTCAGAAGTGAGTAGCTGATTATGCAATGCTTTTCCATTTCCCATTCTTTCTTGTACAATGTTCTGTGTATAAGCTGCTACACTGTGTCGATACAGGAAGCTCTCACTTTCGACCACTTTCGTGGAACGTTCGGATGAAAATTGCTCTTGGTGCTGCCAGAGGACTTGCATTTCTTCACAACAACGACATGAACGTCATATACCGCGACTTCAAGACATCTAATATCCTTCTTGATGCAGTAAGAACTTACAAGTTTTTTTCATCGATCCATTTATCATGTTGACTCGCATTTATTCGTACAATGTGATCGTCTTCTTCCTTAAAATCTGCAGAACTATGATGCAAAGCTTTCTGACTTTGGATTAGCTAGAGATGGGCCAGTTGGAGATAGAAGCCATGTCTCTACCGTAGTCATGGGAACTCATGGATATGCAGCTCCTGAATACTTAGCCACAGGTTCTATTTCTCAAAAAAATGACTGGTTGATTGGTTCCTCCCATGAATTGTCATATTTCATCATTCTAACCACATCCTTTCGTTCGTAAGGTCATCTCACGGCGAGGAGCGATGTATATAGTTTTGGGGTAGTTCTTCTTGAAATGTTATCAGGGCGACGAGCCATCGACAAGAATCGACCAACTGGGGAACACAACTTGGTCGATTGGGCAAAACCATATTTAGTCAACAAACACAAAATTCGTTGCATCATGGACAATCGGCTCGAGGGGCGCTACACTCTCGGACAAGCACAAAAGGCAGCAAACCTTGCAGTTCTCTGCCTAGCCACAGAACCGAAGCGCAGACCGACCATGAATGAGGTTGTGACAACGTTGGAGCAGCTTCATAAACCATCTGAGATTTTGAGAAGTGAAAGAGGTAATTCTTTGCATCATAACGCTAACCCAAATGGAGTAGTAACAAAAGATTGAAGAGGATGCAACAGGCAAACTTGTGAAATGTACAGCCGCTGTAATGTAATGATAATGTATTTAACCCCAAATCTCTCTTCTGCAAGCAATTTTCTTTTGACAGCTTTGCCTTTCTCATCATTTTTACTGTAATTGTATGCAACACTAAACACTATTTACTGTGATAAAAAAATATTATTACCCATTAACCGTGAAAAGGAGTATTAATATCCTCAACATTAAAAAAAGTTCTTATAGTTCTTACCGTGAATATATAGACACAAATACTTTATCTATTTCTCGTTGATCCTCTCTCTTAAACTTCTTCGATCTATGACTCTACAATTTTTCATTTTTCATTTTTTAACTCACTACTTAGATGTTCTCTTAATCCAATAATTTGGTTTATCAATATCTAAGCTCTCAAAGTTTTGCTTTCGATTTTTCTCAAAAGAGTTCCTGCCAATGGAGATAGTATTCTTTACTTATAATCCAACGATCTTCCACTTAATTAACGAAGGTGAGATTCTTTCCAACAATCCTCAACAATATATGAAAGAGAGATGCACGTTTAGAAGAAAATACAAGAAGAGTTGTGGGTCCTACTAATCCTAATTAGTTGGTGTCATGGAAGTTGAGTCGTTACAAGAAGAGAAGTCGAGGATTCATTCGAGGAGGTGGAGGTGTAGGGTTTGGTCAATTTTAATGATTCTCTCTATGTGTCTATGACTAAATTATTTGTAATTTTCATTTTAGGTTTGATTCTTAACAATGGGTTTGGTTGGTTGCTTTTGTTCTTTCATTTATCTAAGAAGATAGGTAATGGTGGGCTTGTGGAATAGGAACTATGGTCCATTGGCTTAGATCCTTTGGTTTTTGAGCTTAAATATTCACATTCTTGCTTGAATATGAACGAGCTACCACTTTGCAAACTTCTTATTTACTTTATTTTTCTTCCAAAGAATGAGATTCTAACTTCAAATATCTCTCGATTCACTACAACTAGTACCAAACTAACAACGGTGTCGTTTATAAGAATTTTACGATTGTTGGATGAAAGACAACCATTCGATTTCGAAGCATGTTTATCTTTCAAACGACATACGCACTTTATACCAAAAATCTATACTTTCACTGCAATATTCTCTAAAATCGTCCATAAGTCTTCTATCTTACATTTAGATGTGTCAACAAGCCACGCTAGGATAGAGAAACTTTCCTCATTCCAATCTTCTATCTCAATCTTATCTCCCTGAAATTCTCTATTTATTTTTTGTGGAGATTGTGTTCCTTAGTTTCTATTTATAAATATAATTTTTATTAAAAAAATGTAAAATATCATAATAAATTCAATAATATTTCATAAACAAAAATATAATATAATATAATGTTATTATGTCGATAAACTCAATTTTTAATATTATAATATTATAATATAGTCTTCTATGATATATATATAAAAATATATATATATAAAGGTAGAGTGGGGCAGAGATTTGGGTAGGGATGGAGACGATAAATATAATGTTCATCTTCAGCTTCATTTAGTTAATGGAGAAAAATCTCTCTTTAGTTAATGGACAAAAATCTCTATTCATTTCCACACCTATTAGTAATTTTTTTTACTCAGATGCCGCTAGTTGAATTACGACAAAAAATGGTATAGAAGAGGGTAAGAATTTATTCAAATACCAAAAGAATATGAAGGCTTTTTGACCTAAAAAGACCATTTGGTAAAAAGAAATAATAATAATATTATTATTATTACTCCAATTCCAACAACTTTTTGACCTACTAGATATGGGGCTCATCTTCTATGGAGAGATTCACTCTTACAAGGAATGTTTCATTCTCCCTCGAGGCCCAGTGTCCTTGCTAGTGTTTGACTTGATACCATTTGTAAGTGTGTAAAATGTCCTTGCTAGTGTTTGACTATGATACCATTTGTAAGTGTGTAAACTGATCGCTAGCAGATATTTGGTAGACATAATGCAAAAAGATTACGTTCCAATTTCAACAACTTTTCTATTATTTTACTATAAACACTAAAACACCTAAAAGCATCCTTTGGGAATGTAAATGTCCCAATTTGGAGTGTTTTTTTGGTTCCCAAAACCCTAAAAGTAACCTCCATTCTTTTTCTTTTCTTCCCTAAACTTGTTTGTTCTCTTGGAAGATATAGGGGTTGGATATGGTACAAATTCCACCCCTTTTGCCTTCTCCCATACCATCCTTTTCGCTTTCGAATTACCAACCTTTTTCCATTAGGAACCGATAAACGAAAGGGTACTTTGTGAAGTACTTATCGAACAAACAATTCTAATTAAACTTTGTTTACATGCGAACAAAATTAGGAAAGAAAATCCTCCAAACAACTTTCTTGTAATTTCAAAAAGGACCCTCAAATCTACCAAAATTACACTGAATTCAAGATAAGTGGAGTACTAATAAATAACCCATTGGGTAACTCCAAATAACATAACAACAACTTTACTGTATGTAGTAATAAAAAGCTGCGGGCTACACATTTCCCATTTGCAGCCGCTTCAGCCACCCCTACACTCTTTTCCACCGCGGTAATTTTTAAATTCACCGCTGCTACTCATCATAAATTAAATAAAAGAAAAAAAAAAGGTAATCTGCCAGTTACCACACCTCGGTAACTTTTCCTACACCTAGACACACTTTCTTAAATAGCTGTGTTTTTAACCGTCCTATTTTAACTTTTACGGCCCCACTACTTAAAAATTTCCCGGGTAAATAGAAAGGGAAAAAACAGTGGGAAAATTTACGAAAAAAAGGGAGAGGGAATTTCAGACGTGGAAATTCTTTCCCGTGAATGTCTGACCGAACTGCCAATTAGAAGGTGCCACGTTCCATGATGTTGAGGTACGACGGTCACTGCCCGTGACCCGGAAGGAAAGACTCTGGCCCACCAAAATAGCATTGGATTGCCAATTTTGCCCCCAGTTACGGCTCATGCCCATCCAACCCGTATTCGATCCTTTCACACTCACCCTCACGATATCCCCTGCACCCGCGACGTTCGTGATTAAAACCAAGTTGAAGTAACGGAAACCGTTAATTGTGAACCGGATTCCCCCTTGTTTTCTACATGGCACCCTGTAATAATTCAAAATTAAATAAATAAATACGAGTTTATTTCTTAATAATTTTAACATTAAATAAGCTAAAAACAATTAATTATTTCTACATTTAAACACAATTAATTCTTAAGATATCTACACAAATTAAGGCGTATATAGGAAGTAGACTCACCGGCGGTAAGCGACGGGGACGATTCCGGCACGGTACTCGGCGATCTTGAGGAACATAGGCATGGCGAGGTCAAAATGAGTGCGAGGAGGGTTACACCAGCCGCCATTGTCGTTGGGAAGAGCAAAATTAGGGGGACAGAAATTGGTAGCGGTAATGAAAATAGAAGGGTTGCCGGAATGGCACCATTGGGGGTCATTAACGCACTTGATCTCAAAGCAAGCGCCGCAGCTAAAGCCATTGTTGAACAGAGCCGTACTCAGCGCCGCCGTGTTGACGCCGTAGCCCTGGCTGTAGAGATTACCATACCCACAAGCGCCGCCTACAAGAAAACCAAAAAAAAACCCAAATCAAGAAAATGTGGTGTAAGAAACAGGGGAAATGGGAAAAATAGAGAGAGATGGACAGACCCATGGTTCCGGAGGCGTCGCTGCCACCGTAGAAGGTGGCGTGAGCGTCCTGCCAGGGGCCGCCGGAGTAGACGCCGGGGATTCTGGCGTGGGAGAGGAGGAATAGGGAGGAGAGAGAGGCGAAAATGCAGAGGAGAGAGAAAGAAGGCATGGCGGAAGAAGAGCAGAGGAGAATGGAAGAGCGGAGGAAGAGGAAGGGGTACTTATGGGGGAAGAAGAGAACAGTAAAGGAATGGGAATCAAAGTCCAAATCCACTGCACACCCAGAGGCATAGGCATAGGCTAAGGCAAGGCCCGATATTATCATAATTAATGCATTTTTTTAATTACTTTTTTTAGGTTAAATTATAAATCATATATTTTATAAAAAGTATTTTTAAATATAAATATTTTTACTAAAATAAAGAGTGGTTATCCACATTCATGTGTAGACCATAGACCATAGTTTTTGACTGTATTATTGCAATATTGCATTTATGTAATTGTGTTTCTATATTTTTAGGTAGAATTTATATATTTTTTTTATGACAAAACCTCGACCGGGAAGAGTTTCATGTGATCTTCTTGATAGTACCTGTAAAGTTGTAATTTTGAAAAAGATGTGACCTGTAAAACACAAAAAAAAAAAGCTCGATACTGACACATTAATTATGGTGTTTACGTTAGAAAAAGAATACATTTTGTGTTTCATGCATTGTTTACATGACATGATTTGTCGTATCTAAAGTGAGTTTTGAGTATTCGACTCAATTTTAATCGTTATCTAAGAAATTCAATCGATCTATAGCAATTCAGTAAAAAAGTGTTTTAGTGAGTGAAAATGACTCAATAATTTCGGTATGAAAATTAGTATAATTTAGTAGGGGATTGGTTTGTAATAAGTGAAGTGGGTTTAGGTTTATAAAATGAAATCTTTTTATTCCTTCTTTTGGTTGTTTTCTTCCTTCATTTTTTTTCCACTAACATTTGCCTTATAATTGAGTGTCTATACCTTTCCATTTAAAAAAAATTTTGGTAGTTTTTTTTTTTTATAATTATTTTAAAAAAATTATATTTATCATAAAAATGGGATATGGTAGGATTAGATTGTAACTCTATTTTCAAATTGACCGGATTGACCTCATAAAAAAATATTCGAACCCATTGACCCTAATTTTATTTTTTTTTATCATATACTATATATATATATATATATATATATATATATATATATATATATATATATATATAATAAAATATGCTTCTTCAAGTACTCTCCATATTTTTCTCTCTTAAAACTCTCCCAACCAACTTATTTTTCTCTTCCCTTTGGTTGTGTACTTTTATTCAAGAATTAGACCGAAGTTTTTAATATGGTAGGATACTTCGATGTAGGTCTTTACAAACTTCAAGGGACAAGTCAAACTAATCTCGGAAATAGAATAGTACGTCGGCTAAGTCCAACCAAGTAAGTGACCATACTATTAGTATTGTTAGAATTTGATGTTGTGTGGTTCTGCACGTGTTATATGTTTGATATGTGTGCATTGTTTATGAAATGATATGACTATGATATAATATGTTTGATGAATTGATATGTTTATGATATGAAATGTTGAAGACATGTTTGGGATATGTTATGTGACTGTTATGGTATATGATATGAAATGATATATGCATGATGTGAATTGTTACGTCTGGAATCATAAAAACGTTATGATATGACATATGTGTAACATGAATGATATGACATGATTGACATGAAAAATGACGAATTGGCATGAAATACAACTCCAATACACGCATGGAAGATATGATAAAACTGATATGATATGAAGGAAGATGCTAGTGGGGTTGTAGTATATGACAATGAAAATAGAAAAATGTTGGGACCTCATACATTATTGTGTGCTCATGCATCGGGGGGACACCCCTTCTCCTTCACAATAGTACGAACGCGTACGCTACGAGACATGAAAACGATTATTATGTTTACCATAATGCTGCCATGACGGTCTCTATTCTTAACGGGTGTCCGACATCAACAACTACCAGAGAATGCTGTCATGGTGGGTCCATACTCGCACGTGTGGACCTTATGTAGGGAAATTAAGTACACATCCAATTGGCCGTTTAGGATAGTCGCCATATTATGGCCTAAATTGGATAATACAAGTTGTTTAATTATTATTTTTAATCGATATGGGTCAAGTTGTTTAGGACTCGTATGTATATGGTTGAAGTTGGTCGAGTTTAAAAATGAGGTAAAGGATAAGTGAAGAAAAAGAAAGCATAGGGAATCCCACCACTTATTTGCTTCAATCACAAGCTGTGTGAAGCTGCAATGGCTGCGATTGAACCAACAAATTGGCTTAATTCTTACTCTTCATTCCCTCACAAACAACAACAAAAATCAATTACTTGATACCATAAATAAATAAATATATATTTAACTAAAAAAATATTCTTATATTTTTTTTTAAAATAATTTAAAATAATTGTATTATTAGCATCATATTTCAAAAGGTAACATTAAAAAGTTTATAATAATATATGAGGTGTCGACGGATTGCTTTGGTCGGTAGATTTTCAAAACCAAACATTTTCATTAATTTTTTTTACTTTATTTAAATATGATTTATCGAAATTTAAAACTAAGAAAGAGTAAGAAAAACGTTATTTTGCTCTTTTATTGGCTATAAATTTAATTGTATTAAAGTGTAGGGTAGTTTAAAAGATTAAAAAGAAATAGCCTTTTGAATGAGTAAAAATAGTTTAGAATATCAAACAATATGCATTAAATTTATTTATTTATTTTTTGAGGGGAAATTTCCGGAATATTACGAATCAAATTGAAGAATTGGATATTATTATTCTCCACAGATAAATATTCTTTTAAAAGGAAAAGAAAAAAAAAAACAATGCCAAAAGAAATATTAAATGGGGAAGTAAATAAAAAGCAGACGACAGTTGAGTTCCGAAATTCGTGGGCCCACCCATGGGCAAATTTGGTAACGTCCAAACTGTCAGCGGGGCCCACCTCGAGCATAGCTACCCGGATTTACCGGATTTCGGAGCTGGGCCCCACTTACTTCGACCCGTTTTCCTTTTTCTTTTTCTTTTTTTTTAATTTCATTTTATCAAATTATAAAAATTATAAGATTTTATCGAGTATAAAATAACAAATGAAATTATTTTAAAAACATAAAAAGAGTACATTATTAATTCCTTTCTTCAAACGGGATCAAATTCGTAATTTCACCCTTCTTCTGATAAAATGACGTATCTACCCCTACTAGTTCATACTAATTACTTTATATATATATATATATATCAAATTCGTAATTTCACCCTTCTTCTGATAAAATGACTTATCTACCCCTACTAGTTCATACTAATTACTTTATATATATATATATATATATATATGTGTGTGAAGGAAAGTGTGAGGGGAGGGTAAAAATTGCTCCCAAAGGAAGCCAGAAGTCATTAGCATGTGAATTCAATTATTATGTTTTTTCTTTTTTGCTGTTTTACCCTTCAACTCTAAGTAATAGTAGAAGTAGCCCATGTCCATTCTCACCCACCTTCACTTATTGCACCCACCTCCCTTTCTTTTCAAACCTCTATCTTTTTTTTTTTTTCAATTCATACAAATTATGCATTATAATGCAAATTATTGTGGTTACGTATCAATATTTCTTCTTTTGAACGTTTTATTAACATTTAGTTCGCTATTAAAGAGTAAGTCTTGTAGGTCCTAAATTTAAACGCATAGCTGAGGAAAGATACTCATTTCTCTCGTTTATAGTTGTGTATGTCTTTAAGAACAACTTAAATAGATATTAGTAATGACAATGTATGTGATCTAGTGGCTTTAGGTTTGAAAATATCCCGATTTTGTAAGTAACTTGAGTGGAAGTGTTGATCGTATTGAAGAAGATAAGTGAGAGATGTTTACGTTATCTTCTATTTCTCGAGGGTGTTCTAAAAAACAACATTCACCTAATTGTCAAGAGGGTGATCAACATGCGCCTAAGATTCGAAATCTGAATTCAACATTTTGTAATCTAAAATAATTTGAGTGTACGTGACGCGGAAAGATTAGATTAGATGTGGACGTGAATACGGTGAGGTGGGCCCACAATCACACCGACCAACCAGATACAGGGAATCTGCCACGTCATGGGTCGATCATAGATTGGATGCAGGATTTGGATGAGATGGCAGGGCACGTGATTTTGGTGGGATTGGTTTCTTTTGCATGCAAATCTTATTAAGCCCATGCAGACAGGTGTCACGTGATTTCATTTCATCTACACCGACTTATCCCCACAACAAAATTATAATATTTAGTAGATTATGAATTTCTTTTTCTTTTTTGGTCTTAATTTTTTATTATCAATTAATATATTAATATATATATATATATTATATTATAATTATATTTAATTTTCAAATTATTTTATTTTTCAACAACTTTTTAATGTTAAATCTTTAAAATGTAATTTTTTAAAATATATATTGTAATTAGATTTAAATATTAGCTCAATGTTTGAAAATAACTATATACAACTTCGTTTAACTTTTACTTAAAAAAAATTAAATAAATAATTTAAATTATCCTGTTAATTTCATCATTTAATAAGAATTATTTAATATAAGAATATTACAATTATAGAATATTGTTAATAGATTTTCAAATGGTAACAAATGAAATACTATTTTTAAATTCAAAATCATATAATTAACTTTTCTTTTTTTGGGTGAGAACAATTAAATTCATAATTAGAATTTGACATGCATTAATTATACTTAGTTTGTTAAAGATTTTTGTCAATATGGGAAGATTATATAGCAACCCATTAGTGAACTTTAATGAATAATAAATAAAAAAATTGTAGTATTATTCTTACAATTTTATTTAATAATTGAAAAGAATAAAAAAAATGATAAATGATGTATTGTTTGCACAAAATACGTGTAGATAAGAAAGGCTAAAATTAATTATTTTTCTAAAAAAATATTAATAATTAGAAAGATAAAAAAACAAGTGAGGGGTGGCCTTAGCAGGATCAGAAATTTTCTTGCAAAATCAGACAAAATTTTCTCGGCCATACCGTTATCTGCAAAAAAAAAAAAAAAAAAAAAAAAAAAAACTTGAATTTATTTTGGGCCCACAATTGGCCCATTTGTTTTTTTTTTCATATATATTAGGAATATATTTTTTTAATGAAAGGATATGGTAGTTTTATTTTAAAATGAAAGAGGAAATAGGTCTAAGAGGAATTATATTTAAAGGAAGGTTAAAACTGTCTTTTTAAAAGATTTAACACGTCTGAAAAAAAAAACAATTTCAATATTTAATACTACAATAATTTTAGAATAAGATTTTTAATTATTTTATATTTTCAACAACATTTAATTAAAAAAACAAAACATAGGCCTACCTCGGCTTAGTTGAAGATAAGATAAATATTGAGGCTAAATATGATTAAATAATAGGTTAAATACAGAAAATATTTTTAAATTTTACATTCTCTTAAAATATATTCTTAAAACTTTCAAATGTTTTAATAACACCTTTAAAATTTTAAAAATATCCTTAAAATTTAAAAAATAATTTAAAAAATATCATTATTATTAATTTTCAATAAAAATTATTAATACTTTTTTTAAAAAACTACACTTAAACTTTCAAAAAAAAAAAAAAAAAAATGTAAAAAGTGTTTAAAATATACTTTTGACTTTCCAAAAGTTTTATTAATATTCTTAAAAAAAATTTAAAACTTTGGAAAACATCTTTAATATGCTTTTCATTCTCTTCCATGCTCTCCAAACTTACCATCTCATGACTAAAGTAGCGATAACTATAAGAATAAAAGCCATTTATTCTCTATAGAGTCTTGTAAAAGCCGATTGATGGCATAGATAGCTTTCACAGCCCCTGCCATAAACATCGTTCAAACTTGCATAAATGTTTCAAATATATACATTTATAATAAAAAATGACTATATTGTTAGACGAAAAGTCGATAGGACTGAAAGTTATTCTTTTAGATTTAACCCAAACAAGCATCTTAAATCTATCTCCATGATGCGATTTTCCATTTCAACAAGAAACATATATGAATGTCAATAATTTGTAAACAAAGAAGAGTTTCAAGCACAACAGTATGCTGATTAGATTATTTGATCTGAGCCTAACAAAGTTGTAACTTGAAATAGAAGGTTAATCACATCTTTTAGTCTCAAGCACATAGCTCTGAAGTAAACAAACCTAATCTAACCCATGGGCTCAACACTTAACAAACCTCGTCAGCTCAATTGTTTAGTTTGTGATCATACTTTTGGTAATTTTTTTTAATATGCATAAATTTTTAGGCTAACTTCGAAGCACTGCAATTCAATTATTCAAGAGACGATAATTTGACCCTACGAAAAAGTGACTCGAACTCATTTCTTTTAAGACTTCTATTATCAAAGTTCTCCTGCTCATTTACTCATTCACTATTTATAGTTACAGGCTCCACTAATTTTTGAATAATGGTTGGGTAGCTTAACTTAAACATGTGAAGGATGGTTTTCAATGTTACTTTACTCATCGAGTTCAAGATAAATTCGTCTTTTAACTCTACTAATTACAGTACAATGTAATCAATATGTTTTGATTTAGAGACCTACTTAAATTATCGAAAGGTTTGACTCTGGATTACTTTACAAGGCAAAACTATTTGTGTCGCTTAGCAAAGTTATTGAAAGGTTTGACTCTCGATTACCTTACAAGGCAAAACTATTTGTGTTTCTTAGTGTCACAGTTGCACGTCTTAGACAAGCATGACCGTAACACTTAGAAACAACTATATCTTCATACCTTGGACAAACTCAGACCAAACCATTCTACACACCTTTCTTTCTCTCTTAAACTCCAAAAACTTTACCAAATGGTCTCATCATGTGACTAGTACAAGATCTAGTTCATTTACAGATATAAATCTTTTCCTACCTAAGCAATAGATTCTACAAGCAATAAATTCATTAGGTTAAGCAAGAATTCAAATCTTAGTATAATACTTGATGTAGGCATCCCATTTGTTTCACTAAACACGGTAAAATAAGGGAAGCAATCAAGCTAAAGGTGTAAAGGTTCGTTGCGTTTTGATGGACAATATCCAATTGTTAGCTCCTAGACGTTTGAGATTAAAATCTACTATTAAATTACTAGCACAAGCAAGCAATTTTTCCTATGCCTTCCTAGCACAAGCAAGCAATTACTAGCACAACCAAATATGATACTATCAAGTTACTCAGAATTATCCAGTAAAGCAAACAAAGACAATATGAACCATACCCACGCTCATACGTTTGAATGAGGTTATGAGACAGCAATGAATCAGCAATAGCAACCATCTGGTCATCTTCTTTTCCTCATTTCAATTGATCTCCAAAAGGGGGCACCTACAAACTTTTATTAGCTTGAAAATTTATTTCCTTCAGTTTGTATAAAATATAATGAGATGAAATATTGAAAAGCTCCATGTGGTTTCCAGCTTCATGCAACAACAATATTGATCTAATTCCTTCACTAAAGATTAACTCATTTACAACCTACTTAAGGATTTACAACTCTAGCCCAAGGATAGAAACCTTTCAAGTACTTCCCACTTAACCTCCCAATTTCCACATTCTGACTGGGTATAGGGGTGAGATTCGTGAAATGTGTCTTTTGGCGAATCCTCATGGCATCAACCCTGCAGAAAATGTTGTTGAGAGATGTCTGGTTTATTTCATCAGCACGAGCTTTTTAAGTACTCAAATAGAGTGACTATTATGCATAGACAGAAAAATTGTGACCAAGTAATAGAACTTCAGTCTGACTTGTTCATAAATATTTTGTTTTTAGTTTATGCTTTTTAAAAGATAAAGATGTTTAATAACCATATCGTGATCAAATATTCAACAAATTAGAGCATAGTTTTCAAAAACTAGTTTTGTTTTTAAATTTTGCTAAAATTTCACAGATGCTTCTAAAGAGTAGGGAAAAAAAACTTAAAACAATTTAGTTTTTAAAAAACCAGAGAAAAAGAAGTAAAAACTTCACTCGACATGTTTGGTTCATTTTCAAGGAAAAATGGTTTCATATTTGGCGAAGAAGAGTACGAACCGTGCAACTTCAGGGAGCAACACCTTGTCATACAATGTTTTTGACTAGAGAGAAGCTCATATATCTAGTGAATACTCTCCTTCAGAGAAAGAAAATCATCACGTGGATGGGATTCCTCCACTCGAACTTGCACTTCATCTCCAATTTGTGCTCCAACAGATACCCACGCAGATGCTTGGAGTCCCACCTATAAATTCCGAATACATGAGATACTAAATGTAACAAAATTCATATTTAGAGACTACAAGCGCCTATAGAGCTTTATATAGGTTCTACTTTGCTTGAGCTAAGGACGAATGAAGGAATCTAATAGTAACACAAATGGTTGGAAAAAAAAATGTCGTCTGTTACTGTATGCATCTAATTTTCTCATAGTTTAAAGAGCATCAAGTGGGGCAATTTAACTCTTGCTTCAGGGTTCAAACCCACTGAATCAAGATGTGAAGAGAGCAACAATCGGTGAAAGAGAGGAACATCGACAGTAAATACCTGATAATGTTATGATGAATAACAGAACAAACCAGGAGAGGCCATTGACAGTAAATAAACAGCACAATGTGAAGAGAGGAACAACCGGTGAAAGCAGAAAATAAATCAGATTAGGTTCACCCTCAGTTGCAAATGCGAGTAGAAAAATGAGAATTTCATTCTTTTTCTCCCTTAGCCAAAAGTCATTAAAATAAGGCATGCATCGTGATATGATAGATGTTATCCATATATCCTCACCTCGACCAACAGCAGGGCTGCAATTCGATCTTTAATGAACCTAAGAATCAATGCCCGATATCTATTTTCTTTTGGTTGCCTTCTCAAGTACTCTAATACCCAATAACGAAGACTGGTGCTTGAGAGCTTCTTTGCCAACTTAGTATTTATATTCACAGTTGATGCCATTCCTTCTAATTGACCATGGGAATACGGAAGAGAGTCACCCCTAAGGAATGCCTTTACCTACGTATAATATAACAGAGAAACTATGTTAAAAGGAATATAAAGTGGTTAACAACAGTCTTCAAATGAATGATTATTAATTATCCAAGCAAAACCAAACACAATTTAACAAGCTGGTATGAAGAGAACAGTTCCAATGATTGTAATTTTAAACTGAAATTTCTGACAGTAATGAGCAAGTAAACATAGAACTAATATGTTGAAAAATGATGACAGTACGACTATGAAAGCTGCAAGCTGCAAGGTAGTTTCCTCGACGAGGCAGGTGGAGAAGAGGGAACCAAAACCATTAAGTATGACCAGTGGAGGTGTTTCAAGTAACACAATGGTCTGTCAGGAATAAGGTCCATTCATTTTTTTTAACCAACACAATGTATTGTTCTCATCTTTTCTCAAGGACAAAGCAAGATCCCAAGATGTCCATGATGGATGAGCAGAACAAGCTCAATAAAAATTCAAAATCAAAATTTTAACACCAAGACATAACAAATGAGAGGAAATACCTGATAATGTGCAAGAAGATCCATATATCTACGGATGGGAGATGTAAATTGGACATAACCAGGAATTCCCAAAGTCCCATGGCGTATCGGCTTCCTGAAATCTATTTCAGCAGCACGCATTGTTCTAACAATTGCAGAGCTCCTAACAGGTCCTTCTTGAAGATGTGCAAATGCAGATGTATCTACATTTGTTTGGGGTTGTCCTCTATAGGGCAACGGAATGTTATGGTGATATCCAAAAGTTGCTATAACTTCTCCACATAGAATCATCATCTCAGAAACAAGTCGCATGGCAGGATCAGCTTGGTTCTCCACATAGAGATTGATTTCAGGATCCAGGTCTTGTGGATTTGCTACCTTGATCCGTGTCTCCAAAGAGGCCATGTCAATTGCCCCCTGAAAATTCAGAACATGGACAGCTGATAATAATATACCAAAAAAAAAAAGATAGAGTAAAAGAAGATCTTCTAGGAATAGAATCCAATCAAACTTCTTTAGAAGAAGTCTGAAAGGGTTTTAAATTAAACAGTTTTCACAGAACTTGATTAATAAACAACCATCATTCTTGATAATATTTTAAGCCACTATGAGCCCTTGAATGAAAATGATAACTGGCTATAGAGATACCTGTTGCCTTCGCCATGCTAAACGCAAAGTTGCAGCTTCAGATAGAATTTTAAGTTCTGCCTCCTCTTCCAAGTTCAAACTAAGCAGCTCAGAAGCACTTTCATATGTCAGCATGTACGTTGGTTTGATGATTGAGTTTTCCACAGAGTATTCTGCAATGCTATTAAGGCATAGAAGGGTTAGCATTTACATGTTTGAGTTCATCGTCAAGACATCTTAAAGGATGTCATAACTTCAAGAAATCCACAGTTCCATTCTACAATCCCAGTAGATAATTAAGTTTTTTTTTCTCAAATAAAAACCCAAGAAAGAAAAATGACACGCATAGAGCAACAGTTTCCACAGAATATGCTAAAACAATGTTCAGAAAGTAGATGGAAAAATACAATTAAAAGATTTCTACAACACAAACGAAAATGTAACAAAAAAAAATCTTCTGTATCACCATACTCTGACAAATAATTTTATGATTTGAATACATAGAATCACCTGATAGCTGTATGACATCAGGAACAAACTTCACGAACTGAAAAACCCAATAGGAAAAACTAAAAAGGAACGGCCAAGAATACCTTCCAAGAGGCATACAAGCCCATGGACAAATTTTCTTGTTTTCGCAACAGAAATTTATTGTGCCAGTCTCCTCTAGAAAAGTTGTTCCCAAATATAACTTTTGTTGTGAAGAATTCTCATACTAAAATATAATAAGATAAGAACAAGCTTTGCCTTCCATCAAAATAACAGACAACAAAATTTCTAGTGAAGAAGTTTCATATTTAAAATTAAAAAAAAAAAAAAAAACAGTGTGTAAACAAGCTTTACCTTCCATCAGAATGAAGGACAACAGATACAGAAACAGCATTGCAAGTCTCTCCCTGTTTTAAACTCATTCCCTCCATTGCTAGTTTTTCTGGAAACATAGGGTATGTGGCTGTTGGAAGAAATATAGAAGTGCCTCTTTTCATGGCCTCCCTACACATGATAAACCAAAAGAGAGTGGGCATGGTACGAAATACCACCACAGGTTAAAGCTTTAAGAATTACCTGTCTACTATGCTCCCTGGTCGAACAAATCTAGCTGGATCGGCAACATGAATCCATATTTTAATTCGGCCATCTGACAATCTTGTTGCACTCAAGGCATCATCAAGCTGCAATATTGCATGATAAGAACATGAGGTGGAGCCTCCCAAAATTTCATGAAAAAAAAAATAGCAATTCAGAGTGGCATAAACCATCAGATGTAATGATTCTTATTTCCGTTTTTTGTTTTTTTTTAATGATCATTTGTTCCACCAGAGCGTTTCAAATAAGAAAAAGAACGTATTACCTCATCTGATCATTACAAATAAGGAAAAAAAAACAAATGGAAATAAGAATTTCAATTGGAGATATATTTTTAATTTTATATAATCACCTCATCTGCTTCATCAACATCAATGGCATAAACCTTCAAATGTGTGAGATTCTTCCTGTTAACCTAAACAGAGAAGGTATCGAATAATACATGACAACTTTATCTGGTCAGCGGCAACATGTGAAATATGGAGTAGCAATAAATTAATAAGTACTAATGGAGATTTACAAGTCCTGGATGGGATTAACTGTTGGTAAAATTCAAATTTCTGAAGCTCTCTCATGCAAGTGGCAGGGAAGCAAGGAAGATTCTCAAATAATAATCAACATAAGCTAAGATGCACAGATACAAACACGGGCCACAGACACGGACATGTTGGGGATACATTTTATTTTTTATGATATAGTAAATTTAACATAAAAAGTACTAAAGGTGAGTGAGCACACTGAAATTTGCAGTGAGTGGCCATGAACAAAAAAAGGCTGGTGGTGTGGTCGTTGTTGCTTCTTCGTGAATTGCAGAAACAGAAACAGAAATATAGTGAGGGCTTTCAACTTTTTGTGTTTTTAATGTCTTTTTTTAATGATTTTTATTTGTTTAAAAATTAAATTAGACTGAGCTTTAAATATGCACTCAAAATAATTGGTTGGGCCTTGTTTTTGCTAAAAAATTATCCCGGTGTATCCAACATGTCCAAGAATAAATAAATAATGGACTATTAAGACCTATACATAAGCATAGAGCTTCCAAAAAAGTAAAAGAAAAAAGAAAAACCAATGATAGGAACCGGACACTACCTCATCAGCATCAGATGCCTCCAGTAAAAGTGATTCAGCAGCTGCTATAATTTCATCTGAATGATCTGTCCGAATGTTTAACTTCAGAAGTTCAAGATTAACATGCCAAGGGAAATATCCTATGTCTATGAGAAGATTAACTGCTGATGATGCTGTTTTCACCAGTCCCATGGCCTTGAGAATCTAAGGAAGAGACAAATATTGAACACAGTTAGGGAAATGGATGAACATGTAGTTTTCGTTCATCAAGTAAACCACATGAAAAGAGTTACCATCCCTGCTGTTATCCTTTGTTCAGCATCCTTGCAAGCATCAATAGCATAAGATTCGAGAGACTCAATCTTGTGTCTGGTTTTCTCTTCAGTTACCCAGGAAGATTTAGGAGGTTTAGCCTTCAAAGGCATCGCCTTAGCAGATTTCAGCAATTCTACAAACTTTTGTAGCTCATTTTCAGCGGCCTCCCTTGCAAGCTTAGTACGTTGAAGTTCTTCAACCTGGCTTTCAAAAAAGGAATTAGAAAATATTTTAGACTGAGGAAAGAACCGAGCATTAATGGATGACGTGATAAACAAATCCACTAGCACAAATATTTGCCATGTGACGGATCATAAGATAGAGAAAACAAAATCCAGCTACCTGAAGGAAGCTCGGCAGGGAAAAAACAATATAAGGTACTTAAGTGCATAGCCTATCATCTGAAATAACATTCATAAAAGGAGGAGAAGGTGGGAGATTGTGGGAGGAACTGCAGTTAGCCATTTGTCTTCCACTACTTAAGCATTCTATACTTCTTCCTTTTCTTGGGATTTTGCTAATGACTAATTGAATACATCCGTATCCCTTGAGGGTAAGGATTGGATAATGAGCCTCCTTTCATTTTTGTTCACTTTTTTCTCTTGTCAAGACAAGTGTTTCTATCTTATAAAAAAAAAATAATTGCGATCCTGTTCATATATCTGAGATCATACGCCATGTATGAATAGATTAGGGCCTTCATCACCTCTTAACACATCTTCCCCTGTTTTAATTAGTGACACAATATCACGTCTATAAAAGGGGCAAGATGGACTCTGGAGGTGTCTTGCCAACACACAATAGAGAGAGAAAAAGAAAGTAAAATTATAAATCAATCGAAAACATCTCTTAAATGAATAAGAGAGATGGCCTTAGAATCGTTAATATTTAATTATTCAAAGTCATGGCACCACATAAACTTAGAGCAAACTCAAGAAAACTCTATATACTTTTTACAAAACTATTATCCTTTACAGTCTGCAGTTGAACATTCTATATCTTTCAGAAGCATCAAGTTGGATTGCCCACCCCCCATGAAAAAATTAAGATTAGAAAAAAAAAAATTAAAGCACCACTATTTAATTTACATTTCTTCTTGAAGCAGGTACATTCCAAAAAGCCTCACCATATAAGGATCTCTAAGAATCTAGTAGTTGGTGTTTGATAATCATCAAATGAAAGAAAGTTTTGAACTAAAACATAATGCGTACTTGGTCAGTGGGTCTTGGACCATAAAAAGATCGCGAACCTTTTGTCTGCAGAACAGTGAAGTATAACTCATCTCTTGATAACAACAGATGCGCACAATAGCTATCAAGAGGTTCTGTATTCCCAAATATCATCTGTAGAAGGAACTATAGTCAGTGATGGAACAATTACCAAATGATCTATGATACCCAGACAATACATAACCTCAGCTAGTTCTTCAGTAGTCACTGTCTTATTTTGTTCAAGAAGCTCAAGCCAAGCGAACTCCAGCAGCGTTGGATCCTGCACTCATAATTATTGGCTCAAATCAGATAATGAATCACCACCAGTCAATGTGACACAAGGCTCTAGTATTTCCAAGTAAAGAACAAACCAAGTTATTCTGAGCTCTCTTAATGAAGTCTGCAATTTCTGTCTGGTCAAAATTTTCAACACCTGGAACAATGTATGTAACTTGCTGTGGCTTAATGGATGATGTTACACCATTCTGTCAAAGAAAAAATGAACCAAGAGAAAATTAGAGTTATGTACTGAATACTTTCCTTGAACTTGTGAAAATAATAAGCCATGAATCAACCTAGTAGCCAATTCAAACAAAATGGTGCGCTATTTTTTTTTTTTACTAGAACCTGATCGAACACCATCCAGTTTTTTTTCCCATCAGGTCTCTGAGCAACTGCCAGTAGTACCCTCTCCGCGTCCTTCTTGAACTCCAGTAACCGTCCCTTTTCCAATGTCTGGTTCATAAGCTTATCTTCGGTAAGCTCTCCACTGCCCATGCCCACCAATCCCATTCTGAATACATTAAACTTTTTGCTCATTACTGGAAAAGAAGAAAGAAGTTCTAGATACTCAACTTCCAGATGATCATACGATCTTTGATACAGTATACTCTTACTTGGAGAAATTCATTAAGTTTTTCTTTACCAAATATCAAACTCAAGATTAAATTCATAGCATAGCACATATTTCAGCTCAACTCAATCAAGAGAAATAGAAAATGCACTTTCAAAACAAAAGCTGAATGCACAAAATAGTATTCGATAATATCTGGCACAGCATATGAACTAAAAGCAAAATATTACAATTGAGAAGCAAAAACGTACTTAGCGGTAGCAGAAACTCTCTTTCGCCTGCGCAGAGCTTCGAGCTCTTCGACAACGTTTTCGACTATACTGTACAAGGAGTAGAATCGCTGTCCGCCACTCCTAAAAAGTTGTTGTTTGTGCCATAATACAGGATACCTACACTTCAATTTCGAGCTCCTGGCATTGAAGAGGCGTGTCCGGAAGGCAGAGAGAGGCGGGGACGAAGCAGAGCGGAAAACCGAGCAACTGTTAGCAGCTCGCAACGCCATTGTTGTTTGCAATAGGAGAGAATCGACGAAGCTTACAAAATTCAAGAACGAGGATATCTCATTGCTTGGCGTTGGCCAAGAGTTGACATCGATTTGGTTCCTGACACGCAGAGAGATTTTTGCTCATCTTATGATAAAGCCGAGCGATAGAACTGGTTGCTTTGGTTTATTGCTCCTGACAAATTAAAAATTCATCCGATTTTCTTTTTCTATTTTTTTTTTAAATCGAATTGTATAGTATTTTTCAAATATAGACCAAATTTTAATTAATTAAATTTATAATTCCAAATCAACCCTTGAAACCTCAAATTAATAGTTATATAATTATATTTATTTAAATTTTAATTATGTTAGTGGTTTATAACTCTTTTCATTTTATTTCATTTAAAATAAACTCAATCCTCCAAATAAAATTATACAATAAACTTAATTATAATTTGTATGTTAATATAAATTTTAGTTTTTGCATTTTAAATGTTTAATTTAACTGTCGTCGTTATGGTTTGTAATTTAATGTAAATCTTTCTAATGTATCTAAGATCTAAGACACATAAGTGTTGAAGTCTATTTTGATAAGTCAAGTGTTTGACCAACTCAAGAATACTATATAATATATTAATTCTAATATTTTCAAATTTTACCAATTTGAGGGAAGCTCAACTGGCCAAATCATATATACATTACTAGTGTTCGAATCACAAGATTAATCAAAATCATTAAATGTAATTTGTATAACTAAGTTACTTTCTACAACAAGGGCATTAGCTCCCAAAAGATGCCCCAACAGCACAACGATCAACCACATTAGCCAACACAACCTGCACAAAAAATCTGAGTAGTGAGGTTGAAAGAACCTTAAAAGCGGCAGTAAACTAAACGAAATTAAATAACAGAACAGAAAACTCCCTCTCAAAACGGCAGAAAAGAGGAAAGAAAATATGGATTGACGCCAATAGCTTAAACTTTTGATCCAGTGATTGAACATGGCTTCAGTTTTGTAGGTTGTCTACGAAAATATGAGTCCATGTGCGAGTGAACGCATAAGAACGATATTGAATCATAAATTAACTCGTAATTTTAAGCAATCTGAGTCTATGTTTTTTAGATTGCGTCGAGTGTAGTAGCAGTGTAATGGACAACCAACAAAACACGAGCGAAGAGTGAGACGATATCTTCCAGCAGTGTATTAGACGACCAACAAAAGACGAGCAAAGAGTGGGACGATATCTTCTAGCAGTGTAATAGATGACCAACAAATGACAAGCAAAGAGTGGGACGGTATTTTCCTATCGTATATTCTTTAAGGAAGTCAACCTCATATAGAACGTGCAATCTCAACCTATCAGTAATGATACATAATGAACTTCAAGATTCGATCAAACAGATTGATTATGGAAGGATTGCCGATCATAAACTTTTTGCATCAAGCAAAGACAGGAATTTGACTCACTTTGATAGAATCGTCTAACATGTTAAGGTCGGAATGTTTGCACATGCTTTCTTCATAAATCCAGTGTTGTAAAAGGTCTAGGACCTAGCCAACCTAAATCCAGAGTCATTAGGAAAAAAAAGGGCTCTATTTTGACACCTGAATTGTCTATTTGTTTATCCAACTTAATGCAAAATGTGTTTATCCAGAGTTACATCAATTTCAATGGGAAACTTCACCATTTTCAAATCAACACAACGCTATATATTCCTGGTTCCTGCAACTCCTTTCCTTATCAAAATTATTGTATTTGAGATCTCCTTTCCTTATCAAAATTATTGTATTTGAGATCTCCTTTCCTTATCAAAATTATTGTATTTGAGATCTCCTTTCCTTATCAAAATTATTGTATTTGAGATCTCCTTTCCTTATCAAAATTATTGTATTTGAGATCTCACATTGATTGGGGAGGGAAACAAAACATTCTTTATAAGGAGGGGCAGAAGGGCGTGGAAAACTCTCCCTTGCATACGCGTTTTAAGACCTTGAGGGGAAGCCCAGAAGGGAAAGTTCAAAGAGGACAATATCCATTAGCGGTGGACTTGGGCTGTTACAAATAGTATCAAAGCCCGACACTAGGCAGTGTGCCAACGAGGATGCTGGGTCCCCAAGGAAGGTGGATTTGAGATCCCGCATCGGTTGGAGAGGGGGACGAAGCATTCCTTATAAGGGTGTGGAAATCTCTCTCTAGTATACGCATTTTAAAATCTTGAGGGAAATCTCAAAGAAGACAATATCTATTAGCGGTGGACTTTGGCTATTACAAATGATATCAGAGCCAGACATTAGGAGATGTGCCGCTCCCTAGACCCCTAACCAGGTGGATTTGAGATCAGTGCACTTGCATAACCTATCTGCCTAGAATGTAATCTCAGGAAAGCAAATTGAAAAATCATTCATGGTCTGCATCAGGACTTACCAATTACTAAGGCAGTATTTGAAATTGTCAATCTTCTGGTTCTGGCAACCTTTCTTCATCAAACCATCGTGGAGGATCAAACCCAGATCCACCTACAAAGAAGCAATGACCTAGAATCAAAAATCAAAGAAAAAGCATCGACAAATTCCGTTCCCGAAGGTTGAATGAGAGCAATGTCATTACCAAGAGGATTGCAGCGGCAGAGACGCCAAGCAGTCAAAATAGTACCCTTCGCAACACCATATTTCTTGTAAGCTTGCATGGAATACTCACTACATGTAGGTAAATAGCGACAACTATTTGGCAATAACGGCGAGATTTCTCCTGCTCACATTTCACTCCGAATCAGTACTAAAAAATTATCATTCCCTTCAATTCCCGAACGAAATTTAAGTGGATTCTTCGAATTAGAAGTCTAAACCGAACAAATAACACGATTCTACTTACGTTTGTAGAATTTGAGCATGGATAATGCAGCTTTAACCCCCAGATTGTCCACTTCGCCATCTATGAAAACGATTCAAATGCCCTAATTCATCATAGTCTATACGTCGATTACGTAAAACATGAAGGAAGGAAGAAGAGGCGAGTACCTTGGTCTTCGTTCGCGCTTGAATTGGATGTGGCGCGCGTTTCGTTTATGATGAGCGGCCGACGGAGCTTCTGGCCATTAAATCGAATACTGAAGGCAGCAGAAGAGCGGCGACTTTGATGGCAGCGGCCGGCGAAGAAGATCGGGTTTTGGTTTTGGAGTTTGTGGCAATTTGTGGTGGGAAGAACCGCCATGTCACTCTCCTCCAAATGTTCTGCAGATGCTACTGCACTTCGTAGCCGCTTTTTTTTTTTTTTTTTTGTTGATTTTACTTATGTTTCTCAAGACAAACGGCGTCGTTTCGAGATGATTTCATTATTTAGACAATATTGCATCTTTTTTTCACCTTTTAATAGAAATAATTGTTAAAAAGAAGAATTTTCGATAGAGTATAAATCATTGATGGGATTACGAGTATTTTTAAGATTAAATTAATAAAAATACTCCTGCGCGTGCCCGTTCTTGTGATTACCCATTACCCACATGATTAACGCCTACCCACCGGATAAATCCACCGTATCAGATAATCCAACTAAACTATCAAGTTGTACATCCCTAACCAACCTAACGCTCAACGGTACCGTATCGGAGTGGACTTAAAATTAAATTGTAAATTTTAAGTTTTCTTCAACTTAAAATTCAACCTCTAAAGGTCTCAATAAAAGAAAAATCAAGTATTTAATACGTCGTTGAGACTTGAGTTTACACAATATCATTTACACAATATCATTTTCACAATCATCTCGTTCGTAGTTCCGTTAATGAACTAAAATCAAATCAATTATTTTAGATCAAATAAAATTTGAATAGGGAAGAGAAATTAATAAACCATCCAGTTCATAAGGGAGAGAGAGCGAAGTGTTCCATTACAACATTCTCATGGCCAATTTAGCTGATACGCAGATTATTAATGGCCGCTCAACCAAAGCCGCAAGTTGAAAGTAAGCTCCTAACAGCCTTCCCTTTCCAACCCTCTCCAAAGCTCACACTTCAGAGTTTATTAGCACCAAAACAATTCAGGGCAACAATACTACATTACATTAGAAAAGAATGACCTTACAAACATGACCCACTCAGAAACTCGTCGTCACTTGAGAGAACAAGGCCTTGAAATCGGTCGTCGGCGTGCCTACCCCCTCAGGTTTCGAGGCTAGATCCAGCGCCTTGAATTTGGCCTCCTCAAATTGCAGTGCCTGTTCCAGAGTTTCGAGCTTGGATTAAATGTTCAACAGGAAAGATGATAGACTATTCCATAGATTTGTTTTAGATGTTTAACTTGAAATCTCTTCAAAATGACCAAAATACCCTCACACTATCACCTTCCACGGCCAGAGACCACTGCCCACCATCGACGAACCCTCCATACAGTGGCCAACTTACGGTGGTCCATTGATATGCTCACCGATGATGGGTGATGACGGTGAGCAATGACCAATCATAATGTTTTAAATACAAATTTAAACTTATTTAGTTCATAGTATTTAATAGTCGTCTTTCAAACAATTTCAAATGAGCATAAACAATGTAGGTAAGTACCTGAAGGCAGACTTCGGCTACATCGGCCCTCGCAACGGTTCTCGTCTCTGTCTGAAGAAGTTCATCATCCTTCCCTACTAGCAGTTCTCGTATCCCACCGTCCTTATCCTGCAGACCTCCAGCCCTGAGAAACGCTATTCCAATTTGGTAAACTGACAGGAACTAATAAAGAAAGAACGCTTAAATCGAACAGGAACATAGTCATTCCACGTTTGTATTTAGAACCCGAAACCAAATAAACTAGGAAGTATGTGATATAAAGATTTTGAACCAAAGAAAGATCTTGAATTCCTAATAATGGTTTGATCAAGCTGAGTAAAGTTAAATAGTGACAATATTTCCAACCAGATGGGAACACAAAAACAGCACTTTCTGAGAATTTCAAATGGTTATGTTTTGAGCAAAGGTACAGAACTCTCTGTGGTGACAATGAATATGAAACTCGATCAACTCGATCAACGACGTACCTTATAATGGTGTAAGGAACACCAGAGTCAGCCAAATACTGCTCGGCCTTCCTTTTCCAAACCTTTTGTATAATGAAAAGAGTTAGATACTGTTTCTTACGATTTCCAGAAGTAGAAGATCAAGTAATTGGAAAGATAATACTAACCAATATGTTCCCATTACCCAAACTGTTCAAGGGATGGTTAATATTTGTTCCTCCCATCGACCCGACCAAAACGATTTGCTTAACTCCTGCAGCCTTGGCTGTTTCGAATCATGATATGATTTCAGCATTTGAAACTCGTGAAAACGATACGAAGAAAAAAGAGCAATCCGATCACTCACCACTATCTATCTGATTCTTTTGGCCAATCCAATCAACCTACACGCGAACGTCCATCAAAGAGCGAAGTTGTAACAGCCCAAGTCCACCACTAGCAAATATTGTCCTCTTTGGGCTCCTTAAGGTTTTAAAACGCATCTACTAGGGAGAGGATTCCACACTCTTATAGAAATGCTTCGTTCTCCTCTCCAACCAATGTGAGATCTCACAATACACCTCCTTTGGGGCCCAGCGTCTTCGCTGGCACACCGCCCAGTGTTTGACTCTATACTATTTATAACGGCACAAGCCTACCGGTAGCAAATATTGTCCTCTTTGGGCTCCTCAAGGTTTTAAAACGCGTCTACTAGGAAGAGGTTTCCACACCCTTATAAGAAATGCTTCGTTCTCCTCTTCAACCGATGTGACATCTCACAAAAATACATAATAAGTTGTGCAATAAAGAAAGAAAAGAAAAGAAGAGAAGAGAATGTTGAGGTACCTGTTCAGGATATGCTCCATCTTCAAAGTAAAACTCAGGCCTACCACCTTTGGTTGGATCAAACCCCGGCTTCATCTTTGGCACGGCGCTCGTAAGAATAATGAGCGCGTCAATGCCTTGAATTGCAGGACCAAGGGTATCTGCATTCCTAATATCACCAATGAAAAGATCGTCTGCTCCACCGATACTCTGCTTGCTCTCTTCAGTTCTAACCAAACCTCTTGCAACATACTGATCTGACCTCTCCTTCAATTTCTTGTAAACTAGTTGACCTGCCAAACAGGACCAACAACAAAACCTTATTAGGATCCTAAGCGCTTAAAAAGTTTTTTCTTTTACAAAATGCTTAATAACCCTTTTTAAACACTAAGAAAATCATTTCAAACGGGATCTCAAATCCATAAACTAATTTTGGAGGTGAGGATTTATTTACAAGCAAACCAAACTCGAATAAATTTTACAAGAAGTTGACAGCTCAGAAATGTCTTAATCCATCGGATATCAGGATGCGAACAAAGTACACCATAGAGCCTCTTCTGAGGCCTATGGAGCCCTCGAACAGTCTCTCCCCTTAATTGAGGCTCGACTCTTTCTCTAGGGTCCTCGAACAAAATACACCATTTAGCCAACACTTTAGTCACTTTTAACTACACCTTCATGGCTCACAACTTCTTTGTTCGACATTTGATGATTCTATTGACATGACTAAGTTAAAGGCATAGCTCTGATACCACGTTAGAAACCACGACTCTCCACAATGGTATGATATTATCCACTTCGAACATAATCTCTCGTGGCTTTGTTTTTGGTTTTCCCAGAAGGTCTTGTTCCAACGAAGATGTATTCCTTACTTATAAACCCATGATCAACCACTTAATTAGCCGATTGGGACTCCTCCTCCAACAATCCTCAACACTACATACTAATGTACTCATACTAATATTCAATGTCCCATGTGCAAAAAAGTTAAGTCAGTGGCTCCAATTTTCCAAATAAAAAACCAAATCAACATAAAACCTAAACGCTCAACAGGGAAGATATTGAACAACCAGTGCCAGAAACACGTAGATAACAATTACAGAAGAAAAAATCGAAACCCCACAAATCATTCTGCCTTAAACTTCCCTACAATTTCCTCAGCAGTCGAACAGAAGCAGAACAACAATAAACAAGCAAAGAAAAGAGCAGAGTTACCGGTTCTGCCACCAGCTCCGGTGACGAGGACAGTTTTAGGACCAGAATCCGCCATTGAAACCAGCGAAAGAGCACCGACGCGGCGGCGCCTTATGAAACCCTTCTGGGAGGTCGGAGAAATGGAGGAGGTAACGATTTGAAGTGAGAGAGACGAGATTGAATTGGAATGGGGCAGGGAACAACAATTATGACATTGATGAAAGGGCAGTGGTGGAGAAAGGGTAGAGTTCGGGTTTGGGATGGAGTAGGCTAATGGGACACGTGTTAGCATCGCCATGGACTGCTTCATCCCATCTGGGTGCTTCTGGTTATGACATATAAAGGCCCTTACCCGAACCAGCGCGCGCAACAGAAAGATAGAGGCAACGTGTGGTTTATTTATTATTTTTAATTTTTAAAATCTTTAATTTTTTAACTTTTAAATATTATTTTATTTATTAACCATAAATTTACATGATTTCATCTTCGCTAAATTCATAAATTTTAAATAATTTAAAATATTATAAACCACACTCAACCATTTTTAATTTAGATTTTTTTTATTGATTTAAAATATATATATATAATAAAAACTCTTTTTTTTCACTCTTCTTCTTCCCCTTCTCTGTCCTCAATTAGATATAAATTTAAAATTTTAATAAATACGTTTGTTCCTTTCGACCTAGCTTTCTCGGCGGTTTCGGTAGAGAAAGAAACCCGTAGTTAATGACTAATTCAGCTATAGAGCTACGAGTTCGGTTGACAAGTCGAGACCTCCTTTCGAAAGTGAGATCACTACCAAAGACGTAAAATCATGAAACCTGTAATTAGTGACTAGTTCAACTATAGATCTACGTGTATGGTTTACACATCAGACCCCTTTCAAAAGTGAGATCACTACCGAAAACGGAAAATCATAAAACTCATAGGTAGTAACTAGTTCAGCTATAGAGCTACGTGTTCGGTTCACAGGTTGAGACCCCTTTTCGAAAGTGAGATTACTACCAAAGACGAAAAATCATGATAACGAGACGAGGGTCAAGGACTGAACAGCAATTTTATTAAACTTTTGACATAGATTACAAATTTAACATTTAACCCAAACAAGGCATTGATTTCTAAGCTGTCACAGAAGTCTCCACACCCACAGCTACATTATTGTTGGCCGAGTAATTGAGTTCTGATTTCATTTCAACTTCACAGAGCTCTGGAATTGCTTCCTTTATGTTGTGAATGCTTTCAACTGCATAATCTGCTCCTTTACTTCTTTGGGAAGTCCCAACCTACACAAAAATTAGCAGCAGAAGTTTTGAAATTTACGATTTTTGTAACGGCACAAGCCCACCGCGCTAGTAAATATTGTTCTCTTTGGGCTTGCCCTTTCGGGCTTCCCCTCAAAGCTTTTAAAACGCGTCTGCTAGGGAGAGGTTTCCACACCCTTATAAAGAATGTTTTGTTCTCCTCTCGAACCGATGTGTGATCTCACAATCCACCCTCCTTCGGGGCCTAGCGTCCTCGTTGGCACTTATTCCCTTCTCTAATCGTTGTGGAACCCTCAATCCACCCCCCTTCGAGCCCAGCGTCCTTACTGGCACACCGTCTCGTGTCCATCCCCCTTCGGGACTCAGTCTCCTCGTTGACACATTGCCCGGTGTCTGGCTTTGATACCATTTGTAACGGCCCAAGCCTACCACTAGTAGATATTGTCCCTTTCGGACTTCCCGTCAAGGTTTTTAAAGTGCGTCTGCTAGTGAGAGGTTTTCACACCCTTATAAAGAATGCTTCGTTCTCCTCCCGAACCAATTTGGGATCTCATAATTATGTTCTTAAAGGTTGATTTTAAGTTCGCTAGTAACTTACCAGCACAGTTTGAAGCCCAAGTCGCTTGCCAGCTTGAAGATTGCGGACACTATCTTCAAAAAACAGCTGAAAAACAGCACAAAAACAACTAAAAAACGCAAGCAAATTAGAGCCAAGTTAACCAAAACTTAATTCCAAGGCCATCTTACAGTTCTTTGAGGATCGATGTTAGCTATCTTGAGAGCCCATTCAATGGAAGCTTTTGATGGTTTGCAGACAATGGGAGTGTTTGGCAGCTCCATTACAGGGCTTGTTTGAGAGAAATGGCCAATTATGTCAAAGATTTCAGTGCTTGAACTCTGTTTTTCTTCTAAAACAGGGCGTTTTTTAGTGGGATTGAGAGTTTCAAAGCAGATAATGCCTTCAAAACAGTCTTCTAATGCTAGTTTGTTAAGAACTTTGGCTGTGTGAACTTTGTCAGCATTGGTAAAGATCTGTTTTTTCATACAAAAAAAGAGATGGGTTCTTGAGAGAACGATCAAAACATAAAAAGGGATGAGAATTTGAAGTGCTTTTTTGTGAAGAACTTACAAGTTTCCTGTAAGGGAGGCTGAGCAGAAGGGTTCTCAAAATGGGATCAGGTTTCAAGTTGTCATATGGCAATCTTCCATGAACAAACCTGTTCTAAGGAATAATGGAGGTTTTAATCTCATACACTTCTTGAACATTCCATGGGAACAAATACAAATACAAGAGACGAAGTTCATCAACGAATAGTTTGAAATTCGTGAAGGGTATACCAAAAAAGCTCGTGTAAGTTTGAAATGAAGAAAAAGATCATTAGCATAAGAGCCTAAGCTCACTGCTAGCTTTTTGGGTTTTCTCTTCCGGCTTTCCCTTAAGGTTTTTAAAACGCATCTATTAAGGAGAGGTTTTCACACCCTTACCACACCTTTGAAAGGAATGTTTCGTTCCCCTCTCCAACCAATGTGGGATCTCACAATCCACCCCTCTTTGGGGCTCAGTGTCTTTGCTGGTACTCGTTCCCTTCTCTAATTGATGTGGGACTCCCCAATCCACCCCTTCAGGGCCCTCTCCAATCGATGTGGGCCCCCCAATCCACCCTCCTTTGGGACCCAGCGTCCTCGCTGGTACACCGCCTGATGTCTACCCCCTTCGAGGCTTAGCCTCCTTGCTGGCACATCGTTTGGTGTCTGGCTCTGATACCATTTGTAACAACCTAAACTCACCATTATTATATCCTTTGGGCTTTCCCTTCCGGGCTTCCCCTAAAGGTTTTTAAAACGCGTTTGCTAGAGATAGATTTCCACACTTTATAAAAAAATATTTCGTTCCCCCGAAGATCTCACAATCAATTTATGAATAAAACAATTAGGACGACAAATCCTCCTTATGTATGACATCATTCACTTTGAGTCCAAGAACGTTCAAATTTTCATTCAAATTCCATAACAAAAGGGTTTCCATAAAAACGGTCTTATGATCTAAATCGACGTGAGACTTTAGTAACATTCCGACACTCGAACGAATCCGCGACCCAGATTGATCAATCAACCTGAGCCATAGGCTTAGATGGAAGCAAAAAAAAATGAGAGTGGAGATTGCTATACCTGTGATATTCATCATAGTCAAAGTCATAGCCAATAGCCTGCAATATAAAAACCAAAAGAAACAGCACTTTGAATCAACTCTTCCTGAGAATGATCTTAAAAGAGGGAGACAGAGAGAAGAAAAAAACATACCCGGAGACCAGCCATTGATGTTCCATAATTCTTGTAAAGCAGGTTACTCAGCTCTGGGATTTTGCTGTTTTCAACCCCAAGCTTCTCAGCCATATAACCTGCAGAAGAAAAGGAACAATATTCTGACAAGAACAACGTTAAAAAAAACCAAACAAAAAACACAAAAACAAAACCCACCATGAATGTTGCTTTTACAAGCAGCCGCTAAGCCACAGCTTACAGGATACAGAGTGTCATCTAGATCTGCAGGTTTAGATAGAAACAAGTGTTATGAAAATGGAGAGAAAAACGAACAAAAACACAGTCGATTTTAATACGAACGATGACCCTTAGTTTCTTAGTTTAAACGTCGCAGTTTATAGTAAGATTTTACAGAGCTTACCAAAAAGAAGGCAATCGAAGGGTGGCATTTTGTGGCTATGAACTGTAATGGGGAAGAGAAAATGGGGAAGAAGAAAGAGGGTTAGAGGAGGTGGAAGGAGGAGGAGAAAGAGAGGGATTTGAAGTTTAAATAGCCAAAACTTTTGTTGAGGGTTGTTGAGAAGGAAGTCCATGCGAGCTCTTTTAACGAATGGTCACGAGTTTATAGGTAAAGAATACATGATATAAAGCCTTTTGGAGAAACTCAAAGCAAACTCATGAAAGTTTATGCTCAAAGTGGACAATGTCATATCATTGTGGAGATTTATGATTTCTAACATGGTATCAGAGTCATGCCCTTAACTTAGTCAAGTTAATAGAATCCTCAAGTGTCGAACAAAGGGTGTACTTTGTCTGAAGACTCAGAGAAGAGAAGGAGTCGAACCTCAATTAAAGGGAGGTTGTTTGGAGACTCCATAGGCCTGAGGGGAGGCTCAATAGTATACTTTGTTCGAGCTCAAAGTGGACAATATTATACCATTGTAGATATCTATAATTCCTAACCCGTTTCAGCTACATGGGGTGACGTTAAAAGGAGAGAGCATCCAAGCTGTTTCCCTGTTTGTACATATTGGACTTTGAACTCTCTTTTCTTCCTCCATAATACTTTTCAACCCACCAAACTCCTCAAAAATTGCCCTTTTTCCGCCATTGGATGCCACATATTTTCAAAGCTTTGTTTTTTTTTTTCTTAATGTAAATTCCTTCTGTCCATTTGGGTTAAATTATGAACTTTTTTAGTTGAATTTATTCAAATAAATGAAAATTTTATAAATTTAATTTGATCCTGAATTTTTCAAAATTAGATAGTGCGATACATAAGAAACTCGAATTTATTATTAATTTTGAAATATATATATATATAGAGAGCTAGGTTAGATTGAGTTCATTATTTAACCACGATTATTTGGGTGATAAAAATTTACCACTCGAACAATTGGATTGGATTTTAAAAATGTCTCAACTCGATCCAACTTAACTCACGAGCGTCCCTAAAAGATACGGACACTACTAGAAAAGCTACGAACGATGGAAACGTTGACAAAAACAATGGTTCACCAAATGGGTTTTTTCTTTTTTTCAATTAACTTTTGTTTAAAAAAATGGTATAGAAATATCATTAAATTTTATAATTATCTTAAAAAGAGTAAACCCTACATACAATGAAGGGGCCATATTTTTTCGTCTTCTTGTTTATATAATTATCATATTTATTGTCTTATCATTCTTATAATTTACTATATATCTGAAAAAAAAGAAAAAAATATGCATCAATTAGATCACAAGCTTTTAAACAATAATTGGAAGCAATTCTATCCATTAATTCAACAAGGCCTTTATGTTTGATAGTGGAAAAATTTATGCTATATTATTGGTAAAGTTGTCCAAAGCCATTGATATTTTATCCGCTCGTTCTCGGGGATAATTTAAATTTTATTTTATATTTTCAAGAGCTTTAGTATTACTTAGTTGATAAGCTAAGCAGAACTCGATCAGTTAACGTTTATACTACCGACCAAAATATTAGATGTTAGGACCTTGTTAGTTTATAAACTTTCAACCAAATGTTTATTTTGATTGTTGTTATGATTTTGTCTTTTAATAATTTTTTAAACCAGCTCATTCTATACTTGTTTATTAGGTTCTCGAAGTCATGTTGACCGTTTGTTAATAGGTCAAATAAAGATGATGATCAAAATAGTTATTTTTTGAATGGTGAGGATTAAAATAGATATTTTTATATTCTAGGGGCTCGAGTGAAATAAACTTGGAAATTCAAAGAGCTTGAGATAAATAAACTCAAAACGAGCAAAACCCATGAAGACCACCTAGAAGCGAGCCCAACAAAAAGGTAAGCACCATTATTGGGTTGAAGCCGAACAATGCTAACTCAACCAAGCTCGTTGTGCCAAAAGGCCCAATCTAGGGCTAATGAGGTCTAAGTTGGTTAGTTCAAGCGAGATTGGCTAGAACGAACCAGTCTGGTGCAATACTAACTCACATCTTAAAAACTCTAATACGTTCTTGACATGCTTTCCAGAAACCCTAATTTATTCCTATAAATACGAAAATCCTAGCTACTTACTGCATTTCTTCCAAAATTCTAACTGATTTAGGTACTGAAACGTGTGTGGCAAGGCGTCGTATTGGTGTTCTTCTCTATATTGATTTTGATTTATTCGATTAAAAATGGTTACGCCTTGGAAAATTAAATAGCCATATTGAAATAGAAAGAATAGTCGATCAAATCAGGTCCATTATATTTGCCACTATGAAAATGCAAATTTGGGTAACTTTAGAAGTCAACTTTTTTGATGAAAGTGCTAAATGTTGACACATGATAACACTTACAAAGTTGTACGTGCTACTACTTCACCATAATTCATAAGGTGGGTTAGGCTACAAAAATCACTATTCCTAACAATTATTGGAGCCATTGCTATTATTTCACAAACTTACAAAGTGAAAGTGACCGACCAAACAAACACCATACAATAAATGGAACCTTTTTTAAAAAAGAAAGTTGTAGCATAAAAGTGCATAAGAAGTGGATCGATATTGGAACAAAATTTTTGCCAAAATATTTAAATATATATATATATATTTCTACTATTATTATTTTAAATAGGGTATATAATATACTTTTTCGAGTTCAACCATTAAGTTGAAAGAACATGTCAATTACCGAAAAAACTATATTCAATTAAGCTAATTGTACAATCTTTAATAAAGTCGTTTGCAATGTGTATTGTGTATATATGCAATGAAGTTCTTAAGGTATGAACTTTTTTTAAAGCCTCCATTTTTATTTTTCTATTCCAAATTTTGTTTTTAAAGATTGAATTTTATTAATAATAGGGATAATGAGAGTTTGCAGCCATATGAAACAACAAAATCATTAAATTTGATTTTTTTTTTTTTTTTTTTTTTTTTTTACAAAAAAAAGTAGAGAAAGAATTAGTAAAAGATGCTTTTTACTGGCTTAGAACAAATTCTTAGTCATCTTGCATAATCATAAAGGTTTTCAAATAAGGAACTTTTGCCCAAAAAGAATACCATTAGTGTTTGGAGATTTTTTTCAACCCGAACGTTTAGAGAAAAGTTGGTAAAATCAATGTGAAGGACTCGTTCTTTTATTCTACTTCACTTGTTGAACTAAAAAAATCCGTGTTGCATATTAAAAATATTTATCCAACATATTTATACTAAATTTTATTCTCTATTTTGGAAAAAGTCTCTCCAAGTAGCTTCTAACTTGAGGAAGAAGACATGTACTTGAGTGATAATCTCGTGGAAAGCACATAAATGGTGTCGTGTACAATGCACTTAGATCTTTCGAGTTTTAAAATTGACATTTTAATTCAAGATTTGAAATTTGGTTCTAAATAGTCTTTGTACCAATAGTAACTTTACCTAAAGTGTTAATATCATCCTTTCATCTCACTTACCTTTTTTATTCTCTCATTATTCCTTCTTCAATCTAGTCACCACGCTACCTAAAAGTTTGAGAGCTAGAATAAGGTGCTCGTTCTTTTCCAATTATGCAGCCCTAGCAGCGAGCAATATCAAAAGAAGTCAAATGTAATAATAAAAAACACAGTGAAATTACCATACCTTTCCCCTTCCCCAAACTCTTCGACTAAGCAAGATGTTCACTTCTTAAATATCTCATATCACATATATCACATATACCTAGGTAGAAACATGAAAAGAGGTCAAATTTGATGTACAATATGAAGAATATTAAGAGCAGAAAAGAAAAGAAAAAAAGAAAACCCTTTTATTGAGAACTTTTGGGAGAACGCAGGCAAACACACGAGGTGTGGTGTTTATATACAAGCTTGCCTCGTGGAGATATACTTGCATTTACAGTATCTTCACAATTTCACCAAAAGCGACCTACAGACAAGGAAAAAAAACACTTTTAATCAAAGGCGAGACATCCAAATTCACCTCCTCAATCCTCATGAGTTCAAACAGCTGTGATCTTACCCCTCAGCTTCAAAAGCTTTTATTGTTCTTTTTCTTTATGTAAAACTAAGAAAAATAACAAAGAACGATGTCGAGGCGATGAGATTGCAGGCGCTTGGATCACGAACCAACTCCTAACGTTGCAACACGTTTTCGTGTCATAATGTAGGTACTATATCTGTTTCCAAGGCTGGTTGTGATGTATTGTTCCCAGCATTTCCACTCTCTGTTCTCTCTTTAGCTCCATCGGCTTTATCTCTGAAACCTTGTTTGAATCTATCATAATTTGTGGGCTCAGATGACTTAAATGGGCGCTCCCCTAACACACGGACCAAGTCGTCTTGATGTAAGACCTCCTTTTCGAGCAACATCTCGGCAATCTTAGCTACGTGTTCTTTGTGCTTCTCTATCAACTGAACTGTGTGTTCATATGCCTTAGTCACCCATTCTCTAACTTCACCGTCTATAATTGCACCAGTCTTGCTGCTGTAGGGCTTGGACATCTCGAACCCCTCGTCCCTCTGTGGGAAAGAAAGAAGACCGACCTTGTCACTGAAACCATAAACAGCAACTTGGGCATAAGTCATCTTGGTCACTTTCTCCAGATCATTCTGAGCTCCGGTTGATATTTTCCCCAATAGAACCTACAAGCAGAGAGAAAACTCGATCTATCACTAGAAAGCCAAAAAAAATCATCAGTTGAAAGGAAGAGAGAGTCGACAGGACATGTCTGCATTGATGCTGCCAAAACTCAAAAAAGAATCATGAATGCAAAATGAACCATCAGTTAATATTAACTCACATTTATATAATCAGCATTCTGGGTAAGGTTTATACATAAGCATGTGACATATGTTCATCAATAGTTTACATGCATAACAATATCAAATAACAAATTTTGTGCGCTAAACAAAATGCTTAACCTTTAAGGATCTGGCACAGGGCCAAAAAATTACGAACGAAGACAAACTTTATCAAAAAACATAGAATTAGAATCCTTCATAATTACGGATCGTGCAAGAAAACATAGATCACTGTACGGCTTGATCAAGTTTGCAAACTACGAGACAAGTTCTTTAGGTATCAAGGAAGTAATCAGGAGACCATATGAATGCTTACCTGCTCAGCAGCTCGACCACCAAGGGTCATGCATGTCACGTCAAAGAGTTGTTCCTTTGTCATAAGAAGATTCTCATTGGGAACATATTGAGCAAACCCAAGAGCAGCAGTACCACGTGGGACAATTGTAACTTTAAGCAGGGGCTCTGCATGTTCCAAGAACCAACCAGCAACAGCATGACCAGATTCATGGTATGCAACAGTCCTTCGTTCAAGCTTGCTTATCACCTAGGTTAAGAGAAAAAAGACGGGTTTGCTCATTTCAAACTTCAAGAAAATCGCATCCTCTATTCTTCACAATAGATATTGGGAAGTAACCTCCCCATAGATTATACATCCTTTCTGTAAATTTCATACATCAATAAAATTGTTTCGATTAAAAAAAATAATCTTCACAATAGAGAAAATCAGTAAATCTTCCTCAGAATATTGATAGGTCATTATTAATAATTGAATCATACAGACATCCTAAACAAACAAGACAACTGTAAAAGGATTCTATAGTTGCATTTAAAAAATAAAAAAGAAAGGTTCAGATTTATCAAACCGTTTGCATGCTTCAACCCTTTATATTCTCTGCGTCATTTCAATTTTATCAGTTGCCAGTGAGGGGAATTAACCCTCAATATTTTGTTTTAACGATCCTAACTCATACCAAAGTCCATACAAAAACAATTCATGGTGTATTCAAGGTTGGATGTCAAGAGGTCTGCAAAGGCGTCATTCTCCTTTAACATCAACAACTTGATGGATCAGCTAGATTAAAAATTGCTATATGGTCTAGAACAATGTGGCTCATGGGAGACAGAATAGGTAGCAGGAATAAGTTACCCTACTGTCTCAGGCTAAGGGGGTTGCCATAATCTTATTACCTGTTTTTGGCGTAGGGTCCACCATTAAAATGATATCTAATTAAAATAACAGCATGAATGAGGTTAAAGAAACATAATTTTCATTCTTAGGAAGCAAATATGCTTTATTAGCAGCCCACGGCTCACTGAAATAGCATCTACAACAAGCCAATCTACTACAAGCACACAATTAACAGATTGATTGGATTTGCATGACAAGTCGAAGGTTTCATGATTCCCAATTTTTAAATGTTAAATGACAGACCGACTTTGATTTCTCAAAGCAATTCATAAGTTCAATATTTATCTCGTAGGATAAGTAGAGAAAAATTAAATCTTAGATTAGATGGTCAATTACGGAGGCAAATGGATGAAAAGGAAAAGATGATATATGCATAAGAGAGAGATATTTAGATTGGGTTTGATGTTTTGTTCAGAAGAAAGATATTTTGATGTTTCATCACATCAAGGGAAAAAATAAGAAGAAAGGAAGAATGTGGGATTCAAGTAGTGGGTAGTAAAAATAATACCTTGTTCTTTTTTTCCAGACCACCTATGACTCTGTCTATAGCTCCTTCAAAATGCTCCATAGTGATCACTCTACTTTCTTTTCTGGCAGCAATTAGAGCAGCTTCATTGCAAACATTTGCAATGTCTGCTCCGGCAAACCCAGGAGTTAGAGCAGCAAGTCTCTGTGAATAATACGATGGCTCTTGATCAAGCTTTAACTTTTTTAGATAAATTATAAAAATTTGGTCACGTCCTTTGATGTCAGGTTTGTCAATTGTTATCTGACGATCAAACCGACCAGGCCTCAACAGAGCTTTATCCAAGATATCAGGCCTGTTGGTACCAGCAAGTACAACTACCCCAGAAGTAGTTCCAAACCCGTCCATCTCTACCAGCAACTGATTAAGAGTACTTTCCCGCTCATCATTCCCTCCACCAAAGCCCCCTCGCCCTCTTGCTCGTCCAATTGCATCTATCTCATCAATAAATACAATACTTGGAGCACATTGTCTAGCCTCTTGAAACAGATTTCTAACCCTTGATGGCCCAACCCCTACAAACATTTCCATAAAATCTGATCCAGAGATGGACAGGAAAGGCACATCAGATTCTCCAGCAGTTGCTTTTGCTAGGAGTGTTTTCCCAGTACCAGGAGGACCAACAAGCAGAGCACCTTTGGGAATTTTTGCTCCTAACTCCTCGTATTTCTTTGGATTCTTAAGGAAGTGCACAAACTCCATAATTTCTTGCTTTGCCTCATCGCAACCAGCTACATCTTTAAAATAAACCTGACCCATCAAGAGGAATGCAGAAGCATATTAAACCACTGAAATCCCCGAAATCTTTCACCGTGTAAAGTGATAAACGAAAGGTGCTATCATGAATTCATGGTATGATGCAAGAAAACAAATAAATAAAATCATGCATCTGACCTTATTTTTGGCATGCTTGTCCATTTTAGTTATCTGTGCCTTTCCTATGTTGAATATCCCACGCCCACCTCTACCACCTGGTCCACCAACACCTAACCCACCCTGCATCCTTTTCCCCATGAAATAAAGGGTTCCCAAAAGCAAAGCTGTCGGCGCAAACCTCATCAATTCCTGGTACCAATTAACTTGGGAAACATAAACAACTGGGACAAAATCACGAGGGTCGATCCCCAAAGAATTTTGGGCTTCCTCCAGCTTCTCCTCGAACAAGTCAACACTTCCAATGTTGAAATAGTATTTGTATTGGCTAATGTTACCTGTAGCTGGCTTTCCATAATCGGGAACTTGAGGAACATCATCCTTTGTTTGCCCTGTCTTACGTGGAAAGCTCCTTACATACACTTTTGCGATAGATCTGTTTGCAACTTCAATGCGATCCACTAAACCTGGTTCAAGAAGTTTATTTCTGAACTCTTGAAAACTGATCTGTGGAATAAATTGATCAGTTCAGAAGATGCATAAGGAGGATTTACAAGCCACAAACCAAAATCAATAGGCCAATCCACAACTTAATTGGAACTTCTGCCAAATGTCATTGAAGTTCAAAGCCACCACAGTAAATTTTCAACAGTATTATCAGTTTTAGTTCCACGGAGTCTTCTATGTAAACTATGATAAATAAAAGGGCCTAAAGGAGTAACTTCGATATTCCTGCACCTCCAACTCTATGTAAAGTCTAATACATCCTCTTCAACTTGATTTAATCACCACTTCTTATATTTGTAACTAGAAAAATGGTACAATAAATAAATTTGGACTATTGTTTTTGAATCCTAAAGAAAAAATAAATAAAATCACATATTATTAGATTACTATATAAATGTAAGATTCCAAGAAATTAAATTTTAAATACAAATTAAATGCTTTAGAATTTGCAAATTCAATGTCACAAAACATCTAGAGTTCACTCAATATCATAAATAGGTGATCATCGTTGTTGAACCTATGACTATAATCTCATAGACATTTGGGTTTACAATTTAACATTTTGACCACAAGACCAACCTATGGAGGTATGAATATCAAAACCACCAAAACAATGACAATCCACATTTTAAAGACCAAGATATCAAGTTCAAATAAGGAGAGAAATATTTATGGACAAGAGAAAGATATTCAATGCAATCACAATGACAAATTGAGTGCAAATTGAGTGTTATACAGATAAGAGGAATCAATTTGCAGTAAGCCAAGCCTTAAACCCATCGATAACTTAGACCAATAAATATTTGCATGTGCCTCAGTTATTAATATAGGGATTAGAAAGTTACCTGCTTCTCTTCACGAGGAGCCATAAAAAGTGAAGAAAAAATGAAGCCAACAAACAATAAAGGGGCGATCAAATTCTGGAACTGCCTGGTAAAGTTCTCTTGAGAATCTGTGTGACCAGTATTCGAGTCTTCTGGCAAAGGAAGCATAAAAAAAAAATATAATTCCCAGTAAGATCAACTAAAACTACTTACAGTGGCATAATGAAAGCAGAAAAGAGAGAGTTACAGTTCAGATGATATATACTTAAAGGTGTAAGCATCTTTCTATTACATCTCGTATTGAGAAATACAATTACATAATCCTAAAATCACCACACTTGAAATAGATAAATAAATAAAATCTATAGCTACACCAATCTCTCTCTCAAAAACAGAAACATATGCACATGGCTGGATGAAAATCTTTCAAACCCATGACTTCTTTCTTCATTCTCTGTCCCTCTCTAAAGGGAACATAAATAAAAAGTATTCCGTAGTTCCATGAACATTATACCCCACCCTCCCCCCCTCCCCCCCAATTTTTCTCTTTAACATCTTTAGTTTATAGATGATAAATTACAGAAGTGAAGAAGACAATCAACATGAACATGCAAATGGAGGAAAAGGACAGACGCTAGGCCAAATGACAAGGTCCACCAGTACCTTTAGATTCTGTCTTCTGCTCTTGTGCTTTAGGAATCTCCTTCTTATCCTTTGGGTAGTAATTCTCATAGTCTAAATTAATTCATCATACATGAATAAAAACATTAGAAGGAAAACAAAAAAACGATTAGTGGATGAAGAAGAGTTGCACTACACAACCTCGACGAACAAAAACGAGAAATTATCACTTCACTCACTTCGCTTCTTCGGCGCTTGGGTAGAGAACAGGTGTCGAATCCTAGGGTTAGCAAGAACAGAATCGACATTCTCCAAGAGCTTTCTAGAAACAAGCTGCTTGCAAGTTGCAACCCCAGTTGACGTTAAATAAGCCCTCGCAAGCCCTAAGCAACCATGTAGGCTTGAATTACATACAGTACCAAAAGGCTTCGCCTCCAAACAAGATTCCTTCACCGACAGAATCCTCCCATTGCAAAAACCAGAATATTCACTCTGCACATCAGAGGTTTTCTTCCTCTTCATCAAACCAGAACAGAAAATACCAACAGGAATCAACAAAAAAACAAAAACCGAGTTTAGTTATTACAGCTCGTAGTCTCGAACGTGCAGAGCGAGACAGAGAAGCTCCGATCCTCGAAATGATCATGGTCTTGGCAACCGTAACATGAACTTATTCAACAAACACTCACCGAGCAGAAGAAACTCGTCGATTATCCAAGAAATGGAGAAAAACGAAGATGAAAGGATCAAGAAATGCTTGAATTCAATGTCGAAATTATTCGCAGAGGAGAAGTGGCAGTAGCGAAATAGATTGAGCCTTGAGGAATCTGGCTTTCTCCCTCAAATCGGGTTACCGCCTTATTTTAGTTGTCAGCCTTTTTTACATTTCCACCCTCGTCTTGGCTTAGCCAGATGAAAGAAATAAACCAATTTCAAAGGTTATTTTCGTCTTCTTGCAATATTCGTTGGCGTGATGTGTGTGTTATGAAAATAAGCCACAAGTGCATGATGAATACCATAAGACTTTTGGGCCCAATATTTAAGCCCAATGTCTCAATCAATTAGCTATTTTTTTATTTTATATTAATCTAATTTTACTATTATTATTTAGTTTACTAATATTACACATAAATAAAAATAAAATACGACTATTTATTAATTTATTTATGCTATATATGTCCATCACACGCAGGAAGGACACGTGGACGGTGATGGTGGGGACGTTGGAGGCGAACGGTAGGATGAACAAGAAGACGAATTTGATAGAGCGTTCTGATTGGATGATGGATTTCGGATCATCCATGGGACCATATCCTCGAGCAACCCTTGTGGGCCAGTTGCTTCTGGAGCGAGGAAATCTGGGCTTTTTTGGGCTTCGGGCTCTGGGTCGATCGTCTTGGGCTTCTTGGTTGGAGATTGGGCCTGCGGGGTTTGGCCCATTATAAAGAATGGGTAAGCAAAGTGGAGGTGGAGGCCTTCGTAGGTGATGATGAAAGTGTCCGGATCTTCAATGGACCTTTCCACTTGTTTCTTTGCACCACATCTTGGGTTCGAGCACCTGTAATAGCTCCTATTTTTATTCACAAAATTAAAAATTATTATTTCTAATTATAATTCGATATATATATATATATATATATAAACTAAATTAAAAATTTTAAAATAGAATATAAAAAGAAATACCTAGGCTTAGGGCTATTTTTTATAAACTTCTGACCATATTTGCGCCACTTATAACCATCTTCACACACCATATTCCCACCACAGCTCTTGATTCTGAGGCTATACTTATGTTCCCTGCCATTGTAAAAAATAAAAATAATAATAATAATTCCAACTAAGAATATAAATTAATAATTAAATTTAAGCGTGAAAAATGTAAGCACTAAACCGTAAGTCTTTTGATTTGGGGGCTATCGAAAGAGCATTCTCAGTATCCTTAATTGTTGGCTCGAGGTAGGTCAGGTCAGGAACAGGGAGATTAATGGCTCGATCGTCGTCGGCGTCTTGAGAGAGGAGACCGAAGAACGATGAGGCGTCGTTGCTGAGAAGGTTCGTGAGGTGGACGAGGTCATCTTTGGATGTGGGTTTGTAAGTAGTTGACCATGGAATGACTCTTACTGGCTCCATGAACAAGAAGAAGAAGAAGAGTAGATGGGAATGGAGGATATGGAGAAGAGGCTTTTAGTTGGCACCTTCACTTTTTATAGTAACATCACTATGATTTGTTATTATTATTATTTTCAAAATGTTTAAAATAATTTGTCTTGTTCAAGTCAATTTTAATAAAAGTGATATATCAATATGTACTATATAAGCTTTAATTATGTATATCACATTGAATATTCAAAATCAAATTTAAGACTCGAAATAAATATGAAATGACAATTCTACCCTTTTGTAATATTATTTTTGTTACTTTGGATTATAATAAAATTAAATTAATGGAAGCATTCAATGGTAGAAAAAGGGTGTCACATTATTTATTTATTTGTTTGTTTTATATTATAGTACTTTTTTTGTTAGTTTATTTTATATTATTGTCTGAAATTTCATTTAGTGTTGGCATTGTGTGGTTATTTTATTTTGATGTGATGGATGAATTGAAGTGGACCAAACCCTACCCCACTCATAACCTCTTTTTCAACTTCAAATTCAAATTCAAATTCAAATTCAAATAAAGAAAGAGTCCCGATTTAGAATGTTACACTTAATTTTGAAATGTCTGTAATTTTAAAATTTCTGTGACTGATCTATGAAAATGCAGTTTATTGGTATAGATAGTAACTTTCCGTTCTTTTAATTCTCTTTTAATAATCCTATCTTCACAATCGCTCTTATTTAGATGTAGTCTCGGTTCATTTATGTACTATTAATTTACTTGAATGTCACAATTTTGTATTTAATAAATTCTTAATATTTATTTATTTATTATTATTATTATTATTATTACTTTCTAAATAATAAACCATCATTTTAGAGTTAAATAAGAACTCATAAATTAGAGTTATCAGTTTATATGGAAGGACAACAAACAGAATGCCAGATAAACACAAAGAGAACCCTTACACTGAATTGCAAATGTAAGAAAAATAACGTGTGTGGTTGTATGGGTCATATGCGACTCACACAATCCAATTAGTAGTGGTTCAACATGACAAGCCAATTCAAATATAGCCCAAACGAGTCGACCGAACTCTTCAAAAGAGTCATTTATATTCAGTAATTGAATGGTTGAACTAAACTTAATTGAATTGTTCAAACTTTGACTTTACATAAGACTTGGATTAGAGTCGGTGGGACTTAGGCGGGCCTTTGAGACAGGGTCGGAGGATGAGGTTGACTTGTGCCTAGTGTCACGGTCATGCTTGTCCAGGGAGTGTTGTGCATGACCGCATGCACATGGTCATGTCACGCCAAATACCTTTTATTTGCTTTCATGTTGTATTGTTTTACTATTGTATTTTCTGTTTGTATGATCGTTCAAAGAAATCATGTCTAGACTTGAATCGCCTCAAAACGCATTATAAGGGATGCGACTAGTCGTCAATTTTTTCTACGCAGAGTTATACATTATCTAAGCCGTTTTGTTGTCTTTCCAGCTTATAGCCTATAACATTAGTTTCAAACTTTCTTTCAAATCTTGCTTTCGAACTCTCTTTCGAAAATCTTTCTGCTCCCATTTTCTAAAATCTTCTTCTCAAAACGGGACTAGTGGCTTGAGCATACATTGCCCGACGGTAGGTGACACGATTTTGAATTGGCTTGACTCACTCGGTGCTGGAAGTGAGTGTCGCATAATCGTCAACCCGCTACCCAACAAATTACAATTGTGACACCCAGCTCCATCTATTCAACCTATCATATTTACAAAATCATATGTTGCCTAGTTGCTGAAATTCTTTCATCTCATAGACCACAAACACAGAGATTTATGATGTAAACATGGTGAAGGATGGAAGGATGTCAAATGCACAGAAAAGTGCTGCTCAAACTCTTCATCAATGATTGGTTTAGAAATGGAGCTAATCGTTCCACTCGATGAAAGGTGACTTCCTCCCTCGACTATAATATGCACAGGACTCGTATGCAGAAGATTTGATTCAACACGTTCTATTTGATATGAGTAAGAAAATAATTTAATTCGGTTGTAATAGCCCAAGTCCAATGCTTCGTTCTCCTCTCCAATCGATGTGAGATCTCATAATCTACTCTTTAGAGTCCCAACGTCCTTGTTGGCACACTGTCCGGTGTCTGGCTTTGATACCATATGTAACAGCCCAGTCCACCACTAGCAGATGCTATATGCTTTGGTCCGTTACGTATAACCGTCAGTCTCACGATTTCAAAACGTGTATGTTATGGAAAGATTTTCATATCTTTATAAAGAATGTTTTGTTCCCTTTTCCAACCGACGTGAGATCTCATGTCAATATAGAAAAAAATCTACATCAACGTAATAAAAAAATTCAATTAAATTGGCACTATATACTAAATTATAATTTGATTTAGTAGGTTTTCAATAGAAAAAAAAAATATATATATATATATGAGAGAAGAAAAGTCATTGAAAGGCCCATTTTGGTAAATTAAAATTCAATAATCCAATATAATTCCAGTACCGAATTATCCAGAAGGTTCTGGAATCATCTTCTTGCCGCGTTTCTTTTGTATAAATAGGCCCCCTGTTTCTGCGTTTTGATTCTTAGCATTTTCTAAATTTCGTACTTGACTGGAGATTTTATTCTATCATCTTTGTTAGTTAGGGCTTCCTTCAATTACTGGACGGCGATGTCGAAAGAAGGCCCCAACTGGGATGGGCTGCTCAAATGGAGTCTTTCTCACTCTGATGGAACTCGCCCTAATCGGAATCTGAGGTTTGCATCTCTTTCTTACGCTGCTCGAATTGTAGATTAGTCAAGGACTGAGATCTTTCATTAATAGTAATGCTGGATTACTGTTGTACAAGCTGGTTGGGAGCTGTTTTGTTCTATTATGTGGTTGATGTTATTTTAAAAGATTGTTTTACTTGCGAAGAGTAATAAGAATCATTAAGGGTGATAGTATTTTATGCTATTGTTTATTAGTCGTATGGTAGTGTTTTATCTTGGCAATCAAAATCTAGATTTGTGTTAGTACGCGTGTATTCTACAGTTCTTGCTGATGATTTTGAAGATGTCAATCTTGGTTTTGATCATGTTTTGTGGCCGGGGTTAGGATTCTGGTTACATACTAGAAGATTACCTGTTTTGGGCAATGTGTTTCCTGCGTAACTGATTTCAAATGGGGTTGAATTATGTCTTTTTCCCAGTGAGGAGGACCGGCGTTGGTTTATGGAAGCAATGCAAGCTCAGAGTGTTGATGTTGTCAAGCGCATGAAGGAGATAACTCAGGTGATGCAGACACCTGATGAAGTCTTGGAAGCTCAAGGAGTTAATCCAGAAGATATTGAAGGTACTTTCATTTTCAGAGCTCTCCTTCATCCATGGCTCCTCGGGCTGGGGTTCTGTTTTCTCGTCGAGTCATTTCCTGAACTGTTTTGTTCCATTTTCTGATCCTTGCAGATATGCTTGATGAACTACAAGAACATGTTGAGTCGATTGACATGGCCAATGGTAAATTAGGCTCTTTATTGCATTGTATAAAATAACAGTTGGGCAAATTTGGAGTGTCAGCATCTACAATTTGAACCCAATTGAGTATGATCTTTATAGTTTATATACGTTTTTGTTTATGGGGATTTTCATTGCCATTGGTTCGTTGGTTTATACACCTAGTTTTATATATCAATCATTAATTATATTTGCTTTGACAGACCTTCACTCCATCGGTGGGCTGCTTCCTCTTCTTGGATTCCTTAAGAATTCCCATGCAAACATTCGAGCCAAAGCTGCAGAAGTCGTGGCCACTATTGTACAGAATAATCCACGAAGTCAACAAATGGTGATGGAATTGAATGGTTTAGAGTCTCTCCTCCTAAACTTTACTTCAGACCCCGATGTCACTGCTAGAATCAAAGCTCTTGGTGCTATATCCTGTAAGTACATAGATTACTCCTTCCTTTTTGTGATGAAATGTTCAATTTGTGTCTCTGTTTAGGCATAGGGGCTCTCATATATGTTTCTAACTCAGGTTTCCTCTTTGATGATGATAAAAGAACCTCTTCACCAAGTAGTGCTAATTTCTCCCTTTTTAGAATGGCTACATTTATGTTAAGTTTGGTCGCTTGGGCCGTTGTATCTTTTGATTATAGTTTGGTATTGTCAGATCTGAACATAGGGCTACTTATTTAGATAGGAAGCAAGATAAAATCAACCAAATTTGATACCCGAATATTCGGTTTGATAACCCGCTACTAATTCTTCTTCTGCCTCGCATTGACTACTTCCTCTGCAGCTTTAATTCGACAGAACAAACCTGGAATCGCTGCATTCCGGCTTGCAAATGGCTATGCAGGTCTGAGAGACGCTCTTGGCTCTGAGAGTGTGAGATTCCAAAGGTAGTTATCATGGGAAAATCCCATTTCCTCTTGGGGTTTATATAATAATAATGGTCATTTTCACTTCGTTGCAATAAGTTCTTAGGCTCAAAATGCGAAGAGTGTAATTGAGGGAACCATTGTGCAGGAAAGCCCTTAACTTGATCCATTACCTGCTGCGTGAAAACACTTCAGATTGCCACATAGTGAATGAGCTGGGATTTCCTCGCATCATGCTACACCTTGCATCCAGTGATGATGCTGAGGTACGGGAAGCTGCTCTTTGGGGCCTCCTCGAACTCGCCAAGGACAAAACAGGTGAGAATGGTGGAGGAGGATTAGGCGAAGATGATGACGACAAGTTAAAACAAGTTCTTGAGGAGCGTATGAAGGGAATCAGCTTACTGTCACCGGAAGATCTCGGGGCAGCTAGGGAAGAAAGGCAGCTTCTTGACTCACTATGGAACGTGTGCTACAAAGAACCATCATCCCTCCGTGAGAAGGGACTTGTTGCTCTTCCTGAGGAGGACGCACCACCACCTGATGTTGCTAGTAAGCATTTTGAGCCTCCTCTGAGAGCCTTGTCAGGAAGGCCTGCGGCGGAGTCAGGTCCTAAAACTGAAGAGAAATCAACTCCTTTATTGCTGAGCTTAGGTCCTGCACCTTCCCCTGATACTCGAGACGTTACTTCCAGTTCTGCGACTGATTCAACGTCGTAACTTAGGCTGTATATTTACTGATTTCTACATTTGTTCAATGATCTTGCCTTTTCTATGACTACAACATTGCCATGGTTGTACTTAGAATACGACCAAGGCTTTGGATGTCAAAAAGATCAAATAGGCAGCGGCCTCTCCACTCCCTCCCTTATGCCATCCCAGAGATATTTTTATTACCATTTTTCATTGCCATAGAATTGTACTTTTGTGATTCGTTGGATGTTTAGAAAGATCAAGAACTGTGAAACTTTATATACAAAAGAGAGTTGATTCAAGACATCTCAATTATGTATCAAGTGGTGTTTATTTTTAGATCGTTATAGTGGTTATAAATTATGGATAATTGAAAATTAGATTTATAGTGTTTCATTGATGTATATTGATGTATTTAAGTTTTATTTATTTTGAGGAGTTATAACTCTTAAAAACACCAAAAAGCTAAACCTCTGAATTCGCACCAGAAGTGGTTTGACAGCACAAACCAATGGAAACCCACTACTCCAAAACCAAGCAACTTTACAGTTGTAAAACAACCCAAAGTAGTCTCTTCCATTAAAACAACGATCTTGTCATCACAGTTTCTTAATAAAGCTACCGAAAACACTGAATCCTAACTAACACCCATCTACAACAACTGAGGAGGGCAAAAAGTAATGACATAACGAGAAGCCCTACATCGATTAAGACTCGAAGAATCGTCATAAGCATAGCTATAAGCCTTAGGACAAATGGCCTTAAACAAATGAGCAAACAGAGTAGGCTTGCAAGAATTGGGATTTGCATACTCTCCCGTGCAGCAATACTTAGCCGATTGCATAGCCAAGCAAGCGCTCTTGCACCCCACAACCCTGCTCCCCCTCCTCACTTCCAGCGCCGATGGGCAGCAAATGTTCACATCAACCTCACACGACGCCACCCCACACCCAACCCCTCCCCCCACCGGCTTCATCGACACCGGCAAGTTGAACCCATCCACCAAACTCACATCATAGAAATGCAGGGGAGATGAGGACGACCCTAATGTCATCTCCACCAACGTGGCTGGCGGCTCGCCGCCAGCCCCGTTACAATGTAGTTGCCCACCGCAGTCGCCAGTCTCACATTGACCCTTGCCGTTGGAGTCAAAGCTGCAGCCTTGTCTGCCCCATATCCTCCCCGACCACTTGTCCGGCACGTCAATTACTACTTCTTGCCCGCTTCCGAGGAAGAATCCGCCGTCTTTGAGCGTGTTCTGCCCTGCTCCGCCGAGAATTCCCGGCCATATGGTTTCGTTGCAGTTGTTGACTATGATGATTTGCTCCCCATCTGCACAAAAAGAAGTAAAAGAACATTACAAATTGAAGTTCGTGGAATCAAGACAAGATGAGGAGAGATTAGTACTTAAGAAACCAATTGATGAACAGAGAAGGATGCAGAGCAGAAGTGAAACAGCTGCCATGGCTAGAAACCTTGAAAGAAGCTGCAGGACACACAAAGATACATATATGTGAGTTCAATCTCCTTTTTTATGTCACTTTCACTTTCAGATAAAGGGCAATATTCTTTTCTTCTTAATGGGGCTTTCCTTTTCCTCATTCACAAATATGCCAAATTTTCGCGTTATCGTATCGATTTTGTTAGGAATCACGACTCTCTACGATAGTCTAATATTGTCCATTTTGGGCGTAGGCTCTAATCGCTTTGCTTTTGGTTTCTCCAGAAGGTCTCGTTTCATACCAATGAAGATGTATTCCTTATAAACCCATGATCAACTTCTTGATTAGCCGACGTGGGACACTCCTCACAACCATCCTCGACAGATTTAGTATTCTGATATGGGTTTGTCTCTCGAACACGACCATTTGGAATCTTAAAACATGTTCAGTTCTTATTTGTTGTATATTCTTCTTAGGTTGTCGTTCAAAGATCTGTTTTTTTCTTCTCCTTTTCTTTTTGTAAAGACAATTGGAATGGATGGATTTGAACTGAAGAAGAAACTTATTCTGTCTTTCTTTGTAAGAATATATTCATCTCATTGATTTGGAAAGTACTTCAACATTGAAAATTGACAAAATATGGATGAAAAAAGACCAGAATTCTCTTGACCAATCAACCTAAAGGTTTCTATCTGTATCCTGACCGGGAAGACCCAAAATTCAAGCTTTTCGCCTTGTTTCACGCTACGGATTTCTCGACGATAATATTTTAATTTTGTAGTGTCTGTTAGGTTCTTAAACTCTAAAAAATTTTAAGAGTGATGAATGTGATTCGACAATTGATTCGATGGGTTTAGGATATGATATTAATGTCCTTAATTTGTGGGGTTATTTATGTTAAAGCTTCTGCAGGGAGTGTTAATGGTTTTGGTCTTTTTTTTATTCTTCTCCAATAAGATTGCAAGTAAAAGATATCAATAACCAAAGAAAAAGGGAACTGAAAGAAAGAAGTTGGAGAATAATTTGTCATTTCAGAATATGATACAAACATTTTTTTTAATTAAAAACATAATAAAGAAAGTAGAGAAAAAAATAATTAATATTATTTACTTTAAGATAATTATAACTTTTACATATTTCTATTTCTATTCTTAATCTTTCTTTTTCTATTCTTAATTTGATAGCTAGAACACGTATAACTATTTCGTCTCTCCTTATGATTGTTAAATTTAAAAGAAAGAAAAAAAAATGGTTCGAGAAGCTGCGATGTCCCACATTAATTGGGGAAGAGAACAAATCACCGTTTATGAGGGTGTGAAAACCTTTCCCTAAGAGACGCGTTTTAAAGCCTTGAGGGGAAGCCTGAAAGAGAAAGCTCAAATATGACAATATCTGCTAGCGGTGGATCTGGGTCGTTACAAATGGTATCAGAGCCAAGTTACCGGATGATGTGTCAGCCTTCTCGTTGTTCCCCGAAGGGGAGTAGACACGAGGCGGTGTGCCAGTAAGGACACTGGCCCCAAAGGGGGGTGGATTTGGTGGTAGTCCCACATCGATTGGAGAAAGGAATGAATGCCAGCGAGGATGCTGGGTCCCGAAGGGGGGTAGAGTGATGTCTCACATTGGTTGGGGAGGAGAACAAATCACCGGATTTGGTGGTAGTAGAACAAATCACCGGATTTGGTGGTAGTCTCACATCGATTGGAGAAAAGAATGAGTGTCAGCAAGGACGCTGGGTCCCAAAGGGGGTGGATTGTGATGTCCCACATTAGTTGGGGAGGAGAACAAATCACCCTTTATAAGAGTGTGGAAACCTTTCTTAGGAGACGTGTTTTAAAGCTTTGAGGGAAAGTCCGAAAGGGAAAGCCCAAAAAACAATATCTGCTAGCGATAGATCTGGGTCGTTACAGAACAATTTTTATGTTGAGTGAATAACGACGGAATTGAAGTATACAATTCAACCCGTTCAATATAAGGAAGACTATTTTTGTTTAAAGGTAAAAGAGAAATTGTAACGTGGTTGGGTTACTTTAACCATGCTAAGATCTTAGCATGTAAGATGGAAGGAATAACAGCGTATGCTGAAGGAGTTGGAAAGATATTGTGGCAAATGGCCTCTCAAAAGATTATGCTTTGAGCTCTTTAAAAATCTTTTGAATAAGAAATGGCTTTAAAGGGATTTGATTGGAATATAGTGCCGTGGATGTGTACTTGTCATGTTCAAGCAAGACGCTTATACTTCTATACTTTTTTTTTTATTATTATTAAATTAAAGTTATTCTCTCGGTGTTTTGAAAATTAAAATTTCATAACCTAAAACGATAAGGAATCAACCCAATAAATTTTTTTGGAACAAATTACTTTGATCAAGAGTAAAGAAAACTCGTGATTCGAACAATAGTTTGATCAAAGTTATTTGAATGATTTTAGCATGCAAATCTAAATACATAGAAACACGCTAATAGGTACATGGGGGACCTTTCCCATTGAATTTCATGGCAAACCTCCAAGAGTCTTGAAGTGAAATCTAGGAACTGCCAAGTCCCATCTTAAATTGAGAGGTCTGAAATAGAAAACCATGGAATTCATATATAGCAAGAAGTTAAACCAACCATAAGTGTAGATCTCCCATTTAGGTCATTGCAACTCGTACGACGAGAAGCTGAAACCCGATCGTCCCTCGTTTGTAGATTTAAGTTCAAGCTTCTGAAATGGGCTGCAGATTTCAAGCAGTAATTGTCAAACACTCTGCCAAAGCAGCGAGTTGTGTTCAATATGCGCATATATAAAAAGGATTCATACCTACTATTAGGGTCATAGTAGAAGCCACTGATGGAACCATCGCTACAAGAGAAGCAAACATAATAAAAACCAGCTATAGTTAACCCGCAATCGGTTCCAACATTCACAAAGTATTGCTCCTTCCATCTCTGCACCAAAGACGAAAAGAAACCATGCTTCTTAGTCTAAAGAAGATAATTATATTTATGGTAATTGAAGCAGCAACGGTGAGGGAGATCAGAATACCATAAATATGCATGGATAATTACTAAGATCCAAAGATTTTCCACCATCAACTTCCACCTGGTTCTGGAACAGATATTTTCAAAAGGTATAGTAAATAAACCATTTCCAATGAAGCTAAAAGTACTAATGAAAGGATTACTGACTATGGGGTTCTTACCATCAGAGGACAAAATGAAGGAAATTTGGTCCAGTGCCTAATATCATCTTCTGGTCTGGAAAATGGTAAAAAATTTAAGTAAATAGGTTTAAATTTTGATGTTCCTACTGAAATCAAAGTCCATGTCAGTAATAAGTTTGTTTTGGAAGAGTATTCAAACAAGCTTGGTGATTCTTATTAATTTATACATTAATTACATACGCTGCTTGCCATTTTCCAGTGAAGAAATTATAATTCTTGCCATCTACAATCTCTCCTTCCCAAAAGGTTACTACCTGCCACAATCAGAAAAACCAAATGAAATTTTGAATGAAGCTATTATAATATCAGATCAAATAAGGTCTAGATGCATTCTGTAGATTCCAGCATCCAAGTTTTTAAAATCATAGATTTAAGCAAGTGTACTCTTTCAAATAGAATTGAACCAAGTAATTCAGGAACCCTGCATTTTAGATGTTTAATTTATGTTTACAGTAATTATAAAATTGCTCCAGATAGATATGAGATACTTTGTCACTGTCTATTCCATTCCCTCATAGTCTTCCTCCATATACTAACTAGAGCCATTTTATGCAAGATTTTTAAGATAAGACGACATATGAGTGGTTTTAAATTATTTTTATAATTGGAATAGATATGGAGAAGATTGTAAGGGATATTGTTTGCAAAGGATTGGAATGAGAATTCATACTAGATTCTTATAAAACTTGCCATAAACTTGCAGAGAAGAAAAGATGACGAGGACTCACGAAAATGGGAGAATAGGAATGTCATCCTCTACCCATGGAAAAACCAATCCATGAAAATACTTCCCAAGTTACACAGATTAATGATCATATTCTCATTCCTACTTCAGAAAACATGGCAATGGAAAGTGAGAATCCTTTTTGTGGGGGCAAGAAACACTTTTTTTGTGTTTAGGTACAAAAATTAAGAATTATTCTGTAGTTCCCACTCAAGAAAACAATAGGAACAGAAATAAGGGAGAATTACTCAGTCTCTGAATAAATAAACATAATTGCAGTCATACCATACATTTCAAACCATATTTTAACAACTAAAGATTCTGTATTGTTTTAGTTGATTCAAATGCAGTACGTGTTTTGCCTTTTGCAATTCTAGTTATCCTTGTCAGAACCTACAGAGTTTGAAAGAAATACTCAAAGTACTTTCATTCTCAAGAGAGGAATGATGAGCAATGATGCAATAAAATGCGTAAGATCCAATATCAAGCATGTGCAGCACACTCTCAAGTAAAAATCAAAGAGGAAAATACTCTCATGTGAATAAGTTAGCTCACACTAAAAACAATATCAGGAGATCAAACGGGTTTAAGAAAGAATATGAACAGAATTAAACAAAAAAAATGGATGTGATTACGCAATATAAATTTTCAATAAATTATGAAATGAAAAAGACAACGTAGAACCATAACCACATAAGTCCACACACAATATACAAGAAAAGATTGATCATCCCATAAAAGTCATAAACCGTGGGCATCATAACTCCATAGCCACGTGTGAAAGTAATCAAGAACAGTCCTTTTAGCTTAAAATGTTTAGAATCACAAAAAAATAAAAATTGTGTTTACACTCAATCCTCAAAGGAAATAAAGAGTTTACCGGTGTGTCCGCCATGGGAACATTGAGAGCCTCCATCGTACCACAGAGATATCCATGGTCAAGGTCCAATCCCTGAATTCGTACATTTACCCTCCACGCCTCATCCTTCTGATTATTAGAGACATTTTGAGTACCGGAGAACGCCTGGTACAAAAACCACAAGGTCACTTGAAGATAATTTCAAGTATTAAACCGAAATCATAATGGCATACGATAGGTTAAGTATTGAATCAACAACAAATTGGAGAAAATTAACCTGTCCAACACTCAACAGCGTACAAGCCTGCGGAGTACTTTGCCTAGAATCAGCACCTACCAGAAAAAATCAGGATGAGAAACACAAATCAATTTCCAAAAAGCAACTGCAGTATAATTTGGCTTAGGTTTCTGAGTTAATTGATAACACGTTGATCCAATCCATAGATAAGAAAAAAAAAACCTAGTTTCAGAATCGATTACAGGCTACGCCTGTGGGGAAATTTAGGAAAAGGATGGATGATGAGAAATGAAATTACCTGAAATTTGAGAAGGCGCTGAGCTCTCAACTCGCACCGGCATCTCCTTCCCGCTAATTTTCCGGTGGCTGCAATCAGCGAGCAGTTTTAATACTAAAACTGAACCAGGAAGGGCCTAATGAGATGAGAAAAATGAAAAATAAAATAAAATAATTTTAAAAATTGAAATATTATGATATTTTTTTTTTAAATTAGAAAGAAAATCTCCTAATGTTTTTTTAATTAAAAAGAAAAAAGGAAAAAAAAAAAAAAGAATTACAAATTTATTTTTAGTATTTGGTTTTAGGTAATTTTGAGGAAGATGTGTCACATTTGATAAAGTTTGAATTAATAATGCGAATCAACAATGTCAAATCCTGGTAGCCTTCTTAATTGACCTTTGGGATTAATGAATAAGTTATTGCTAAACCATAATTTGTAGTGATAATCAACCCATTAATTACATAATTTCATTACATTAACAAAAACAATTTCTCCAAATTAATTAAATTTTGAAAGTGAAGTTGGTTAGGTTTTAACCTAACTAAGCCAGAAACATACACCATTTAAGTTTGGAGCGATAATCTTCCTAAATATTGAACCGACTTTTAGCCTTACAAATAACTATAAATATAAATAGAAACTAACCACAAATATTTAAATTAGATCCCTCAAAATAGTCTAACTGTTTTGACCTAATCAAATTCTCTGACGAAAACTCTACGCACCAGGGTGTTCACGCAACTTCCTTTTAATTTTAGAGGCTTTGTCAAGAAATTAGCAAGCTGATTTCAAGTACCACAAAAATAATAAATTAATAGTTTCTTCTTTGATCTCTAAGGTGAAATCTTAGTTTGGAACGTCCATGTAGAACTGGATTTTTGGATAGCTTAATAGTCATAAGTTTTGTTCCTTCTATTTGAGAATGACCAATCTCTTTGAGTATCCTACTCATCCAAACAGCTTGACATACACAGGCACTAGTAGCAACAAACTCAGATTTTGTGGTTGATAAGGTGACTATAGGCTACTTACAAGAAGACCATGTAAGATCTCTAAGAAAGTGAAATCTTAGTTTGGAACGTCCATGTAGAACTGGATTTTTGGTTGGATTTTTGGATAGCTTAATAGTTGAAGTATTATCACACATTAGCTTTGTTCCTTCTATTTGAGAGTGATCAATCTCTTTGAGTATCCTCCTCATCCAAACAGCTTGACATACACAAGCACTAGCAGCAATAAACTTAGCTTCTGTGGTTGATAAGGTGACTATAGGTTGCTTACGAGAAGACCAAGCTACTGCTCCTCCACTCATCATAAACACATAGCCTGAAGTACTCTTGCTATCTTCCATGTCTCCGGCATAGTCACTATCAGTAAATCCATTTAAATCACGAACTCCTCCCTTTCTATAAAATACACCATAATCTACCGTACCTTTCAAGTACCTTAAAACCCTTTTAGCTGCAACAAAATGTTGTTGTGTTGGACATACCATAAAACGACTAATCAAACTTACAACAAACATGAGATCAAGACGAGTAGCTGTGAGATACATCAGACTTCCCACTATTTGTTTATACAAAGTTACATCTACTTTTGCTCCATTTTCATCCTTGCCAATTTTCTGTCCTGGAACAATGGAATTACAAATAGAATTGTAATTCTCTAAGCCAAATCGATTTAAAACTTCAGCAGCATACTTTGTTTGACATATAAAAATATCCTCTAATCTTTGTATTACCTCTATTCTAAGAAAAAATCTCATCTGATCTAACTCAGTCATATCAAACTCTTTCTTCATGGAACGTTTAAATTCCTCCAATAATTCTTCATCGTCTCTAGTAAATAAAAGATCATCAACATAAATGCTTACAATAAGAATTTTACCTCACTTTCTCCTGATGAAGAGTGTTTGCTCACTGGAACTGCTTTTGAATCCTTCCTTGATGAAGTAGGATTCTATTCGACTAAACCAGGTTCTAGGTGCTTGTTTTAATCCGTAGAGAGCCTTTTGGAGTTTGTACACCATCTCCTCACTTCCCTTTTTCTCATAGCCTTCACTGGAATCTGCTAACCATACAGGATGTCGATTTCTCCCCTCCCTTATTGTCAAATCTGGTGCAACAGTTACTGGAAAATTGTTTTTAACAACTAGTTTAAGTGTTTCAGCAACCGATTCAGTCGTTTCTTCCGTGATTTTCTCTTTTTCGTTTTCAGCAACTGGTTCAATTGTTTCAGCAACCGGTTCAGTCGTTTCCTCTGTGATTCCTCCTCCTTTGGCCGTGTTCTTATCAATTTCAATGTTTTCCCCAATCTAATTTTTCCATTGCTCTCCATTTACCTATTTTTGGAAATGGAATCCGATGTTGCTTGCTTTCATACATGTCTCACAGGTGGTGTTTGGAGTTTGGAGCTCCAATTTGCAGCAGGCCTTTCACCATGTTTTTGTGTTTCAAGGTGCACAAGCCTTTGTAATTGAGATGACCATATCGATGGTGCCGAAGTGTTGACTAATCCGTATTGGAAACTTGGAGGCTCGAAATATTTCTTTTGTGTTTGTAGTTATATTTTTGTTTGAATCTTTTTTTTTTATTTTAAGGAATTGGTTAGTCGTCCAGTAACAAGTAACAGTAGTACATAGGATTCAATGAACGAAAGAGAACAAGGAATAGAATAATAATCAATATTCGTAATGCACGCATTATTGTTATATTAGACTCAAAGGATCGTTCTTCACCTAATTAGAATAGAAGAATGGTTTTAATATGGAAAGAATAAATGTAGAACCTAGTTTTGAGTGATCTGATCATGCGGGAATGAACCCACTACAGAAAATCTAATTAGTTGGAATCAAATTTAAATAAAGGGCATTATAAGATCATTCATTCTTAGCGATTCAAAGAGCCGTTCATTTTTGGAAAAAAGTTACACATCTTTCTTCATTTGTTGTGTTAGATGGTTCAATACACATTCAAGATTTGTATTTTTGAGTTCAAGTACCCAATACACATTACTAACAGTGCAACGAATCCCATGCAAAGTTAATTTCATGGCACCCTTTCCCATAACTTTCGTACGGTATTATTTCCGAGTTTGACAATGTGGGAAAATGTTTGTCTAAGCTTGAAAACATACTTTCACTTGCACACATATGATTTGTGCGACCAGAATCTAAGAACCAAGCATCACTCCTTTCTGCTTCATGTCTTTCCATATGAGCCATTAACAACATATCATCCATATCTTCGAGAAACAATGGATATAAGTTGATATTATCGCATTATTTATCTAATCCACATATTTAAAATGGCTATATAATGAAAATTTATGAAACAAACGATGTTAGCTACTTTCTCAAACCATATCAAGATCTCAACGATTTATGAAGGCAATCGAAAATGTATTCGACTAAGATCAATGACTCAACACATGCGTGGAACATGACACTTATTCATAACTTTAGCTCACTTTTAGCCCACGCTAACCCTATAAATATATTAAAAAAAATTCATTAATATCTTTTATAAATACCTATAAAACATTTATTAACCTAACAACCCCAATATAAATGCTAATAACAAACTCTTTTAATTTGAAAGTAAAAACTAACTCAATTATTAGCCCAAATAAATTTTTATATACAAGAATATACGTAAAATTGAAATCTCAATATCGATATCAATATCAATCTTTTAATCTTTGGTTGAGCTCTCATTACGAGAGTAAAACCAACGACAATGGTATTAAGTTTGGTAAATAATTTTTTTTTCTTAAACATTAAGTTTCAAATCGACTAGACGATTTTAATCTATGAATCTATAATGAATGAAATTATTTCAAACTGAACTGAGTTCAATGCTCAAATTGGCAAATAATACGTTAAATTATTATTATGTGTTTTTTAAGATTGTTAAATTACAAATTTCATTCCCGAATTTTCATGTGTGTAAAAAAAATGTAAACAATAAAAAATGTGTAATAGATGTTTCAAATTTTGTATTCAATAAAATAGTATAATTTTAAAATATGTTTAATAATTCTTAAAATTATGAATTATTAGATGTTTTTAAAGCTTAGGATATAAGAATGTATTATTAAACATAAAGTTAAATATACATTATTCACAAATTAAATGTCGTAATTATTTCATGTCTCATAAGTCATCATCTTCCAAAAGCTAACCAATCTTAATCATCAAAAATCATCGGCCTTCCGAAAGAACAGACTCCGCCACCGACGACGAACTCGTCACATTCCTCTCCGTCGAAACAGGATAAGACATCGAAAAATCATCCAATCCATCGCCGTCGCCGATACTACCCCCATTACGCCGCCTCAAATTCAAGAACACATTACCAGACAGCCGCCACCGGAGCGTCGCGAGCTCCGGCAGCGGCGCATCAGCCTCCAAATACTGCAAAACCTGGCGCATGGTGGGGCGAACCGCCGGCGAGGAATGAGAACAGAGCAACCCAAGTTTAAGAACCAATTCAAGCTGTGAAGGGTCGAAAGTTCCTCCCAGTTTTGGGTCGGCGGTTCTGAGAATGTTGCCATTAGACCAACAAGAGAAAACCCAATCCATTAATATGAAATCATCGGCTTCATCTTGCTGGTGGATCGGCCTTCTTCCACAGCCCACTTCCAGAAGAAACGCTCCGAATGCGTACACGTCTGTTCTTGTCGTGGCTCTCCCTGTTCTTATGTGCTCTGGCGCTAGATACCCAAGAGTCCCAACGACATGGGTGGTTCGAGGATCCGCGCCACGGTCGTGCATTTTAGCCAAACCAAAGTCCCCCAATCTGCCATTGAATTCTGCATCAAGCAGCACATTGCTAGCCTTCACATCTCTATGAATCACGACTTGTTCGCACTGTTCATGTAGATAAAACAGCCCCGACGCCACCCCTTTTATGATCTCAAATCTCTGCTCCCAATTGATTGTGACTTCCGGCCAGTCGTGTAAATATGTGTCCAAGCTTCCATTCGGCATGTATTCATACACTAAAAACAGCTTTTCTCTCCGCCGGCAGTACCCCAGCAGCGCCACCAGGTTCCGGTGTCGGAGCCGCCCGACACTCACTATCTCCGCCACGAATTCCTTCATCCCCTGTCTTGATTCGTGGGATATCTTCTTTACAGCGACTTCAATTTTTGAATTTGGTAAAACCCCTTTGTAAACTCGACCGAATCCTCCAAAACCCAGAAATTCTTTTTCTCTAAATCCCTTTGTGGCTATGTATAGATCTTTGTATTTGAATCTTTGGGATCCATATTCCAGCTCCCAATCCTCTAAAACCTCTGCGAATTTCCGTCGCCGATGAATCAAGAAAACTGCACCTAAAACCGCCGTTAAAACTACTGAACTGCAAATCAACGGCAACCCCACCGTCAGAAATTTGGATCTCTGTTTTTTCTCCGACCGAGATGGAAGCTCCGGCAGTTGAGACAGAGCAAGCCTCGGGACTTCGCCATTGATTTTGAAGCTCCAACCCAGAACGTAATGCGCCGTCGTAATGGAGCCAGTCGACGAGGAGAATCCGACGAACATGATTTCGTTGATGACTGACGACAAATCCCGCCGGAAAGACAAAAGGGGAGTTTTGGGTTTATGGATTATCTCAATTGGAGCCATAGTAACATCAATTCGTTTATCAATCCCATCGTATTCAACCCAAACTTGCATCAATTCGCCACTAATTAACGTCAAATTCTTAAATTCACCGTCAACCCAATACCCAGCCGGCGCCGCCCGTTCCGACACAAGTCCGTTAATGTTGATTCCGACATGGTTTCTGTTGATATCTTCAAGGTCTAGATTCTGTATCGTGTCAAGTTCAATGGCGAAGATATGATTTGTTTCGTTCCCATTGTTGGACTCATTGAACAAACCGAGGCTCTCGCTCGGCCGAGCTCCGGGAAGACCTCTGGACGGCGAAACGACGAAGGCAATTCCATGGCCGGCGAGATCATGATATTCAGATTTTATGGCGAAGACGAAAGTTGCAGAGAAGGAGAAAACAGAGGAATTCGTTGATTGGTTTTTGAAGGAAATGGAATTGGGGTAAAAAGCATGGCCAATTTGTTGGTCGACGTCGTTGGTTAGCTTCAAAACGCCATTGGTGGTTATTTCGGCGACGCCGTCGAGGCTGAGATCGCCGGAGCGGAAGCCATTGAAGGTGAAGCTGAGATCTTCAGAAGCTCCAGAAGCTAAAAAAATGGGTATTGAAAAAATTAACATGAAAGTAAGGATCGCCGCCATTACCTCTTCTTATGAAATTTCTATCGCTCTGGTTTGTATGTTAATCAATCTATATTTGTATCCGTTGAATTTTCGTGCTCCGGCAACGACGTGAGTGATAGGAAGCCTTTTTTACTTATTTTCAAGTCAACGAATTTGACTTTGAGTTGATCTCAACCGTCGATTAGATTGTAGCTTCAACGGTCTAGATTTTAGCCTTTTTCATATGTGAACAGTTTTGTCATTTTCCACTTATAAAAATATTTATTTAAAATGTGGAATTACCATTTGATCCCTTCTACATTGTGGCGTTGAATTTAGTCCTTTAAAATGTTCCTAATTCGAGTACTAAAGATATAAAAAATAATCCATTAAAAAATTTAAAAAAAATTAAATTATCAATTTTTATAATTATGAGAATTAAGTAGAAAGTAATTTAACAAAAAAATAAAAATATATGAATAAATGTTTTATCATGGTATTTAAAACTTTGGACAAATTCCAATTTTTTGGAAGTGATTCAAATGAAGTTGACCGCTGTTAGCTTTTTCATAAATCAAAATAATTGTTAAATTAGTTTTATATGATTTAACGACATTTAATGATCCTCACATTTCACTGCATCATCCCTGGCATGGTCATGTTACTTGCTCCTCTCTTTTAAGAGTAAAGACTATTTTCACTGACCAACACGAATTCTATCCACACTCACATATTTATCAGAATTTTTTTGAAATTCTTATGATTGAGCTATGGAGGAGAAAATCTTATCCAAACATGGACCTGATTCATTTGTGTACCCCTCATTTACTCGGGTGTCACTAAGCTATTAAAATCTTTATACATATATATAATTTCATAATCATTTTAATATGATTTTCTAATGAACCGGTTAAAGTAAACATAATTCAACTATAGTTTTCATTTTGTTGAAGTGATGTTTTAAATCATCGATAAAAAAAAATATTTTTTCTTTTTTCATTTTTTTTTTGTTTATAATTTAATTTTAAAATGAAGTTTAAAGTTATTGGTTGGTATTAATTAATTAAGACTTTAAATTTCATTTAGCTTAACAAATATGGTTTGATTTATTTCCCCCAATAATTTACAGCAATTTCAACTTTTTGACCCAATGATAAATATTTGAAAATTGATTTTTTTTTTTTTAATCTAAAGTCTTCCTTATAAATTCTGTAGCCCAAGGCATTGGCCACCCAATAAAATAATAGAAAAACATATCATATGGTATAAATATTTATTAAAATAATGTGTTTTTTTAAACTAAAATTAACAACAAACTTTTTAAAGTATGCTCTAAGAACCTTCATAATAATTAGAGACCGTGTAGCAAGATATTGCTTACAACAAGGGGAAGGGTAAGAGTGTCATTTTTTAATTTAAGTTTCGGTCTCTCGTTAAGTATTATACACCTAAACTTTGATTTAGAAAACATAATATTGTAAGATTAGAAGTAAATCAACGCAAATAAAAATATTTTGTAATGAACTGTGAGATCCCACATCGGTTGTAGAGGAGAACGAAACATTTTTTATAAGTCTGTGGAAACCCCTACCTAGTAGACGTGTTTTAAAAACCTTGACGGGATGCCCGAAAGGAAAAACCTAAAGAGAACAATCTCTGCTAGTGGTAGGTTTGGATCGTTACAAATGGTATCAAAGCCAGACACCGAACAATGTGCCAGCGAGAAGGTTGAGCCCCAAAGGGAGTGGACATGAGGCAGTGTGCCAACAAGGACGTTGGGCCTCGAAGGGGAGTGGATTGGGGGGGGAGGTCCCACATCGGTTAGAGAAAGGAACAAGGGTCAGCCTACTAGTGGTATGCTTGGATCGTTACAAAAACAATATTTTAATATATAAAGTTTTAAATTGATTTTTTTAAAAAAATAAATTGACTCAAATAACAAATTAAAAAAGAGGGTAATGTAGTCCATGAAAAAGGCTACAAAAATACAAACATATTAATGAATGACTTAATCAATGCTTTGAAATTTACAGACTTCAATACCATTGGTAACAATTCATCGCCTTTAGTTTCACGGTTTTAAAATGCGTCCACTATGAGAGGTTTCCATACTCTTATAAGAAATGTTTCGTTCCCCAGCCAATGTGGAATCTCACCATCCACCCCCTTGAAGGACCAACGTCCTTGTTGGCACGCCGCATAGTGTTTGGCTGATACCATTTGTAACCACCCAAGCCTACCATTTGTAGATATTGTCCATTTTGGCCCGTTACGTATCGGTGTCAGCCTCACGATTTTAAAATGCGTCCACTAGAGAGAGATTTTCATACTTTTATAAAGAATGTTTTTGTTCCCCTTCAATTGATATGAGATCTGTGGAATTCTAAAACCTAAAAAAAATGTTTGAAAGTCATTCGTTTTTGAAGAATTGAGGTTGAAAGTGGCATTAAGTTTGAAATGGAAGAAGTTGACTAATTTGCCTCTCCCAAATTTCAAAAAGATTGACTAATAATGGAACAAATTGATATTATTTTATGTTTCCACTCCCTTACTTAATTAGATTAGTGATAAACATGAGCAAAATAGAATAGAATTTGATAGCATATAGATCCTATAAAATTTCTTTGACTCACTTTTTAAATGTAATGAACAATTGAAGTATGCACCATTGTGCAAAGTTCGAAGAGTGTGTAAAACCAAAATCAAATAATATCCGAATATAGATAGTATATCTATCACAACGACATTTAAGTTTTCGACTTTGATCTTTGATCGTAGGCTAATATCGTGTATCTATTTATTACTTTTTCCATATCATTTGTAATTTATTTGATTTTGTAGATGATTATAAATAGAGAATTTTTACCACCATTTAGCTAGAGTGATTTTAGCAAATATTCTCACGTTGGAATCTGATTCAAACTGCCATGGTTATACTAGGATTGTTGTGAGCTTGAAGCTATATGGTCAAACTTCCTTTTCTACGAGTTTGGTCCCAAGGGCGCTTTATGCTCCTCTTGCGCTCAATTATCAATAAGTTCTATTGCTAGTTGTGACATAATCTTGAGGTGAGGTAAAATAACAATCGTGAAGACTTGAACTTCGACTCTCTGGCTTATGATGAAACGCTTAGTTTCCTAGCCTTAGTGTCCGCTAAATCTGGGAAAAACGTGAACATGGTTGACATTTCAAAATTTTCTCACCAAAATGAAAGAACAAATTTACACTTATGAGCAGATTGGATATGGCTAAGAATCTCAGGACAGCCAAAAAAAATTTCTGAGATACATCAATCAAAGGAAGACTAAGGTAGGAATCTCTATGCAATTTATAAGCATATTGGATTAGATGTCAAGACACAAAGAAGAAACACTTCCGAATCGTATCTTGGAATCCCAAAAAGCAAACCATGTTAGACTTCTTAATATATTTTATAATTTTTATTCTGTTCGGGCCAATCCGAAGTTTTTGTCTCATGAACTCGAAATCGAACCGAATCAATTCGGGTTCAGAAAAATTAACCCAACTAAATTTGAAGGGCTAATACAACCTAATCCAACTCCTATAATTTGGGTTGGGTCTATCCCGATCATCGAATTGTCAGGTTGAAAGGTCATCTTCGTTGCTTTGCCTTCATTGCTCATCAAAATGTTGCAGCCCATAAAATGGTTGTCCAAAGGCCCATCGAAGTGGACGTGTAGGCCTAATCCAATGTCTTCGGGCATAAGTATGTTAAATGCATGGTAATACACTAATTTTTAGTACTTTTATGATATTTTTGGAGCATGATATGTTGGCCTTATTGTCAACCTAAGCGTCTTAGGATTAGTTTTAGATGTAGTTCTTACTTGGATCATATTCTAACAATTGTCACATCAAATGTTTGTCAACCCTTGTCACATGAATAAATCGAGACCACATATGAGAGCAATTATAGAAATAGAATGATTAAGAAAAACTTAAATCGATGTGGGATCTCACAATCTACCCCTTGAAGGCCAGCATTCCACACCTTTATACTCTCCAGCCAATGCGGAATCTCACAATCCACTCCATTGGGGGCCAGCGTTCCACACCCTTATACCCAGCGTTTCACACCCTTATAAGGAATGCCTTGTTCCCCTCTCCAACCAATGTGTCCCTTGGAGGCTCAGCGTCCTCGCTGGCACACCGCACCATGACTGACTTTGATACCATTTTTAATAGCTCAAGCCCACCGCTAGCCGATATTGTCCACCCTTATAAGAAATGCTTTGTTCCCCTCTCCAACCGATGTGCCCTTTGGGGACCCAGCGTCCGATGACGGGCTCTGATACCATTTTTAACCACCCTAATCTATCGCTAGTAGATATTGTCCGCTTTGGCCTGCTTATAAGAAATGCTTTGTTTCCTTCTCCAACCGATGTGTAATCTCACATGCTCTATCACTAATCATATTTTGAGATAACAATTAAATACTCGTTAATAAGCATCCTCTCAAAACAAAGATCTATCGAGTCTCTCTTAAACAATCTTTTTGTTAGAGTAAGTCGTCTTGTATATCGCTGCACCACAAACATAGCTCGGACATGTCCCTTTTGCTAAGCATCAAAGAAATCATTCACAATTTAACACAACCATCTCTAAGGCTCACCATCTTCTTGTTTGTTACTTAGGATAAGTCGAATTTGAACTCAAGAATGTTAATTTTTATTCCGTTTTTTGAAAAAATTAAGATTATGTTTACCCAAAACATGTTGAAGCTATCATCATATGGGAAAAAAAATCAAATTTTTTATCCTACAAACATAACAAAAGCAAATCCCGAACAGAGCGTGGAATCAAACCAACTAAACTACCAAATTCAATCAATCTCTTTCTATAAATGATCAGAACTCCTATGATCCTGCGGCCGTCGATTCTCATACCTATATATACAACACAACCCCACTAAAACTTCAACAATGGCGGCCTCCGTCTTCTCCAAATCGGAATAATGCAGCGTCTGCATCAGCAGAACCGTCGAACCGGTGTCGAACCTCTGTTTTTCCATGTTCCTCTCAGACTGCCACCGCACTGTGTCGTGCGCCAACGGCCCCAACCACCCCATCATCTCCTCCATCGCCTCCCTCCAACCCACTGCCAGCGAGTGCCCGTCGCCGGCGCTCCTCATTTCCTCTTTCCCTCCTCCTCTCTTCCCCCAATTGTTTCTCCTCAACTTCGACCTCACCTTCTCCTTTATTCTCGCCGGCAACATCTGATACAACTCCCCACGTGCGTCGTCCCCGATCGTCGTCGCCTCGTTAAGGCAGCGATCAGCAAATAGTATCACGTTTGCGTAGTTCAACGACAGCCCCGATCCCCCCACCGTCGTCGGCGGGGCAGAAGTGTATACTCTGTTATTCGTCGCCATCGATGAATCGAATTCCCCATATTCAATTCTGGGGTTGTCTTTTTCTCTAATCCCACTAGGAAATCGAATCAATTCCTTTTTCCCATTTTTCGGAATTGGGCCGGATTGTGTTACGAATTTGTGTTCGTCGTCGCCGCCCAATTTCCGGTGTCCGCCGTGGAAATTCCACCTCCATACTCTGTTACTAAGGTTTCGAATTTGTGGGTTTTGATCCAAAGAACAAACCTGGTCGGAAACGAATGGGCGGAAGACGGCGAAAATTCTAGCATAGATTACGCAAACTAATCGTGTCATTAATCCAACGGCGTAATCAAAACTCTGATTCCACAACGAAATTTCCTTGAAATGCTTTACGTCTTTTCTCTGCGAAGCGAGTTTCTTATCAAGCATTTCGAATTTCATCGGAACGCCCTGTTTTGGGCTTATCTCTTTCCGTTTCTGCAGCTTCTTCTCCGACGCCTCCATTTCGACGAGAATTTCCATGGCAGAGTGAAGCTCCGCCGTGGAAAACACCAATTTCTCCATTTTCCCAATAAGCTTCGCAACATTCTTGAAACCCGAATCCGATTTCCCCCAATTAAAAATTCCAAGTTTCATATCCGAAAACACAAGATCAAACCGGGTGAGACCCAAATCGGCGCATTTCTGGCTGAGACGAGAAACAGAGGAGGCGGCATTGTTCAATTCCTCGAGACGCTCGGAGCAAGCGAGATTGAGAAGAAACTCCTCATCTCTGGAATTCAAATAAGCAACACCCTTTGAGGGGATGACATCATTTCGAAGCTTAGAAATCTCTTTATCGGTAAGAGAACGATACAGAGAAATCAGAGTAGCCATGGTTTTAGCAGTGTCGAAGGCGAGGATCCGGAGAGTGGGAGGAGGGGTTTTATCTTGAAAGAAGAAATGAAGGGTGTGATTAGTGGTGCCTTTGAGGGTACCCGTAAGCCATGGCATGGTGGCAACGACCATGGCCTCGAGATAAAGGGAAACAAGGGCGGAGTTAGGTAAATCCGGTGAAGGGATAAGGCGGTTTGAGAAACAGAGAAAGCAGAAGGGCTTAGGATGAATGGAGGAAGAAGATGGGTATAAGAAGAAGATGGGTTGTTCATTAAAACGCGGTTGGACAGTTGGGATTTGCGAGATTAGAGAGAGAATTTAGAGAAAAGGAAGAAGAGGAAGAAGAAAGTCGGTGGTTTGGGATAAATATTTTATTTAATGGAATAAGGAGAAGAAGAGGAAATAATAAAAAAGAAAGAATGTTTGGGTGGATTATATGCCATGTCGGCAAACCAAAGATTCTTGGTCAAAAGTCAAACCTTCCAGCTTGTGTCCACCACAATCTACTCTCCTCCTATATATATATTTTTCTTGATATTTTTGGAAATATCAATTTTACTTCATTTCCTATTTTTAAAAAAAGTTTTTTTTTTTTTTTTTTTTTTTTGGAATAGTTATATAATTGGATTTAGTGATACTATTTGTAGTGGGCTGTGTTAGGGTCGTACTTTTCTAGCCGCGCCGCGCCGCCTTGTGATCTTAAGGGGGAACTTAAGCCTTATTCACATTTTTTTTATTATTGGTTTTGTGGTTTTGTTGGACCTTAGGCGAGGTTTGTATTTAGTCACCTACGTTATTTGCGGGTGCATGCTCAGTTATGTGCGACACAACAACATTGCATCTCATTGTCATCTTGGTTCCCAACAGCACGATCAATGCATCGCGATGCTACCCCATGTTGTGGGACATATCGACCATCTTGACTTGTTTGGACACATCTGTTGGGAACTGACCCATGTGTCGATCATCTCATCAAGACATCCTGAACATCCATCCATCTGAGTTCTCTCGAGCATCGAACTCTTCCATGTCCAGTTAAACCATTTACGACATACGTTCTGGATGGCAGGTGCATAATCCAAGTTCATGATTAAACGTTAGTCTTCCTGACATTAGTATCTACCATCAAAGAAAAATAGAGAAGACGTGTGAATTCTTGTTCATACTCGCAATGGACCTGTCGCCTTACTACATACTAAAAAATTCTAAATCTTTGTTACACCGGACCACTAAGGAGAAATATTTGTTGAAAAATGTTACAATGGGAGATATAAGGAAACGAAATCAAATGAGAGAAAGGAGATCATGTCGAGAGACAACAAAGAGGGAGTAGATATTGGTGGGTCTGAAACAAAGAAAATCTTAGTTAGCTTTGACTTTGATGAATTTAATATTTAAGTCTTAAAATACTGTGAATATAAATTAATTTAAGAATTAGACGTTTATATTCGGATGTAGATGAATTAAACTACAAAAATCCTCATGTGAAGCTATGAAATAATGGAGTATCATCGTTGCCAACAAGGTGACAAATAATTTAATGGCTTAAGGTAATCAACTACCCTAAGTTTCATTTTTAAAATATTTTATTTGTAATGTATATAAATCAAATAAATAAACTAAATTTTATTTAAGCTGATCACACCTTGTCAAATATAAAAATGACAAAGATATGTAACTTGTAATCAAGGGCACTTCAAATGTGATCCTTATAGAAATAATATGAAATTATATATAAAATATTAACTAAATTAATAAAAATATCTTTTAAGTATTTTGTCTAATAAAAATATCTCTAAACTTTCAAATTTTTTAATAATATCTCTAAATTAAAAATAATATAAAAAAATTATTAGACTTTTTGATGAAAACTATGACTTATAAAATTTTAAAGTAGCATTAACACTATTTACCTTTATAAAAAAATTTAAAAAAATATTATCATTAATAATATGGAAGGCAGAAACCTCATAAATTATCTCCAAACTTTTAATATTACTTTTGAAAGTAAAGATAATTTTGTATTTTTTAAGTTTTTTAAAAAATTTAAAAGTTATTAATGAAAATTTTGAAATCTTAGAGATAACTTTGAAATATTTTTGAAAGTTAAATGATATTTTTTAAACCATTTTGAAAGTTAATGAGTATTTTTAAAACAAAACATTAACGATTTCATCCAAAACTAGGGTAAATATATTTGTGTACTTTACCTTTACCAGAAGTTTAAGAATATTTTGTAGATTTTTTTTTTTAAATTAGGAATATTTTTAGACAAAACTTAAAGCGAAGGGTATGTTTATTAATTTTATCTTCTAATTAGTTACATTTTACATATGTTTTATTGATTTTTTTACGGTATGCTTAGAATTTCGAGCTCGACCTCGAATTAGATGAGATGACAATAATGGCTAACAAAAAAATTAATTAGATGTTTTTTTGTTGTTGTTGAATATGTTTGATGATAAGGAAATGGGAAAGGGAGAAAAGAAAAAGGGTTGGAAGAAGAGGTCATGAGTTTCATTATTTGATACCCATTTGATGTGGACATTGATATCCATTTTTCAAACGCCAAAGAGACTCCAAATCAAATTCTATCATCTCAGAAACTGCTTCGAAATTTCCAGGTTTTTGATCTTTTCAAACTCTTTTTTAAGCTTTTCTGGTCATGAACGTCAAGAAAGATGGAAGACTTTGGATAAAAGAAGCAACCTTTTTTCAATGCCTTCATCTTCTCCCATTCCTCTCTTTTTTTTTTTTTTTGGGAAGACTTACTCATTTTCTTCGATTCAATTCTTAAATGCTTACGTATACACTACACTACCGTTTTTGCTCGTTTGTTTCTTTTCTTACGTTCTTTCTTGTTTGTGAACTATTCATACAAAGAAGATTAGTATGACTTTTGCGTAAGGATGACATGTACAAATCGATAAATGGTATCAAAGTTAGACACCAGACAGTGTGCTAGTGAGGATACTGGGACTCCAAGAGAGGTGGATTGTGAGATCTCACATCCGTTGGAGACGAGAACGAAATATTTCTTATAAGGGTGTGAAAACTTCTCCCTAACGTACGCATTTTAAAATTGTGAAGTTGACGACAATACATAGGGGTGAGCTTGAGCTTGGGCGGTTGCAAAATGTCATCAAAATTTCATATAAATAAACACATTTCAACAATTTTATTAGATTATTTAATTTTAGATAATTAATTGTTTTTCGTTAGTTCATTTTATTTTTATTAAATTAAATTATTAAAATAATTTTACCTAATTAAATTTTGAATCATTAAATGTACTTTAAATAGGTTAGATAGTCAATATTAATAATTGTTTTTAAATAAATTATTTTGATAAAATTTTAAATTATGGTATGCTAATCGTATTGAAAAATTCATTATATATCATTTCAAAAATTAAATATAATTAATTTATTTCACTCGTTCTAACCTAAAATACATTTATTTCAATATACTGATTCTTATAAATTTTTTGGAAATTGTTGGTAAATAAAAATAATTTTTATTAATAAAAAATAAATGGCTAAAAGAAACCCAAAACCAGACGCAAATTACAAAGAATTTTTTTTTAAAAAGAAAATAAGTTAAAAGAATTTTAAAAAAAAAACAAGAAATAATAATAAACACAAATAATCGATTTTTTTAAAGACCATATTTTAAAAAAAACAACGGCCGAGAAAAAATAATAAAAAATAAAACAAAGGAAAAACCCGTCCGGTTGAAGAAAAAGAAAGAAAAGGAGGAGAGAGAAAAAATAGCTATTTGGAGCCAGAATTTTGCGGGTTTACAATTTTCCTTCCAAGTTTTTATTGTAATTACGTTCTAAATTTTTAGTACGTTGATATTGGAGGGATTCAGCACAAGTTTTGTGAAGGAAGCTGGGCCCCGAAGGAGGTGGATTGTAAGATCCCACATCGGTTGAGGAGAAGAACGAAGCATTCTTTATAAGAGTGGAAACTTTCCCAGTAGACATGTTTTAAAAATCTTGAGAAAAACCTCAAAAGGAAAAACCCAAAGAGGACCATATCTGCTAGCGGCGGGCTTGGTCGTTATAAATGGTATTAGAGCCAGACACCGGGCCATGTGCCAACGAGGAGGATGAGCCCCAAAGGGGGAATGGACACGAGGCGGTGTGCCAACAAGGACGTTGGGCCTCGAAGAGGGGGAGGGTGAATTGGGGGTCTCACATCGATTAGAAAAGAGAATAAGTGCTCGCGAGGACGCTAGACCCCGAAGGGGGTGGATTGTGAGATCCCATGGGGAAGAGAACAAAGCATTTTTTATAAAGGCGTGAAAATCTTCTTTTAAAAATCTTGAAGGGAAACCCACTCGGAATAAAACGAAAAATAGAGAGAAATTTCTTCCCAATACCGAGAATGAAAATTATATTCTCCTCCTCGCATCATATCTGTTTATACCTACATACATTAAATAAATATATTTCTTTTAAGTATGAAAAATTATTTTGCAATATTAAAATTTGATTTAACGGTGGTATATTTTTGTTTATGAAATATTATTGAACTTATTAGAATATTTATATTTTTTTTAATAAAAAGGGAGGATCTTGCAGTAATAGAGATTGAAATAAGAAGTAGAAATCGGATGAGAAAGACTTCCCCTCTCCAATTGGGGTGTACATCCAACCCGCTAACTTGAGAACACAATCCGACCCAACCCAAATTATAAGGGTTGGTTTTTGTTTAAAAGAATTTTGAATTTGGGTTGGGTTCTTTTTTTGGAATCCGATCCAGTTCGGGATTGAAATTCAAATTATTGGGTCAACCCGACCCAACCCAAAAACCCTAAAAAATAAATAAAATGGCCCAAGTCCATGCAACCCAAGCTCATGAGTCACCTTTTGTGTCTGCCCGGCGCGTCTGCACTCTACATATTGTCTCTCTGTTCTTTGACGGTGAGTCCAAGACTTTGTCTCGCAGTCTCAGGTAGCATTCGTCTTCGACCTTGAGGGTAATTGGGTAAGTGAAATGAAGTCTCAACTCTCACATTCGCAGTCTCACACACTCACATCACAACGTTCATCTTCGTCGTTCGTCGTTCGACTCCTCTCGGCTCACTCTATGTGTCATCATTCGACTTATCAATTCTCATATCACTCTCGTCTCGTCTCGTCTCTGTATGTCGTTGGACGTCAACGTCGCTGGCCTCTTTATTTCTCCTTGAACTCTCTTCTCGGTTTTCATTTCTCCGCTCGACCTCGCCTCTGTGTTTCTCATCGAACGTTGTCGTCGACTATCTCTTAGCTCAACGCTCAGTGTTTTTCGTAAGACATCTCTGCTCGGCGCTTCGTTATTTTCCAACCCGAAAATAGAGGGTTGGGTTGGGATGTGAAAATTTTCGAGTTGAGTTGGGTTATCAATCTAACCAATCCGAACTTTTGGGTTGGTCCAAAAAAATCCATCAACCTAACTCAATTCGGACCATGTACACCTGTACTCTCCGTGCTCTCCGTAGATTTTTATATAAAAGTGTTTTTGAATTATCACAAGTAGAATTTTTTTAAAATTCAACCACAAGTAAAATATTTGAAATCTCAAATATATATATATATATATATATATATATTAAAAAAATTTGACATTGTACCACCTAACACAAAAGTTTTTTTAAAAAAAAAAAAATTAAGACCACTTTAATAAAAAAAATTCTTTAAAAAATATATTTTTCTAAAAGTATTTAAACTCGTAGAATTATATATTAATAAATTGGCGGACTTAGGAAGAAAAATCCTTGATTTGTTTTAGGGTTCAAACATGGTGATTCAAAGAGGAGAATTCCCCCTTCCTTCTACTTAACCAATTAATGAATGTTGTGATATCCCATATTGATTAGGGAGGAGAACGAAACACCATTTGCAGGAGCGTGAAAACCTTTCCTTAACATATACGTTTTAAAGTCTTGAGGAGAAACTCAAAAAGGACAATATCTGCTAGCAGTGGACATGGACCGTTACAAATGTTGTTTTCTATCATCCCAACTATCGGAGAATATATTAATTAGGTAAAAATTCAATTCGAAGAAGAATTTAAAAGAACATTTTAAAGCCCTTAGCACGTTAAAATAAGGATTCAAACTCTCAACATTTCAAAAATATAAGAATCCTTATAAAAAATCTTTAGATTATAAAAGAATATCTCTTATCCAAACAAAGAAGGATCCTCAAATTAAGGAAGTGTGTGCGTAGTAATATGCATGCAAGCATGTTCCTTTTGTATCTATATGAGAGACCACATGCTTATACTTCAAAACTTCTAAAGTTTAGCAAAAAAAAATTTATATTGCTGAGCTTCTTCAACTTTCTTTTTTCAAATTTGTAGCTTGTAGTTTCATCGTCTAGTTCGAGTATGTAGTAAGAATTCATAGTTTTAGACGTTTTTAATAAAGAGTTAAGATACACCCTTTAAAGTAGAGATGTTGGGGCGGGAACAACGAATATAATCTGTCTCCATCTCTGGAAAACTCTCCTTTCTCTCTCTCCGTTCCCTATTAAGGTCAGATACTCGAATAACTCAATTGATTATGTAATAACCCAGATCCACCGCTAGCAAATATTGTCCTATTTGGGCTTGCCCGATGCTAGGGGAAGGTTTTCACACCTTTATAAAGGGTGATTTGTTCTCCTCCCCAACCAATGTGGGACATCACAGATTAGATCTTGATAAACGTGAGTAAAAATTTGATTATGAACTAAGAAAGGGATGGAAAGTACTTGAATGTTGAAGAAAACCAAGTGATGTGTAGCCTGTTTTTCTTTGTGAGCATGTCATTTCTTCTTACATTGATATCAATCATAATCAAAGCTATACACCTCACGAAATATGAACAACCACAAAAGCATAGCCAACCATAAGCATTTCATAAGAATTAATATCAACAATGAATTTAAAACACATCAAACACTCTCCAGTTTACAAGAAAGTCACCCTTTCCAAGAAGATGAAAAAATTATAAACAAAACCCAACAACTATTCTCTGATGAACAGCCAGAGGAACATTTCCAATATTCTCATATATTAAAAATAGTAATCATGATCTCACAAATTATTCCCTTAACCTAATAATAATTCCATATGATAATTAATTAATTAAAAGTATAGTTTGAGAAATAATTAAAATGGACATCTGATGTCCCATGTGCCCGACTGCTCCTTCTCAGACCAATCCAACTCATCGCTGTTCCTATTGGAACAAGACAAAGCCCTCAAAACACACATTTACCTTTTTAAAACCTCATCTTCTTCAATGGATTCTTGCTCCTAAACTTCCCCAAAAAACAATCTCGCTTTCCCCGAAAAACCAACATTTTCTTTCTCTTTAATCCTTTCACATGCATCCTACCAAACAAAACCCTCTCCTCTCTTTAATACATTCTTCAATTACTTACCGTTTTTAGAAAATATTTAATGGGTATTCCTTTAATTCTTCTTTTGTTTCTATTTTGTTAGGTTTTATCGACGTTTGGTTCTTTAAAGAAACTCGTAATGTAACGGCTCAAGTCCACCGCTAACCGATATCGTCCTATTTGAGCTTTTCCTCTAGAGCTTCCCCTCAACGTTTTTAAAACGCGTCTGCTAGGGAGAGGTTTTCACACCCTTATAAAAAATGTTTTGTTCTACTCTTCAACCGACGTGGGATCTCACATATAGGTTGTCAACATAAGCATAATTCAGCAGTCATTAGCATATTCATTCTCGTATGATCAAATGTTCAAATTTTCATGACAAAATATTGAAAAGGCATTATTTTGTGCATACTAGTTTTAAATTAGTATGATAGAACGGGGTTGTGAAGGCTCGTGAAATAGACAGCAAACAACCGTTTTTCAACCCGTGAAGATCCAACCAAAAACGTCTTGGAGATCGACAATAGTTAAGCATTGTGGCTATCACAGTTCAAACTTCGTATGGCTGGCGCACAACCTACGAACTTGTTTGCCAAAAACGATGTCATGCCACTAATCTAAAGCTTCTAAGTATACCATTTCCATAGATGGGAAATTATTCGTTAATTCATAATTGAAAAGCCTTCTTTTTGCTTCGTTTTGCTTCAAAGAAAGCTAAAGAAATTTCAGAATTTGCATAAAATTCTGGCATTAAAAGAAGGGGGGAAAGAACCAAGCTCCTGAAGAACCCAATATTCATCTTGTTTGGTGTGCCAATTCAAGCATAGCCTATTATTAGGGTTCCGTAGGGGAATTGGAATTTTGCCATTTTTATAAAAGAAAATTAGGGTTTTGCAGATTTTGCAAATTGGAGATTTTATTGCACAAATACATACACAAGAAGAAACAAGAAAGTGACTGAGATGGCGATTAGCAGACGTAGTAATGGTTTTTGCCTTTAAAAAAAATATAAAAAAAAAACCTAAACTTTTTGGCAGTGGCTTTATTCAAATCCTTGCAATACTTAATTGTTGATTCCCTTTGAGTTGTTGGAATAAATTTGGACGTATATAAACAAAGAAATAAATAGATCTCTGATGATATACATTGTGGGGTATTATAATCAAACCAAGAGAAAAGGGAATCAATGTTGTCAAGTATCCGACTTTATGTGGGTTTTGTTTTTTGATTTATGGGTCATATGGAATGTCATTACCTTATTATTGATTGCAAAAAGGTGTATACTATATGATTTTATTATCATCCTTCTTCACATATTTCCATGCACATTTGTTACACTCGTTCTTTCTTTTATCGTACCCTAATCTCGTGACTCTTTCTGTGAGATCTTACATCGGTTGGAGAAGAGAACGAAGACATTTTTTAAAGGGTGTGGAAACGAAAATCTCTCTCTAGCATACGTGTTTTGAAACTGTGAGGTTGACGGTGATACGTAACAGGCCAAAATAGACAATATCTACTCGTAGTGACCTTGGGCTGTTACAAATGGTATCAGAGCCAGGGCGATGTGCCAGTGAGGAGGCTGAGCCTAGAAGGGGAGTGGATTGTGAGATCCCACATCGGTTGAGGAGGAGAACAAAACATTCTTTATAAGGGTGTGGAAACCTCTTCCCACCAGACAGACGCGTTTTAAAAAACTTTGAGGGAAAAGCTCAAAAGAACAATAGCTGCTATCTCAAACTCTGTGTAGTTACCGGGTATAACATATCCGACTAGATTATGAGCATCTCAAAGCTCGGAGCTTTTAAGAGCTTTTTAATGAAAATTTTTGAATATTGGGGAAAAATTTTGAAGTAAACTAAAGAATTAAGGTGAAGAAAAGGAATAAAAGTTTAGAATTTTGTGAAATAAATGGAAAAAAAAAAAAAAAAAAAACAAGGGAACACAAACTCTTAAATATTCCACAATAATATTCTCACTTCGATCGATATGAACCTATCTTACAAGTGTATATATGTATATGGGTATTTTATTGAAACTGAAAACAAGAAAGGTTTCAAATATGTCAATTTTGATCAGCTTTTCATTTCATCAATCTCCTTTTGCGAGCAATATTGCTGAATTTTGCTACAATCTTGCTCAAAGAGAGAAGGAGTAGAAGAACTGACATAGAGATTCCAAAAGGAAAATGAAACAACAAGAGAAACAAAAACTATAGAGATAAATTCACGGCGCTGAAATTTTACTTTAGCTTTGGCTTTGTTCGGCTACCACCGCCATCGCCAAGGCGGAGCTCGAGATCCAAATCCTCGATAGAACTATGACTAAGTCCAATTACCTCTGATCGGAAAACGAAAGCCACCGTGGACGTCGAATGATGATCGGTTCGCTTTCTCTTGCAACAAACTGCATCATCTTTGAAGAGATCGGTTGTTTTTATGGAAAGGTCTAAACTTTGACGCCATTTATGATCGGATTCCTCCACGGAGTTTTGTGAGGATTTAGGGTTAGGGTTAAACGCTAAATTTTCATCACAAAATTGGGAAGATGGGTGTTGTGGAAGATCGATGAATGACGTTAAGGGGTTGTTTTTTGGGGGAATTTGAAGATGGGTTTCGATTTGGGGTTTGAAAGATTCATGCTTTAACATAGCACGATCACGCCGGTGAACATTCATATGACCACCAAGAGCTTGAGCTGACCTGAATTCCCTTTTGCAGAAGCTACAAGAGTAGAATCTCGGCGGCCAAACGCAGCCGCCAAGACGACCGGCAGCATCATCGGCGAAAGCTTGTTCTTCCCATGAATCATCAGTGGTCAAACGGTTCTCGTTCTCGTTCTCGTTCTTATTCTTGTTCTTGTTTTCCCAGATCATCCAACATGGTTTGGGCTCCATTTCCATGTCAAAAGAGGAGAAATTGAGAGAGAATGAGATATTTAAGGTGAAGTTGATTGAATTGAAGTGGTGGGTAGGGGTATAGGGGTATAGAGGTGTAGTGTTTTGGTTGTTTTGTGGGAGCTAGGGTTGGGTAGATGGAATCCACTGAGTTCATCCATAAATGTGGTTTAGAGAGAGTTTAGAGAGGTGAAAGGATTAAAAATTGAAACTGTGTGTGGGGTCTTTGAAAGCCATGTTTTATGGGGATGAGATAGCTAACTGAAGTAATCTGACTCAAATCTGCTCAAAGATATCACTAAAACAACTCATAAACTAATAATTAATTCACAAGTGTGTGTGTGTGTGTCTGTGTCTGTGTGTGTTTGTGTGTCTTCTTCAATTATGAACAAAACTTTTATTCAATGGATCTCTATGATTTGTGGTAGTAATAGAGAGGGGGTGTCTCCAATTATTAATCATATTCTTAATGACTTTAAATGTGATTCACCTGCATCCCCTACCTCCCCTACCATATGGTCAAGTACTTTTCACTTCTACAAATGAAGACTATCCTCGCTGACCAATACGATTGCTTTCAATATGTTTCTACGAGTGAAGACTAATATCTCCACAAGCCAACACAAGTCTTTTCAGAATGCTCTACCATTGAAAACTATCTCCATATAGACCAACATAATTTCTTCGCATGCTCACTCATGTGCCTCCCATGAAAATTCTCAAGAGGTGACCAAACACAGAATTACTTTAAGCAGAACACACTTAACCAAAAAGTTCTTATGATTGAACCACCGAAAAGAAATATGCACATTACTAGTTTAGGTGATGAATTTCAATTATTTTAAAGTTTTTCTTAGCTATTATATTACTTTAAGCAGAACACGCTTAATCTTAATAGTTTTAAATTTTTAAATAAAAGTTAATTTATTTTTAGTACCTTAAAAGAGAAATAATTTAGACAATTTTCATCTAAATATGGATGATAATTATTTTTTTTCTTTTTTTCTTTTTTTTAATTAAAGGTGATACTATTTTAAAAAATCTACCCCGATGTATTTAAACATTTCTAAAAAGTTAAAAGAATATTATTGAAACTTTTTAAAGTTTATAGATAGTTTTGAAACACTTTAAATAAAATAATGTATATATATATATTTTTTTTAATTTGAATGTTGAAAAGATTGGTAAGAAATGGTTGACCTTTTGAAGCACGAACAATGATCTTATAATGGTCTCTCATACCTCATGGTTAGAGTCTAAAATTGGCTTATTAGAAAAAGGATACGGTCTCTTCATACCAATGAAGTTCTTTGGAGAAACAAAAAAAAAAAAAAAAAAAATTAAGCGTTTATGCTTAAAGTGAATATAATATCATACCGTTGTAGAGATTCGTTGTCCCTCTAGGAACTGGTGTGTTCTCTATCAACATAGTAAGGTGGTTGCCTCTGTTTAGAATTTGTTGTACCCTTTTCAGGAGATTAATTGTTAACACTATTTGGTATATGCTCGAATTTTAGCAAAATAAAGTTGCCTTCTAAGATCATATCGATTGGTTGAGCGGTTTAAGAGAGAATAGATGATATAATTTAAAGAATAAAAAAGAAATGATGTGGACAAATGTTTAGTTAAGACTAAATATTATTTAATGTGAAATAATATTATATTCTTGGTTAATCCAAAAAATATATATATAATAAATTTGAGAATTCTTAATAGGCCACTATAATTTCCCCTATTTGCGTAACCACTTAGCCGATCTGTTTGACATAGATGAAGAATCATTGTTATTTATTTATTGTTGAAAAAGAATTCACAAATATTATTATTAATCGTTTTCTTGTAACCTACAATTTCATCATCCTCCTTCCCTAATCTCTTGCTTTAATCTCTCCATTAAACTTAAATAATTCCTATTTAATTTCAAAATTACTTTTTTTAAGCAACTTTTGTCTCATTAATCCACACTCAACAAACCAGTTTTATTTTTGTTTGTATTACTGCCACTTAATTAAGATTAGTGTTTTAAAACATTTTTTTATTTTGTTTTGGTTTCTATCCTTTTCCATATATATATATATATATATATATATATTTTAATTTTACACAAAACCTATTTTATTCCTTGGAGGCTAAATTAATTTTTTTTATCTACTAATCCAATATTAGCTAATTAAAGTAATTAAGGGTAAGATCATAAATTTATAAGTAAAAAATATTATCTCTATTACTCGAAGATATTTAAAGAAAAACAAAAAGTAAAACTATAAGAGCTTATACTCACCGTAGACAATATCAAGAGTCCTACATTTGTTAATTAGGGGATATCACGAATTTGAATTTTTTATTATTATTATTATTTTGGTAAATGGATTAAACTACAAATTCGTTAATTCATAGATCTACTCACCAAAAATTGAATCTTAAGATTTTATTAGATATTAAAATTCAAGTTTAATAAATTGTATTTGAATTTTTAAGTTTATATCATTTAAATTATAAAAAAATAATTGACCGTTAAAATTTCAACGTTATTTGTAATAAGTTTCGAGACTTTTATTTTATTTTAATAGACGCTTGATATAATTTTTTATAATTAACTAATCTATTATACATAAATTTTATTATTAAATTTTATCAACTTTGTGGTTAGTAATTTTTTAAATTTAGAAATGACAGAATAATTTATTAAACTAAAAAAATTAAAAATCTATAGGTTTATTAGATACAAAAATGAAAGTTTAAGATACATTTTTAAAGTTTAGAGACGTATTAGACAAAAAAGTTTAAAATTGAAATATTCATTCAATACAGTTTAGATTATAAATTTAGTATAATGAATTAAATAGACTTTTAAACGTACAAGTTGGAGTAAAGTTGTCATTTAATCTATAATTGTTATTTTTATTTAAATATATGTCATTTGAAATAAATTTAGTATTTGATAAATTATAATAGAAAATGAATTTTTGTTTGTATTATTTTTATTATTATTGTAGGCCAATTTATTGACCACCATGCTGAATTCGGTTATTGCACGGGATTTGAAAAATTCACACAGTGACACCGACACGTCGTGAAGTACGCTTACAGACTTGCGGTGCGGGGGGGACTTTTTCAACGACATCAATTGTATGAAGTCAACATCAAAATTTAGAAGTAAAACGACACATGATATAATTCTTAAGAAACACGGTATCCAATAAATCAATGGTCCCAATATGGTTATCTACCAACTTTACTTTGGATTTCTCAAAAAAACCTCATATTAATAAAGAGAGTATTCTTTGATTATAAACCTATGATCATTTTCTAAATTAGTCGACGTGGGACTTCCATCCAATAATGTGAATCTAAATAAAATATTTGATCTTATATTGCTTAAAAATTTAAATATCGACATTTTCGTTGATATTGATGTTTAAAACCTTGCCATATCACTAAATCTTTATATTTTCTAAGTATCATGGCTCGTAAATATATATATATATATATATAAAAGAAGTGTTGTGAAATAAGAATGTATAATACAATTTGTGACATTATGTCATGGCTATCCATGACATATTATCATTCTGTCTGTGACTAACCTTTCTATCAATGTGACATAGTATCATATCATGACATGATTTACATACATAATTAACATTACCATTTTGCTAATACAATCGTGGTTATTCATGACATATTATTATTTCTTTTGTGATTTACCTTTCTACGAGTATGACTCATTTCGTACACCATATCATGACATGTTTACATACGTGCATAATTAATATACATTCGTACATATAATGACTAGTCATACGACTAAGTTTATAGCATCTAGTAGTATGTTTATTTACCTCAATTTTAATGTCACTCTACAAAAAACTTGATTTGAAGCTATTTGCGCACCTCATGTACTCCAACGATCTTCCAAGTCACTCACAACTCTCATAGAAACATACATGATTCTTCCATTAACATTGTTTCATAATACTTTATGACCCTTAATTCCATTAAAGTACATTCCAAAATAACCAAATTGGGGAAGTAATGGACGTGAATCAAGCTTAATTTGGTCGAAATAGAACTAAATTGTGTTGAAGCAGCCTAAAAGAGTCAAAAGGGTCCAAAAGACAATGAACCGTGTTGGACTGAATGTTGGAGCAGGTCAAAGTAGTGATCATAGTAAGTTGGACTAATAGTCGAGTCGGATCGAGCAAGCAGATCGATAAGTGTGCGGGTTGAAACCAAGTCAGGGCATAGGTCGACAGAAGCTCGGGTAGAATAACATGCAGGTCCGAGTGTGCGAGCCTGGGTTGTTTAGTTGGTGCGTGCAAGGTGGACACAGAGTGAGGGAATCATGGGCCAGCCCATGAGACCCGCGTGTCAGGCCAAGCTAAGGTGCACGAGTGAATTCAAAATAATGAGAAAAAATTATTGATCACGTATTCGTGCAAGATAAAATAACTTGTTGTATCTAGAATTATATAAGACATTGATATTCACTATTTTATCATTGTTTCATTAACTAAATTTAAGCTATTCACCAATTATGAGACCTCTACAATCATTTTTAATTGGTAGATTTTATTATAATTTTTTTTATACGTTTTTCACATAGGTCGCAATAAAGTATCATAAAATTAAATATAAAAACAATTTAATTATCTATTTAAGGTATTGATAACTATCAATTTGTTACGTTGAATATGCATCATCGAATAATTATTCCATCATACACATAATGTAATCACATGAAAATAGTTTTTTTTTAAGGAAAAAGAAAAAGAAAAAGAAATCATGCGGTCAAATGTTTTGTTATTACTTAATATTATTTAATCTTAAATAATATTATATTCTTCGTTATCCAAAAAATATATATAATTTAAAAATGAATTATTTCCCTCTTTGCGTAACCAATTAGCCTATCTATGGATATAAATCAAGCATTCTTATTTATTTATTGCCCAAAAAAATTCACAAATATGATTATTGAAAAAAAAAATCTTTTAGCTACAATTTGATCATTGTCGTCCCCTAATCTTTTGGTTTAATCCCTCCATTAAACTTAAATAATTCCTATTTAATTCCAAAATTAATTGTTTTATAATCAACTTTTGTCTCTACTAATCCACATTCAACAAATCAATTTTATTTTATTTTTAATAATGTATTAGATATGAAATTTAAAATTTATAAATTATGAAATATATAAAATTAAAAGTTTAATGTTAATTTGTTTTCTTCAAGCACAAAATAATATATTAAGTACACAACGTATGACATAATTCAAAATAAAATAAAATAAAAGATTAAAATACAACGATTATTAGGACTTGTACACGTGGCTTCATCTAGTCCGTCCATTGAGAAGTGGCAATTTCCATGAATTTGAAATAATCTGGTGGCTACACGTGGCAAGCATTTTGGGAAAGGTTGGAGTTGAGAAAAGTCTTTTGGCTTCCAGAATCTTTCAGCTCAATCTTGTGGCTCTCGTTTATATGTGCCATGTGGGGCTATCTTCCCGGTGGTTTGCCGGATAAATCCGTTTTGCTCTCGGCGGAGCTGGTGCGGTTTCCGGGTTGTATCGACGGTGGAAGGATGCGTTGGGCGATGGTTGTGGATTCGCCATGGCCATTTAAGGTGTTGAAGCTTTCCATCTTTGAAATGTTATAACAGCTGAGAACAGATTATAACCCTCGTAAGCTTTTCATCTCATTTTCAAAATTCAAACTTGGGTAGATCTCACATCATTTGGACAAGAGAATAAAACATTTCTTAGACGTAGAAATCTCTCCTGAGGAGACCACTTTTTAAAACCGTGAAACTAACGTCAAAGTAGACAATATCAACGGGGAGTAAGTCGGGCAGTTACATTCCCATCTTTTTTATTTTCTTTTTTCTAGAATTTCTTGATGTTGCAAAACATTAATATTCATATTTATTTTTTTTAGTTTCTTTTTAATTTATTCTTATATTATTTCTGTAGTTTTTTTTTTTTACTAAATTAAATAATTTTATATCTTATTTTGAAAATTGTGATATTTTTTCCTTTTAAAGTATATATTATTAGATTATGAGTTTTGAAAAAAAAAAGACGCCAAAATCCAAATTTGAATTAAATGAGTGAAATATAAGATAATTATTTTAAAAAAACTACGTTTTTTAATTTTTAATTTATGTATTATTTTTTTTAAATATACAAATTTGAATATGCTAAACCCTAAAAACTTTAAATAAGTAAATAAAAATGGATATTGAAGCATATTATTTAGTTATTTCATTTTAACTAATTATAAATATTATTATGATAATTATACATATTCCATTCCTTATAATTTCATTATGATCTATTTTCGTAGTAAACATGATATTAATTTCTATTTGATTAATATGTTTACAAAATTAATAGTTTTGGCCATTGAGATTTAAATTTGAAATTTATTTGACCTTTTGAAATTTCAAAAGCCACATATTGGAATTTGAGGAGTAGGTTCAGACTCCTACCAAGAATAATTAAATAACTCCGGCCTAAGTCAACCAAGTAAGTGTTTTACTGTTGGTTGGTCGGAAGAATTATATGATGTATGATAACGCATGCCTCGTGGTCCCTGTATGCATCATAATGTCATGCTATGCTTATGTAAGTTATGTGATGACCAACAATGCCATGTTGTACATGTATGTGATGTCCTATTGTACCATGATATGTATGATGTGAAATTCTATGAGTGTTATGTTATGTCATGCCATGTAAAGTCATGTTATAGATTATACTATATTATGATGATGCAAGATGGAAGCCAGGATGAGTACTATGCATACATGACTCATATGTGTACTGTGACATGAAAGGAAGGAAGAATGGAATGATTCTTATTATATTCTATGATTTTCAACCCTGAGACCTCATGCATTTATGTATGTTATGTGCATTGTGATTTCCGAGTTATGTTATGTTAGTACAGATGCGTACCTTCGATATTTATGTTTGTCATGATATCATGCGGATCTTTCCCTCTATGGTGTTTGACGACACGTCAACGTGTTTAGCCCGATGAAGTCAGACCCAGGGGGTACATATATGAGCCTGTTTGGTGAGTCTATATGCGCGTGCGTGAGCCGTGCATGGAGAAGTACCACACGTCCAATTCTGCCCAAACTATAAATAGCTCAAAGTCATGCTATGTTGTTTTAAAATATAGGTCTCATCATATATGTGTGTTTGCATTACCTGACTCCAACATTGGGGTCACTTATTAAGTATTTCTTAAAATACTCAAGTCATATGTTACTCTTACGTTTCAAGTAAAGATAAGGCACCCGTGTACGGATGACAGGGGCGATGCATGAAGACTATGGAAACGATGTTAGGGTAGTTGCATTTCATCTTATTTATTAGTCAGGTTAGATTAGAGCAATGTGTTGTTTTCTAGTTTTTGGACATATTGTTTCTTATATGTTTTTGTATTGATTTAATGATTTTATTTTTAATGTGTAAGTCCATAGCATCGTTTATGAACTAAAATGAATGTTTTTCGTATTAAGAGGTCACGTCATTACACATGATAGCGTCCTGTTTAGCTACTTTTATAAACGAAACATCGACATATAGATGACGACCGACATTACTATAGCCTCTTAAATGTGGATATTTTAATATTTGGCAAACTAAAAATGAATGATAATTCATAAAGTGTGAGAGTGTGACAAAGCCAGGCTTGTTCCATTTATGATAATCTTCATTTGATTAAGATCATTCTATGCTTTGAATTATGAGAATGGAAAAGGACGGCTTAGATCATTTTGAAGCCTCATGATTTGAACAATGACTTCATCATCTACGGCTCTTATTTCATCAATAATCTTCATTATTATTTGTTGATAATATAAAGTATGCTTAGGGTTACATCTAATTTCAAATGGGTTTCAAGTGTATAGCATTTCCCTTTGTGGTTTGTGGTTGTGCAGGCCTTACAACACCATTGGCTCATCATTTTTTATATTTTTTATATTTAGTTTTTTTATTTGAAAATAATTATTATATTTAATAATATGAAAAACTTAAGAGTAATATTCAAAATAATGAAAAACTTAGGTTTAAAGATATGATAGAGATATATATATAGTAGATATTTGGTAACGATTTGATAGAATATATCTAGTAGATTATATATGATACATTAAACCTGTATGTAGTAAACTGAAACTATATATATATATCTATATACCCACTAGTTTCTTTCTTCTCTGTTGTTGCATATACGTGAAGTCATCAATAAACCTTTTACCCAATATTTTTCCTTGAATTTTCTCTTTCCTGTTCTCGACTGTGTGCGCGTTGTTGAGCGATCCTAACATTTCTCCCCCTCGCCCATTACAAGCAAGTTTGTGCGAGGCCCCGACCCCGATGATTAACATCTTGTATACCAAATTTGAAATATGTGAGTTACAACACAGATGTAAGAAGAAGCCTAAGATCGATATGAACAATGGTGATCAGTAGAAACAAATGAAAATGAACAAACATACCGACCGGCTTGTATTGGAAGCTAATACCAAGAAAACCCTAAAAGAAAAAAAAAAGAACCCATGTTGAAAGCAATAATAAGCAAAAGAAATTGAATAAACAAGGATTTAGTGGGAGATTACAATGCAAATGGGTGTAGTTTGGATATAGCTTTCCGTAGCTATCATCAAAAGAAAGGTAATCTTTATTCGGGTTAGCGTGAGAAGCTGGAGTCTTTAAATCCAAACAAACCCCATAAAATTCCATCCAAAGAAGATGGAGGGTCTCATTCCATTTGTTTACAAAGCCATTGTAGAGTTCAGAAATGGGAATAATGAAGCCAATAATAATCAACCCATGTGGTGCTGTGAGTCTCCTTCTTCGGCTTCATATGAAAGACTCGCAGGGGATGATGATGAACAAGACAACATCAATGGGGCCTCTTCTTCTTCTTCTTCTGCTAGTGACAGTGTCTTAATTTCTGGTTCTGGGGTTCAATCGCCGCTGTGTAATCGAGGAACGTAGAAGTGCTTATTGTGTGGCTTAAGTTTGGTGATGGGGTTGAGTTATTTGTTTGGTAATTGGGTTGGTGTCTGTTGGAAGTGTAAGGGTGTGTGTGCGTGCAGAAATCTTCAAAGGGAGAACTGTGCAGTATGCATTGTGAATAGTGGCTGTGGTTGTTCATGGATGTTTGAGTAAAAATGAAGTTTTTTTTTTTTTTTTTCAAAGTGTTTTGGATTAAACTATGTTCATGTTATATTGATTCAAATTCGTCGATTTGAAGATCTTCAGGTGAGATCCCTTTAACATACTCGTTTTAAAGCGTTTTAAAATTTTGAGGGAAAATCCGGAAGAATATCTAGTAACTATAGGATTGAACTGTTACAAATGGTATCAGAGCCAGACACACTAATATGTACCGGTGAAGATGTTGGGCTCTCAAGGGTTGGATTAGGGTGTGGATAGTTCACGGTTTAAAACCACAATTATTAAATTATAAATTAATACATTTATTCCCATTCATCTAAGAATTAAAAAATCTATTTAATATTACTACTAAGTCAAAAACTTGATCCAAGTGAAAATTTATATCTTTCTCTTTTAAAAATATTCTAAACTTGCTACAGAATCAAAGTGGGAATGACACTCGTTTAAAAAAAATATGAAAAATGGTTCAAGATCTCCTTCTAACCCTAATAAAAATGAGATGAGATGAATGTGTAGATTAGAGTTTGATGATGGGGCAATTTTGCTGGATGTTGGGGTGGCCTTCAAGAGCTCAAGCCCACCTTAGGAGATATTGTTGGCTTTGACTCGTTATGTATAGCCATCAGCCTCACGTATTTAAAAAGTTTCTAGAAGTTTTAACATTTATATAAAGAATATTTTATTCTCTTCTCCGACCGATGTAGAATCTCACATGATCAAATCCTTCTAACTCTCTCCGGCCTTGCCGTTAATGGAAGGAAAGCAATTTCCCGATTCAAACAGATGTTGAATAGATCTGGATATTTGGGAACGAAAACGAAAAGAAGAAGAAGAAGAAGAATGAACAAAGCTCCTTGCTCTCTTCATCCCTTTTAAGGTGAAAAGAAGGGCGGCGTGAGTGGTGGCGATGTTCGCCGGAGAAGCAGGAAAAGTTGATGAAATGGAATGGGAACACAGACACACAGACACACAGACACACAGACACAGACCAAGCTTGGGTTGGGTTGGGTCCTCGGAATTTGGACACTGAAATTGGAAGAATGAATGGTTCTTAAGAATTCGGACCACGGCGAGACAAAAGTACTGAAATTTGTTCTTTTCTTTTTTTGTTTTCTTCAAGGAATGATGTTGCTGTTTTTGCTCCATTTTCTTTGCAACCTTCTCATCCATTTCATCTTATCATTATGTCTCTTCTCTCACCAAATTATATGTTTTCATCACTCATTTTCCATACAAAACTATTCAAATTAATATAAATATCTATCCCCTTTCAATAATTTCGTTAATTATAAATATATACTTCAAATTTTTTAAAATACCCGTAATTATTTTTTTAATCCAAACTTAAAAATACTTTTATTGTTAGTATCTAAACTTTCAAAGGTAACATTAATACCCTTAAACTTTACTGTTGATATATTAAGGGTATTTAGGAATCACGAAACTCCATGATGGTATGATACTGTCCACTATGAGCATAAACTCTCGTGGCTTTACTTTTTATTTCTCTAAGAGATCTCGTACCAATAGAGATGTATTCCTTACTTATAAGCCTATGATCATCCCCTTAATTAGCTAATGTGCGACTCTCTACCAACAATCCTTCCCTCGAACAAAGTATACCATAGAGCCTCTCCTAAGGCCTATGGAGCCCTAGAATGGCCTCATCGAATCAAGACTCGACTCCTTCTCTAGAGCTCTCGAACAAGGTACACCATTTGTTCGACACTTGAGTCACTTTTAACTACACCTTCGAAGTTCACAACTTCTTTATTCGACACTTGAAGATTCTTTTAACATGACTAAGTTAAAAATATGACTCTGGTACGAGTATTTTTGAATTAACAAGGAAAACAAAGAATCAATATGCTCGGTTTATGCAAGGTTTGAGATTCCACAAAGTATTAATAATTTTTTATTCTACTCATGGTGATGCAGCCAATCTTCTTCTTCTTCTTCTTCTTCGATGCATTGAGAAACTAAATCAGTGCCCACTTGTAAAGTTCGAAACTTTTTGTAGTTTATGAGTTCAGAAGTTTCAACCATGCAGACCAAACTCCCATCTCAAATCATAAGTCATCTCTCTGCTCTGCACTTCAACTTTAATTCCCAATCAAAAATGGAAACCAATCTTCCCCTTCTCTTTCTTCTCATTTTACTCTCAATCTTCCTCTCCTGCTCGGCCAAGCGCTGCTCGGACTGCGGCCGCACGCCGGTGCCGTACCCACTCAGCACGCGCCCAGATTGCGGTGACCCTCTTTACACAGTTCGGTGCACCGCCGGCGTGCTCTGGTTCGAATCCGTCAATGGGTCTTCCTATTTGATCACTTCCGTTAATCCGGTGGCCCAGAGGTTGATTGTCCGGCCGCCGGGGTTGGCGAAAAACTCCTGCGTTTCATCGGATTTTGGGAGCCATGGATTTTGGCTCGACACCGGCCATCCTTTCACCATTACCAATAGAAACACGGTTCTACTCTTCAACTGTTCGATGGAAGTCCTGGAAAATAGTTGGAACTGCTCGGCTAATAGCGTCTGTCATGACTACATCAGGCAGAATCCGGCGGTCATGGGGGCGTGTAAGGCGGCGCCGACGTGCTGTTGGTATACAAGTGGAGGGTCCATTACTGAGTACAGAATCAGGGTGCGGAAGGAGCGGTGTTCGGCTTATGAATGTTTTGTGAATTTGGGTGGTTCTATTCCGGTGAAGAAGAAGTGGCCAGAATCTGGGGTGGAGATTCAATGGGCACCTCCGCGAGAACCGCCGTGTCGAGTGGCTGCAGACTGCCGGAATTGGGAGAATTCTGCTTGTTTGCCGGAACCTGCAAATGCTCGCCAGAGGAGGTGCTTCTGCAAGGTGCCTTTCAAGTGGGATCCTGTTAATGGCATGTGTAATGGCAACAGTGAGTAAAATTTAGCAATATTTACACTACAAAACTGAATTTAAATGCTTTGTTATATTCTTTGATGACATGAAATGTTTTGGTTTGATGTAGATGTGAAAATACAGAACAAGAGAATTCACAAGAAGCATAAGAAGATGCCTGCTGTTCTTGGAGGTATATAAATCAAGGCAAATTGTGGTATTCATTGAGTGTGAAACTAGAATGAACTTACTTTGACAATGGTGAATAAATTTGTTCATTCTCAGCAATGGCTGGAGTGATCGTCGTGGTGATTGGAGGCTCGACCATGTTTATAATTTTCAAAAGACGTCAACAGATTCCGAAAGGGAACGAACTCAGTTCGAAACAAGTTCGTGAAGTGATTCTAACAGCCAACAGCAGTGGCAAATCAGCGAGGATGTTCACAACCAAGGAGATAGCAAAGGCTACAAACAACTTCTCTAAAGAGAACTTGCTTGGCTCTGGTGGCTATGGAGAGGTTTTCAAAGGAAGCCTAGAAGATGGAACCTTAGTAGCTGTTAAGCGCGCCAAGTTGGGGTGCCTGAAGGGTATCGATCAAATCCTGAACGAAGTTCGAATTCTCTGTCAAGTGAACCATCGATGTCTTGTTCGTCTACTTGGATGCTGCCTCGAACTTGAGCAACCCCTGCTAATATATGAGTACATTTCAAATGGGAACCTATTTGATCACCTTCATGGTAATACAAGTTCAAGTAAATGGCCACCGTTGACATTGAGTCGTCGACTCTACATTGCTCGCCAAACGGCTGATGGCCTTGCCTATCTACACACTTCAGCCATGCCAAGAATCTATCACCGAGATATAAAGTCAAGCAATATTCTACTAGACGAGAAGTTGAATGCTAAAGTTGCCGATTTCGGGCTTTCTAGACTGGCTGTTACTGAATCAAGCCATATTACAACTGGGGCTCAAGGAACATTAGGTTATCTAGACCCGGAATATTACTTGAACTTTCAATTGACAGACAAGAGCGACGTTTATAGTTTTGGAGTTGTCATGCTCGAGCTGTTGACTTCGGAGAAAGCCATTGATTTTAACAGAGAAGAGGAAGATGTAAACTTAGTAGTTTATATCAAGAAGATTATCAAAGAAGACAGATTGATGGAAGTTGTTGATCCTGTGATTAAACAGAGAGCAAGCAGAGTTCAAATAGAGATAATGAAGGCATTAGGGTCTCTAGCAGCAGCTTGCTTGGATGAAAAGAGGCAAAACAGACCTACAATGAAAGAAGTTGCTGATGAGCTAGCCAACATTATTTGTGTTCTTAACAGAGAGATTCCAAATATTGATGAACTGTAAAGGTAACGTTCGAATGCATTTTTGTCAAAGTTTTCTGTATGAGACAAATCAAAGACAAGAAGAGGTAAAAAAAAGGGCAATAGATTCCTCCATAGACATGTATTACTTTGAAATTTCTCAATGAAAAGCTCTAACAGAGAGTGTGTTTAGTTAAGTTTTGTGTTAATAAGGCCATTAGATTTAGTTTAAAGGATCATAATCTTCATATTTCAATCCTTTTCTACTCTGTTTTCTAAAGTAAATGGTAAACTGAACAAGATCTTCTTCAATTCTAACACAGATTCAAATCTAACTTTTATTCTAAATTCTAGTGAACTTTGGTAGATCAAACCTTGCATAGAAACTTGTGATTGTTGACCCTTCTCTCCCAACCTTTAACTACCATTAAGAGAGGGACAACTGTAAAAAGAATCCTAGGAGACATGTTCTGAAATCCTAAGTTTTTGTGCGATGCCACGGGCCATTTAACTTCTAACATCGCATTCCGAACGTGTGTTATCACCTTGGAGAAATCTATGGTCATATATGACAAGGAAACTGTATTATTTAATAGATTCTCATAGTAAAGCAGCAACAGAACAGATCTTCCTATGAAAAAGCAACATCATTCTGATTCTGATAACTAATAGATTAAATGAGAGGGTTGGATTGCTTACAAATCATCCGTGTAAGCTGTTAACCATAAAAACCAGAGCGAAATGGAAACATCCCCTTTGCTTCAAAACCAAGAGTTTGTACATGAAACATGAAAAATGTCATAAATGAATGTTATAAAAACGAGATTATTTACAGATGGCCTGCTTTTCATCAATAAAGAAAGGAATCAAGTATGGGTTTTCTAGATTGAAGCTAATAAAATCCAGAACATGACATGTGATGACATAGCAATAAGAGCCCAGGTGATAAAAGCAAGAGCTATGGAGATCTGGAACATGTTACAAGGAAGATTTTTATGAGACTTGCAGACGTCCAAATCTTTGGCATAAAGAACAACAATCCCTGCTGATGAACTTGCAGCAGCCAGGGACAAAGTGGCTGTCACCTGCATATTTCATGCTTTAGTCTATAGTGTTGAACTAAAAACAAACCAATATTAACTTCTCAAAGGCTACAAGAAACAAGAAGATAACAAAGATGTTTGAGTTGCAGCACGAGATGGAACGACAGATGTAATCGATCCCAATCGTCTAAATGATACATTGAAGTCGCACTTCTTAAGAGAGCATTTTAGTTGTTATTATTCATTTTCTATTAAGTTATATTAGTATGATTACTACTATTTAGCACATATCAATAATATTAGAACCCCTTGTGATCATCTTCTGGTTTATTATCTCCCTCTCTGTTTCTTCTACTTCACTAAAACACCTTACAATAAGTAGAGGTAATCTAATGAATTGAACTATCTGAAGAGGACATAAAGGAAATTGTGTTCAAGTTCATATGAGCATTACCTTAAAATATTGACTAATATTGGCCGTTTTCATCGAAAAGCAACATAATTAAATCAATCAAAACTTCAACCTAAAGGAAGAGGATAACAAGTTCATGAGATTAGTAAAATACCCAATCACCAACAACAAAAAGGCTGACTAATATTGGGTTTTCAAGGTCTCTTTTTCTCCTCAAAGCATACATATCAAGGCATGCAAGTCCAAAGCTCCAAAGCACTTGAAGGCCCATTGATGCAATCAAATAGCTGAATCACAAATAAAACAGATCGCAGTCAACTGAAATACTCCTAAACACGAGCATTTCTCATCTCCAAAGTCAAGTAAGTTTTGCTATTGAAGAACAAATCATGGCAATTCCTACCAATTTACATTAGAAATGGTTCTAAAATGGAACAGTCTGGAGAATTGTCTGCAGTAAAATCTAAGAGGATAAGCAGAACACTTATAGAGTACTCCATGTTCCATATTAAAAAAACATTCAGCCCCTAAAATCATACATGGAGTACTGATCTGTGAGTTTGTGAAGTTTAAACAAGTTGGATTGGTAAAAACATCTTGGACATTGCACAATTATACTAAACATGGTCAATGTAGTTCTTCACAAAACTTCACAAACTCACAGATCACGAACGCATAGCACTACTTCATAACCTTCTCCCATTTTCAATCCACGAATAAGCAAATCCCCAGTTATCGAAATCGCCCAAAAACAAGAGATGCGTATTGAATAACTAATCGAAAGAGCAGGGAGAGGCAAATGGCAATACCAGAAAGCAGTGAAGCTAGAGAAACCCAAAGCAGAAACCATAACGCCGATTGAAGCAGCCGCAAATGCCGATTGACCCATTCTCAAAGCTAGTCCACTCTTCGTCCCCGGTCTTCCGATCAAATCCTTCATTGTTCCCTTTCAATCCTCCACCTCCGGCCCCCAGCCAGGGGGATTAATCGACGGGAACTCTTCAGTCTTCACAAAAGATGACCCAATTCGGAAACCTAGGCGTTAGACTCTTCCCGTCAATCCAAATCTGATCGGAATCCGACCAATTCCAAGCACCAAACTGATCAAGATCAAAAGAAAACAAGCTACAGAAACCAATATTCGTCTAGCTTATCAAATTTTCCAAGCTCAAACCCCACCAAATCCTTGGGTTGAGGATATAAAGATTTACCAGTTTTTGTTTTCTTTCTTAATTATGAGCTTTAAAAACAAATTACTTCGTTAATTACTTCATTATTCAGCAGACAATCCTCTGTGCAGGCGCTACTTTACTCTACTTGGATTTTTCATTTTTCCTACTTTTTCCTTTTCTTTTTCTTTATTGCCGTAATATAATAATTCCTCTTTAATTTACAAAAATATAAATCCATATATACCTAAAAAAAATTATTTTTCTTTAATTTTTCTTTTAAAAAAATAAAAAATTTTAAATCCATAAATTTTTAATTGATATCAGACATGATTTAAAACATAAATAATTAATAATTAAAAGTATTTTTTTAATTAATAAATTGTTTGTTTTTTAAAAAAAATTGAAAGTTTATTATAATTACTTTTAAATTTATCAACAAGTGTCATAAATATGATTAATATTTAGGTCTCCTATAGTGATTTATATATTTTATCTATTCTAATTTTAATTAATAATTTTTATTTTTTTCTAAAAAGCTAAACACATAAAAAATATATATTTGGTATATTTTTTTCATTAATAAAAAAAAAGTGGTTTGCACTAAGACAAATATTCAACAAAAAAGAACATTAGAAAAGTTAAATGAATGAATAAAATAATAGTTAGGTAACCAATTTGTTTTTCTATATTATATAAAGTAAACTAACTGAAAGTATTGCCTTATTAATTGATTATGTAATTTAAACGAAAAAAAATTATATCACCTTAAAAGTACCATAATACCTTATTACTACATATTCTTCTTAGTGGGTTGGTTGAATATTTTGTTTATAATATTTAAATATATATATCTATATATATATATGAGAATATAATGTCTAAAAATAGGAGAAATATAGAAATTTTATTTAAATAAATTATTTTTCAACATTTTTATTATATTATTTAATTCTAGATAGTTAAAGGTGGCTAATTATTTATTTTTATTAAGTTAGATCCTTATTTTAACTAATTAATATTTAATTTAGATTTAAATTGATGTACATTAGAGTTTATTTTTGTAATTGATTTTAATAATTATCTTCGTATAAATAATTATAATAAAATTATATAAACTTTGAAGGGTAAATTTTCAGTACAATTTATATTTAAAAAATTAAAATGGTGGAGTAAATTATATTAAATGAGATATACCTATAAATTTTATATTGTTATAATATTTTATTAATAAAATAATAACATTCCTTAAATTTAATTTTAATGAGTAAGCATTAAATTATAAAAAAATTTAGTTTATTTAGTCATCAATATTAATAATTATTTTTAAATAAATAATTTAATAAAATTGTAGAAAAATGTAATTGTTATTTATAAAATTATAGGAAAATGTAATTATAAATAATGATAATAATAATAATAAATTGTAATATAATAGGAAAGAAAAAATTAATAAATGGTCATTAATATTAATAATTACTCTCAAATAAATAATTTAATAAAATTATACATAGTAAATAATGATAATAGGATGTTATTAATAATAAATTGAAATATAATATGAAAGAAAGTTAATAAATGTGAAAAAAAAAGTGAAATAAGAAGAAAATCCATGAACTTGAAAGAGTTTTGAAATCTCTTTCAAACTCTCAAAATGAAAACTCAAAACAAATAAAGGTACTTAAAATTCATTTTCATTCCACCTCTTTTCTCAAAACGCCTCTTCGCTTTATTTCACTTCAGCAGTCTGAATCAACCTAACTTGAATTACAAGGGTTATGTTGGATTGGATTGGATTGAGTTAGCTTTTTGAGTTGGATTAAGTTCATTTTCTGAAACCGAATAGATTTGATTTGAGTTTCGGGTTCATTGGACAAAATTTTGAATTTGACCGAATCAAACAAAATCTTATAAAATATATTAAAATAAGTTGTAAGTCCTAGATTTGTTTGAGTGGTAATCAGATGGAATAACAAGACACAAATTTGAAGATAAAAATAATATCTCAATATTTCATACTGATTTAAACTTATTATTTATGATACGAATAAATTAACAAACAACTATTTATATATTTTATATTATTTTAAAATATATTATTTATAATAACAATAAACTAATAAACTGCCCTCCATATATTTTATACTATTTATAAATATATTATTTATAATAGGAATAAATTAACAAACTACTCTCTTATATTTTATATTATTTTAAGTTATAATTTGTTTGTTATCTCTCCGTTGCAACCTACCGTTGTTTTAATCATATGACAATCTTAAACTTCGTTAGGACGTTACAATTCTCATTTGTTGTTGATGAATAATTTGTTTGTTTGAATTATTATAAATTGATTTATGTTTGTTTGTGAAGTTTAATATCTTTTATATAAGATTTGCATTGAATAATTATGAATTGCGGATAAATAAAAATATTTTAAAAAATTAATTTTTTTAACAATCGGACGATTCAACTCGAAAATAAAAGGTTGAGTTAAGTTGGATTACCAATCCAACCAATCTAAAATTTCGAGTTGGTCCAAAAAAATTCTCTCAACGTAACCCAACCGGTTAGATGCATGCACACCTTTAATTGTAAGACACTTAAATAATGTCGATATTTATACTCCAATTATATGTATGTGTGTATATATATCCAGAGTGTAATTTTTCAAGCATGTTTGACACGTGGCTTCCACACACTTCTCGAATATTAACCTCTCTACGTTAAAATATGTACATTCAATTAAAAAGGTAAAACAACAAATTTTCCGTTTATATATTGTAAAACTAAATAATAATAATAATAATATCGAGTTCAAAAATATTTTGTTTTCCAAAAAATATACCATTGGTTTAATTTTGGAAGCCTAATTGAAAAAAAAAAAAGAAGTTAAGAGAGACTACATGCATTTTTTAAATTAAAAAAAAAGACCAATTAGATACATAAAAATTTAAAATCAGAATTAATTAGCAAATATTTTCGTAAAAAACCAAAAACATAAGGACACTGACCCAGCCAGGATGACGTGGGGAACCGTTCTTGGTCGAAAAAGGCGGCTGGCAGTTTTCGAGCATTTCCATTTATTTTAGGATTAAAGACGGAATGTAAGCCACGTTTCCAAAAATCCGATGGTTATTAATTAAATCGTAAATTTAATTTTATAAATTAAGCATGTAAAAAAATTAGATAAGAAATAAATATTTATAAATTTAATTTTAAAAATAAAAAAAAAAGATTATGATATGGGCCTAAAAAATTATTTTCGTGTTTAATGAATTTTTTAACCTATGTTAAAATAATAATAATAATATTAATATCTATATCATATGTCGTTTTTACTATGAGAAAAAAAAGAAGTAATACACAACAAAATCAATTAAATGATCTTAAAATATAAGAATATATAAAATATTTATTAAACAAAATATTAAATATTAGAAATTTATTAGACATACAATTAGACGATTTTTAAATTTATTATTAAAAAGTTTTAAAGACTCAATTTGTAATTAAAAATTGTCAAAAATAAAAATAAAAATAAATAAATAGGGTTATTTATTATTAATTTTCTTTTAAGAAAAATAATTTAAAAAAAATTGAAAATGGTGAATAAAAGGGGGGCGTTACATGGATTTTGAACCACTTACCAAAACAAAGCATTATAAAAGAGGGGGAAAAATCAATCCACCTCGTATTTGTCATTTCCATACATTTCATTTGCGTTTGGTTCCCTCGAACTCAAGTTCCGTCTCTCGTGAAAGCTTGGAAATGGCTGCTCAAATCTCGTTTTTCCAGTTGAATACCGGGGCTAAGATCCCCTCCGTTGGGCTCGGAACTTGGCAGGCACCCGAAGGTCTCGTCAGTAACGCCGTTGCCGCCGCCGTCAAGGTTTTATCGTATACTTCACCTTCTTTCTATTTGCTTGCTAATTTTAATCAGCAGTAATGGCGATTTCTGCTTTTTTTATTTTTTATTTTATTTTATACTGGTAATAGGATTCTTGATCTGCTGTTAGAATCTGAAAGATTCTTCGGGAAGTTTGTTTGTATTTGTTCTGATGGAATGACGTTAAAGTAGAATTACTAGCCATAGCAAAATGAGCTTGAGCAGCTGCGATTAAATTGATATTTTGTTTACTTTGCTCACTACAGAGAACACATTTTACGTATACTGTAGGAATCTTGTGGCGGATTATTGTGTTTTTTTTTTAGTTTATCTAAATTGAGTGTTTATTATTCCTGCAGATCGGGTATCGTCATATTGATTGTGCTCAAATCTATGGCAACGAGAAGGAGGTAATTACTTCGACTTCTAATTCCATGGAAGCAATTTGCATGTCTTTCTTAGACATTTTGTATAATATCTATTCATGTATTGTGGTTGGTTGTGATTTTCTACACTGGACCTTTACAAGTTCTTTTTTCAGAAATGTATCCGTTCTTGAAATTAGGTACTAATAGTCCTGGAATAACTTCTTTGTGGTCTGAAAGGTTTCTTTTGTATCTTTTTCATTTCTTTTCCTGCTGTTTCAAGGATCTGCAATGTCATCTAGACTGCTACGATTATACTCTGTACACCTTATGATGCTACTAGATTAGGCTATTAATACATAGGACTTCATATTTTGATTATAGCTCAAGCTATAGGACTTTTGGTAATTAATATGTTCTTGTTTGTGGCAGATTGGTTCAGTTCTCCAAAAACTTTTTCAGGATAATGTTGTTAAGCGTGAAGATTTGTGGATCACTTCGAAACTCTGGTTTGTTCTAGAATTCTAGTTCTGCTGGCGTAATATTCATTTGCAATACTATGGAACTTGCCTCAAATTTCACTTTTCTCTTTATATTACGGTGTAAATCTATGTAATTTTCCTTGCTAATTTCGTAACTGTATTTGGACCTAAAAATATTAAGGATAAAAGGATAAAAAAGGACTGCAAATTATTTAATTGGGCCATGATCTGCAGGTGTACTGATCATGCTCCAGAAGATGTTCCTGCAGCACTTGACAGAACTTTGAGAGACTTGCAGCTTGATTATGTTGATCTATACCTTGTATGTATTGCGAGTTTACTAAAAAGTTGTCACTACAAGCTCTCTTGCCTTAGTTAGCAGTCTTTTGGAAATGCATCTAAAATTACTTTGCATGTTAAGAAAACAAGTTTGCATATATTGAAGGAGAATAAATAAACAAACTTGTTTAAAGTATTGGTCTCTCGTCAGCTTGTCTACTGTTTAATTCACGTTTAATTGTTTCTCTGTCATTTTTATGAAAGGTCATTTTATTAATGGTGTTACTCTCGTACTATTTAACATAAATTTTTCGTTGAAGATCCATTGGCCAATTCGGTTGAAAAAGGGATCGACTGGCTTTAGCCCTGAAAATCTTGTGGCCCCAGACTTACCGGGCACATGGAGAGCCATGGAAGCACTCTTCGATTCTGGAAAAGCCCGAGCTATTGGTGTAAGCAATTTCTCTACCAAGAAACTTGCAGATCTACTGGAGGTGGCTCGTGTTCCTCCAGCTGTCAATCAGGTGGAGTGTCACCCATCATGGCAGCAGGACAAATTACATGAATTCTGTAAATCAAAAGGAGTTCATCTAACTGTGAGTAGCAAAATCCTGACTGGTTTTCCTTTATCAGTTCACTATCTAATCCACAACGGTAGCCTCCTCTTCATGGCTGCGGAATATGTCTGCTTTTGAATAGTTTCAAACTATATGATAACCGACACGTGACTTTCACCTTAATTCAGGGATACTCTCCATTGGGTTCACCTGGGACAACTTGGCTCAAGGGTGATGTTCTCCAGAGCCCAATTCTTAAAGAGATTGCTGATAAACTTGGGAAGACTCCTGCACAAGTTGCTCTTCGCTGGGGACTACAAAAGGGTCATAGCGTGCTTCCAAAAAGTACTACCGAGTCAAGGATCAAAGAGAACTTAGATGTTTTCGATTGGTCCATACCTGAAGATTTGATGGCCAAGTTTTCTAAGTTTGATCAGGTAAGTAAATGGAGTTATATTCTTGTTCGTATACTTGGAGGGAATATATTTCCCTATAATTTTAATGATGAATGTTGTGGTTCTATTCACAAAGTTATTGTATTATTGTACTGAGATCCACTCTATTCTTCACTTGGACAGGCAAGGCTACTCAGTGGAACCTTTGCTGTGAATGAGAATTATGTCTACCGAACTGTTGAGGAGTTATGGGATGGAGAGATCTAAAGCTGTCAGCTCTATCATTTAGAGGGTAAGTAGATAACCCCTATCGCCGACGGTTGTAAGAAAATAATTGAACTTTGAATATTCTCCTGTGGGGATTTTTGAAGTTGTTTCATTCCAAATCTGGTTGTATTCTCTAGTTATTGGGTTCTTCTCCTTGTACATTGTGCTCTAGTTTTAGAGTATGTATTGAGATGAGATGCCTTAAAATTTTTGAGTATGCCGTATGTTTGGAGGTACTTTTAGTGTGAACGCTTTTGGTTTGTGCTGTTTTTAGTCAAGTGTGTTTCTCCAAAGCATTTTCAACTGATTGAACCGTGCTTGTAAGTTGTTCCTTATGAACCAAAAGGTACCTGATATTTTAAAAAACACATTCAAACAACCAATCAAGGAGAGAAGTAAAGATTTGAACTTTGAAGAATCAAAGCTGAGAACTTTTAGCGGTGTTTGGTTCGAAGGTCGAATGGGCATGAGTTTTGAAAGCTCATGTTTTTTTTGTTTGAAGATTTTGAAAGTCCATCCCTATCCCTTCTTTTTTCATTTTTCATCCATGCGTTTTTATTTATTTTTGCGAGGATCGGGATGGAGAATCCCCACATGAAATGCACAGGATCGAGTTCCCAATGAGAAATGTAAATAATTTGTCTGAATAAACTTTTCGAATAAGTGATTTCATTTTTAGTTTTTGTTAAAAAAAATGTAAATAAATTTAATTTAAGGTTCACAAAAATATAATATGACGTTTTACTAAAATAATTTTTGAAAAATTAAAATTTAATATTACAATATAGTATTTTTCACATAAACATAATTTTAATTTAAATATTCAAAATTTTGGATATTGAGTAATAATTTTTATAGAAGTTCTTCTCAAACTAGGCTTATTAGCCAAAATAAAGTATGTGAGTGGTCTAGAAAGTCAAAATATAATTATAAAATAAAGAAATATAAAAAAAAAATTTGATTTCTTATAATTTGTAATAGAAAAATATTTATTTTTATATGTAAAAAAGCAGTAATGGGTAGAGTGTCACAACCATATTATGAATCGAATAAATTGTGACCCTCGCCATGATACGATCGAGGAGGACGATGCATCATCTAACACACCTAAAAGATGTGCATTGAAGCCATGCATCATCTAACACACCCAAAAGATGTGCATTGAAGCCAAACTTAGGCATAAGCAAGACGGAGGTAATGATGTCAACATGAGGGACAAAGATAGACTTGATAAGTGACAGTGTCTCGGGCCTTAACCTCAAAAATCAAGGTTTTAGAAGGAGTTTGGGCATGCAATTCTGGAGTTAAGTGTGTCCGTATGAAAGATGAAAGTTCGAAAAATTTGATGTCAATTGGACACCAAACGGATGCTCCACGACACCACATGATTGGTATGGAGGGAGTAGGTTGTGACTCTCACATAGCAACAAGCAAAGTAACAACCCTAAAGTGGCGCCCATTTGGCTCGTGAAAGGCCAAGATAGATGAGTGCCATGTTGCGACTGAGGAGGACAGTGCATCATCTAACACACCAAAGAAATGTGTATTGAAGCCAAACTAAAGCATAAGCAAGATGGAGACAATGATATCAACATGAGGGACAAAAATAGGCTTGATAAATGGCCAGGTAAGGCCACGACCTTAAGGGTTCAGGAAGGAGTTTGGGCATGGGGCTCTAGAGTTAAGTCCGTCCGATTGAAAGATGAAAGCAAGACCAAATTTAGTGTCAATCGAACGTCTGACAGACGCTTCACGATAACATATGACAATTCGCTAAACTCATGTCTACACCTATCAGATAAAAAATGCCTCATAATATACCTCATGGGGATGTCAGCTCTCCACCACTCCGGGGTGTCTCAGACAACTTCATTTGAAATGGATCTTTCAAGGACTTCAAGGACAGTGTTGGACGACATGGGTGTGTTTTCATTGCGCCCTCGCCCATGTATCAGAGGTTGAAATATTCACATGCAATTCAAACTGGATGCTGAAATGACTTAGCATGGACACGGGGGGTCAAATACCTTAATATAACCTTAATGGATTGATGTTAGGGATGTCCCGATGATATGAACAACACATGGGTCTGTTCTCGATGAGCATGACCGAGCGAGCTATGATGGCCAATTACATCTCAGGACTTGGGATGACATCAAGACATGTGGGCCGTGTTAATTGAGAACCAATATGAGAATATGAATACGACATTATGACCTTGGCACCGAGTAGAGAGACAAGGTTAAGCTGGGTGACTTGACCTAGAGTAGAGGTAAGTCGGATAGAGTCGCAGACGATTAAACATGCACACACGAACGACGTGTGTGGCCAAACAAGCTTAGATTTATTACAGTTAAAAATGTCAAAATCAAAATTAAGACGCAACACGGTTAAAATGTACGACCATGAAACACGATAGAGATGGGGAATACAATCTCATCCCCAACTTCGTTTATCTAACGAGAGAAATCTCTCCTCACTCCCTTCCCCCTTCCACAACCCTTTACTTACATTGTTTCACCCACGTAAGATATCAAACACATTGATACGTTTTGCTAGCCTTAAAACCCAACCATAAAACGTTTGAACATCGTTGACGTTTGCTCGCAATCATATCTCTCCTTCTAGCAAGGTGGGTAATATGTTCGTTCACTTAAATTGAAAAAGAAAATAATAAAAAAGGACAATCTAAACATTTTGTTTTCTTTTGTATAAAAAAAATTGTCTCAACTTACAATGAACTTAAAGAGTTAAAATATTAGCGATCTTTAAAAAGATAAGAGTTTCAAATCCATTCACTTTCATGGAATTGCGAATTGCCATATTGATGTGAAGAGTTAGACAAATTTTTTGTAAGATATCATATAAAAACTAAAAATGTTGATAAAATGAAAAGTATCAAAATATATTAAATTTTTTTATATAATATGAATTTGAAGGAAGTTGTTAGGGATGTTGTTGAAATTAGTATAAGATAAAGTCAAGTTCTATTAAAGTTGAACTCAAATTACAATAACTTAAGAATCAAGTCCCATTTATGCGACAATAGTTTCAAAATACTTACGGTGCTCCATTTATTTTTAGATGGTTATAAATTCATGATGAAGAATTAAAATCTAACTTGATGGTGTTTCATTAAAGTATTCTAATTTTTAAAACATTTTATTTATTTTTAAGTTACATATACATAATGACTAATTATAGTCATAAAATAAGAAGGTTAGGAAATGACTTGTGAAAGGTTTAATTTGGAGAGAGTGATGTATGTTATCTTTGTAAATGAGACTTGGAAAATAGAGTAAAAGCATTTGTGTTTTACCGTAGCCAATACTAAGTTCATTTGCAGTTTTACCTAGTTTAGATTGCATATTTAGAATCATTTAAAATTGACATGATCAATTTTGATTGTGGAGTGATTTGAATCTCAAATAAATGTTTTTACTTGAGATATTTGATCAATAAGATAATTCGAGTCTTACTTTTCATTAAAGTGAAATCAAATAAGTCTTTTCCTTAAATAGTTTTGAAGATGTCTGCAAAGCATTGAGCAAAAGCTTAGAGGATCTTCAGCTTGTTTACATTGATCTCTAACGGGGATGCCTTGCTATTAACCCAATTCTTAATCATTCAATTTTCTTCCTATTTTTAACCTTTCACATCGACTTAGAGAATAAAATATTGACGTGACATGTTTATTATAGATTCATTGGCCGTTCAGGATGAAACACAGGTTGAGAGGGTTCGTCCCCGAGGTCGTGGAACTGTTGTGTACGTCGAAAACATGGAATGGAATGGAGGGGTTGTATGCATTTGGACAAGCAAGAGCCATTGGTGTGAGCAATTTCTCAACAAAGAAGAGAGTTGGTTGATGGGGTAGGCATATTCTCCATTGGGATCTTGAGCCATCAAAACATATTCTCCCGAGTTTACGCCCTTCTGTGACAGCGAGCTTCAAAACATTCCCCCACCTCGACCGATCTGAAAAAAAAAAGAAGGGAAAAGAGGTGAATATAAAATTTTTAGTAAACAATCTACGTGTAGTCTCTTGTCACATCCTTAACCTAGTAGGCATTTACAGACTTTTTATTAGGCTCTAAGAAGTTCGAATCTAATCTTTACTAATATATGAGCATCTGGAGTGCCTCGAAGTTTCGAGCAAGTCTATGTTTTAAATCTTACACCCTAGGAGTTTGTATAGGTTCTACGACCTTACTGTTACTTGACTTAGGATAGCTTCTTTTGTCGATGCAATGTGAAATCGATGTCTTGGATTGAAGTGCTACCTCATAAAAGTTTGATGGGACAACATGGTGTTTACTAATTTGAACATCATCTATGGAAAGTTAGCTAGGTGACCCTCCCACATGATCATAAAGCCTCTCCAATTTGGAGGAGGATCCTACACCCCTCTCAAGAACAGACGGATTGTTTGATTATCTATATTTTTTATATAATTTAAAAAACAAGCTAAATTTTAAATGGGTAAGAATTCAAATATTCTCCTATAAAAACTAAATTCATCATTAAAAGAATCACAAATTTAAAGTATAAAAAGTTAAACAATTATCAAATGGAGCTATACCAATCAAAATTCAAAATTTTACCACAAACCATTTTTATTGTTTTAGAATTTCTTTCTTTCCTAATAGTAATCTTAGTTGGGTTAACATATTAACATATTAACATATTAACATTTTTTTCCATATCTACACGTAATAATCAAAATCTACCACTAACGGAAATTATTCACTTTAGTTAGTTATATATCACTGAGCTTCACGGTTCTAAAACGCGTCTATGGAGATATTTCAACATATTTATAAGAAATGTTTCGTTTTCCTTTCCAACCTACTTGAGATTTCACGATTTTAGTTGGTTAACTTATTCGATGCAAGAATAAGATAATAGTTCTCCTCAACTCAATAAACAAAAACAAAACTTTATTTATACGAAAAATTAGTTTTTATTTTATTTTTATTTTTTTAAACTATTTTGATATTCATATACGTGACATCCATTAAGTCTAATAAATTAGCTAATTTTAGTTGAAACTTAGTAGAGAAGACAAAACAAAGACAAAGTCATCTTCAAGTTGAATTAATTATGACATACCCATAAATTATTATATGTGTATATTTATATTATATTGTCATACTACTTTTGTATAAAATATAATATAATTTACTAAAAAATTATTTTACACATTCTTTTTAAATAGAAATATAAATTAAATTAATAAGCAAGTCATAACCTCACTATATACCTATATTTTTCAAATATTATTCTAGTAAACATTAATCATATATTATGTAACATTTCTTTAAAAGAAAATCACATCTCATATAATATTAAAATAAATTTAATAATGAAAATATTCAACTTACAAAATTTATAATTATTTTTAAATGAAAATATTTTTTATTTGATTTTGGAATTTTTTTTCATCGTTTTCAGTATATAAAGGTATATTTTCATTTATACTAAGCTCATAAGATTGTTCCATAAATAAATGTATATCAAGTGGATGATTTGAATATTCCATATATATGCTGACTATATAAATTATTCTAACTCTCTATATTTAATTTGTATATATCATATTCTTTTAATTAATTAAAAATAAAATTCATTAAAGAACATGAATATAGCCTAACACATTATATATTGACTTAAAAGTTTAGATATTTGAATTTAATTATGGATGATAATAATAATGTTGGTACTTGATCCTAGTATGCAAGCCAAGTCAATCTTAGGACAATGTCGAGCAACCATCTATAGCATCTGCAATGGGAGAATCCAATTATCGATGTGATAAAGTGTGCAACAAACTCTGATGCTTACGTCAGTATCGTAGCCAAATTATTTGTGTATCTCTTTGTCGGGTGAACCTTTGATATTTATATTGTTTTCTCAATGTAGGAGTGTCGTACCTTTGTCATGTAAAACGTAGATTGTGAAGAGACTGATTTCCATTTTGTGTGGTCTTCCATCGTTGTTTTAGCTTGATGAGCTCGAAGCATTCCACTCATTTTGGTAGGGGAGTCGAATTGTTTTGAGCTTAACCTTTTTATGGCTAGACCTATTTATGCTTTAAAACATCGTAATTAATTATTTAATTTTTAATAATAACTTTAATTATTTTATTTGTAATTTAATATTATTTATTGAATGAAAAATCTAAGGCTATTAATATAATCAGAGTGTAGTTGATATACAAGAGGATCACATTTAAAAACCTAAAAGATTTATAATATATGGATAAAGTATGGTGCATTATCTTGGTAACATTATTGATACGACCTATTTTGTAATTGTTACAAACCATTTGATTCAAATCGTTCATGTGAAGACATGTGAATAGAGGTATCATATACAATGAATTTGTATAAAATTAGACCACAAAATATTTAATCTCTCTTTATAAATCGATTAATATTTCACAAGATAATCGATGCAACTTAATCTTAATCATGGGTGAGTAACGAACTCTTGTTTGTGAGGGCTTGTCATTTGATTTGCATTGGTGAGAATGACTTTTGTAGCCAGTTTAATATGCCTATTATTTTGGGAACTTGATTAAATATAAAGTTGAAACATAACCTCACCCCTCTCACTAGCCTAGGAACTTGGTTTATGATTTGATCATTAACAAATTGTTCATTAGAAAATTAGTGATACTTAAGGTAAAAGGTGTAATTACAAAGATAAGGTGGACTTTTGACCCACCTGTAACTATGAACAACTCGTGAATGATTGACTTGCTTATAATGATTATATCAATGGACACACAACTTGTTCTACAGTACATAAGAATACAACTCTAGATCTATAATAATGTGACTTATAGTTAATGAATTGAAATTGATTAACGAAAGAGTTTAATTAATTAATTATGTATGATTGAAGCTAATAATGGGTATGTCATAAGATTTCTTTTCTAATCTAAATAAATAAAACTAATCTTATTAGGCAAATCCTAAGTCAACTCACTTTTCGTTTTACAAAGTCATAGTTGTCCACTACAAATTCGCATATGTGTCACTTTTAATTAAACTATTTAAGAAGTAGAATGAACTCCCCATATGTTTGTCCACAACAAATTATTTTGGTTATCATATTAACACAAAAAAAAGTGGTAATAGAGGATGAAAAAAACACCCTTACAAATGAAAAGATTAACAACCAAAAATAAATTCAGTCAGAGCACCTATCGCTAAATTCCCAACGAGGGAAAACATTGTAGTACCAAACAGCGATCCCAAACTCGACGAAGGAACTTGTTCGTGTCCATGACATTGACAATGACCATGTCCATGGCCTTGTCCGTGTCCGTGTCCGTGTCCACCATGATTTGGGTGATGACTAGGAGGATTGTTATGTACAAATGGAACAGGTCCAAGATGCCCAAAATGGTTACTCGGATGTTCCCAACCGTAACCATTTGGGAAACCCCACCCGCCAGCGGGAAAGCCACCTGGAAAATGAGGTGGCGCCGTCACCCACAGTGGCGGCGGTGCATGGTGATGGTGATGTATCCCACGTGAACCGGACGGCTGGTCAGTTTTCTCCCGCGAACCTAACGGCTTTAGGAGGCATCTAAGATGAACATTAACTCTACAATCGTCACAGCCATAGACCCAAAGAGAAGAACAATCAGCTTTGCAAACGGAACAGCGGCCAGCGGAGAGCTTGTGGAGCCACAACTTATGGGTGGGGTCAATGACATGGCGCAGGCTGTTGGGGAGGTGGGTGCAATATGGATGGACGTGGAAATGGCAGTGGTTGCAGCCGTAGAAATCGCCGTCGATGGATTCACGGCAAACGTCACAAATCCGATGTGTACGCGACGGAACTAGAGGATTACGGATCGCGAGAGTGAGAAGGTGGCGGTGGAGAAAGGAGGAGAGTTCGTGGGGATAGTCGGAGTGATGCAATAGAGGTTGGTTTGGGTGGTTTGGGTTTGTCGGCGGCGGAGCCATTTTTATCCGATCAGCCGAGAGGAAAAGATGCTTTGGGTGTTGTGTTTCTCGAACTTGTAGAGCACTTCTTTTATCGTCTCCTCTCGTGGATTTTGGCAAAGGCGACGACTATAGGTGTTGGGTTTTTTTTTTTTGGTTCTTTGACTTGTTCTTACAGGTCACTGTCACATGGGCTTTGTTTTTTTCTTAACCAATTATGAAAGATTCCATGCACCTCTCTCTATCCCAAGTTGAATTTGTATATTAGGATGTTCATTTCAAGTTATTTAAGTAACATTCAAACCAAGGTAGAGGTTATAGTTAAAACCCCATCAATTTTCTTCTATTTTCTTCTTAAAAAATAGCTCTAATGGTTTTTTTTTTAAATCTATATAGACATTTGAAGTAGGAGTTATTGGTCCACAAATGTCAGCGTGTACCAATTAAAAAATCTTAAATGGTACACGCTTGACGTGTATTCTTCGCCATTGTCTGAATGTAGGTAACAAATCTTCACTCCTACTTCTCATTCGATCATCATCTTAAATTCTTAAAATTTTGAGAATGTGTCCGACTTTTCTTTCATAAAGAAAATTCACACATATCTTGAGTAGTTGTCAATGAACGTCACCATATACCGCATTCTGCTGATCGATGCTTGTTTGACTGGACCGAACAAATCATAGTGAATTAACTCTAATGGTTTCTTCGCTTTGAATTTTGACTATTTGTATGGTAATTGATGAGCTTCATATTGACATCCAGCGCAAACAACATATGTTTTGACTTCAAGTTGAGGTAGGCCTTTGAGCATGAATTTCTCCATAATCAGCTTGAACTTGTGGTAGCCAACATGTCTCAATCTTGCATGTCATAGATCTGTTGTCTCATTCTTTCGGGTCCTGTCAACATAGGCAGACTCTGCAGATAGGATGTAAACGGAATCCACTCTTCGTTCTTTCATCGTCGGCTTTCCTGTTATCTTAATATCTTCATAGACTTTCACATCTTCTGGCTCAAACAAGACATAGTTTCCTGATGTTAGTTGTGACACTAACAACAAGTTCTTCTTTATTCCCGGTACATGATAAACATTATGTAGTGACACTTTATTAGATTTACTGTCAGACATGATTGTCGTATTTTCGATCTGAGCAATTGACAACTGTGTGCCTTTTGTTGTGCGTACCATACGACTTCCTTTGTAATCTTTCTTGTCTTGCAATTTTCTCTGATCATCAGTCATGTGGTTTGAGCATCCTGAATCAATGATTCAATCATTCTCATACTCGATATGCTCTCCTGTCATCGCCATGAGAGCTAGCTCGTCTTCTTCTATGACACATAGTACCTATGCATCTCATTTCTCCTCCATCTCCATGTTGGAGGATGCCGCGTTACTTTCGACAGACTTTTTTCTAGACCAACAATCCCTAGACATGTGCCCTTCTTCCCGCAATTGTAGCAAACAACTTCAAATCTCTCCCCTTAAGAGCTTTTGTTGTCATTCTTTTGAGCTCTCCCTTGTTGTGCATTTCCTTGGTGGCTTCTTCCTTTGTCAACATTTTTGTATCTACATTTGGTAGACGGCTTATTGTTGCTCCGACTTTCACTTGTGTAGAGTGCTTCTTCTTCACTCTTCAATGTGATGCCTCCCATTTGTTTAGCAATGGCTTCTTGGCTGGCTAACAAATTTTCAAACTCTACAATCATGGTTGAGCAGGTCATCTTTGTACAGCAATAACGAAGCTTCTATATTCTGATCGCAATCCGTGGATAATGATTCTCTTCATTCGGGATTCTCCAATGGCGGACTTCGAGTCTAATTCAGTAATCTCCTGGCAAATCGACTTAACTTTGCAGAAGTACTGAGAAATCGTCATGTCACGTTGTGAAATTGATAACAACTTTTTCTCAAGAAATTGTAGCCTCGTATTGTTCTTCTTTGAGAACAACATCATGAACGTGTCACGTGCTTCTTTCAGTGTCTTGTCATTCCAAATATGCTCCAACATCTCTTCTCCGATTGTGGTTTTCAAGGCAAACATTGTTTTGCCTACTTTGATTCTCCATTTACGCAAGCGCAGTAGGAATCCTCCGATGGCGCCGTAGTTTCACTCTTGCCAACGATCTCCCAAAAGTCATGTCCTTGTAAATAGGACGTCATGCATGTTGCCCACGTATTGCAGTTGTTGCGGTTGAGTTTCTTAATTCCTCCAACGATTTGGAAATCACCCATCTTGTCGGTAAGACCTCAGTAATGCCAAAGAATCATTTTCGACACAAAACTTGCAGAATCACGGACTACTCACAACAAAAAGAAACTCATTCACTAATAATCAAAAGAAATCGTTTCTGATGTGGAAGATCAGATAGAGCTGCAACCACAGAGCATACTAAAAATTCCAAGAGATCATACACCCACACCAACTTCGCTCTGATACCAAATTGTTGAACAAAAATCTTTGTGAGAAACACTCACACTCTTTATTAAGACCAATCGAGAAGAGATTAGAAGACACTCTTTAGACTTTGTATTTGTTGGGATAATAACCTAGGTAGGGTAGATGGAAATTTATAATAGAAGCTAGACAATTTATTCTTAAAATTTCTCAATATTTTTCCTAGAATATTTAGATGTCTTTATTCCTAACTTACCTAAATCATTTTCCTAAATTTATTTTGAAATTTCTAAATCATTCTCGTAACATACATATATAACGACCCACAGAAGTGTTGGACTTATTATTTCCCTAAATTTATTCCTAAAATTATAAGTCATTTTCCTAACATAAATATATAATTCACACCATTGTTGGGCTTAACCCTATCGGGCTTTTAACATCATATTGTTCTTGTAAACCCTAAACCTGCCAGTGGACTTGTGCACTCTCACACAGTCAAAATCAACATAAAGAAATAGAACACAAAATAACATATTATAGGTAAACCCTCAACTTGCCTAAGGACTTGTGGACTCTCACACACTCAAAATCAACATAAAGAAATATAACACAAAATAACATATCATAGGTAAGCGACATAATACATGAGTGGAAAAGTAAATCCACGTTCATATGAGTACCCAACATGCTTAAAGTCCCGCATATAAAATTATAGTTAACTAAATGATGCACTAAATACTTAACGATACAACTCGAAGGAACAGAAGTCAAAGCCATTTTTCAATTTAAGATGATAAACAAAACACACTAATTAGATGAAGAATTAGGAACCAGTAGAACCAAAAATAAAGTCGGTAACAGCGCCTACGGTTAAATTTTCAACCAAAGAAGAAATCATTGTAGCTCCAAACATTGATCCCCAGATAGACGGTGATGGTGACGATGTCTGTCCGCCATAAATTGGCCTGGGATGCGGATTGTTTTGTGGGAATTGAATAGATCCGTAAGAATTAGGTTGAGTCGGATAACTAGAATGGAAATTCGAAAATCTCCAATGGGAAGAATGACCCGAATTGTTTTGTGGGAATTGAACAAATCCATAAGAATTATGTTGAGTCGGATAACTAGAATGGAAATTCGGAAATCTCCCATGGGAAGAATGACCTGGATTGTTGTGTGGGAATTCAACAGATCCATAAGAATTAAGTTGAGTAGGATAACTAGAATGCCCGTTCGGAAATCTCCAATGGGAATAATGGCCTGTATTATTTTGTGGGAATTGAACAGATCCGTAAGAATTAGGTTCATTTGGAAATCTCCAATGGGAAGAATGACCTCCACCTCCACCTCCTCCCCCTCCAGCATAACCATAACCGCCAAACCCCGACGGCACGTGCGCATATGGTATTGCGCGAGAATCCGACGGCGGGACTGTCGGGTTCTCACTCCGGCGTGGACCGTACGGCTTGAGGATGCATTGGGGATGGATATTGACTCGACAAACATTGCAGCTGTAGACCCAGAGAGAAGAACAATCCGATTCGCAAACAGAACAACGGCCAGAGGAGAGCTTGTGGAGCCTGAGCTTATGTCGTTTGTCGATGACGTGGTGGAGCTGCTCAGGGAGTTGGGTGCAAAGTGGGTGCACATCGAAGTCACAGCTATCGCATCGGTAGAACAAGCCATCGATGCGTTCACCACAAACGTCGCAGCTCCGATGGTCCATACGGGGCAAGAGAGATAGGGAGTGGGTGTGGAGAAAGGAGGATAATTGAGGTGGGCAATCGAGGCAGTAGACGTGGACGTCGACGGAGCAGATATGGCATCGGAATCGGTTACCGATGCCGGAGGTCTTGCAGCCCTGACAGGTGTAAACATGATTGTCGGAATAATAGTTTAGAGAGTGGTTTGGATGGACATGGGAAGCAATGTTTGTGAGCACCGGCGCCATGATTGTCTGGTTAGAGGGATCTTGGATGGGCAGGTTTATGGCCGAGGTGAAATTTCAGCTTCTGACACTCGGTTAATTGAATTCAACCTAACAGGCTGATATATGAGAGAGCATGTTCAATTATAACATACCAATACAAATAATAACTCATAAAGCTCGATAACTCGATTTTAATCTTCAATATGCATATTATTTTAAGGACATGATCAAATAGGGATCTATAAACACAACGCTACGAGATGAAATTGAATCCTTCTCGTATAGGGTAAGTACGTGAATAATTCTAAATGCTCCAATATAAAATTGCTCCGTGTAATACGCATGCTTAACCATGAAGTTTCTATGATTGAGCAATTAAAAAGAAAGATATATCTTGTAGTATAGGTGGTAACTTTCATTTTGTTTAAGTCTTTCTTAGTTATATATTATATCCTCTCAATCATTATCATTCGGATGTGGTCTCGATTCATTCATGTACCCTTCCTTTACTTGTTTGTTATATGTTCATTAGCTTCTACTTTAGTTCGTCCCTGAATTACATTTTATTGGGAAAGATACGACTTTGATACCAAATGTTGGAGTTCCACATTGACTAATTAAGAGAAAAATCATGAGTATATAAGTAAGAGACACGATCTTCATTGGTATGAAGTCTTTTGAGGAAACCAAAAGTAAAATCACGAGAGTCTATGCTCAAAATGGACAATATCATACAATGTGGAGGGTCGTTGCTTATAACATGGTATGAGAGTCATGTTCTTATCTTAACTTAATCATGTCAATAAAATCCTAAGTGTCGAATAAATAAGTTGTGAGCCTTGAAGATATAGTTATAGTGACTCAAATGTTGAACAAATGACGTAATTTGTTTCAAAGCTCTAGAGAACCGGGTCTCAGTGGAGGCTCTATATGGTGTACTTTGGAGAGGATTGTTGGAGAATATTGGAGTCCTACACCGACTAATTGAAGAGAAGATCATGAATACATATAAATAAAACAATAAATGATTAGTTCAATTAACTCGTCGTCCAAATGAACAAACTGAACTTTTGAAAAATAAAAGAATCAAATCCTTCTTTGCCGTGGTCAATAGCCAGATGAGCCTCCACCACCACCGCCGCCTCCAGAATCACACCCTCCTCCTCCTCCCCCACCTCCGCCACCGCCACCACCACCACCACCTCCAACGTCACATCCTCCTCCTCCGCCGCCTCCACCTCCACCTCCAAAGTCATATCCTCCTCCCCCACCTCCGCCACCGCCACCTCCAGCATCACTGTCCCATCCACTGTTGTTGTCGTGGTTGAATCTCCCGTTACCACCGTCATCAATAACTATGTTAACTTCGTTACCATCATAAGCACCAACACCACCGCCGCTAATTTTGCCATTAGAAACTCTGCTCCGCCAAATAATACTCAACACACATATAGTCATCCAGAGGGAAACGAAGAGAACGGGTATGATGATGAATACTGCTGTTGGAACCATCTTGCCTCTCAATTGGATATCTCTTGCATCAATCAACTGTTATTGTGGGTTGTAATTTATAGGGACGAAAATTATGGGAAATGTTTGACCTGTTAAACCCAAAGTCAAATGCTTTGAACTTTCAAAAACTTGTACCGTTTGGCTACAAACTTTGACCACCTTATCATTGATCTAGTTGGGTGTTTTACTTGGTCTCGGGACGAAAATTATGGGAAATGTTTGACCTGTTAAACCCAAAGTCAAATGCTTTGAACTTTCAAAAACTTGTACCGTTTGGCTACAAACTTTGACCACCTTATCATTGATCTAGTTGTGTACTCTGAGAAATCCACATAATGAAAAGGATCCAGCCTTGCTCTTGCCACAGTTGCCCGAAGCCATGGTTAGAAATTACGACTCTACACGATGGTATAATACTGTCCACTTTGAATATAAGTTCTCATGACTTTGTTTTTTTTGGCTTCCCCAAAATGCCTCATACCAATGGAGATAGTGTTCCTTAGGTATAAACTCATGATCATTCCCTAAATTAGCCAATGTGGAACTCCCTCCCAACAATCCTCAACAGCCATCACCGCCCATTCTCTTGTTTTGACAGCCCTACACGGTCGAACCAATCCTAGCTTTGACTGTTCATGATAAGGAATCAACCCAAGTGAAGGCTCTGATATTAAATGATAATGAATCACTGCAAGGAAAGTAAGATTTGAATTATCTTATTAATCGAATATCTCAAGTCAAAAACACTAGTTTGAGATTCGAATCACTCCACAAGTGTCTAACTTGAATGATTCTAAACGTGTAATCTAAACTAAGTAGAATTGCAAAAGAAATATGAAAACACTTAGCCCTAATGATAAAAAATCACTTTAATGGAAAGTAAAGTTCAGATTATATTGTTAATCAAATATTTTAAGATAATAACACTTGTTTGAGATTTGAATCACTAGATTGATCATGTCAAGTTTAAATGATTCTACATGTCATCTAAACTACATACCATTGCAAAGAAACTTAGTAATTGGTGAAAGAAAAGCACAATTGCTCATTTTACTACATTTTCCAAGTCTACGACAACATACATGATTTTATATAAATTATTCTATCATAAATTTGTAATCATCTAACGAATATATAAACAGAGTGCGATCAAATTGTCACCAAAAGGAAGATCCTCCACCCCCTCCAAAATCGTAACCCCCTCCACCACCTCCATAATCAGAAAACCCTCCACCTCCGCCGTGATCATAACTTGCTCCGCCACCACCTCCACCGTGAGAACTCACTCCACCTCCAAAATCAGAATGCCCACCATCCATATGAAAACTCACACCCCCTCCATGATCAGAAACAGCCCCACCTCCACCACCACCTTCGTCGAAAGAGCTCGCTACACCACCACCTCCACCACCTGCCTTGTGAAAACTCGCTCCGTTGCCATCTCCATTTCCATCACCTCGGCCGATATCACTGCCTCCACCACCAACTTCAGAATCCCCACCACCTCCACCGACATCACTGCCTCCTCCACCGACGTTACAACCTCCTCCACCGTTGCCGTTGCCTGTATCTCCTACACTACTAAAAGTCCAATCCCAACCCCAACCTCCATAACCACCGTTAAACATGGGTGTTGTACCCACATAGCTCCCATCATCCACAACTATTCCAATTCTATTGCCACCTTCAACATAACTTCCACTTTTTCTCCCCCTGCTAGCATCTCCCTTAGAATCTCTCCTCCGGCAAAGCAAACACGACAGAAACATGACAAAACAAATGATAAAAGGCCCGACAATGGGCAAGACAATGTATGCTGTTCGAACCATATTTCAAAGAATTGAAGTCCTCTTACTTTTGGTGTGTTATATAGCCAAAAATAAGACGTGGGGAATGGCTGAAATTATTGAAGGAATCTCAAATAGTTCAGTGTTTGAAAATCTTTGGTTTTCTTTTGTACACAATCTTTGACTTTCTGTTTCAATTCTGACATTCTTTTTTTTTTTTGGTGGAAAAGACAATAGGGTTTGTGCAATGGTTTTAGACAAACATTTGATTGGTTTAGTTGACTTTATTTCTGTAAGGGCGATGAATTATAACGATTACAAGGTGAGAATGTTTGCTTAATTCACCCACTAGTGTGTGAAATTTCTGTCTTTATAATCAAATAAATTACAAGAATATGAAAATAGTAATAAATAGAAATAACAATAAATGGAAAGATATAATTTAATACTAAATATCAAGATTTTATAATTTAGTACTAATTATTCTTAGAACAAAGTTTAGTTTTGTATGTATTTGAGGGAAGAACTTCTAAAAAACAATTTTTTGGATGAATTTTTTAAGGTGGTATTGATTGCACTTTCAATATTAACAATAATATTATTAAAGATATTTTACCCCATTAGTATAATCTGGTTAGGTTTTCTATAATGGGAACATAGCTTCCACATTGTGAGAAAATGGAGATCCCAATCATAGGTTGACAAAAAAAAAAAAAAAAAAAAAAAATTAAGGTTGACCAATTTGGTAGACGAAAGAAAGTTAGACATTTAAATTTTTTTCAACCTGATATATGACATATATTATCGACCAAAAAGTTAGAGATTTAAATTCTATAGTTCGGTCAAACTAACAAAAAAATAATAATAATAAGTCAACTCTGACCCTAAATTTAAATCCGAGACAAGATGTGAAAAATAAGAAATGATAGAAAGGTATGAAACACGGAAGACTAGCACCGAGGCGCTACGAACACAGAAGTTAAGTTGAAAATACACGTTTATAGTGTCTTGACGCTATTAAAGAGATAGATGTATTTTTAGAGATTTTGTGACAACTTTAGTTTGTAGTTGTTTTGTAAAGATAGTCGGGATTGTCAAAACTTGTTAAAATAAAATTAATTTTTCTATTGTAACGACCCTATTTTCTTGTTAAAATAGAGTCACTATCATATGCATGATATAACCGTAAAGTGCGGCTCCATTTTAAATAGTGCATAAACAATGTCATAGATTTACATATTAAAAACGAAATTTTAAAATCAACCCGAAACATATGAAAAACGAGAATACACCATATATCCAAAACTACAAAATAAAATAGAGAAAAGAGACAACAATGCCCTAATCTAATTAAGGGTAACAAGATAAAATAAAGTGTAACTACCCTAACACAAGTTTCATGGTCTTCAACGCAACGCCTCCGTCATTCGTACAGGAATGTCTTAACTTTACCTGAAATATAAGAATAGCACCATACTTGAGTATTTTAAGAAATACTTAATAAATGATCCCACTATTAGAGTCGAGAATGCAATCACATACAACTTGGGGGACCTATCTTTTAAAACATTATTTCATTTTATTCTCTTAGGCGACTTTCTAGGGCTAAGTTGGATGTGCAATAATTCTTTACACATGACCCGTACGTGCAAGCGTGGGCCCACCAAGCAGGTTTGTACACCCCCTAGGCTGGTCGGGCTAGCACTCGTTGGGCTGTTGCCAGACACTCGAAGGGAATACTGATTGTCGTAGCATCATGGTAAACATGATAGTCATTTGAGTCTCATGATGTACGCATTTGTACTCATCATCAAGGGAAAGTATCCCGATGCACGTGAACATACATTTAGGCATGAGGTCCCCGTACTTTCCATCATGACGTAATAAATAATGCAAGACAACCTCCAGTCTTTCATCACATATTAAACTCGGTAATTATGCGTATATAAACACTTATAAAAATATTTCGTTCAAAGCATGACTTTCGAATCACGACATAGGGGTTGTGCATCATAGATTTCCTTATTTCAAACACATCATAGCATGTCCTGACATGTCATAGCATATCATGGTCTAACATAACATATTATAGTACATCATGGTATCTCAGAACATAGCATAGCTTCTCGTAACATAACATGACATTTCATTTATACAATAATATTATTTGGCATATCATATAGCAAAACATATCACACATATGACACGTGTAGGGCCACTAGGCACGTATAATCTTACATAAAGAAATTCTTCCAATCAAACCAATAGCAGAGTCACTTACTTGGTTGACCTGAGTCGAAGTCACTCGATTATCCTAAAGCTGACTTGAGGTGCTCCTTATCGTTCACTCTAATCTATATCTCCCCACGAGACCATATCAAAACATAACATGAACATACTTAGTTAAGAGTGTCCCTTAATTCAAATTTCTAGCTCAAAATAACTTGATTTGAGTAAATGAGGGTTGAACTACCACAAAGGGTGCACGGTGATTGTGCGCCTGCGAACTCGAAGAACTTCCCCGCATCTCTTCTCCTCCCGACTTATGGTGTTTTGTAGATCGATAAGATTAATAAGTCGAAATAGCTACAACCTAACGAATTCCGCTTCTTTAATTCTTGCTCTATCATGCATAATTATCGATAAACATATTAATTCAATGAAGTGCTCATAACAAAATTGCACTAAGCTCAAAGCCTTAAATAATTATCAATTCACTATTAAGCTTTAAAATTGACATGTAAATGAAACTAAATAAACATCCTGATCAGTAACCAGCAGAGCCACCGTGGGTGCAGCCGCAAGAACTACAAGATTGACATTTCATAACCTCCCCCACCGTGGCTACCACCACCTCCGGTCCTCCGCCATGTATCCTATCGTACCGAAACTCGCCACCGGCGTTTAAGGAGCCGACGTTGCCACATCCAGCCGGGAAGTTGGTTCCACCAATAGGATTTCCATTTTGGTCAACCACTATGATAACTTTTCCGCCGCCGCCATAAAAAGCACCTCCGTTGTTCATCTTTTGCAATGCTCTCCACTTACACCACAAAGTTACCATAAAAAGACTAAAAACGCTAAATGTAAATACAGTAACAATTATCGGAGCCATCATGAACACAGTGTCATTGTTATCCATGTTCCTCGATGGATCAAACACTCTTCTTTCTATCTTCCTTTTTATAACAAAAGAATTTGAACATTTCAATGGTTTTATTTTTAAAAAGAACATAAAAAAAATTTGTTAGATCAGTTGACTTTCGGAACTTTGAGTGATTGAAGTGATCAATTGACACATTAAATATTGGTTTTAATGTTGATGTGGTCAACCGTTGAATTTATTAGTAAAGATCATGGGAATAGAAGAAAATACAATATAGAGGCGTGTGGTCAACCGTTGAATGTTTCCTAACAATTTTTTTTTTTTTTTTTTTTGAAACGGTTCATCCTGATTTTGACCCACTTCTCTAATGTTTTGCCTGATTCAGGCGGATTACCACTTTTTCGACTCGGTTTAGGTCTTTAATTTAGTATTTTTTCTCTCGATTTAAGTCGATCCAAGAGTCCTTAAACATATCCATAGAATTATGAATGATAGGGTTTATAAGTATGTTCATCAACGGTTGCTAATGAGTTTGGTATTGTCTGTTAAAGAATATTTAGTACTAAACTATAGTTTACCATATACATCATATTTGATATTTTATTATAGACAAATATCTTTTCATTTATCCTTGTAATTTATTTGATTATAAATATAGAACTTTCACATCATTTAGGTGTTGTGGTTTTAGCAAATATTCTCATTGTCGAGATACGTATAGGGTGATAGCCTTGAAATAAGTGTATAGTTGTTTAAGTTGCCATCGAGGTAAATTATATTGCTGTTGAAATGTTATATGTTTAGTTGGATGAATTGTTTGTTGTATGTTGTGCCATGATGTTATTCTTATATGAATACTAGTTACGATTTTATCATGGCATGATGAATGCTAGCTATGGGACAGATGTGAACATTTCTATAGAACGATGAATGCTAGTTGTGGTTAATAATGTATGCATGCTAGTCATGAGATCAATGTGAACGTTTTTAAGAAAAGGTGAATGCTAGCTTGGATTTTTAACATGTATATGTGTTAGCTATACGGATGATGAAAACGTTTTAAGTAAAAAGTGTTTATATTGATGCATTGTGAGTTGTAATGTATGTTTTCTTATTTATGGGATCTCATGCATTTGTACGATCACAAAGAAAATGAGATTGTGAATATTTGGCGATATCACCACGAAGGAGACGGGCAATATGACCCTCCAATGTTTCATGGCTATATGGTCACAACTATACTTTTGAAAACTTGGTGATATGATCATAAGGGAGAATGATGGTATGACACCTCATATTTCAAATCGATATGGTCACGTTTGATGATATAACCAATAAAAGAAAGGTTTAAATGGCCCCATCAAAGTGTGTCGTTGAATGAGACGATTTCAAATTCTATATTTTGACAACATTAGCTCAATTTGAAACCGTCCCACAAAACTCTTTTGGTTCTCTTCAATTTTCAGCTCCATCTTCGTCTTCTTCAACATTTTAATAAAATTCAAGCTTTTATCGTTATCTGTTAAGTCAAAGACATTCGGAAGTTTTTTAAAGTTCAACGAAACCCATAATTCAAAAGTATTTTTTATAATCTAATCATTTAAAACATTATAAAATAGTGGAACTAAACTCATAATCCTATCCAAAGACAAAAAAAGAAAAAGAAAAAAAGAAATTGAGATGGGTTGGATGGCTATTAATAGAAGTCCTAGAAGTAGAAGTATATGTGTCGTTGAATTTGAAGAGAAGGGTAACTGACCATATAAAATTTGGAATCCTTTACAACATGGCACCCTGAGAGAGGGTGTAGTGAGACCACCTCAAAATAGAAATGTGTAGCTAACCAATTCTTATAGTTGACGACTGTGGAAATGGGACATTCACAGACACACACACACACACACACACACCAGATCAGAAGCAAATTGAAAGAGCAAATCTATGGACAATGGCACCCTTCGTTCCTCCTTGGATCCTTCTCCTAAACCTCCTCTTGGAGGATGGCGAGCCGTCAGATTCATACTCGGTAAATTAATTCATTTCTTCTCTTCTTTTTGTTCTCTTTTCAGGGTTCTGATTAGTTTTGTTCTTCTGGGTTGTGAAAAAAACACAAGCAAATGAGACGTTTGAGAAGCTGGCGTCGATGAGTTTGATAGCCAATTTGATATTGTATCTGCACACCATGTATAATTTGGACAATGTTGATTCGGCTTATGTGTTCCAAATCTGGGGTGGCACCACCAATTTCTCTCCGCTTGCTGGGGCGTTTCTTGCTGATGCTTATTTGGGAAGGTTTTATACTCTCCTCTTTGGCTCCATCGCCTCCTTTCTGGTACTTTTCTTCTTCTTTTAATCCCTCTTTACCATGCATCTTCAAGTTTAAGAAAGAATAGTAACAGCCCAAGGGGTCACTGCTAGCCGATATTGTACTCTTCCTCACCGCTAGTAGATATTGTAGTGGCTTTTCTTTCTGGGCTTTCTTTAGTGTAACAATTCAAGTCCACTACTAACCGATATTATTCTCTTTGTACTTCTACTTATGGGCTTTCCCTCGAAGTTTTAAAAGCTTAAGAGGTTTTCACACATTTATAAATAAATGTTTTGTTCTCCTACCCAACAGATGTGGAATCTCACAAAGGCCCCAAAAAGGACAATTTATGCTAATGGTAGACTTGGGTTGATACTAATGGTATAGAATCAGACACTGGACAGTGCACCAACGAGAACGTTGGACCTCAAAGAAGGGTGGATTGTAGATCCCACATTGATTAGAAAGAATAACGAAACATTGAAGGGTGTAGAAACTTCTCCGTACCAAAAGGGTTTTTTTGAATCCTTGAGAGAAAGTTGAAAAGGGAAAGGCTAAATTGGACAATTTCGGCTAAAGATGGACTTGGGCTGTTATTAATGATATTAGAGCTAGACACTGGGCGATATGTCAGCGAAGACGCTGGATGCGGATTGTGAGATCCCAAATCACGATTGGAGAGGAGAACGAAACATTGCTTATAAGGGGTGTGAAAACCTTTTCCTACCATAAGTATTTTAAAATTGTGAGAAAAAGTTCGAAATGAAAAGCTCAAAAGAGAATATCTATTTGGCGTGGGATTCTCATAGAAGTTAATAATGAAGTTCTCATATTGATTTATGATAGGGAATGGGAGTGTTGACCTTAGGCGCAGCCTTACCTGAAATGAGACCACCACCATGCAGCAGTGGCAAATCCGACTGCCCACAATCTAAACCATGGCAACTCGCATTCCTCTACCTTGGTCTTGGCCTCCTAGTCATCGGAGCCGGTGGCATTAGACCCTGCAACATCTCCTTTGGCGCCGATCAATTCGACACCAACACCGAAAAGGGCCGAGCCAAACTCGAAAGCTTCTTAAACTGGTGGTACTTCCTCTTCTCCATAGCCCTCGTCATAGCTCTCACCCTCGTCGTCTACATCCAAACCAACATCAGCTGGACTCTCGGCTTCGCAATCCCCACCGTCGCCTTCATCTTTTCCATCGTCATCTTCCTCCTTGGCCGCCACTTATACATCTGCAAAATCCCCCAAGGCAGCGTCTTCGCCGACATGGCCAAAGTCCTAATCGCCACATATCGCAAACGCCAAATTCCAATTCCTTCTCCAAATCACTTACATGACCCTCCAATGGATTCCTCTAAGCTCCCACACACCAATAGATTTTTGGTTTTTGACAAAGCCGCTATGGTTATTGATTCCTCAATGGAATTGGACGAACAGGGGAGGTCCAAAAACGAGTGGAAATTATGCAGCGTTCATCAAGTGGAGCAACTTAAATGCGTTGTGGGTATCGTCCCAATTTGGGCTGCCGGGATTTCGTGTTTTATTTCAATGCAACAAATGGGTTCATTTGGGATTTTACAAGCGATTCAAATGAACAGATTTCTCGGCCCCAATTTCGAAATCCCACCAGCTTGGATGAGTTTAATACCCATGATTGCACTTTCGCTTTGGATTTACATTTACGAGAAATACGTCGAATTCATGAAAAAAAAAACCCATCACAATAAACGCTTCTCAATGAAAATGAGAATCGAAATTGGGATTGTGATGTCGGTTTTATGTATGGTAGTCGCCGGAATTCTCGAGAAGATCCGACGAGACTCTGCGATTGAGAACAGGACGTTTGTTTCGCCGTTACATGTTTCTGTATTGATACCAGAATTCGCATTGTCGGGTTTGACGGAGGCTTTTGCAGCCATTTCTGTGATGGAACTTCTCACGACGCAATTGCCGGAGAGTCTGAGGACGGTGGCCGGAGCTATATTTTTTTTGAGCTTGTCGTTGGCTAGCTATCTGAGCTCTGTTCTTATGGGGATTGTGAACAGAGTAAGTAAAATGGAGGATTCAAAAACATCATGGCTTGAGGGTAATGATCTTAATAAAAACCATTTGGATTACTTTTTCTACGTGGTGGGTGTGATAGCGGCTTTGAATTTCTTTTACTTCCGTTTTGTGGCTACTAAATTCTTGCCGGAAGGGGATGTTGATCCGCGGGTGAAGGCATGTGAAAGGCGGTTGGAGGATGAAGAATCTGGGCTTAGATGATAAGAGGAGATGTAATGATGATGTTTTGCAGTTGTTGTTATATGTATGATTGATTAGATTGTTTGATTCAATCTGTTTTCTTATGGGAATTCAGATTTGGATGATGAGATTAGTTTTGGATGTTGAATTTTAGAATTAGGAAGGGGAAGTTTTATGACTCAAAATTTCTTGAATTTTGTAGACCTTAGTGTTCAATCTAATAAATTTGTGTATGCATACACCCAACCAAATTTGATGAATTTGATATTCTTAATGCTCTCGCTTCGTAATTCGTTCTTCTTCTTTCGATGAATCGAAACGTAATTGTTAAGGTATTTAGGTTTCCATTACGGTTTACGATAGATACCATATTTGATAAAGACAAATATTTTTATTATGGCTTATAGTAGGTACCATATTTGACCTTTTTACTGTAGCCAAGTATCTTGCATATATTTAATGTTCTCTCCATTTGTTGCTCTTTATAATTTATTTGATGATTATAGATAGAGAATTTCACAATCATCTATTCTCAATAATCTTTAGTGTTTTGGTAAGGAAGAATTTATAGATAAAGCCACAAATTTCACCCAATAACTATATTTTAATTGAACCTCTGGGAACTGTTTAGTAATCATACCAATGATAACATCATTGTTCATAGCTTGATGGATAAGATATTTGTCCATAGCTCAATGGATAAGACATTCATTATCATCTATAACTGTTTATAGCTCAATAACCATATTTTGATTGAACCTCTGGAACTATTTAATAATCATTATCGATGATAACATCATTGTTCATAGTCACTGTTCATAGTTCAATAGATAAGATATTTGTTCATAACTCAATGGATAACACAGTTATCAGTGGATAAGACATTTGTTCATAGCTCAATAGATAAGATATTTATTATCATCTGAAACTGTTTATAGTTCAATAACCATATTTTGATTAAATCTCTGGAACTATTTGATAATCATCATCGATGATAACATCATTGTTTATAGTCACGGTTTATAACTCAATAGATAAGACATTTGTTCATAGCTTAACAGATAAGATATTTATTATCAATAGATAAGACATTTGTTCCAGCTAAGACATTCATTATCAACATAAACCATTCATGAGTTGACAAGTGTAGGAAACCAAAATTTATTCCCAACGGCTACTTCAGTTCCCACGTCATATATATATATATATATATATAAGCCTCTCCGATCAAAACCTTTATAAAAAACCACCCAAAATTCTCTCCTTTTCAGCCGGAAATCCAAACCCCAAAAAAGATTATGGCCAAGATCGACGCCCTACGTCGGTACCTCCTCCCATGTTTCTTTCCCCCCACTGCCAGAGCCACAGCCTCCTCCGCCGCCCCCAAGAAACGTCTAAGCACCTCGCTTCGCGACGACGTTGAAACCACCACCAACGGCTATCCAACCGACGACCAAGATTCCACCCAAGATTCCCCATCCACCACTCCCGACAGCGTCACCCCAAAATTCTGTACCGCCGCCACCGCCATCGTGGCCCCACCACGGCCCTCGAAAACCATGGTCATCGGAACCATCTTCGGCCACAGACGTGGCCACATGTGGTTCTGCGTCCAACACGACCGACTACGAACCAAACCGTTTCTCCTCCTCGAGTTACCGATTCTGACTCACCAACTCGTCAACGAAATGCAGTTCGGACTCGTCCGAATCGCCCTTGAATACAATGGGGTCGAACTCGGGTTTTGCCCTCTCCGCTCAATCCCCATTTGGGCAATGTCGTGCAATGGCCGAAAACTCGGGTTCGCAGCCAGGAAAAAAGGTGGCGACCCGGTCCGGTCCATGTTGAAGACAATGCAATCGACAACCGTCGGAGCCGGTGTAATCCCATTCGGATTCGGGTCGGACTCGGAGGAGGTTATGTACATGAGAGCTAATTATGAGCACGTGGTGGGCAGTGCTGACTCGGAATCGTTTCATCTAATCAACCCAGACGAGTACCCGGGTCAAGAACTCAGTATCTTCTTGCTCAGATCTCGTAATGGGTAATTAATAAAAATCGTAGCTTTAATTTATTTATCAAGTACAAAAATTATTCTACTAAGTCAAGTTTATAAGATCATAACGAAAAGTCTACCTTTTTTGTTCTCGATATTGGTTTTTTTGTAATTTTTTTTTATTCTTGATGTGAATGGATAATAATTTATTGTATTTGTATTATGATTTTAATCAATTTTTTTACCTCTAAAGGGAAGCTTAGACTTTATTGAATTGATAAATAAATACCCTAATGGAAATAATGTATATGATAAAGGAATCATGTTTATTAATTCAAAAAATATAGTTAGCAAAATAATAAGAGAGGTTTGTGGTAATCATCATGGCCATGCAGCATGTTGGTTAAAGAGAGAAAAAATAATAATTTAAAATCCGACACGCCTAATCGAACCAAATCAAATTAATTCAAGCTAAATATATTATTCATAGGACCAAATACGATTGAAAATACCCATCTTATTTTCTTGATTCGATTAATATAAGATTGAATCAACTTATCAAAACTCTTAAATTAATCAAAATCAATTACGGCTAGGTGTAGCTAATTGATATAGACGAATTGAAGTATATATCGAAATGATGGATTAATGAATATATAAAATTGTTATTACATTCTATACCAACAAGATGCATCTATCATTCAATCATTAGAAGTCCAGAGCTAAATATGTGTTAGTTTGAAACAATATTATATTAGGTGACATCATGTAAATTTTTTTAAGAAGCTTGTGAGTAAGGAAAGAACATGGTAAAAGAATTCGTGTTGATCTATGACAATAATCTTCACTCTTAAAAAACAGTTCAAAACAAGTAGATAATAGATTTATGGCACCGATAATGTAAGGAAATGTCGGGAGTTAGATGTCGATTTTAACCAAAATTGATTCACCTTTTTTTCTTCCAACTTTTTACTACTTATTAAGATTCAACCAATTTGTTTTTGTTGTTTCTTTTAAATAAATGTTAGAGAATACTAAAATTTAGCATCATCTTCCACGTCAACCCACGATACCCATGTGTTATTCCATAGTTTACTCGCTTTACCACGTCATCACCCACATCATCCAAAGTTAACCTTTGAAGTGTCATGTCAGCCACCAAATCATCACAAAATGATTGTTGGAGTGTCGTCATCTGGCAGTAAGATTGCCACGTATGATTTTTTTTTTTTTAAAATACTTTCAAACTCCTTTTCTCCAATAACTATTTCACTTACAACTCTAATTCTACTCATTCAAGAGATATCGATAAACTTTCCACTTTAACCTCAACATTTGATACAACGAGACTCGAGTAATCTTCAACCCAAGACTAAAGATATATATATCATCAGTGACGTAATTCGGTATAACCAAAATAAAATAAAATGACTTTGATGAATTTGTTTAAGTTTGTTGAGTTTTAGCTGTAGCTATCATATTTTTGAAGTCCCTAAACTTGAGGATACGGATTACGAGATCCTAAGTCGATGATTACAGAAGTGCGTGAAAATGAAAGCAAATGATGAGGACAAATGGGAAGTAGTAAGTGATTGGAGAAGAGAAAAGTATGAGGAGTTACGAGCATTATGATGAGAAGTTAAAAAGGGTTTGAAGGCCATTGTTTCCCCAAGAAGCTTTGTAGTTTAATATTGCAATGCATAAAGTGGATACCCATCATAAGCTTAAGCTGCTGCTTTGATCATTGTTTTTGCCCAACTGAATGATCATATGCCACATTCTTTTCATTTTTCGAATACTTTTTCGAAGGATATCTCTTTTTTCTCTCCCTAAAAAGAATTCCTATAGGTTGTTTCGTGGAAAGTCTTACTTAAGATACTTGAAAGTAAGATGTTTAGGAATAGAATGTCTGGTTATGAACAGGATGACTGGTATCAAATAATTGTGTTTGGTGTTATATAGGAATGTTATTATAATTTCCTTTATTACTCGTATTTGTGTTTGGTTGTTGATTAGATTACTTAATTTTAGATAATTTTAAAATAATTGTAACAACTCAAACTCACTAGAGCGGATATTGTTCTTTTTAAGTTTTCTCTTTCAGACTTCCCCTCAAAGTTTTAATAACGCGTCTGATGGTACACTGAGCTGCTACGAAGAGAATAGTAACCCAACCCTATGTAGGTAACATGATCCAAACGAGAAGGGTCGACTCAACCAACTTGAACATGAGGTTACCCTAGCTTGATCATGATGCAGACCTTATGGGGTTGACTAGCTTGGTTATAAAATGGATTACCTTTATAAATGTTTTGATGGTACACCGAACAGCTATGAATTTTATTATTTAAGTTTCTCATAGACTTAATTTTTATTGGACGTTGAATTGTGGTGACATAACACCACACCCGTGCTCAATTATTCAATCTCTCAGACACTCTTTGATTCTTTGTTCTACAAGTTTACAATTGATCCAAATTTTAGCATCAACAGTTGGTGTTGTCTGTTCGGACATTTCTTGTGCCTATTAAGATTTTCCTCCGAAAAAGATCGACTATCATAACCAATATGATAGGTTCACCAACCAAGATCTCCCTCCGAATAAATTCAAATGCTATACTTGTACACTTGTTTTAATTGAACAGATTTAGATGAAAATTAAAGACAAATATGTTCAAATGAAAAAAAAATAAAAATAAATTATATAACAGTAGAATATTTAATTTATTTTAATTAATTATAGTTGATTATTATTAATTAAAACTTAATTTGAATCAGTTAATTATGGTTTAAAATTATGATATATTAATAAACCGCCCAATCATAATTAGTCCAATAAGTAGCTAATTGATTATAATTTTTTATTGAAGTAAGCTAACTAAAAACTAGTTAGTTATAATTAAGATATTATTATTTAAGAAATAAACTTTTATCTATCCAAATGATTTAAATAAATTATTATTGTCATTCTAATTAAATAAGTAATTATATTAATTTGGATAAATGGATTGATTAAGTAATTAATTCAGTAGCTATATTGAAAATAAAATTTCAAATTTAAAATGAAAAGTAAATTAATAGACATGTAAACAGGAAATCCATAAAAGAGTATACAAAATCCATGAAACTACTAAAAAGACAAGCTTGAAACAAACATAAACTTTGAATGTCTGGTAATATCATCAGCTTTTTTGTTTAGAGAGCTGTCTAAATTGAAAAGGCCCTTTCAATATTATTCTATTCTTATCATCAGCTTAGTGTTGTTGGTCTGTGCTAACCATCATTGGTGGAGATGGCAAACCACAGAGCCTTTGTCCCACTCAACAACATCATCATCATCAATCATGGATACACAAAAACTCTTCCCTACTCATATCATCCTTGCTGTTTAACCATTGGTTGCCTGTGTGCTGCCTGCCTGCCTGGTTCTTGCCCTTTCTCCAAATTGTATCACACACACGTTCAACCAGTTGCTCAACACCCATTGCCTCGTCCTAACTCTAACTCACACCGTATCTCTGTCATGCAGATTTATATTCCCCACTTCAATTGATGAATCTATTAGATTCATTTGGTTCATCTTACATTATTGGTACATGAATTATCTTGATTCATATATGAGCATTAGTATGGCTTGAATTCATGTAATGAGCATTGCTTATAGCTATTTAAAGGTTTGCTTAACATTGTTATGAGATGTGGAATAATTGTCATGTTGTGTTTGTTTAGAGACAATTGGGAGAAATTTTGTAAGAGAGACTTTGTACTATAAGAGCATGAGAGATACACTTGTAAACACTTTTGTTATAGTGATTGACAACCACACGTGGATGTAAGGAAATTTATTCTCTCCGAACTACGTGAATATTTATCTTTTTGTTTAATTTTTGTACGTGAGTGTGTGAGTGCGATTGATATTGCTTCCGCTTACGATACAACAATTGATATCAGAGCATTTTGGTTGTAACATTTAGGTACAATAATTAGTATCAAAACATTTGATTGTGACATTTAGGTAACAATCTCTACCTATAGCTCGACCCATTTGAGCTTGTACTTGCTGACAAGTGGAACCAACTAAAAGGGAAATTTTCTTACTTATGCAGCTTAAAGGGTGTAATTGCTCAAATTGAAATGCTTTTGTAATTACTGTTGGTTCCTTTCTCTCTTTCCCACTGATGCCTGAGTTCTAACTCTCTTTTTCTGTCCTTAGGATTATGTACTGCAATGTACTTATAGTTACACGTTCCAACAAGTTTAGCAATTTATCAAATATTGTGCAATGAATCATTTCCTGTAAATTTTGAATATCGTAGAACAAAGAGACCTGAATCATTGACCTCTTAATCAAAAGATATGTCTTAGACCACTTTAGAGGGACTGAGTTAAGTTGATTAGAACAACAATTGGAGGTTATAGTCAAGGAGAGCCATGAAAATATTAGGATTCTTCAAGAAATGAAGAATTCAAACACTGATCTAAGTCCTGGACAAAGCTGATATTAAGACAGTACATTAAGAACATCTGCGAGAGAGATTTAAGCACCTGATCTTTGAACTTTACCCAACTCGTATCCCACAAGTCTTCAGCTTCACTAAAAGAGTTCATTGGCAAACCAATATAAATAAATGATGCTTCCAATTTTATGAGCTCACAATGAAGAACTCGACAAGTGACATCATGGAAAGAAATAACTGAACAGACAGAGATTCAATGGCCACGCATCAATAAGCAGACACAATTCTAAACCAAAACTAGTAATCAGTACAATAAGGCCTACGTAGTTCCTTGAACAGATCAAGGATTCTGAGATGGGAATAAAAATGTCAAGCTTTTAATGGTAATCGGAATTGGCAATCGGGTTAACTCTTCCTGTACAAGATAAAAATACGACTAGTCTCTTGGCAAGTAACAAAGCAAAAATTTACCGCCACAAAATTTCTCGATTTAAAACTAATGGACGATCTAAACTCTACCCTATTGACCAGTATCCTATTTTCTATGCATCTCAATTTGTTCATCACCATTGATCACTACTGCCTGGAATTAATAAAGTGACTTAAAATAAGCACTCAAATGGAAGAATTGCTACATCTGAGAGCAGCTATGAACTGGTGGAAATTCGTGATAGAAATGTTTTCAGAGTCTCGTACGTCATGAAGACGATGCCTACACTTGGGACGACCTTGTAGTACTCTGGCAAGATTCCTCGGTACAAACCTTTAAGACCTTCTGTCTTCACAATGTATTTAAATGTTCCATACAAGCCAGTCTTATAAACACGGGCCCGACCACCCGCACCTTCCAATTGCATCCTTCGTCTCATAAGATCCAAAGGGAATGTAGCTGAAATAATCGTGACAATTCAATTAAGCAGGAACAAAGACAAACAAGTCCATTCTTAATCCAGGTTAAACAAAATAACTATCATGCTAAGCATATCAGTTAAATGCATTATGTGTAGATTGTACTATTGCAGGTGAATATGATGCACTGGAAACACCAAATTCTATCAGTTTGATTGAAAATTCATCTCAAAATGCTGACACTATACCACATCATCAAATGGGAACGCATAAGTAGAAATTGAAGAAACCACGCTAACCTGTTGATGATGCTATGCCTGAAAGACTACCACAAGCAAGACTGACCATTACAGTGGAGTCCTGAGGTCTGGTGACAAATCAAATGCATCATTATTTATGCCAAAACACAGAAGCACAGAACCAAAGAGTACATAACTTCAAGACATAGTACACCCAAATATAAACTAACCACATATTTTTTACCTTCGAGATTGCCAAAATGATCTCAAGCTCTCGTAAACTGAAAAGCTGATGGCTATACTTGGTCCAACACCCTGTACCACAGAGTTTCATAAGGTTGTTTAAGTCAAATGAATGAAGCAATATGTACGTATATGTATAACTAGAATAATGCATACCAACAAGGTGGCTCCAAGTCCTTTATACAAACCAAAAAAACCTTCTTCTCTGCAAATAGTATGGAATGCGTGCCCGATGCCTCTGTAATACATGGTACTTCTCTGTGGAGATTAAATATGAAAAGGGTTACTTCAAAGAAAGAAAAAAGAGGTAATGCAAGGATTGGATGTTATAACTACAACATGCCATGCTAATAGCATTTTCTTTTGGGATACAACAAAGTTCTCAATAAGAAATTGAAAAGTTCAGAGATATCATCCCCACGGGCATAAGCAAAAGCAAAACTCACAAAAAAAAGCCAATTAATCATACACCCAAAAAAGCTTGGCAATCGCCACTCCCTTCAAACGGGAGAAAGAGACTCTATATGTTCTGTTGACCAGATTCTACCTTTGGAGCCTTAGGGTGAGAGAAGCAGCAGCATAACCTTCAGAAAGAAAACTCTCCCCTACAACAGGTTTCAAGATAATATTTTCATTCACGCTCTTGGTTGGTGTAAATTTTTTTACTTACCTTTCACCGACTATATCTTAAATAGCCTCATAAAAAACTCTTGTTTTTTTTTTTTTTTTTTTTTTTTGTAAATTCAGTATTCCGAATTTTTCTTCTTCCCAGTTTGTATGTTTCACCCTTCCCATTGAAATTTCTATATCTTATCCCCCCCCCCCCCCCCCCCCCCAAAACAAGATGTTACAACCACCAGCAGCAACATCAACAATAACAAGAATTGACCTGTGCAGCAAGTCTGGTCCTGACAAGGTCCAGTGGGTATGTAGCAGAGGCAGCTGTTATTCCAGCAAAACCACCACCAAAAAAATGCACAAGAAGATCGGCGCTGGCATTGCCCTGATATCTTTCCCTAATAATTGACTGCAGAAACTGCAAAGACGACACAAGAGGCGGTTATGTGAAATATTAGAATGCTCACAGCCATCAACTACCAACCAAGACACTCAAATAATATCACAGATCTCATTCCTCACCTTCTTGTATTGTTCATAAGCATAGAAACTGACTGAAGAATAAGGTAGGCGGTGAGCTATTGTGACCAGATTGCCTTTCCAAAATGCTCGGAATCCCTCCTCATTGATGATACGTGAAGCTTCATGCCATATGCTGGCTTTCCTCATTGATACGACATCCGAGTGCATACCTTGCACCTGGTAGAGTTGAATCGTGCAAGGAAGTCAACCAACTGAATTATCTAATCTATCGAGAAAACCCCAGATTCACACAATGATGTAATCAAAGCTTCTACCTAGTGTAAAGTAAAGCTAAGCCCTGAGAACAATTTAATATCTAATCACTCCTCATCTTCAACCCCCTAGTAATGAAACCGGAAAGAATATATACAATAGAAGAACCCTGGTCAACCCACAAACAAGGAGCAATGCAATTGTTTTTCTAATCCCACAATGATGTAATCAAAGCTTCTACCTAGTCTTAAGTAAAGCGAAGCCCTGAGAACAATTTAATACCTAATCATACCTCATCTTCAGCCCCCTATTAAAATGAAACTGGAAAGAATATATACAATAAAAGAACCCTGGTCAACCCACAAACAAGGAGCAAAACAATTGCTTTCCTAGGAAATTTTAGACACTGATCTCCTTAATCAGAAAAATAACAATAATAATAATAATAATAAACAAACCCTTCCGAGATGTACTTAAAAAGCCGGTAAAGAAGTAGCAGACCTGAAAAAGGATAGTGAGCCGAGCAAGAGGCGCGGTACATGTCTTGCTAAAGGCACCCGCGATACCACCGGCTAGAAGCTGCTGCACGGTGCCAATCTGCGATTGCTGATTCAACGACGGCTTGTTCTGACTTTGTTGCTGCAAAAACTTCCTGGCGCCGGCGTCGACGACGGCTCCATGGGCAGAATTAAGAGCCTGCTGGCCTCCTTCGACCACTACACCAACTCGAGCTTCCATATTCAGTTGCCGTATCAAACGGTGTTGGAAGCTGGCACAAGAATGGGTGATCTTGATCTCACATCCGTCTTAAAAAAGAAAAAAAGAAGAAAGAATTTGGTAGAAAAGTTTGACGTTGAACAGAGCAAAAACCCTAGAAGAAGAAAACGAATAAGCCCTAAAGAAGAACCAAGATTATGGACTATGGAAAATTGACCCGACGGATTTATTAACGTTATTAGTAAGAAATGCTCTTTTATATTTTTCATTTTTTTTAAATATATATATATATTTTTTTTCTTTTCTTTTCTGAAGTTACAATTTTTTTTAATATATATATTCACACATTTTTGTCTAGAATTAGAATTTTATCATCCACATGAAATAATATTTTTCTCAATAACCAATTTTATAAAAATTATTTTTCATACGTAAATTTTATATCATATTTTTATATTTTTATGTTACACGAGTACTCATAAAGATATTGATTAATCTTTAATAATAATTTTTTTTATTGATATTGTAACTTTTTCTTTTTTATTTAAGCTACGTGTCCACGAATTAATTAATGTATATAGTATAATTTTAAATTATAAAATAATCTTTAAATTTATTTAATAAAATTTTTGTCAAATTGTTTACTTAAATATTCAAATTAAAAATGGATTCTCTAAACTCATAAATTAGAATATTTAAAGCTGAACATGAAAATGAAATCAAAATAGAATAATTAAAATCAATTATTTCAAAGAAACAGTTAATATTGACTCGTTTATTTAATTTTAAAAAAAAAAACCAAACTTTAATACTGACTTACTCTTCTCTTTTGTTTTTCTACAAAAGAAAAAAGTAATTTGACTTAAACACGTGTTGTAAAGTCTTTTATTTTTGGCCCAAAATTCGCAAAATCCACCAAAGATATTCAATACCGACTAAATTTATTAAAGTATTCATAAATTTTGAAATTTTTTAATAATATCTTTCAATATTTTAAAAAAAAATTATTAAAACCTTCGTGGCGAAGAAATTCAAAAATACATTTACAGTTAATATTATATTTAAGTAATATACATAAAATTTTAAAAATAACATCAACACCGTTTATCTTTTTTAAAAAAAAATTAAAAAGTTATTGTTATCAATATACAGATGAAAACCATGTATGGACACCTTATAAATTATTTTTAAACGTTTTAATGTTACATCTATTTTTGAAATGTAATATTAACGGTAAAAGTACTTTTAAATTTTAAAAAAAAATTGGGTATTTTTAAAGTTTTTTAAAAAAGATTAAAGATAATTTTAAAGTAAAAAAAAAAGAATATTAATAAAACTTTCAAAAAGTCAAAAGTATATTTTAAACGCTTTGGAAAGTTAAATGGTATTTTTCAAAAATTATTTAAAAAGTTTAATAATATTTTTAAAATAAAATATTAACGGTGAATATTTTTTAATTTTTTATAGATATTTCTCAAATAAATGTAAAATTTAAAGATATTTTTATTAATGTAGCCTTTGAAATAAATTAAATTTTACCTTTAAAAATCTTTTTATTTTTAAATGAAAGGATAAAAATAATAAATATAAATATAAATAAACCTTTTTTTTTTATCTTGGCCCTTCTTTCTAATTGCTTCTATCTTCTCAATTATATTGGTTTTTGTTACTGAAAAATTTAAATATCGTATGACAATAATTTTTACCATAAACTTTTAATTATATCAAATTCAACAAATTATGGAATAACATTCTTTCATCGATATTAATTCCAAAAATATTATATCAACATAATTATCATCTCATTTTAATGACCATCGTAAATCATAGATAAGAGAATACGATTATTTAACGCCTAATACACTTGTATTATAATGTCAAGTCGAGTAGGAGTTAGCCAAACAATCTCTAATAGTGAATTTGTCTCGAGGGGTAAGAGACTACATAACATCTTGTAGCCGTAGAGGAATGAGGTCACTCTTCATGTGTTGGATACTTTGTATGGGGAATATTAAAGGGTCGTTAGTTAACTTTTAATAGTGAACCAGAGGGATAGATGTGGTCCACATTAGCGTCATGAGTTGACACTACTAAGGTCGTGCCTTATTAGATGCTATGTTTTGCGATGTCATTACGTTATTTTATGAAGATTGCTCAAATGATATCCAATTATCCTTTGACAATAAACATGCTTTGAAGAAGCAGAGGTTCACATGATATCGATAGGTAATGGGCACAAGCGTCGCACCCATGTTGACTAATAAAAACCATTAGAAGATAATCACAATAAGTCTCTAGTAGTGGATTGCCTCGCGAGATGAAAACCAAATATGTTTTAGAGTTGGATGATGATGGAGATCGCACCTCAGTTTATCGGTAAATTCATGACCAAAACTCTTAAACCTTGAAATTCCTTTCATTAAGACGAGCTTAAGTAGTCGAGTTTAATGATCTAGGGATGGGCACTCATGTATTGGAGCCCAAAGTAAAGTGATAGTGAGAGGTTTTGGTTTTATGCTATTGATTTTGATTAGTACTTCTCATCTAGATGTTACTTCGATTGTCCCCAAGTTAAGCCCCTTCGTTTTGAAACCACACAAAACCCACCATTTGAAGCTGCCCCACCTCCTTTTTTATGGCACTCAAAACAGATTCACTCACCCAACACTTTGTTCTTTTCCTTTCAGTTTCAGTGTTTTGGCGATGTTTGGGTAAGGAGTCTTTCAATGTCATGTGATGATCTTCTATTGCCAAATTTGTTGTCTCTTTCAAAGTCAATTCAGAAGTTTGTGGTTCTTGGAGGCTCGATTTTTCATTGAACTAATTACTTGATTAACTTAATACGATCTATCCCTCCAAAAATGGTTAAATTTACATACAATAAAAATAGCGATCGTGACTTTGATATCAAGAAAAATGTGTCGATTCAGACATAGATTAATTGATAAAACATTGTTACCTCTTTAAGAACTTGTTAGATATATTTTTAAAGGTGAAAAAAAAAATTAAATTTTTACTCTCGTATTAATTTTTACCATAAATTTTTAATTTCATCCATTTGGACATTAGACCGAGACAAGTAGGGTAATTTTTATCTACCGTTCAATTTTCTCTACCACTAATTTTAACGAAAAAGTAGGGTGAAGAATCACAATAAATTCATCAATTTGAATAATATAAAAAAAAATTACAAAATTTATATTCATTAAACAACTTTATCAAAATTCAACCATTTTAACCCAAAAAAAAAAAAAAATCATTTACAGAGTATAAGATAAAATTGATACCCTTAATAAATTTTAGATAAAAATCATATTTTTGTTCTGAAATTTAAGAATATAAACAATAATTTAACCCTTTTTTAACCAAATTGATTTCTTTGAAAATACAAATGAATCACATTCCACGTATGCATTTCTTACGTGTTAAAACTGAAAGTTGGTCATTTTTGACCGATTCAAACTACACATGTTACACGTGCTTTCCTTTATAAAATATAAAAAATTACCAAAATTGTCATTTCCCAGCCTTAATTTATTAATTTAGAACATCATTATTATAATATTTTTTTGACCATATTATATTATGCCAAGTGTTTTTTCATGCAACGATTTAAGTATATATTGCGACTAAGAGATCGAGCATTTAATTTTTTTGACATATATTAGCAGCTTTCGTCAAATATAAGATGACACTTAACAACCGTGAACTAGAGTTTGAGGATTGACTCTTGAAATGAAGCAGCTCTCGTCAAATATAAGATGACACTTCAACAACCGTCATCTACTCATTGAACCCGAGTTTAATGATTGACTCTTGAAATGAAACAGTTTTTGTCAAATATAAGATGATACTTCAATGACCATCATCTACTCACTAAACTCGAGTTTGAAGATTGACTCTTGAAATGAAGCAACACTCATCAAATATAAGATGACACTTCAACAACCGTCATCTACTCATCGAACCCGAGTTTGAGAATTGACTCTTGAAATGAAGCAACTCTCTTCAAATATAAGATGACACTTCAACAAATGTCATCTACTCAGCAAATCTAAATTTGAGGATTGACTCTCGAAATGAACCAGCTTTCGTCATATATAAGATGACACTTGAACAACCGTCATCTACTTACCGAACTCGAGTTTGAGGATTAACTCTTGAAATGAAGTAGCTCTCGTCAAATGTAAAATCACACTTCAAACAACTGTTATCTACTCACCCAACCGGAGTTTGAGCATTTTGAGAAACTAATTTAACAAATTTGGCCAACTCCCATTTCATCTGGGATTATAAAATTCTTACACGTAGCTCAAATTTTATGAGTATAATATGTCTCAATCAAACAACCTAGCTGCCCATGATGTCCCAAACCGAACATCCTCAGCCAACAAATCAATTAAAACCACTCATTTACAAACCCTTCACCATTGCCTTCTAACCCAAAGTTAAAATGCTGAGCTGCATTCATCGGAAACGCTTCCGTGAGAGTGATCCCGCCGTAATTCTGGTGGAGCCCCAGAGTTAAGGAAACGTTGCCGCCGCCGCCGCCGCCCATGTGGGCGGCTCCTGCAACCACATGAGGGTGGTGGGTCGGAATGAAATTGGAGTTGGACAAGTTCAGTGGGTGGTGATCGTGATGTGAAGAAGATGCATTGTTATTATTGCTGTTGTGCTCAGCTTTCAATGATCCATTTGTGAATGAAATATGATCGTTGTCGTTGTTCTCGTCGTTGTCGTTGTTGTCGTTCAAGTGAGATTTCCGAGCTTGCCTTGTTTCTAGCATGTGGATTTCTTCCACCATTGGCTTCCAAAGCCTCACTCTTGCATTTATAAACCAATTTGATACCTAAACAAAAGTTTTATTCATAATTCAACCAATCCAAGAATTTGATGAAAAATACGAACTTATCGAATTCAAATTTAGAATCCTGACCTGGCTTCGCGAGAGACCAGTTTGGCTAGCCAGCATGAGCTTATCCGTGTCAGTAGGATAGCTACAACATTAAAAACAATCAAAAGCTTAAGCGGATAGATTACCGTAGATTTAATCTTTTTATCAATTCAAATTCTCAACGTGTTTCTTACGGATGGAGGAAGTGTTCGAAGAGCCAAGCTCGGAGGACAGTGACGGCGCTCTCCGGGAGGCCTCTCTGAGGTCGCCAAACGGGTTGGTGGTCGACGAACGCCGCATTATTGTTGTTGTGAATGGATCTTGAGCAATATGGGTTGTAAGGCTGCTGATTCTTCTTGTTGAATTGGAGCTGGTCGGCAATGGCGTTCTTTAACAACTTGAAATGCTTAAACATGGCTGTTACGGCCAAGTTCATGTAGGGAGCTGCATTGCCAAGCCCTGCAGCGTATTCAAATGTTGTAACCACTGCTTGCATCTGTTGATAGTAAAGCTTATATCTTTTGTATACCTGTGGAAGAACACGAACAACAAAAGGGCAATGTTCAAGCTTTCAGTAGATATTGTCCTCTTTAGATTTTTACTTTCGGGCTACTCCTTAAAAATTTTAAAACCCGTGTACTCGTTAGGAGAGATTTCCACACTTTTATAAAAAAATGTTTCGTTCTCCTCTCCATATAGGATCTTAATTATACCATGATTAAAAAAAACCTAAACTTTTGACTACCTAAGATTCAATCATGGATTCCATTCACAATTCTCATTTTTTTCCCTCAAAATTGAACGAATTAAATGGTTGCTTTAATAGAATTGTTTGGGGGTTAGTTCATTATTTTAAATCTAATCCCATTAGTCCAATCAAAATCCGTCACGTCAATCGGTGAAAGTAAAAAACAAATCTTTTGTTTACCAATGTAGAAATGATTAAAAATGCATGAACATAATGAACACACAAAACAATAATAAAATACCAATCAATGCAATTAGGAGCGTTTTTTTTTGGGGGTTTGCCAAAGAACAATCGAGGAGTAAATTTTAAATTTTGAAAGAACCCCACATCGAAACAATCAAAATAACATCTGGGAATTGAACGAAATGTTGAAAGATCATCAAATTAACGTTTGGTAGAATATAAGTACCTCGTCGAGCATGGTAACAAGCCTGGACTTTTTCCTCCGGCTGTCAGCGCCATCGTCGTTAGAGCTAATCGGATCGGGAATATCACCGGCCAAGCTTTCAAGAAGAGGGTCAACGAGGAGGGGATCCGGCGGCAAGTCGTCAAACAGGTCGTGAAGCAGCTGCTGAGCCGGCTTCAAGAATTTGGAGCCTTTCAAGAGGGAGGCCGAGTAGCCGACAAAAGGGAGGGCAGAGGCATAGCGCTGCTGGAGGTTTAGGTCGAGGGATAAGGGTTGGTCAGGGAGGAGCGGGGGGACATGGGCGGCGGCGGCGGTGGGAGGAGGAGGAGGAGGAGGAGGGTAATGAAAAGAGGGATTTTGAGGAAGTGGGTGGGAATCAAAGTGGGAGGAGATTAAAGAAGAAGGATGATATAAAGGAAGCAAAGCAGTGGCGATGTGGGAATTGTGATTATTATTAGCAATTCCCACACGAAGCTTATCTCTGCAGCTTTGGTGTGGGAGATGGTAGACTTCAAAACCCTCCTCCGCCATAGCCAACACACACAAAAGCTTAAAGAAAAAGAAACAAAGAAGAAGAAGAAGAAGAAGAAGAAAGAGTTGTGATTATTTAATTGGCGAAGAGGAATGATTGAGGAGAGAAGAAGTGATTGAGGATTGTAAGAACACAAACACACAAACTAATACATAGTTTCAGATGTTAACATACACATAAAAATTGCATCTTTTTTCTCTCTCTCTTTCTCTCGGGATAGGGTTTGAGGAGAGGGGAAGAGAGGAACTGTCCAATTCAGGTTTAGGGATTTTTTTTTCCCTCTTTCTCTTTCTTTTGAAAAAGATTTAAATTTCTGACATTTTGATCGAGAATAAAAGAACTTGTTGGGTGGGTGGATCGTGTTTACTCAATTATTTGTTCACTTACCCTTTGTTTATTTATAGCAAGAGAATCGACTTGAAAATTCGAACACCCTTTGTGTGTCTGAACCCATTTCTCTATTTTCTTGTTCACGTTTTGAAATGGGTTTTTTTTTTGTTCTTTGATTTGATTTGATTACCGTACATGAAGTTTACATTCCTTTGTTGAGAATTATTAAAACAAGGAACACTATTTTCATTGGTATGACGTCATTAAGTGAAATCAAAAGCAAAATCACGAGAGTTTATGTTCAAAGTGAACAATATCATGTCATTGTGGAAGTTTGTGATTTCTCGCCTTTTCTTTCTTCTTCCGAATATTAGATTTTTTTTTTTTTTTTAGAACTGGAAAGGTTGGAATTGAAGTTGATAAGCACAAAAATAGATTAAAATAAAAATGAGGAGTGAAGGTACAAGAAATGAAGCACAATAAATTATGATGGCCCCATGTTGTCTAAGCAATGGTTGCAGCACCAGGGCATCGTACTACTGTTATTATTTTTCCCATTAATTTCCCAAATTATGGTCTTAAATTATTTAATAGTCCAAGAAAAATAAAATAAAAGAATTATATAAGAGTGTAAAATATGGTATATTTTGAACAGAAGGGAGATTTGGTTGAAGTGAAAGGGATTGTATAGTCAATATCCAAAACTGAGTGTCCCAGACTCGTAAATTAGACCCAAAAAAATATGAACAATTTTCCAAAAATGTCAGTCCTTTTTTCTAATTTTGAAGATTAGATTTGATGGATTTCAGCTGGGTTTTCCTTTTTTTTTTTTTTTTTTTCACAAAAAAGCTGTTCCTACCATAACTAATATATAGTAAAGCTTAAAAGAATTGAAAGTCTATAGTTAGGTGTGTTTTACTTGGAGCAATTCTATGTGTCGGTGATCTCTCTTTTTAGAAAGTATGTGAGTGAGGAGAAAACATGCTGAAAGGATATGTGTTAGTTTGTGAGAATAGTTTTCACTCGTAGAAGTAAGGAGTAAGTAACATGACCATGTCGCGTGGGGATAGTTTTCACTCTTAAAAGCGAGGAGTAAGTAACATGACCATATCGCAGAGGATGCAAGAGAATATCGAGGTCTATCATATGTCTTATATGAATATTAGACATTAGTAGTTACACTTTGTGTTTTCAATTTTGTGTTTAATTAACTCAAAAAAACTTTTAATCAAATTTATATTTAGACGTTAAAAAAGAGATTAGGGTTTAATTAATAGACAAATCTATGAATATTGAAAAGTTTAGAAAGTAAGTTAAAAATAAATAAAAAAATAAAAAAAAGAAAAAGAAAAATATTTATTTGAGTGAAGTTAATTAATAAATTAAGATTTTAGGATTAGGGAAAGATCCGGTTACTATTGACGGAGCTGGGGGTGACGTCGTCATCTCTGTGTTCTAAAAATGCTTCAGATGCCAATTTGTCGTGTTCTGTGTTTTGACGGAACGCTCTCTCAGTTTGTTTTTTACTGCCTTTTTCTTTTTCCACCGCTCATCATTTATCCCCTACTCCCCTACCCCCTCTACACTTATGATTATTCTTTTTATTTTTTTTAATTTCGGAATTATGAAAAATTATTTAATTATATTGCTCGATCTTATTTTAATAAATAAGATTTAATCAATTTTAAAATTATTATAAGAAGACAAAAAGACCTTAAAATGTTGAAGTGACATAATAGTGGTAATTAAAATATTTTTTTTATAGATTAAATTTAAAATAATGATATTCAGACCGGGAGATGCACGTAGTTACTGTCACACTCACTGTTGGTGGCTATTTACTGCTTCCCCTTTTTACTAAATGACTCTGGTAAATTCTCATTTTGCTCTCGGACAAATTCGTAAATGTGAACCATTTGTCCATGAATTGACTGCCTATCTTTTTCACCCCTATATATATTTTGTAATTTGTAATTAATAGATGGGTATATTCTTTCAAAACTATGTTCAATTATAAATTTAATGGGGAAGTTTTTATTATTTATTTATTTATGGGGCTAATGATATATTCTTTCAAAACCATGTTGAGTTGGACAGCGAAATCTCTCGTATAATATTTAGTCATTTTGTAACTAAGTTTGCCTCTCGGTTATCCGTTTTCTTTCTTCAAGACTTTCTCTCTAATAAAATGGTAGTGTACCTCCACATGTTTTGTTTTAGAATGAAACGTCGAATTATCTACTAGGTGAACTGCAAATTAGTTGTTGCAACGAAGTGGTTCCAGATAGTCAACTTTTTGGTGTAAATCCTCTACTAAGAGTTTTAACCCGTACTTTCTTGAGTTGCTCCAGTCGCTACTCTATACTCTATTTCTGTAGTTGACAATTGTACTGTTGGTTGTGTTTTGCTACACCATGAAATTATTCTCGAATCGAGCTTAAACACATACCTGGTGGTTGATCTTTGGGTATTGTGGTCTCCATCATAGTCAGCATCACAATATCCAACTAGATTGCAGTCTTTGTTTCTTTTGTACAACAGATTGTTGTCGATTGTACCTTTGACATATCTTAGGTTCTATCGAGCCGCATCCAAATGAGTTTTCTTTGGACTTTGCATGTTACTAGTGATACCAACGTCATTCTCAAAGCCCTTTGGTTGGTTCATGTAGGTCTCCCGGTCCAACTCTTCATGCAAGAAATTATTATTCACATTCATCTTCCATAATTTTCAATTTTTACTCGTCGAAAGCACTAGCGGGACTCGTACAGTAGTAATCTTCACCATTGGACTAAATATTTCATCATAGTCTTGAGAAACCCCTCGAACTACAGGTTGAGCCTTGTATCTCTCGATTAATCAATTTGGGAGACACTTTATTTTATAAACCTACTTGCAAGAGATGGGTTTGGCGTCTCCTAATCTTGACGCTAGTTCCGAAGTTTGATTTTGCTCCAAGGCTATAATTTCTTCCTCCATCACTTTTTGCCAAGCCGATTTTTTTATGTTTCTTCATACGTCTCTGACTCTTTAATTCCATCTTCTATATGATGTTCATTAGCACACTTTGGATTTAGCTTTTGGATTGTTTATGATGTCTAATTCGTTGAGGTACCATTTCATTTTCACTAGGTTTGTTTGGTTGAGTCACTTCTCGCTCACCAACAACAGTGCTACTAGAATCTTCAAGCGCATCAACACTTGATTAAATGTGTGTTGTTTGCTCTCCTATCTTTTGTTCCTAAAAAAATATCCTTGGTGGTGGTGGCTTAACATGTAGTTGCATGAGGTGACAGTTTTCTCAAAGAAGAACGATATGATGCTACAACTTTTTTGTCCGCTTTCGTTCTCTATTTGCGCAAGGTGTCATTAGCATCCTCCTCTAGTGGCAAAGTTTCGCTTTCGCCAACGACCTCTCAAAGCATATTAAGATTTTTAAGAGATCCAACAACCTAAACCAACCTTGCTCTAATACCCGATACAATTTTGCTTTGATTGAGATTACTTGTTTAAAAACTTAGTAGAGTGGAGTGGTATTAGAGGAGAAACAAAAAGACTTATTCTTAGAATATCTAAATATTTATTCCTAAAACATTAAAATACTTAAATATCTTTATTTGTAATATCTCTTAAAGTATCTAAACTCTTTTCCTAAAATACATAGGCAACCTACTCCATCTGAATTTTTAAAAGATGTTCTTGAAATAAAAAACGTATGAACTTCAAAAGAATATTAATATATTTTTCTTTCACAATTTCATAAATTTATTAAAAGATAAAAACACAGTATTATTTAAAATTAAAACTACCTATTTATAGATGATAGACATTATTACTAATAAAAATTGTTAAACGTATTTATATATAGCAAATTCTTTTTTTTAATACATAAATTACCCAAAATTACCTCATTAAACCATAAACTAAATGCACTAAAATATTCTAAGCCATGGACTCGCCATTTCCACGCGCTTCATCTTCATAGCAATCGGCCACGACCACGCGCCGCTGCACATTCTTATACGAGTAGCAGCGAGTGATGAGTACATAGACGCACATATTGGCAGCCGAAACGGCGGCCAACAGCCAATAAAACTTGTCAAGGCGGCTGCTGTTCAAGTCCTTGCCGAACCAGCTCTTACCGGTGCGGCGGGTAATGTTGTCGACCGCCGTGATCAACAGGCTGCTAAGAAAACTTCCGGCCCCAATTACGCTTAGGTAAAATGCAATGCCGAGGCTCCTCATTGAATCGGGGACTTGATCGTAAAAGTACTCTTGGAGGCCGACGATGGCGAAGCCGTCACCGATTCCGATGATGAGGAACTGTGGGGCCAACCAGAACACCGACATTGTTTGGGAGGCGGTTTTGGGATTTCCCGCCACCGCCCGGAGTCTCTTTTTCTCAACCAAGGCGGCTGTGATCATTGTAGCAATGACGAAGAGCATTCCGATGCCGATTCTTTGAAGGATGTTGATGCCTCTCTCGTTGCCGGTGGCTCGCCGGAGTAAGGGTACCAGGAGCTTGTCGTAAATGGTGAGAGAGACGATCATTCCCACGGCGGCGAGGCAGAAGATGGTGGTCGGCGGGAGGATTAAGCCGTCGCTGATTTTCCGGTTCAAGTTGGCGGCTTGTTTGATGAAGAATGTTGAGGTTTGGCCTACGGCGACTCCGAACGGTAGAGTGGCCAACCATATGGGTATCATGTTTAATATTAGCTTCATTTCCTCCACCTTTGTCACCGTCGCTAGCCGCCATGGACTTTCCTTCTCTGCCGTTGCTCCACTTTCTTCGTAGATCGCTGCTTTGTCTAGAAATCTGAAATCCAAAGTTTTAATTATTATTATTATTATTTAGTAGATTAAAAATTGGGTCAGGTATGTGGGCTAATAGAATAACTTAAGGTAGAATTGTTAATAGACTTAGTAACTTCATACCTAAGTAACTTCATATCTAGTAGAACAAGTAGACTTCGTAGAACAAGTAACTTCAGAATAGTCATACAGTAATTTCAGTAGTAATTTCAGTAGAACAAGTAATTTCAGAATAATATATGGTAATTTCGTAGAATTGTTAATAGACTTAATAGAACAAGTATCTTCAGAATGGTTAATAGATTTAGTAGAATATGTTACTAGGAGCAACGCGTAGAATTGATAGTAGTCCATAAATTGTGGACAAATGAGGAAGATTGTTACTTGTTTTTAAGGTGGAGAAAGTTTAAAAAGCTAGTCAGTATTTTGTTGACTATAAATGAGATGGTACCCTCGTTTCACTACCAGAGAACCGAAGAGCTAAAGGTTTTAGTTTCTTTGTTTCAAAAGATTTTTCTCCTTAGAGTCACATTCAATTGGGTGGGTAGGTTAAGTTAAGCATCAAAAAAAGATTTTTTCCTTTCAAGTTGTTCCTTTTATTATTTTTACATGTTTCGACATATATATATTTTATTTGTTTTGACATATTCCGATTGACGGTCACATCTAACCGGGTAAATTAAGTTAATGCTTACTTGAGCTTGTGGGTGTGATACAAGAACCTCCCATGAGCGTTATTAGCCGTCTTAGGAATTTCATGCAACAAACAAGGATTCAAAGGGTGAGGAAGCTTTCTCTTCCGAATGGCCGCCACAAGAACCTGCAACAACGGCGTCAACGGACTTCCAGACGGCCGTCGGTACCGATAAAACGGCCGTCCGATGACAAAAATGACTATAGAAACTGCCATCACCGCTGTGAGAATCAAATCTCCAGCTCCCCAGCCGACATGATCCTGTACATAAACAATAATGGTAACACCAAACAAGAGGCCAGAACAAAGGCCGAAGTTCCACCAATTGAAGTATGACATTTTTTTCTTTCGCTCTTCTGGATGATCGTCGTCGAATTGATCGGCTCCGAAGCTCTCGAGCGACGGCTTGTGGCCGCCGGTTCCTATGGAGATCAAGTAAATAGCAAGGAAGAAGATGATCTCATGAATATTCCTTGGTTCTGTGCACACCTGATCATTGGTTTCACAAGGTTTTAAACTTGGAACCGTGGCCGACATGGTTAAGAGAATCAAACCCTGCGTGGAAGAACCGATTAAAGATATTTAGCCTTGAATTACGGTTTACATATATATCATATTTGACCATTTATTATAGACAAATATATTGTATCTATTTATTATTTGTTCTTTCTATATCATTTGTAATTTACCAATTCTTAATTCTCTATTCTGTAAATGATTATAAACAGGCAACTTTCTTGTGGTGGTTTTAGCAAATATTCTCGGAACACATTATCCCTATTCATTGATTAAACATAATTTGGTATTGACATTGAAGAAAAAAACTGACCAAGACGTAGAGAATGGAAGAGAGGAGGACGGTGGCATAGCGGCCGAAGTAAGCGTCGGCGAGAAAGCCGCCGAGGAGCGGCAACAAAGTGGTGACGCCGGTCCAGTAATTGACACTCCTGGCCGCCGTCTTCAGCTCTTGGTGAAGAACTTTGGTCAAATAAATGATCAAACTTGTGGCGATCCCAAAATAACTCAGCCGCTCACCAAACTCGATGCCTGCATAATCCCAAAAGTTTTCAAAACAAAAGAAAGTTTGATCATTTATGTCAAATAATTGGAAATTCATTACCTATGATGAAGAGAGAAGCTTTCCAAGCACCGGTGGAAGCTCTTAGAGGAACTCTCCCTTTGTAATCAACTGAAGAATCGGCAACCCATTTCTCATGATCACCGCCGCCATCGCCGCCGCCATTAACTTCTGATCTTTGCAATTCTTCTCTCTCGGCCAAGCTTTTCATCATCCCAAAAATACCCAACACGAAATTTGATATCTTTTTCAAAAGCTATCCGACTTGGAAGAACAGCCACCAAAATCTTGGATCTTAGCTGCTCCACTTTCCACTCGTTATATAGGCCAAGATTTTGAACCTAAAACACATTTAAATTTTTTACCCTGTATGGTAAAAATGGAATAGATGAAGGAGTTGAAGTTAAAAACAGGAACTTTTTGTCTTGTTTTTCATGGTGTGGTGTGTGGGTTAGTGAGGGAATAGGTTTGGAAGCCAATTTGTGTGGTGGGAAATTTGGGAAATGGGTTGGAAGCTATACTCTAATTAAAGTGGAATAATGCTTATATTCCACCATACAATGAACATAATGTGATTTTAAGAAAAATGATTAAGCCCTTAGTTTTGGTTTAATTCTTTTATAAACATGGTGGGTACCCATGTGAGGGATGACAATGCATGTGGAAAGGGTTCGTGTTGGTCGGTGAAGAGACTTTTTCACTCTTAGAATCGAGGAGTAAATAACATGATCATATCACAATGAAATTTCAGTACCATCAAGTGCAAAATTCATATCCAAGTCCTGATTCGAGTCCTAGGTGTTGATCATTACACTGTTACTTAGTTGAAATAACTTTTAATGCTCGAGCACGAAGGATGCCTCCGTACTTGTACGTTATTCGACATTGAACAATACTTGAATGTAAACCTAAAAGCATAATGTTTGATTTGTATTGTAATTAAGGTAATGGGAATCTGTAATTAAAGCCCTAAGATTTGGTCTAGAGAAAAGCAAGCATATCACTATTTATCAAAGTTAAAATATTTTAAATTAAACATGATGGATCATCCATTGTTTGTTCCCACCCAATATATTTAATTAATTAATTAATTAATTAAGAGCTGTCCCCCATGTAATTGACCAACTAAAACCAACTTTTGACCCTTAATTCTCTCTTAATTATTCACTCGTTTATTAAGTTTCTATCACTTTTTTTTTAATAAATTTTAATCCATATCTAACTTCCATTTTCTATTGACAAAATCGAGTTGACACCGACCATAATTTTAAAAATATATAAAAATCAATTTATATTCTTAAAAATGGTAGACAAAAATTAATTTATTTAGTTTAGAGTTTACACGACAAGACATTAAGTACTATTAAAAACATACGGTCTTGTTGTTCGAGGAGAGGATTTCTAAGGGTGCAAAAGGAGTGGTAGAAATCATGTAACCCACAATATGATTTGTGGTGGAGAGTTATCGGATAAGAGATGTACTCCGAAGAAAGAGGAGTTGTCCTCGATAAGAGAAACATCTTGGTGAAGAGAATGACTAATTTTGAAAGACTCGACTTGAGAGTAAAATTAGATAAGAAGAAAATCATGAACATATAAGTCAACGAAAACATATACGAGACGTTTCGGATAAAGCCAAAAATAAAGTAAACAAGAAATTGGTAGATACGTTTTTGATTGTGGTCATACCACTCCCTTTAAAGATCATAATTAAACTACTTTGAATTGTTTCTTCTAGAAAACTTTATTTTTTAATTTTTAAATCCCCTCTCATCCATCTAATGCCTTAGCCATATGACCAAATTCAGGATAGTGAGCTTCTATTGCAGTCTTTAGTGGGACATTATATGATTATTCTTACGAATGCAAATGAACGTTGATTTTATTCTTCGAATTTTTTTTGATAAATAAGTAGTCTAACTCCGACAAAAACCGACTAATCACATACTTTTCAAACAAAATTGATCATAAAACCTACATTATATTCGTCGCTCCAATAATATAAGACAATAATCATTCAAAAAGAAAAAAAAATATTCAGACCACGTCGTAGTAATTCTTGAATAGTAAACTAGATAAGAGAATCTGGTAGAAAACTACGTACTCAACCAGAATTCAATATGAAACTTACCCAATTAAAGAAACGTTCTCACAAGTGGGATTAAAAGAGAATGAACAAGATGAAGAACACCGAGCAGCAATTTGCAGCTCTGTCTCTCATTTAAGACAAAGACATACATACAAAACAACAAAAGTGGTGATTAAGACAAAGGGACATTGTTAGAACTTATGTAAACCTAAGTAGAATGGTTAAGGTTTGTTTGTCATTTTGTTTGAAAAGGAACAATAAAGTTGCAGTAAAAGGTAAAAAGAAGCCAGAAGAGTCAAAGGGCAGCCACCAACAGAAGCAGCTTTGGTTTTGGTTCTGGCAGTGCGTGTGAGATTCATGGAGGTCAAATCCATCATTCTCACTAAGATTCTCCCTTCACTTTCATTTTCAATCTCATATCTCTCCCTCTCTGCATAATTTGATTTGGATTCCATACCTTCAAGACCAAAATTCTTCAGCTTTTCTTTAAGGAATATATTCTATTCTATATCTTTATCTCTAACCCACATGCCTATATGATATGCCAAACAGATTCCCACTAATGTTTTTCATTTGTTTCTCTCGAACCCGATAAGTAACGATCGAAAAGATCACTGATGAGTATTGATTGAGTTGATCGAACGTTTTTTTAGAAACTTTTGATTTAGTTTGATGGGATAATTCGAGAAAAAGGAATACTTTTCTATAAGTGGGTTTTTTTTTAATTTATAAAGAATTAGAATTAGATTGGGGGAGGAGAGTGTTTTCAACAATCAAATTGCTGTATTTCACTTCAATGTCTTATCATTTTCACATTCTCTTTAACATTTGAAACTGTTCTTTGATATGACATTCCATTATTACAACAACTTGATTTGTAATATTGAAAAACAATTGTATGGTAGCTGAGTCAGAATCATCTTCAACGGGAGATGTTCGTAGTTTGGCCATATGATAGTGTACCAAATCGCTAAAGCAGCAGCCTGATAAATGATAGGAGGACGATCTTTCTTTCTATTATTATGATGTGTTCTATCCTTGTGGATGGGGAATTCTACTCCTACTCCGTCTCCAAGCCCTTCTTCTCGTCCATTCCAAACTTAAGAATAATAAATCTGCCCACAAAAGAGAACAATACTTTTGGGTCTCTGAATCATCAGAAAAGGATCAAAACTATCATAATTTTCTCCAGTATTACCTTAGCAAAGCAGAGAAAGAGATGGTGATACCAAGTAGTCTAAACAAGATTGGTCCATCCATGCCATATCAGTAACAATCACTTTATTTGATTGGGGTGTCTGTGGTATGTGGAATGGTCTTTAAATGGTGCTGGACAATCTCTGTTAAACAAAAGGAAGTTTTACTGCTCTACATCTGTTCAAATAGTACTATATCTTCAAACAGATAATAATCTTATCAATACTCCGAACATATCTATAGATCCTAACAATGATCGAGGATGAGTTTAATATCACATTTGGAACCGTGGATAGCATATTTAGATAACGGAAGCACTTTTCAAATTCTATGAACGAAACTATTGGAAAAATTGATGTGTTCTTGCCACAAGTGTTTAAAGGGGAGTAAAAGAGGAGAAAAAAATGTATAAGAAGATTATGAACAAGTGAAAAGGTTGAAATAGCCGCCCACCTCTGCAGAAGTCAACAACTTATCAAAAAGCCAATGACAAAGCTATTTTGCAAAACAAGCTTCTCATCTAACCATAGCACTATTGTAACTGTAGCACTAGTGGCGTTTTGTGATGGAACCTAAAATCCACTAAGCTATATGCGAGTGGACACTTATGTAAAACATGTGGAAACCAGAAGATTAAAGCGATTATGATGGTTGACCATGAAGACTTGATCTTATTGGACCAATAAATGGGAAAGAACTATTACGAAAACGGGTCGAATATAGCTTTTCGACCAAGAAAACAGCAAGAACAAAGCATAGCGTGAAATGAACCAGGACCGAAAGAAAGCTAACGAAAACTAAAGAAAACAGTTATCACTTTGGTCTTATCAACAAATCTACAGCAATTGAACAATACTTATCAGTCTAAGCCTGTTAAAGCTTCTATAGTGTATTTGACATTAGGTGCATGAGATATGTGCGTCATTAATACTACGAATACAGGTCAACCAATAGATGCGAGGCCGTTAAACGACAAAAGGTATAAAGGGTCGTACTACCTACAAAATGTGACTTTTCGATCAATGCATTATGTAGCACTCGATCACAAAGATTGACTATAAGACAGTCGGGGTCTAAACTTTAAGAAACCAATCACAAAGATAGCCCCAGTAGTGATTGGATATGCTTGTGAGTCACTGAGGCAATAGCAAATGTGTAATTGCAGACAATATGCTTGGACAAAAGATAACGAAGGATGCGATTCTACTATCATCTGACAAGTATAGCTAAAATGGGCGGGTGAAGTGCTCTATCAATAATATCTTATTTTCCTGTGCATTTCAGGACTTCTTAATTGAAATCATCACACAGAATGCAATATTGAAACAGTTTATCGGTATTCACAGAAGGGAGACAAAGAGAACTTTCTTTAAAGAATATGATTGAAAACAGAAACTACCATGCTCTAAATGAAGCTGATGCTAATCTAGAAGATAGATCATGAGTCTGTTCTGGGATCGCTTATGTTTCATGGTTGATTTGTGTAGTATAATCTCCCTAAGTACTCGAATGACACTGGTTCTTCATGTTTTTTCCTTCAATTGTAGGTTAATAATGAAATATACAAAAACTTCCACGGAATTAACTATCTGTTCCCATTGATAGGATCAGTGAAGAACTTCAATTTCCTTCCAACCACACATACAAAAAGATAACGCTATTAAAGCATTGCACCAAATAAAATTGGTTTTCCCTTTAAAATGGAAGCTACATAAGAATTCTAAGGCTGTACGGAATTAGGAAGAGATAGGAATTTACTTAGTGAAAGGGAGCTCTAGAACAAGGGATTAGAATTTCGCTACTTTGCACACGTATACGAGTAAATTTCAGTGGGACAGAAGTTGTCTAAACCCTTTTAATTCAATATCAAAAAGTGCCAAAATGCATTGCAACCAATGAGCCAACCAGCAGATAAGATCACAAATGCTTAAGAATAACCATACCTTGAGGTTTGTTTTACAGCGCCTATATTTGGCCAAAGCTATCTTCATCCCTGTTGATAATGCTATCTCCAATTTATCTGGCTAAGAACATTTAAGTACCTGTACAAGTATTTGACATAAAATGCTTGAGATAGTGCGCCATTAATATTATCTCTAGAAGGCAATCAAAGGATGGCAACTCAGCTACAGGGTTAAAAAAAGAATACTACAATGTGTTTCATTGACGGGTTGAAATTACAAAAAGAAGGCAGATTGCCCATCCCCTCAGAATTAAATTTCTTATTAAAAAAAAAAAAAAAAAGTTTCCAATGGGATGTGAGGTAAGAGGTAGCAAAATCTGCAAGTAAAGATTAATTATGACACCAAGTAATGGCCATAAAAACTAGTGATTCAAGAAAACTATTAAATGATCTTTCCCTATCACAAAAGATGCCGCTATTTTGCGCACACATAATGGTCCAGAAGAAAGTTCTAATAAGATTACACCAAAGAATCTCTTTTCCACCCTTGAAAGGATGCCCAAGCAGAACAGATGGTAAGAGAGAGCATTCAAATTGTACAAAGTGACTATATGAGACATTGACAGTGGGATTTTACATTTGATGCAATCAATCATAAAGTTAGCACTAGTCATAATTGGATATACTTGGGAGCTGACGGAGAGCCGCATAAAGTACCAATTGCATAAACATTGCACAAGATCTGCTTAGATAAAACAACAAACAGAAGAATATGAAAGGATGGTGGGATGCTACCATCATCGAACAAGTGCAGCTCGAATGGATGGCTGAAGTGCTCTGTAATAATATTTATGTTGCTGTGCAACACTGTGTTCCTTGGATTGAAACACCAAAAGGAATGCAATTTCAGACAAATTTCTTCCCATTCACAAAGGAAGGAAAGAGGTTTCTTTCTTTCTTTTCTTTTCTATATGAACCTAAGAAGCACAAACACGAACACGACGATACGCCAATTTCTAAAAAACAAGGACACGTCCATTGGGGACATGTTCTTTTCTTTATTATTACTTTAATATATATGGAAATTTAACATAAAATACTAAATATACTCCATTAAAAAGCATAAAATGGCAAGTACTCTAATTTAGTTTAACTTACCGAAAGCTAAGAAAAAATAAAAAGTAATTTAAGCGGTGAATAACCGACGACAAAGAGTAATTTAGCTTTTCCTACGAAAGGTTGGCCATAAAGGGTGGAATACATAATCTGCCTTACTATTAGAGGAAGGACAAAAGACAAGTCGAAGGCCTGAAGAGTCTTCAGAAAATTTGTACAGTATAAGAGCAACCTAGAAAAGTATGATTAGCATTTTCCCACATGGCCTTGACCAGAATGCACCAATTTGGTTTTAGTACTGTTTGGATAGTAGCCTGGAATTTTATCATCAGTGTTAACTGTTGAGGCCTCAGAGATAAAATCAACTGAGAAATTTAATCATCCATTTCTTTGGCAATTAGACTATCCTATCATCGAAGAAAGTCTCGGAAAAATGGTAATCATCTCGGAAATAGATATGAAATAATATCTCGAAAGAGAAAAGACCAGATGAATCTGAGACCATAAGAATTAGCAACTCCAAATCTTGATCATCCAGATTTGTTCTTAGATTCAGTAACCAATCATTGTTTTAAGCATTCCAACTGTGGTATTCCATAGCTTGGGAAAATTTTGAGCAAGAATGTTATCTGAATGCATAGATTAGGTCAAATCAACCCCAGTTGTATTATTCTTCATGAAATCCTTGAGACTTACAAGATGAGATAGACTTCCGAGGGCTATAGTTGGAGAAGTTAGCGTTAAATTTAGGAGTCCATCCCACCTCCTCTTTATGGATGCTGACCCCAGCCACATGGTGGAGGCGATCTTCTGAAATTTATAGAATACAGCACTAAATTGGATCCAGAAGAGGGAAAAACAACGACAACTAAGTGGTGAAGGTGATCATCTGAGATTTCAATATTTCTTGGTCATTTGAAGTAGATGAATTCTATGAATAAGAGAATAGTTAGTTAGAGATGTGAACAACCAATTCACCTCAAGCAAAACTGCTAAAGAAAAGCAAATTTGACTAGTGGGTCCAATTCTGAAATGCCTTCTTCCTCATGAGGCAGCGTAGACATACGTTGAGAAAATCAGTCCATGACATGCTGCTAATTTCCATGATACCACAAAAAGAGGATTTGTTACTGTTACCAAGCCCACAACACATGGGCACTTGCGCGGGACAAGTAAACACTAAACAAAGATGAGAAATTTAGACGGTTGAAGTTTTAACAGAAACTAAAGATAGGAGTTACACCATAACTTCCAGCAAGCTTGTTTAAACTGTGTCAAGTGAAAATATTAGGAAGAGTTAACACTCTTGATAGACTTTTGAGGAAGATGTCTTCATTGGTTGGCCCATTCTATTGCATCTTTTGTCGGAAGGGGCAGAAGATCTAGAACATATCCTTTTGGAGCTATGACTTTGCGCCTTTTGTTTATAGAGTTTTTTTCTTTCAAGTGTTTGGTTTTGGTGTGCTAGACATACAGATCATAGGGAGATGCTTGAGGAGTCCTTCCTCCATCTGCCTTTTCAAGGAGGTTTTTGTGGTAAGCTGGGGTGTGTGCGGTGTTGTGAGCTATTTGGGGGTAGAGGAAAAATAGGACCTTTAGGGGAGTCGAGAGGGGCCCTTCTGATGTGTGGTTCTTAACAAGATTCATTGTTTCTTGTTAATCATGATATCCACAAAAATTTGTACAGTGTGCCCATTCAGGGTTGAAGCATTCTTCCATTATAAAATCTTCCACTTTTTTATGCTTCTACAAGAAGAGAATCAAACTAATAATCTGCCTACAAGCAACGTGTAAAAAAACATCTTTGTGACAACAAATTGTGGAGTGAATAGACAGACATAAATTGTTAATAAGTCAGTGCATTATACAAGACATTTACAGTGGATATGCAATAAAGTATTTCTCAGCCATCTCAAAAACTAAACAAGTCCAATAGATATGCTTAAACGAGAAGGTATTTTATACATACTTTGAAAGGCATCCACATCAGCTAACCTTCCTATGAGACATTATCAGCCATTCCAGCTCAACTGCAGCAATTCCATAACACAATCAAGTTGAAGTTTTCTTCTTCAGCCAATATGGTTGCGGCACTACAATGACTTCAGAATATGAACTCCTCGACTCAGTTCGACCGAGTTTTCATTGGTTGGAATCTGTAACTCCCATCCTGCTCCAAACTCATATCATAAACTTCAGAATATGAACCCTTGGATCGCCTCGAATCCTTGCCTTTTCCATACTGTCTATTACCATTATGCATCTGAGGACTAGGAACCCTTTGTCTTCTATCCAATCCAATTTGTCCTGAATTCAACTCCCTCTTAGAAGACTCAGGGTTTCTTCCATTTTCCCGACTCCTGAATTTACGACCATTATTACTACTTGATGGTGCCAAGGAACTCTTCAGATAATAATCCTCTGTATTGGAGTAATCTGAATTAGCTTCTCCTTCACTCACTGACCCATTTCTCAATTTCCGGTTAGAAAACCTCCGGGGAGTCTCAAAATCATCTTCTTGAAAACTAGTTGCAATTCCATTTCCAGCTTCTGAGCCCAAGCTCGAAGATCTCTTAGAAGACTGGAGGTTTCTTCCCTTTTCCCGACTCCTGAATTTACCCTCGTATGTCTTTCCTTTTCGACCATTGCTACTTGATGGAACCAAGGAACTCCTCGGATAATAATCAGAGTACTTTGAATTAGCTTCTTCTTCACTCACTGACCCAATTCTTAATTTCCCGTTAGAAGACCTCCGGGGAGTCTTTAAATCATCTTCTTGAAAATTAGTTGCATTTTCATTTCCATCTTTGGAATCCAAACTCGAAGAACCCTCCGACCCTGTTATACTTCTGTACGGCTTTACACTGTGAACCACCCCTTTCGGGAAAAACCTTGCGGAAGGAAGTTCGTCAACCGTCTCAAACAATTGAGGCCCATCTTTTTCCGTCCACAAATCGAATCCACCGGGCCTCTGAAACCTATCCGCCAAGACCTTCACCTGCTCATCGGCGCCAACAGAGAACAAATTGGGAGCCTTCTCCACAACCTCCCACGGCCTCTCCAGCTCGGATACAGCCGCCTTAAGTTCAGCCCGCTTACGCATCTCATATATCTGGCGTTCGCGACACAACCGGGCCTTGAGCAACTGCTTAGCTTTCTTAGCCTGCATCCGCTTCCACTGCCACTTCGACACTCCGCCTGGATAAGTTCTTGGACCTCCACCCATTCGAATAAGCGTCGTGATCTTCGTAGTGGTCGGCATCCAATTCGGAAGGTACGAAACGCGGTTCGAACCAGTTATAGACTGAGAGAAAGAGAATAAGGGCGGTGGTCGAGGAGGGTTTGAAATGGCGAGTGAGATTGGGAAAATTGGCATTTCTTCGTCGATAATTTGAAGCCGAAGAAATCAAACGAAACGACAACTTCCAAATTCCAGATGGCTGAATGCTGCAAAATTGTGGTGGTGGAGGAGGAGGAGGAGGAGGTGCCGAGATATTCAGTGTCGGATTGGATTTTATGGGCCGCCGGAGAACGTCAAGATCTTAAGCCGAATACTGAAAAGCCCATAATGCAAAAGCCCAATGGGCTTATACTATTTTGAGAATGATTTTGCATGAAAAAAAAAAAAACAATTAAAATCTCATTTCATGAAAACATAATTTCCACGTATTATTAAGAAGTAGATAGCATAAAAAAATAAATTAATTAAAGAAAATCAAATAAAAAGAAAAAGAAAAAGGTTATGAAAACAATTTCTCAACTAAATCCATTATTTTTATATTGATGGTGATTTTGAAAATCATTAATATCAACCATGAATATATTGATATAAAATTGACGTCATAAAGAAAGAAAAAAAGTTTAATAATAAAGTATTCAGAAGTTAATTAAAAAAATAGGAAAAGAAAACATGTTGCTTACAAAATAATGGACATATTAATTATGGAATAGAATAAGGAAGCTTTGGTTGCTTAAAAAATTATGAACAAAGGCAATATGTTTTCAATTTTCAGAACATGATCTGATATGTAGGCTGTAGATTCCACGTTGACCATCGGCAACCTCTGCCACTCCATTGCTAGCAACCACTTTGTCCATTTCTCAGAAGTCGACCCCACCCGCGTCGCAGTGGTCGACTTTTATAATATCGCCTTCTATAGTAATTTGACATTGGTAGAAAAATTCTGAGTGTAGAACCGTTGTCTACTTATCTTAAATTGTTTCTAAGAGTCATTTGTCAAGTCCACCACTAGTAGATATTGTCCGTTTTGACCTGTTACGTATCGTCGTCAACCTCACGGGTTTAAAACGTGTCTACTAGAGCGAGGTTTTCACGCCCTTATAAGGAATGTTTCGTTCCCCTCTCTAACTGATGTGGGATCTCACAATTCACCCCTTAAAGGCCCAGCGCTCTCGCTTGCACACCGTCCCGTGTCTATTGTCACGGTCCTACATTTTTTACCGTGCGGCGTTGTGATCCTGACACGACCACGACCAGCCTTAAGGGGGATTAAGCCCCATATATATTTTTCGCCCCGGCTTTGTGGCTTCGTCGGACCTTAGGCGAGGTTTGTCTTCGTCCATCGGACATCGCTTGTGCGAAATCCAAGCTTGTCCAACCACACACGCCGCCTGCGCGTGCATGTTCAATCGTCTGCGACCCAACCGACTTGCCTCTACACTAGGCCAAGTCATCAGGCTCGACCTTGCCTCTGCTCGGGCCAAGGTCTCTCAATACAACGTCGCATCTTGTCCTGTCATCTCGATCCCCATCGACAGGGTCCATATGTCTTGACGCCAGACCTTGGCCCGAGCAGAGGCAAGGTCGAGCCGGATGACTTGGCCTTCTGGTACCATTTGTAACCTCCCAAGCCCACTACTAACAAATATTTTATGCTTTGGTCAATTATCTATCACCATCAGCCTTATGATTTTAAAACACGTACACTATAGATAAGTTTCCACACCCATATAGATAAATGTTTCGTTTCACTCTCTATCCGATATGAGATCTCACACACATGCTTCCAGGGAAAATATCTAGTAGGTCACTTAACATATCAAACACATAACTTTAAAATTTATATGATTGAGCCACCGAAAAGAAATGTACATCATGTTGGTATAGATAGTAACTTAAAATTTTTAAGCATTACTTAACGTTCATACCATCAATACCTCTTATTTTTCAACGAAGTCTTGGTTAATTCATAACCCTCTAATTTATTTACTATAACTATCACAAAATTTACCTATTTCAAAATAGTTTTTACTAAAGATAAAAAAATATTTTAAAAATATTCAAATTGAAAGATAATTCAAATAGGCACCAACTTTAAAAAGTTGTAATTATTAAATACTTAGTATTTTAGAATTTGAAATTCGACTAAAATTTTTAATATTTTGTAAGAAAATATGAAATTCATACTAAAGAAATTAAACCAAAACTATTAATTATATTGATTTAGAATATAATTATTAGTTTAATATTTTAATTTATTAAAAAAATAAGAGTTATAAATTAATATTTAATTGTTTCAGTAAAATAAAATAAAACTAAAATTTTATATAATTATCGCAGCTTTACATATAAACACATAAATGATCTTGTTCCCTCAATCACAAACCTAGCTGTACATCTTTTATAATTCCAACGTCACACCACACGTGTGTGCACCCCCAAACTTTCCTGCATTTCCCCGAACACGCCCAATTAATTTTATTAATTTAAAATAGACCCCTGCTTCCTCCCCCACTCCCCAAAATTGGATCTAAAACCCCTATTTATTTCCAATCGCTTAAACTCTGTAAATCGCAGCTCCAAAATATATGGCTCCATTTCTCTTCCTTCTCTTCTTCTTCGCCAATGCTCTTCTCGACTCCGCCGCCGTCGCAGCCGAACCGCCGTCCGCTAGGAAGCTCGGGAAACACTGGAGTGCGGCGGCTGTTTCTTCGAGTCCGTCTGAAGCGCCGCAAAGTGAAATCAAAGTATTGGAGAATCGTGAGCATCACAAGTCGAGAGATATGTCTATTGCCGGTGGGGGTGTGATATTGGGCGGACTCGCTACCACTTTTTTTGTGGCCATTATTTGTTACATTAGAGCTACCAAACGACAGAACTCAGAGGTGAAGTGAAGTGAACTTCTGAAACGACATGTCGTTAGCTGTTACTTGTAATTGTAATTATCCACAAGTAAAAGGGTCAAAGAATATAAAAAAATATTATGTTGTTTTAGTGCTGGTACTCTTTTTTCTTTTACCTAATCTGAGGCTGAATTTGAATGATAATTTGCGCACAACAAATAAGGTGTGCATTGCTATTAAAGTTTATAATTAAATATATATTATTCTTAATTTAAACTAGATTTGAGTATTATTTTAGCTCTATATTAGTCTCTCCATTTTAAAAATAATTTAAACAAGGGGATGTAGCTCAGATGGTAGAGCGCTCGCTTAGCATGCGAGAGGTACGGGGATCGATACCCCGCATCTCCATTTTTTCATTTTTGTATGTTTTAATAAAAAAATGAATCATATAAAATAAAATTCACTTTGTGTACAGAAACGTGGGCGTGCCGGAGTGGTTATCGGGCATGACTAGAAATCATGTGGGCTCTGCCCGCGCAGGTTCGAATCCTGCCGCTCACGTCTAATTTTCTTTTCTTTTTCTACCAGGTTAATCTGTTATTTTGTTTTTCTTATTTATTCTGTTAATTTTTTTTTGGTGCTCTATAAAATAATTAGTGGTTATACTACTAGGCCTGCTAATTTCTAATTAATACCCTAAAAAATATAAATGTTCAAATTTAAGGATTTTTAACTTATAATCACAGACTCTATACCAATAAAATTTAGTCTTTAATATTTTTAAATTTTAAAATTAATTTTTATGATTTGATAAAAGTTTAAAAAATAATCGATTTTGAGATTAATAAAATCATACCAACTAAATTTTAATATTTAAGAATTTTAGCGAACTATTTTTAATTTTATTTATACGGTAGGAACTAATTTTATAATTTAACTTATTATTAGGAGTGATCATCTAATATTAAATAAAGTAACATATCACGCATATATGATTTTATATTCTACTTATGATAGATTAGTGATAAAGGTATGAACAATTGTTGATAGTCATCTATCCTTACTAGCCATCAGTGAATGGAACATATATTAAATATAGACCTCGATTATTGATAGGTCTTATTAGTAATATAGTTGAGATTACGAAACTATTTATATCGAGAAGACTTAAAATTGTATAGTCTATATTTGTTATTAAAAGAACAATTTATTCAATTGTTTTTATTTATTATTTAAGCTAAATTAAAAATTAAAATAAAATTCTCTTTTTAAGTTTTGAACTTTCTTTTTTAAAAAATACTCCAATGGTTGGAGATGAAAATTACTAGTATCAGTCAAACTTCATCAATAAACATTCAAACCTTTTAGTTTTTAATGATAATATTCAAAAAAAAAAAAAAAAATCCATAATCTTTTTAGTTTTGAGCCAAAATTTGAATGATAATTTCCGCACAACAAATAAGGTGTGCATTGCCATTAAAGTTTATAATTAAATATATTATTCTATATTAGTCTCTAATTTTAAAAATATTTTTAATTTTCTAAAATTGAGTATAACTATTTTTTTATTTTTGTTTTTATACTTAAAGAATTTTATTTTTATTTTATCCTTTATCCCTTTATCCTTTGCTATGGTTTTCATCCATAAACTCATAGATGTGTGAGATTTGATTTTAAATAGAATATATATATTAATATATTTTTAGACATAAAAAAGAGGATGTAATTCAGATGATAGAGCGTTTGCTTACAAAGGAAGAGGTACAGGATCAATACCCCACATCTCCATTCAAAGAGATGACTATGAGGTGTGAAACATATCTCCTATTTTATATTAATTCATATTTATTTGTGAGGTTAGTGTGAGTAACCGATATTCAAACCCATTTAGTTAATAGAAAATAAACATATTTTATCTCAAATTCTTTTTTATTATTTGCGATTATTTAAAATTTTATTTTTTTGCTATTTTATGATAAGCTTCGTTATTATTATTATTAGTATTTAGCCTCATAATATTTGGAAATTATCAGTAAAGTAAAATACTAAAAGTATCAATTCACTATTACCTAAAATTTTGATTTACTTTTAGTTACTAGTTTTAAACTTATTAGTTACAACAAAGGGGATGTAGCTCAGATGGTAGAGCGCTCGCTTAGCATGCGAGATGTACGGGGATCGATACCCCGCATCTCCATTTTTTCATTTTTGTATGTTAATAAAATTGAATGTATATAAAATAAAATTCACCTTGTGTACAGAAACGTGGGCGTGCCGGAGTGGTTATCGGGCATGACTAGAAATCATGTGGGCTCTGCCCGCGCAGGTTCGAATCCTGCCGCTCACGTTTTACCTTTATTATTTTGTTGTTCTTATTCACGTTTTACCTTTATTATTTTGTTGTTCTTATTCACGTTTTACCTTTATTATTTTGTTGTTCTTATTCATTTATTATTATTTTTAGATGATGGATGAATAAATATAAATAAAATGAAATTTTTTATTTTGTTTAAGACTTAAAATTGTATCGTATTTACAATTTTTTTATTTTTTTATATTGAACTATATTTGTTAATAGTTTGGGTTAAATAACGGGTTCTAATTTATTAAATATCAAAATCATAAATAAAAAAAGAAAAAAAAAACTCTCTTATTCTTTGCATTTTAAAATAATAATTAAAAAAATGTAACACTAAAATCGTCAAATAAAAAAAAAAAATCTAGTCAATATATTTTAAAAGGAAGGATATTAATTAAAAATTTGAGAGTTAAAAGGATATTTTTAATTAATAAAAAATTTGTATAAATTGAAGGAATTTTGTAGAAACCCATGAGTCTTCTCCGTTAGACTTGTACCGTTTATAGAACTTCGAGAACTTGTCCGCTCGCTCTGCGTTTCTCTCTTTTTCGCTCGTTCTGATCCGTCCGTATTCAATTCCAGAAGAACAAAGAATCTTCAATCCAATACAACAATGGTGAACGAGCAATCGGTAATGGCCGTCATCAGGGCAACTAGGGCTACCTTTCGTAACGACTACGACAAGGTCGCGTTTGCAGTTCACGCCACATTTCTCGCCTCCGGCTTCGTGCTCACTGCCACCGGACCTTCTGCTTTTACTGAAGCCGCCTTTTCTTCTCCCTCTACGGGTATGAGTTCTATGTATATTGCAAACGCCTTAATTTTGTTTCATAGCTTAGTATTTCTGAGTATTGGATTGGGGTTTAGATGAAGTTAGTATCGAGGGCTGGAACGAATTGGAGGATGAGTACGCTTACGTTTACGCAAACCCCGAAAAGGATTCTAATTGGAAGAAAATGATAGTGAAGTGCCTGGTGATGAACGGGAAATTGCTTATTGATGCCTTGACTGATAAGAATTCGGACCCGCTGCATCTTGAAATTGAGTACGCCACACCCTCCTAGATCTATGCATCTTGACAAATTGGTACTTTTTCTTGTTTCGATGTTGAGTTTTTGTCTTTAATCTTTTAAATTTTAGCGTTGAAGAAATCGTCAATCCGAATGGGGGAAGTAGCTATACAACTCAGTACAGAAATTTGGATAAACTGGTGGAACGCTTGGACTTGGCAATATTGAGTAAATTGCACGGTTCTTCAAAAGCTACGAGAAGTAGTTCTACAAGGTAGTGATAGTTCAGATAATCAATACGTACGATCATTTTAATTATTCATTTTTCTGATGTTATTGAGAGGGATTTTGGTGGAACTGATTATGATAACTCCTTTTCTCATTCTTATTTATTGGAACGTTGGTCCCATTTCTAGTATTTATGTGACCTGATGTGGGAAAAAACTATGCCTTTGGCAATCATTCTTTAATTTGATTCTTTGCACTCTATATGCTTTTTGTGATTTGCAGGTCTGAGAGTAGTGAAAGATCATCTGCTGTTGTAAATGAACCTACTTCTGGAATCCCTGAGAATCATAGCCCCCCATCGAATATGCCTATGTTTGGAATTCCCGAGCGTCCTGGTCCACAAATCGATCCTTCAGGGTCTGTCTGTCTCTCTCTCTCTCTCTCTCTCTCTCCACATATGCACATTCCCAAAATATTATGACATAATTTTAGAAATATGTTGGGTCTTGACTTGAAGTTCTTAACGATTAAATACTACTACCATGATAGGTTTGTTGGGTTCTATTATCACTGTCTCCATCATTTGGATTTGCTAGTATTCAGCGTTATAACCATATTTTTTATGCCATTTTTCTTTATATTGTTTTCTTCATAATACCTTGTTTTCTCCTTCATGGGTAGAACATGTCAGGGAGAGGTAAGATCTGTGTGATTTGAGTTTCTTGGGCTTGGGCACCATGCTTGTGTTACATATGATAATGATCACTAGTCATGCTTCCATTGCATGGGATAGTTTTCTTCCCGAGAGACTCAACTCATCAGTTCCTTTTCTGTTAGCACAATACGGTTCCTCCCACTCACGGAACTAATACCCAAAAGAAAAAAGAAGTGAATTTGAAATTCTTTAATATCATTCTTATTTTTCTGAGCTATATTGCTACTTGAAAAATGAAAATGGTTCCACTTAATGTGCAAGAGTTGTTTTTGGCTTTTGATCAATTATTGGGATGGTCAAATCATTGGTAGTATTTATTGGGAAGAATTTTGTGTCTTTTGTCCAATCCTTCCTTAACAGATGACATTAACTACCAATCTAGAAACTTGTCTAAGATTCAATGTCTACAAATAGTCCGTATCACATGAGTGAATTGTCATAGTCTGATCGTGTTTGATTTTGTTACTCTCTAGAGTTGTAATTCCACCTATTAATCCCTTTGGTGGTGGTGATCTTTTCCCTGGACCTGGTGCTGGAATGTACCCCAATAGGTAAATTATTTAAATCCATCGATCATCTGTGTATATGAGATTGCGGTAAGTGCAAAATATCAAGCTAATTTGTTTTGTTTTGTTGTTTTTTTTCTTCCAATAATTGATTTCAGAGGTGGTTTCAGCGGGGATGGGAGTATGCTTTTAGGTTTGTGAATTTTTGTTCTCTCTTCTAGACTTCTAGTTTTAGATTGATAGCAAGTGTAAGTTCACTCTTTTATTATGCAGGACCTAATGACCCGCGATGGTTTGGAATTGGTAGAGGACCTGGTTTTCAAGGCGGGCAGCCGTGAGTCGATTAGCTCTCTCATACACGCCCACTCCCACACACTCACCCTTGCACTATGATTGCTGCTAATTCTGAGTTTTTTTTTTTTTAAACAGGGGCGTTCCTCCAGGTGCTCGTTTTGATCCATATGGTCCACCTGGTGTTCCTGGGTTTGAACCAAATCGGTTTGTTAGGTATTTGGGGTCTTCCTGAGGCTTATACTTGTTGGATTAATAATTTTCTACTAGCGTTTTACCATTTGCCGAATGCTGTGACAACTACTAAAGTCAAACCATGTTTCTTTTCATTTTGAATTAGGATAGGCCATCCATGTAAAAACAAGTTAGGGTCATTAGCTCATGTCTTTCATAGAAAACAACTCGAATAATATAAGGAAGAACATTTAAGAAGAGTTAGGGTCAATTTGGAATGACTTTCTAAGTGTGTAAAAAGAAGTTTAATTTGGCGAGGACCAACAAGACTAACTTGGACGTTTCTACTTCCGATTCTTACAGAAATCCTAGGAGACCAGGAGGAGGGACTCATCCGGACCTGGAGCATTTTGGAGGCGGTTCAGATTTTATATAGTCAGCCATAAAGCTTCTGGAAGGATAATGTTTTAGGGAAAGACAATAAATTATGGTATAGCCAACTTGGAGATGGCTTATTTTGAGTTACTCACCTGAAGTTCTTTTATCTGTTTTGGATGGCCTATATAATGACTGTATCTATTGTGAATATGGGAATTGTGTTTACTGAATCTAAGAAAGCTTTTTGATTGTTACTTGTCTGGATGGTCTATATTGGGCTTAAATCTAATGTTTCAACTTCCCTTCTACTGCTAATTCTTTAAACCCAACCCTTGGAGCTCATGCTTGGAATTCACTGCTTCCTCTTTGCGCTGTTGGTGTTTCAAAATAAACTAAGGAATAAAAGAAAACGAAATGCTCTTAAACCCGAAGGGGGTGTTTTGTTTCAAGGGTTGGGGAAGCATGGGTTTATAAATCCGTTTGGGGGAAGGGATTTAATTTATTGCGGGGAAATACTTTTTCAGGCATAAAAAAAAAAAAAGACAATTGATAGACACAATTGATTGAGGACGATGATTAGGTTAAGTGGGAGAGAATATCATAACTATACTATGAAGATGGTAGATTGTGACTCTCCTGTTGCGACGAGCAAAGCGACAACCCTTAAGTGGGAGAGAATGTCATAACTATACTATGAAAAGGGTAGATTGTGATTCTCACATTGCGACGAGCAAAGCGACAACCCTTAAGTGGGAGAGAATGTCACTATACTATGAAGAGGGTAGATTGTGACGAGTAAAGCGACAACCCTCAAGTGGCGTCTATTCAGCCACGTAAGGGCCTAGACAAATTACAATAATTTAAATCTATGACAATCTTGATCTTCAATTATCTTTTACTTTTGTAGCCATTACAAATGTGGTAAAAATTAGTATTTAAACTCTTTTGTTTTTTTTGAAACATTCCAAATAGAGTAAATTTAGTTTAAATCTTTTACTTTTATAATCATTACAAATATATAGTAAAATTAAGGTTTTAAAATCGTAAATTATATTAGCAAAATGATGAACGCAAGCACAACCTCATTTACTTGTAAAAGTTTACAAAACCCTAAGTTTACAATTATCTAATAAAGCGGTAAATCTAATGTCATACAAATCCAAAACAACCGATTTTGCAAACCATCACAACTACGTATATCACACATGTGATTTAAAATCAAATATCTACCATACTACTTTTAATACAAAATAAAAATAAGAACTCTGCATTTGTAGAGACCGCAACTTGTAAAACTTCTTGACGTATTCTAACAACCAAGTTCTTCCACATTTCAACCGAAATTATTTCACATTCCACATTGACTCGAACACAAGACCAACGCTTATGAGAGTCTCTCGAAAGAAAATCACAAAGGGATTAAAAAAAAAGAGTTTTAAGAAAATTCTACATGAAAGAGAGTGCGAGAGATTGGTGATATTTTTGCACGGTTTTGTTTATAAAAACTTTTAAATAATCTTTAACAAATAATATATTTGAATATATTAAAATAAAATATTTTATTTAAATCATATTTAAATGTTATCAGATATTTCAATATAATATTTAACGAATTTGAATTTCATACCAATTTTAAATATATATATTTATTTTAATGTATCTATACTTTAATTTTTTTTTTTATATTTGATGTATCACATCAAATAAATATATTTTTCTATTTTAATATATTTAATGCATTAAATATTAATTTGAACACTTCAGATTAATATATATATATATATATTCTCCATATCTAATCGTTGTACTTTAAATTTTTCTTTCAATTAAATTGAAAATTTTAGTGTTACTATGAAGATTATAAACTCTAATGATACAAAATTAATTTATTAAACTTTATAATTAATAATTTTTCATTTATCAACTATATATAGGTTACTCCATTGTAAACCTGAGTTGCACTCTTATGCGATGTAGGACAAATTATGTTCATTGATACCATCCTTATAAACAAGTCAATTCTTCACGAGTTGTTGATAATTACAGCTATGTCAAAAGTTCATTTTACCCCTGCAATTACATATTTCACCTTAAGTACTTCTGATTCTCTTCTCTAATGAATAATTTGTTTATGATTCAATCATAAACTAAGTCCCTCTTGGTCGATGAGAGAGCGGGGCCCATTGTTCAAGTCTCAAAATTAGTACTTGAGAGAACAATTCACCCACTTGGAGTGAATTTGTTATGAAACTCTTGAGATTTGATATAATAACCTTGTTAAAGGACAAGATCTCTAGATCTAAATTATTCAAGAACTCCAAAAACAATAAGCAATCAACCCAAGGGAAAATTTTGGAACAAATTACCTTCGGGATCAAAATCAAGAGTAAAGAAAACTCGTTTCTAAACCCGTGATTAGAATCACTCTACAAGATATAACTTGATCAAGACTATTTGAATGACTCTAGCATGCAAATCTAAACATAAGAAATGCAAAGACTCATGACTTAAAAGCATAATATGTAACTTTCATTATAATATCCTAAATCTTCATACTAAAGCATCAATATGAATGACTATTTATAACCAAAATCTTTTTACTTATTTCCACTTAAATGAATAACGCCCTTGGCTCGAATCCCTTGAAAAGTAGGTCGTTACAATAAAAAAACGTTGCTAAATATTTATATAAGTATATATGTGGACGTGTTGGAGTGGTTATCGGGCTTAACTAGAAATCGTATTGGCTTTGTCCGTGTAGGTTCGAATCTCGTCGCTCACGATGAGTTAAACAAGGTTCTTATGTGTGGGCGTGCCAGAGTGGTTATCGGGCATGACTAGAAATCATGTGGGTTTTGCCCACGCAGGTTTGAATCCTGCCGAAATACAATTTTGATTTTCGTAAAAAATATGCTAAATGTTCATATTAGTTCATATGCGTGGGTGTGCCGGAGTGGTTATCGGGCATGACTAGAAATCATGTGGGCTTTGCCCGCACAGGTTCGAATCCTGTAGCTCATGATCAATGCTATTAGTGCTTATCGAGGATCACTATACTACTCTTGGGGACACAAATGTTATTCTTTCCATTATTTTGACGAGACAAATACAATTTTGATTTTCGTAAAAAATATGCTAAATGTTCATATTAGTTCATATGTGTGGGTGTGTTAGAGTGGTTATCGGGCATGACTAGAAATCATGTGGGCTTTGCCCGCACAGGTTTGAATCCTGTAGCTCATGATCAATGCTATTAGTGCTTATCGAGGATCACTATACTACTCTTGGGGACACAAATGCAATTTTGATTTCGGTTTAAAATGTCGAGGATCACTATACTACTCTTGGTGACACAAATGCAATTTTGATTTCGGTAAAAAAATATTTTAAATGTGGTTTGAATCCTGCCACTCACGATCAATGCTGAAGTGCTTATTGAGAATCACTATATAAAACCTCTCTTTTGACGAGACAAATACAATTTTGATTTTCGTAAAAAATATGCTAAATGTTCATATTAGTTCATATGTGTGGGTGTGTTAGAGTGGTTATCGGGCATGACTAGAAATCATGTGGGCCTTGCCTGCGCAAGTTCGAATCCTGCCGCTCACGATCAATACTATTAGTTTTATTGAGGATCACTATACTACTCTTTCTAACTTCTATAATGTCTCAATTCACTATTTTTTATATATAATTTTTTTCTTAAATTAGATTTACTATTAGACGAAAGGGGATGTAGCTCAGATGGTAGAGCGCTCGCTTAGCATGCGAGAGGTACGGGGATCGATACCCCGCATCTCCACTTCTTTTCTTATTTTGTATTTAATGTATTTACAAAACAAATTAACAAATTGTACACATCTGTGGGCGTGCCGGAGTGGTTATCGGGCATGACTAGAAATCATGTGGGCTCTGCCCGCGCAGGTTCGAATCCTGCCGCTCACGTTTTTCCTTTTTTTGTTTTGTTTTTTTCCTCTTGATTATTCTATTGTTTTTTTCCCTTCTATATTACTTTGTTTTTTTCTTCCTCTTGATTATTCTATTATTTTGTTTATAACTATTTTTAAATTTTGATTTAAATAATACAATTCGATGTTTTTTCCTTCCTGATTATTTTATGATTTTTTTATTTCTTCTTTATTATTCTAAAGTTTAAAATATTTTAAAATTTGATTAAATAATACAATTCGATTTTTTTTCTTTATTTATTTTCACTAATTCACCGACTAATGCTTACAAAAAAAAAAAAAAAAAAAAAAAAAAAAAAAAAAAAAAAAAAAATCTGAAAGAAAAGCTTATCGTAGAATTAAAATTGCAATATTTATTAATGTGTCGGGTTCCAACCGAAAACTTAATTAAATTTGGATGTAATTTGATGAAATAAAATATTTATGGCAAAAATTTACGGTAAAAATTAATTATTTTATTTTATTATTATTATTTTTTGGCATTTAATTTCAATAATGCCTTTAATATAATTTTTTAAAATTAAACTAATCGATTATAAATTTTGTCTTTTATTTTTATTATATTCAAAGTGTGACTTTTTATATTAATTATTTATAGAAGTTTAATAATTTTGTTATAATTTTAATATGAACAATAATATCACATCTAACTTATTTTATATAATCTACTTTAAAAAATCTAAAATTTAAAACTAAACATTAATTTATTATCATTATTGTTTCTCAGTAGGAGGGTTACGGACCTCGTCATGAAATCCCAATAATGATCATATTCACTTATAAGGTTCTTGTTCGACGTACTTGATTCAGGAGTTGAATTAACTACGTTGTGCCATAAGACAAAATTTGCGTGGGAACGATCAAGGGATCTCAAATTACTTGTTGGTCAAAAACTTGCCTACAAGAGTGTAGTAGCTTGGCAGGATGTGACCTATTATAGAGTCACCAGCTAATTCCTTCTAGTTGACCAGTATCACGTGATATTTCTCATAATGTCCTAACGGCTCAGTAGTTGAAAACAGTGATAGGTCACGCCTCACTAATTCATGACAAGTCAACCTGACTAACCAATTTACCCTAAGATCCTAGATAGGTATAGACCTAGCTTCGACAGAGTCGAGTGTGAGGCATCTTGAGACAATAAAGGCCTTGACACAGGGCCAGGACATGAGATATTATGTGATAAAGGTCAGTCGCTAAGTAAGGACCTCGATTGGTCAAGACCCAAGGAACAGAGTTAAAGGGCATATTGTCCCTTTAGAAGCTCGTTTAGAGCTACATAATCTAAAGTTAGTCTAGACACCAGTGACCTAGGGATGTGGTGTATAGTCATAATAGGAATCAATTTGAGTGTATAGATAGGCTACTTATTAAATATTTTACATCCACTCATATCTTCCTTATTTACTCTATGTTTTATTTACTCTATGTCTCTTTGCCAAGGCTATGAGCGACTTATTGTTTTAGTATAATGATTTTGAATATTAAAATGAAAATTTTTTAAGTCATGGGCTTATTCATTTGCATTTTTTGCGTTTAGATTTACATACTAAAGTTATTCAAGTGGTCCGGATCAAACTATCTAGTAAAATAATTTGAATTACGAGTTTTCTTTGCTCTTGATTATGAACGTAATCTATTTTTAAACTTTCCCTTCCATTGTTTCTTAATTGTTTTTGGAATCTTACATAATTTAAATCTAAAGTCTTATTTTCAACCAGATTGTTAGATCAAATGACACACTTTAAAAACTAAAATATAGCATTTCTTGAACTATATTAAAAACAGAAGTATACAAACCTCAAAGAACCTAATTCAAATCTTCCATCCAAATTTCGTCCCATGCTCCAATGTCGAGCCACAACATGCAGGTTTGATCCTCTAGCCTTGAATTGGACAGAGCTTGGAGTTTGTTGAAAATGGAAGAGAGATGGGTCAGAAATCGAGCTTGGAGTTCGTGAAAAGTGTTGAGAATCAGAGAAGAGGCTCGACAAGCTTCAAGGACTTGATTAATCAAGGAACGAGAGAGAGAGAGATACACATGAAGATTTATCCGACCAAAAAACTTTCTTAAATCTAAATCATCTATTGCAAGATCAAGACGCCTTATTTCGTATAAACCAATTTTGATATAGAAAACTAAATCCATAAGTAGCGAGCAATAGAAGAATAGAAGGCATATTGGATATGACTAACGATCGAAATATACCGGAACAAATAGATTAAACAAAAGAATAAGGAGAGATCTTTTGAATAGAAGAACCTCAAGTACTTATGTTCTTCAATTTTGTTTGTTGTTGTCAGTCGATCATATATTTGATGAGTTTATAATATAGAACATTAACAAATTTCTTAAACTTTCTCGTCGAGTTACTACTAATAAATTTGGCAGCTACTAATCATTCCCTTACAATTGACTCCATAAGTTATAGCTTACTTTGCTAAGTTTTACTAAGTCAAGCTTAGTTTGACTTTGTTGGAGATTCTTCACTCCCAGTAACTCTTACACTTATGTAAACTTAACTCCCTAGTGCATATGAACTCCACAATAATCTGTCTCTTCTCAATGCACTCACGAATTAACTGGAAGCGAGTGTCAAAATGTATTTGTTGCGTTTGTGAAATACCGGATGTTTCATCAATGCAATCACATTTGTTGTTGGCGTAGAGAGTTACTGATTTTGGTTCACTTCCAATCATTTTGCTCAACAAATTTCTCAACCATAACGTTTGACACGATGCCGCAGTTGCTTCCATGAACTCGGCCTCATAGGAAGATAGTGCCACAATCACTACTTTAGAAATTGCCAAGAGATCAAATTTCCTTTGAGATAAAACGTCATTCTTTCGGTGCTTTTTCTATCGTCAATATCTCCATCTAAATCACTATCAGTAAAACCGACCAATTCTTCAAGACCTCGCCCTCTTTGAGACTTCCGCCCATAGCTTATGGTTCCCTTCACATAGTGGAGAATGTGCTTAACCGCTTCGTGATGCATCATAGTAGACTTTTACATGTACCTACTTACCATTCCAATAACATATGAAAGGTCCAGACAAGTATGAGTCAAGTATCTCAGACTTTTGATAACGCGCCTATACTCAGTAGAATTCACAAAACTTCCTTTAGAATATTTTCGGAGTTGTAGCTTTGTTTCCATCTTAAATTGCTATAACATCTTCTTAGCATATGCCGATTCCTTTAGCATGATGCAATCCTTCCTTTGGTCCAACTTAATACCAAGGTAGTACGTGAGTAACTTAAGATCAATCATTTCAAATTCTTTCATCATTTTCTATTTGAACTCTTTGATATCTTCCTCACTTGTACCAGTGAAGATCAAGTCATCAACGAACATGTCAAGTGTTTCAGCTCCATTACTATTATTATAATTATTTTATTTTATAGTTTTGATTTTTACATTTAATTGAATAATTTAAAACTTACGAGATTTTCAAAAGGGGGATGTAGCTCAGATGGTAGAGCGCTCGCTTAGCATGCGAGAGGTACGGGGATCGATACCCCGCATCTCCATTTATTTTCTATATTACTTTTATCATATATTAAAAATAAAAATTAACAGATTGAACACATCCGTGGGCGTGCCGGAGTGGTTATCGGGCATGACTAGAAATCATGTGGGCTCTGCCCGCGCAGGTTCGAATCCTGCCGCTCACGGATTTTCTGTTTTCCGTTTCCTTTTCTTCTTTCATCATTCTTTTTAAACACTTTGTTTTTTTTTTCTTTCTATTTTCTATTTTCTTCTTTCATATTTTATTTTATTTTCTGTTATTTTTGTTTATTTTCTTCCTTCACTAATTTTTTAAAAGTATTTTATATTTCTTTCATATTTTATTTTATTTTATGTTCTTTTTGTTTATTTTGAAGTTTCAAGTATAAAATTCAAGAAGGAAGATTAATTTAAATTAAATGACAAAAATTAATGTTATTATTATTATTAAAAAGAAATTAGATATATCTCGTCTTAATGAAATGACAACATAGTGTTAGATCAAGTTACTAAAATAAAGTAATTTTTTAATTGTTTTAGTCAATTAAATCATACTCTCCTTAAATTACGGAAACATTTTGTTATCAATTTAAAGATATCTATTAATTTTACATTTAAAAAATATTATAATTACCAAATCATGGATAGATCAATTTTCAAATTTTAGAAACCAAATTTTTTAATGACATAAATTTTCTCTTCCTCCAGATATTATATAATATATTTACAAAAGTTTGAATTTTTTTTTAATTGGTTTCGATCTTAAACTCAATAAAGAAAAATGTCATCATATTCAAACTAGCATAGGTTAAGGATAATTTCATTATGTCTAATTTTACTAGAAACCATTTATAAATCAATTTCAAACATTAAAGGGCTGAATTTAAATTTCAAATACTCAATGGGTCAGTTTCAAGTATTAAAAGGACGAAATAAAGTCGATCAAAATCGAGAAATAATATGACGGAATAACTTAATTGATAGCTGGAAGTCACAGCTTGAGATCCAATCAAGAAAAAACACGAAAAAGAAGAGAAGAATTAGTGTGAACAAAACTAGAAAAGAAAGACGGCCACAGCTTGAGATCCAATCAAGAAAAAACACGAAAAAGAAGAGAAGAATTAGTGTGAACAAAACTAGAAAAGAAAGACGGCCCCAAAGTCATGGAGAAACAAAATATTCGGAATTCCACGCGGAAAGACCTCAGTCTCTTCCCAATCTAAAAGGACAAAGAAAGGATGCAAAAAGAGGGAGAAGGAAATTTCGGAAACATTTGGAGCAAACCCCACAGAAAGAAAGAAGGAAACCTGTTGTGTATGCCTACTTTCATTAATGACTATTTAAAACCTTCATTCAAGTTCAACTTCAAGTTCAAGTTGTTCATCTTTCGTTGGGGGAGATGGATTTGAGGGAGTGGAAGTGGGCGTTGGTTGGGTTGATTCTGGTGGGCGCTTGTTTTAGCAATGGAGTGGTGGTGGAAGGCAGCAGTAGGCGGTTTTGGATGTTCCCAGTGAAGCTTCACAAAGGGGTTTTTGAGGCATATGATCCAAACATGCTTGCCTCCTTGGGCATTGAATGCAAGTGTTGTGATGATGATGAGATTGGAGCCAATCTGCGTTCTACTCACTTTTTCACCGCTCCTTCTTGCTCTAATCTCCGTTGTTCCCCTTGGAGACACTATTAGTTCCAATTCTTCTTCTATAATCTATCCTATGCTTTTCGTTTACGACGTTGTGGATATTATTAATGCATTCTTCCTTCGGACCTATCTCTATCTCATCTAGGGATGGCCTCCAGTCATGTGTACTACTTCCCTACACACGACTCCCACGTGTGAGTGTGAATCTCCAGGGCGCTCGCACACCCCCTGAATCTCAGGCTAATCTGTAGCGATGTCCGGAGGTCAGCGGAACCCCTGGTGTCATGCTCCCCATGAACACCCTCATCATCATACTGTGCGCGTTCCCACTCATTATCTCTGGGAAATATCCCAATGCTTTCTGAATCGCTTCAGCATCCGAGTTAGCAATTTGTTCCAAATTTGCCAACAATGTTGTTCTCAAATTTGCTACAGCATCATGGTTCACCATAAATGTTTGTGAAATTTTGTCAAATAACTCAATTAAAGGTACAATTAGGCTCGATCCATGCAAATTGATATTCTTTTCACGTTGAACCACAATCAACTATTTCAGGCTTACTAATTAGAACAAATGGAGCAAATAAAGAGAAAATGATTTGGATGAGTGCATAATTAACTACAAAAATGATCGATATAAGTCTACTTTTGGAGAGGTATCACGTGTCCTTGAGGTCTAAAGTCCCTTTCACAAGCATTGCGAGCATTTTGACGTAAGATCTGGTGGTTTAAAGTCGTGAGTTTCGTTTTCGGACCTTGCCGGCGTTCTTGATAACTCTCTCTCCCTCTCTCTCTATGTTTCTTTGATTTTCTCTTTGTTGCAGGTACTATGGGCGTTGGCTGAAGGATGGGCGTTTGGAGAGGGCCGTGGAGCGTGTTTCCATGATTGGAGGGTGACACAACAAATTAATTGGTTATTTTCAGTTTTTGAGTAATCTTATCAAACCCTACGTTCATGCCCTTCAAACCATTCTTCAAACTTCTCTATCCATTTTAGTCATTTTTTAAATAAAAATTGTATGAACTTAGAGATTGTAGAGATAGATATTCATGAGCCTGGATTTAGAAATTCTTTCCTTATTTAACTCCTCCGTTTCCCATTCCGATTTCATCCACCGGAGACTACCAACCATCTCAATGGCAGCCGATCATTCAATTCTCCTCTGTTTCTTCGTCTCCTTCTTTGCGTTTCAAGTCGCCGCCAAGAATCAGAAGGAAGCTCTTCACGCTCTCTACAAGGCCAAGTTCTTCACCAACTCAAACGCAGCCGATTCCCCCGAGTTTTTCGTCCGAAAACACGTGTCGGATCAAAACTGTAGTGCAACTTATTGGTTGACTTAGTCTAAGTTGTTATTTATCTTAGAGTTAATTGAGATGAGTTTGATTTAGTCGAGTTGTTATTTATAGGAGCCTTATTCTCAGTAAAACACAAGTCACAGTAAACATTTCATTATTTCAGTTGTGTATGTATTATCCTCTTTTGAGTAATAATAATTTCACATTTATGCAAGAGTGTACGAAGGGGAGTTGAGGTTGGCGACCGTGAGAGGGGCAGGTCACGAAATGCCGAGCTTCCAACCAAGAAGAGCCCTTGCACTTATCACACATTTCCTTAAAGGGACTTCTCTCCCACCCTCTTCTCCTTCGTCCCATTCTTCATAACCATTTTTCAATCTCTAAGTTTAACTTTCCATTAATCTTTTTCAAATTAGGTTCTTCTTATATACCTCTAATGCCAATATGTAATACTAATACCTAGGATGAAATGAATAATATGTAATACTAATACCTAGGATGAAATGAATAATATGTAATACTAATACCTAGGATGAAATGAATAATATGTAATACTAATACCTAGGATGAAATGAATAATATGTAATACTAATACCTAGGATGAAATGAATAATATGTAATACTAATACCTAGGATGAAATGAATAATATGTAATACTAATACCTAGGATGAAATGAATAATATGTAATACTAATACCTAGGATGAAATGAATAATAACGAGTTAACGATCTTGATCTCGAGTGATTATGTCTGTTTTTAATTGTTTTTATCGAGATCAATTCACACATAGCTCAATGTTAAGTTTAATAGTTCCATTTTCCATCTTACAATTATTAAACTAAAATAAGTTTTTTGAATTACAAGTTGTGGTTAGAAATGTTCATTTAAACCACGGGGTTGGGGCTTCGAGGAGACCCATTCCAAGTGGGGCAATCCTCGTTTAAATAGAGAATGAGTGAGGGAGTAGGGAGTACCTTAGACTTTCGATGACACGCCTATACTTGGTGGAATTCACCAAGTTTCCTTTAGCATCTTTCCCAAGTTGTAACTTCGCCTCCATGGGATACTTGGTTGGGTTGCATTCTTCCATCTTAAATTGCTGCAACAGCTTCTTAGCATAGGCCGATTGCTTTCGCGTGATGCAATCTTTCTTTTGGTCCACTTCAATACCGAGGTAGTACGTGAGTAACCCGAGATCATTCATCTCAAATTCTTTCGCCATTTGCTACTTGAACTCTTTGACGCCTTCCACACTTGTATCAGTGACGATCAGGTCATCAACGTACACGCCAACTATGAGTGTTTCAGTCCCATTGTTTCTTGTATACACTACTTGTTCTTGCAAGCACTTCATGAAGTTTAGACTCTTTAAGCTCTTGTCCAGACGTATGTTCCACGCCCTTGGTGCTTGCCGTAAACCGTAGAGGGTCTTTGACAACTTGTAAACTTTGTGTTCTTGATGATAAACCCTTCAAGTTTGGCAACATACACTTCTTCTTGGAGGTCACCATTTAGAAATATTGATTTGACGTCCAAGTGATGGACCTCCCACTTGTGTTGAACTGCAAGGGTAAGAATCAACCTTACATTGTCTAGTCTGGTCACAGGTGCGAAAACCTCCTCAAAATCAACTCCTTGTCGTTGTACGTATCCCTTCGCCACGAGTCTTGCTTTATGCTTGATGACATTTCCTTCACTATTCTTCTTCAACTTAAACACTCACGTCAAACCGATGAGCTTGTGTCCGGGCGGTAAGTTAGTTAGTGCCCATTTCTTGTTATTCTCAATTCTTTGAGCTCTTTTTGCATGGCCTCTTGCCACATCATCTCAGTTGCTACCTCATGGTAGGTTGTCGGCTCCTCGACCGCGAGCAACACTAACTCATCAGGATCCAATTCTTCTTCAAGTTTATCCGCATAAATTTCAACATGAAAACGAAACTTCTTTGGTTCATCCTTGTTGTGGATCCTCTTGTGCTCTCGTTTGAGCTCTCTTGTTCTAGAGAGTCCATCACGCCTTTTGGTGTCACCGGTGATGACATGTGTGGACTTGTTGGTGTTGCTACAGGGGCACTTTCTAGGTCTATTGGGTCTCCCTCTTGTTTCACAGTAGTGAACTCTGTAACAGTCTACTTGTTATCGCCAACACTGCACCAATTTCACTTCTTCTCTTCTTCAAATACGACATCTCTACTTACACGAATTTTCTCATGTTGCGGATCATACAGCTTGTGTGCCTTGGTCCCATCCATTATGCCAAAATACACCATCTTTTGGCTTATGTCATCAAGCTTTTTGATATATGACTTTGTTGTCTTAACATGTGTTGTACAACCGAAGACTCTTAGGTACACGAAGTGATGTGTCTTGCCGAAAAATCTTAGGTACTCGAAGACTCTTAGGTCTTAACATTTTTAACTACCTTAGATCTTTACTTACTTAGAGTCATTATCGAAAATAAGCGTTAAACTTTATCATAAAACACTAGGACTTACATGTTCGAAAACATCTTTAAAACGACACAACGAAATACTAAATGAAATAAATAAGCGTTAAAATTAATAACACTCTATTCTAACCTAACGAAAATAAGTACAACTACCTATGCATGTGCCATGGTGTAACGACCCTAGATTCCTACCTACTCAGAGTCGCTACTAACGTCCCATGCTTATCTCTAATGCGGAAATATAACTCTTAAAAGAAAACATCATCTATCGTATAAATGTCAAAAACATTTAAATCATCATCTTCTCTGGAAAACATGGTGTTACGTGTTTAAATACGAAATACTAAAATGTAGAGAAAACAAAAACAATTAAAAAATAAGTTAAAACAATGAAATGCAAAATATATTTTAATTTGTTTCCATTAAAATATATTTATTTTTAAATAGAGCTTTTTTCTAATAATTAACTTTCTAATTAAAAATGATTTGAAATTTGGCATGAATAATTAGTTATCTAATTAAAACATTTATCAAAAGAAATCTTTAATTAAAATTGAGACTTAAGTAAAGAAAAAATAAACTGAGAATAGTTTTTAGGGTGAATTTTTTTTTAATTAGTTAGCAAGTTAGTACATATAACTCAACTAATTGACACACTGTGAATTTTGAATCTCTACCCACCTAGTTAAATTAAAAATAAAAATCAGGTATACAGTTATTAAAATTTGATTTTTAATTTAATCCAAATATGTTTTGGATATCTCCAAAATTGGGCCTTATTGCTCAACTAACAAGATATTTGGGCCGAAAAGTGGAATATGGGCCCTTAGTGCCTCAAGCCCAATGAAACAAGTTGGAAGTTATATTCTCATTTTCAATCTTTTAACAAATAAAAGAATTATCTTTAAACCCATAACCAACACATAAATATTCTAATTCAAATTCATTGATTGGATACCACAATTTTAATTTTTCTTTTTTTTTTTTATCATTTCAAAATATGTATATATATTAATTAAATAAATTTAGATTAGTTTGGATATTCTTCTCTTGGGATAACCTTTCTTTTCTTTATTTTTGCATCTGATTTTAGCTTTGAGAATTCGAATTTTACTCTCACCATTTTTCTTTTATCGGTTCTTATTGTTGGATGAAAGTGTCCCACATCGGTTAATTTAGGGAATGATCATGGGTTTATAATCAATGAATACTCTCTCCATTGGTAATGAGGCCTTTTGGGGAAGCTCAAAGCAAGGCCACGAGAGCTTATGCTCAAGGTGGACAATATCATACCATGGTGGAGAGTCGTGTTCGTCTAACACTGTTCTACTAATTTAAATATTTGAAGCACTTTCTAATTTTTAAAAAGTCTTGTTACACTATATTGTTTATAGCTAACTTAAACATCAAAGTCGAGCGCACAATTTTGGCAACAACGTTAGAATCGAGATAAAAAAAAATGAGAGAAGAAAGAGTAGAAGAATGTATTATATCTTATATTCGTATAGAAATTAAAGATAAGATGATTGATGTTGTTCCTTATCACGACCAAGAGATAGGGCATTTTATTGATAGATAGGGCATCCCATCTTTTTTAGGCCAAAATAAGAAATGGGACCCTTTTGCTTTTGATTTATGGAAGACATTTTTATAGAAAGGAAAGAACTTGAAGTTATCCCCTAACCCATTCAAATGCAATAATATGGCTTTTTCCACAAATCTTATCTCAATTTTTTTAATTTTGAAAATATCATAAACTTGTAAATTTAATCAACATTGATCCGATATTGTTGAAATCCAAATTTTAAAAATACGCCAAATCCATCTTTTATCTTAAAGAATATTATGTCAAAGACAATAATGGACATAAATTTATTGGGCAAGAAATTTTGTAATTTTTTTAAAAAATAAAATTTGATAATTGAATATTGTTCCATCGAAGAAGACTACAAAAGATACTATATTGAATAAATTAATTAATAACTATAAAATCATAAAAATATTTAATGAATACAAGTCATTTTAACGGTAACGATATCTATCTATGGTTTTGTTTTATGGACGCCTCAACAAATGTTGTCATCTGCACATGGCTTCCTTGTCTTTACTTAGAATACTGTAATTCCACTATTGAGGTCGGAAAATACTAAACATGTAACTGTAGTTTCGTGTTTTATGGGATCTAAAATAATGTCTAGAGCTTTATGTTTAAATTTCATTCATGGGTAGGTTTGAATGTATAGTACTACTATACATATAGCTTACGTGGACCCATTAGGCAAATACTCCATTTTAGTAAACATTAGGGTTTCATAAAGGCTTACGCACTCTGGTGCCGACAAATCACAAAAAAAAAAAAAAATGAAATCATTTTTATAGGTATGCGTCCGCACAAACAAATGAGGAGAAGTAATTCATGCTCGACGTACATACAACATGAATAAAGTCCCACGTAAAAATCATGGTTCCTTAGGATGATGCATACAATACTTCCATGTTATCATGACATACATTCTCTATTGGACTAATGTATGTAATCAAGACATATCGGACATACTTTATTACATATTCAATTCATGGGCCTTGAGAGTCATGCACATGGTCATATCATCATGGTCATAAAATTTACACATATGGAAGTATAATACCTCAAATAAAACATACATAGTCATATCGTTATCATAAAACACGTAATAGTCCGTTGCAAAGTACGTATTAATCATACAATACAACAATGTCGTCCAATATAGCAAAAATAGTAGCTATATTAAGATTTTCTTACCCTAATTTATAAAGGGCTTTGGGACAGTTCAAAATAGTCAAAACGAACCAACCGAACTATTCATAAATAGCTATAACAACATCTTTCTTTGGTAGGATATCTTTTATAAGTAAAAGTTAGATGTGAAATCATGTTTTATAATAACTGTTGCCTTTTAGTTTTCCCACCTTTGCAAGTTACCTTGATAATTTGGATAAGCATAGAAAGCAAGAAAAAGAAAGGGAATCTTTACCACTTTTTTGTTTTGGATTGGGTTACCTAACCTTGTCCCATATTGTAATTGCACATAAAATCAGAAATGTTTCGTTCCCCTCTCCAACCGAGGTGAGATCTTACAATCCACCCCTTGGAGGCCAGCATCCTCACTGGCACATTGTCTAGTGTCTACCTCTCATACCATTTATAACAGCTCAAACTTACCACTAGCAAATATTGCCCGTTTTGACCCGTTATATATCACTATCAGCCTCACAATTTTAAAACACGTATACTAGAGAGAAGTTTTTGTTACATCATTAGATTCATCGAACCTTGAGAAAAAACTCTTAAAAAAGCCTAAAAGAGACAATATGTGTAGAAACGTTATTAAATCGACCTCTATATACAAACCATAGTATAGAAAGTAAATTGATAGAGAAAGAGTGTAGTGTAGCCGCAATTTTAGGACCGGAAAAGTTGAAGAATGTGGACCAATTGAAGTTTGAGGTCGGTTGATATGATGTGAAGTTGTGTGGGAAGGCGGCAAAGGATGTGGCTCAACATCAGTCACATACCAAGCCATGCGGCGACCCTCAGTGGCGCTAAACCAACTCTTCACTTTACACCCACACCACCTGTCGCCCACCCTAACTAAACTCTATTAAGGATATTTAGTACTAAATTATAGTTTACCATATATATCATATTTGATATTTTATTATAGGGCAAATATCTAATATTTGCCTTCCTATCATAGGTATCTTTCCGTTTATTGTTATTTCTATTTATTATTATTTCCATATCTTTATAATTTATTTGATTATGAATAGAGCACTTTCACACACCATTCAGGGGATGGATTAAGCAAACATTCTCAAACTCAATTTCTCTTTAATCCCTCTCTTTAATTATCTTATCTACTTTTAATCTCCTTCACAAACTCCCCCCACTTAATTATCTTCTCATTTTCATTATCCCATCTTATCCACTTTATATCTATTTTTATCTACTCAAAATCCAACCTATTTTTCTCTGATCTAACTCGTATAATTTATTAAGAAGAATTCAGTTTCAAATGGAAAATTCGTTTTTGATCTGAATACCTTATATTAGATGCGGAGAAGGAGAAGAAAATTATATATATATATATATATATATATATATATATATATATATATATATATATATATTTTGTAGATACAAAAAAAAAAAAAAAAAAAAAAAAAAGTAAAGTTTTTGGAATTTGGATACATTGAAGATAGTAAAAAAAACAAAAGAAAATTTGGGAGAAAATGAAATGTGGCGTTTTGTATTAGAACTCTTCAATGCTTTAACTTGTAGTCTCTGCAACTGCAACCTTCAACTTTACTTTACTGCTTCTCACGTGCGAGAGACAAACCAATGTTTCATTGATTTGGGAGTTAGGAGAGGATGATGAGGATATACGCCAATTCAGCACCTTCTTTTGTAAGGGTTTAGACCCACACGGTTCCTCGATATTGTCTTTTTTAGAATTTCTCTTTTAGACTTCCCCTTAAAGCTTTTTAAAACGCGTCTGTTAAAGTAAAGTTTCCACACCCTCTTAAAAGAGTGTTTCGTTCTCCTCCCCAATCAATGTGGAACTCTCACATTTTTATTTTTTTTCAATTTCTCGTGGAGTTTATGTTTTGTTCGGTATGAGTCAAGAGAGTGGAAACGACGTGCATAAATACCCTCTTTAATTTCTATTCTGATGGAATCAAAGGAAAGGAAGATTCAACGAATTTTTTTAAGAAAATCCTCAACAAAACGTACACAGTGTCCTTTTTTATCAAAATAGAAATTAATGAGGGTATTTATACACGTCCTTTCTACTCTCTTGACTCATACCGAACAAAATCTGAACCCCACGATAAATTGAAAAAAAAGAAGTGAGAGTCCCATATTGGTTGGGGAGGAGAACGAAACACGTTTTATAAGGGTGTGGAAACCTTCCCCCGTTTTAAAGTATTGAGTAAAAATCCAAAAAGAACAATATCTACTCTTAGTAATCTAGACTTTTACCCAATAAAACTCTGACCATCTTTAAATGCTCTCTTTTCTTTTGAATGAGAGAGAAAGAAATGTTTAAAATTGGTCATTAATTGCCGTGGAAATAAAATTACTTTATAAGTAATATAATAAGTGGTCATAAATGATTGATGATTATAGTTATATGATTAACCAACCATGAAACTAACTTTGAATTTTAAGAGTGATTAAGAACAATATTAATGAATTATGAATTTTACTAATTGATGTTGGTAGACTTTAATATATTATGTTCATTTTTATTTTCATCTTAAAAAATATATAAATACATCGAGTATAAGAAAAACCACCAATACTCAATGACAGAAAACTTTCGAAATTGAAATTATAAAATCAAAAGGAAAGATTTTTATCGAGAACAACAAAAATCTTTGTAGGACCCACCTCAAATGAGACGTCAATTCTTAGTTAATGTGGAATCGAAGTTGAGAACCGTGTTTGGATATTTTTTAGGAACGAAGAGGAGAGATTAAGGATAGAACTAGAAGAGAAATTGATTCGAGTCGGATAATAATTTATTTTTCTAGCAAAAATTAGATTTAAATCATAGTTTAATAAATAAAATAACTGAATAATACTTGCTTCTAACAGAAAAGGCACACTCATGATTCACCTAACAAAAAAAAAAGTTAGATAATTTTAGACCAAAAGGATAAGCAAAAGATATAAGGAAAAATTAAAACTCAAGACTAGCATAAAGAGAACCATGAGACTGATGATTATATGTAACGGGCTAAAGCGAACAATATCTGCTAGCAGTGGACTTGAGCTTACAAATGGTATTAGAGCTAGGCACCGGGCAGTGTGCCAACGAGGATGTTTGGCCCCCAAGGGGATTGAGAGATCCCACATCAGTTGAAGAAGAGAACAAAATATTCTTTATAAAACTGTGGAAACCTGTCCCTAATAGATGTGTGTTTAAAATCGGTTAATACGTACTAATAGTGAACTTTGATTGTTAGATAAGTAAAACCATGAATTTCACAACCGCAAGATAAAAGAGAAAAATCAAAACCAAACTATAGAAGAAGACTCGGTACAAATAAGATAAACCAAGAGCAAAGAGAAGGAGAGGGAATCAAGTCGAATTCAATGTACCTTTTTGACCTTAAGAAGGAGCCAAGATTGAGGGTAGGGTCAGCCTCGATAAGAGGTCATGGCTAGGCTCTACCTTCTAAAGAGGTCAGGTCATGTGTCATGTATTCTTCAAACTTATAGTATCGGTGTTCACTTCGGTTAGTTTAGAAAACATAAAACCCTTAAAAAATTGTCATAAAAATACCTATGAACGTAAGTTTTACTTCCTACTCTAAATTCTCCTCGTTTACGAGCAATCGAAATAAATTTACTATTTCAAACATTTATCATTTCAAAATTCTAACAAATATTATTAAAACAATGGGCGGAAAAGGCAAAAAGATGCTGTGGAGAAGTAAAAAAAAAAAAAAAAAAGAAAAAAGAATTGTCGTTATCCATCTCGGATAAAGCGTGGCAGTAAATGATTGGTAGTGAGTGAGTGTCCCACAAAGTGGACTTGCGAGTCCACGTGTCATTGATCCAATCAATTCATTTGACAGGTTGAAAAGAAGAAGAAGAAGAAGAAGAAGAAGAAGAAGAAATAGAATTTGAAAGAAAAATGGTTTTAATTTTTGTTTTGTGTATTATTATTATTATTTTATTGATTTCACGACCTTTTTCTGGCTTATAAATTGGTGGGTAAGCGGCAGTTTCTTCATCAGTTCAACTCCGCATCATCCAGCATTCACGTGTTCTTCCCTTCCCCCTTTCTCTTTCTCTGTTTTCCCCCATTTCCATTCATCTTTTTTCCGCCATTAAAGCCCCTTCATCGAGCAGCAGCTGACGCCCAACTCTGTTTTTCACTGATTTGGATCAAAATGGACGGAAACAACCATGTGCGTTCCTCTTCTTCTCTCACCACTGACCTCTTTGGCTCTAAACACAGTTCCTCTTCTTCTACCTCTGGGATTTTCGGCTCTATTTTTTCCCCTTCTTCCAAGGTTTGTTTGATCCTCCTATTCTTTGTCTATCCGATTTCACTTTCATAATTGATTTTCAGGTTTTTTGTTTGTAATCTCCATGGATTCTCACTCTTCTTGTTCTTGTTTCTTGTAATCTTTCTCTTTTCATATGGCTTTCGGTTTTTTAATTCAATAACCAACAAGTTGAAGCGAATCATTGATGGTGTTGATTATTATCTCTTTTATCTCTAATCTGTGTTAATTATTCAGGTGTTAGGGGGAGACTCACTGCTCTCTCGAACCAAAGAGATTGAAAGGGCTTCTGTAAATCAGCCTTGGATCCCCAACGCTGATGATCAAGGTTTGTATATACATATAATTTGATTATCTTTCCAAGAAGAAGATTGAGCATTGGGGTTCTTGTTTTATCCTCACTTTGAGGGTCTCACCTGAAAATTGGTTATTCTAGCTCTTGATTTTGTATGGTGTTGAAACTGATTTGATGAACTTAAGCTGGTTTTCTGTTTCTCAGATGAGTATTCTTTTAAAGAAAGAAAAACAAAACAGCTGAAAATATCAGTGGATTATCATTTTGAAGTTTCTCTGTTGTGTAAAAATGTTTCCTATGCCATGCTTTCTGTATATGTTCAAGAACATACCGACAGGTTTCATAATCCTTTCAAGTGTTCTTTCTTTCCTTTTCTTTTTAGAATTGTAGCCAAACAGGTTGTGAATTCAGAAAAGTGTTTTTAGTTAGCCATATTGCTTTAAGATATTGAAAAAGGAAACACTCTTGATCACGTGTTGAAGAAAATATGTTAATAGGTTGCTAGAGAAATCTTCTTAAGAGCAATTTTAGGATTCAATCCACAACCAGGGATCGATACTTGCAATATCCAGTGACTCTATGCCAGTTTCTGATTGCTTACGCACGAACTTTGTTTCGAAAATTGCTTGATATTATTCTCTTCATTCTTCCTTGTTGATAACTTTTATCTCTGCAGATGGTACTGCTAATCAAAGACAAAAGGAGAGTCGGGAGACGAAGAATAAAGATATGAGTTCCATCTATCAGGATCAAAGAGCCCAACCATGTCAGTTTACCTCATCAATCTATTATGGTGGCCAAGATGTTTATGCTCATCCTCAGAATTCCCACAATTCTGGGGTGAACTCGGCGGTGAGTTCAACGAATTGATATTCATCACTTCATTTTCTTTTATAAGTTCATAATCTTAAAGCACTAAGCATGGTAGTACTCTTATCCTTGAACTGCTTGCTCCTGTTCAAACAATAGTAACATGTAGCTGACTGAACAGACATTGAAATTGAGTATTGATTTGCCCCCCAGTGATCTGCCTTGACTTGTTCTGGTGATATGTTTTCAGTTCAAGGACGGGGGAGAAGACGATTCTGGAAGTGCTTCAAGAGGAAATTGGTGGCAAGGTATGAAATAATAGAGGTGCTGCTTATGAGAGAAAATATTGAAAGTTATCTTTGTTTCAAATTCTCATACTTTCTTTTGCAAATCCTTGTCATTTGCAGGGTCTCTCTATTATTAATTCTAGATCACTTGCCAAGGTTTTATACTTATTAAGGTACTTTTAGTTCTAAGATGTTTTTTTTTAGCTTTTGGCTGATTGTTCTTTAATTGATCGTTTGTCTCCCTGACTTGTATCTTTCTTTAGAGTTTAAAATTGTAGATTCTGATCATCACCCAACTCCACAAGCTTGCCTTATAATTCCAGAGTTTCGTGGTTTTTCGTCATGTTTAGTTTGGAGTAGACTTATATCGGTTCCTATCGAACCTTCATTCGAATTTGATTTGATTAATATCTTTATGATCGACTTGTATAAGATGCGAGATTGAGTTGTGTATTTACTTTTGATTGTTAAACTTGCAGGTACATAGGATCATAGATCGACCTCTTATTTTATGAAGCTAGATGATAGCGAGATCGTTGTGAACAACAAAGCTGGTTGATCCATTTTCCAGCCGAACACAACAGAATCTCTTTTAGTTAATGGAATAGTTATAAGCATCTTTCTAAATTTTACTGTAAAGAATGCTGTTGCTGTTACTGCTGTTGTTTGCTGTTTTGTTTGAACCTTGGTGTTTTTGGCATAAACGAAACCTGCTTTGCTGTTTGGTAATCACTCTTGTGTCAATTTGATCATAACTCAACTCATTAGCTCTCAAACACTGAACACGACATTGTGAGTGTCGTTTTCGGATCCTTACCTGAAGTTAAGGATAGGTTGACAGAGTTGCATGGCCAAAACCAGTCATTTTCTGTGGAGGTTTATGGTTCTTGCTTTTCCATGGTCGTTATGTTTGGCCGTTGGGAAAAGAAATATTGAAAAGATTGATGGGATAGGGACGGAGATTCTGCAGCCACAATTCTTGGCATTGTTTGATCTTCATTTCTTTTTTGATGTTACTTTCGGTTCTGTTCAATCGTGTTCTTGTTCTTGTCCACACCATTCATAATTTTGAAAGTATTAGAATAAATACTGTGCCAACCCAACCAAAATCTGAATCAAAAGAATCAATAAGAACAAATTATGAACTCTGTAAATCAATGAGAAGAAAGGATGTGCAGTGATTAAAATAAGCACGTATGTATTACTTTGAAGGCGGAGCATTTGATAACTCATACCTCATCAACACAAATACAACCCAAACTGAAGACCAAATATACATCCTATACATACAAAAAAAAAATCCAGAAAACTGACAAAAATTCAACTGGAAAACATACAGCCATGAAAACCAAGCTTGGATTTTACCCTTCTGCAAACGATCCTCGTTCGGGTGAGGGGAAGCTCATTACTCCTTCCCTGAGCTGAGCGGTTAGCTTGTCGAGTTCTGAGTAGGCGACTGGTTCAGGTTTCTCTATATCATTGCTGGCTTCTTTTCCTCCTCTTGCTTCGATACCAAGGTAGTCGATCAAAACCTTTCTGATACCGAACCCGCGCTGGGGAGTTTTGGCAGGACTCGCTGCTTGAGCAGGTGAAAAGCTTGGAGTGGCAAATGGTGTTTTATATGGAGTGCCAGAGATGGGCACTGGGAAATGCAATGGGCTGTTCTTGTGAGAAATCACACCAAGTTTCGATATGGACGAGAGCTGCTGATCGGAATGCTTTGTGAGATCGTCCACATAAAGCAAATCATCGATACGTGCAACGACGTTGAATGCTAGGCTCTCCAAAACTCGAGAGTAGCTCTCTAGGATGGATTTTCCGACATCCTAAACGATAAAAATAGACATTGCCTACTCAAGTTACTATGTGTTAAGCTCAGTGGAAATGTTAAAAGGTTCCAGTAGGGACAGACCTTATTGTACTGGATCTTGTTCATATCTAAGGTTGTCTGTGGAAGACCAGGAAACCGTTGCTTCAGGCAAAGCAATAGAGTTTCTGCTCTCTCTGCTAGCAGCTCCATTTTCTCCGAGTCGACCATCAGCTCCTTCACCATTTCCCATGACGATTTTGAACTGTGTTTGATTGAGTTCATAGCAGGTTTTGAGCTCGTTCTTTTTCGCCATACGTAGATAGAAGCCTCGACCCGGTTAGCGATCTCGGTAGCTTGATGTTCAGATGACATTTCAAGGCAGTCAAGTAAACATTGAGGAGAGAATTGATCTGATGAAATATATCGATATATGAGATCTCCCAAACAGGCTCTTCCATTCTGAAACCAAATGGAATAAAAGATTAGAAAATCACACACTGCTTTAGATATCAGAATTGTAACAATTCAAGCATCTCGTACCTTCGGTAACGCTTCGAGATACGGTTCGGGAATTTCGAGATCAGCCAAAGTAGTACTGTTAATTGCAATTGCAGCTTTTAATATCTGGTTTGTGCTGTCGCGCTTCTGTTGCAGTTGCCTTCTTGAGTCTTCCTGGAGACCGCCAGGAGGAACTCGAGGCACGGGAAGCCACCATTTTTCTTCTTGACGCTGTAGCACTCTATGGAAAGAGGAAGACCCATCAGTCTCAGGGCCGTGTATCCCTTGATCAACATACCAGAACTCACAAACTTCAAAACTATCTAATATTTCCTGCACAAAGTTTATTTTACCAAATTCAGAACAGATCTCAAATGATTGTAACACACAGACTAGTGGACGTTTGTGAATCATACAAGAAGCATGTTGTCCAGTTTTCGAAGAGCGGGAAGATTAACATAAAGATCCGAGCGTTGTCTGCACGTCATAACCTGAAGGGTCATAAAAAAACCCCATCAAAAAATTGATGCTTTACAAATACATAAACATATAAACTCTCCCGTTTTCACGTTCTTGATGCAAGCCTGTTCTTTCAACAAAATCAGAAATCTTATGATTGTATTGAACAAAAAAATCCAACTCTAACATAGAACCCACAAGAGAGAATTGATCGTTGACGCTTTTGGTCTGTGTTTGTACAAATTTACTTAACGTTTATATATGAATGTATTCACATTGCATTGAAGAAAGCTACGAAGAAAACGATATGGAAGGCAACAGCCAAAAACTTCATACTTAGGAAACAAAATCCATATTGCCATAACGAGCCTGTTTGAAGTTATTCAGTACCTCAAGCTTGCTTCCATCAGGAAACGTCTGCCAAGTAGGCGTCAACTCGACAATGTGATCGCTAACACAAAGAAGCCAATCCATCTCCCTTCGCCACCGCTCTTTCTTCTCTTCTGAAATAGGTTCTAATCGCCACAGTTGCCCAAACAGAGTGGCTATAACAAAACAATGGCGAAGGGAATCAGTGTCTACCAATGCCAATCCTAGATAGAATATCAAGCAATGAGTCAAAAAGGCATACCACAAAGATTTGTAATGGCATTCGATATAGCCAACGCCGTACAAACCCCATTTCCGCAGCCTGACATATCTTCTCCAAGCAGCAGTTTAGAAAATCTTTCCTTCAACATCTCAACCTCTGTAATCCCCACACACCATTAGAAGATTAATACAGTTTATATGGAGAAACCCCACAAACAAAAGAGGGCCAAAATTACCTGACGAAGAAGATACTTTCTTCTCCACCTTCCAATTATCAACATAGCTTTTTTCTTCTTTATCAGCAACATTAGGTCTAATACAATCGGGTCCATCAGCTTTTCGAGTGGACCAACTCAATGACGAAGGGGACGATGAGTCCTCAGAGCCACTATGACTGTGCTCCTCAAGCCCCCCTGTGTTCTCCGATGTAAGAAAATCAGAGCTCGAGCTACTCTCACGTCCATGTTCTTCAATCAAATGGCTAAACATCTCATTTTCAGGCACAATGTGACCAATCCCTTGCCTCTTTTCAACCACACTCTCATCCATTACAATTTCCTTTCTTCAATCACAACCATAGCACAAAATCAAAGCAACCCACTTCGAATCCACCCACTAGAAGCCTTATCAATCCAAACCCTTCTGCAAATTAAGCTCAAAATGCAAATTCCGACGGAGATTCCAACACCCAGAAAGCCAAATCAAAGAAAATGGGGTTCGTAATGATTTATGGCCACTCTTAGAATTGAAGGGTCGATTTAAAGGTCTATCCAAAAGGTTTCATCACAAATCAACCATGCCCGATAATGAAAAGGGTATGTACAAACGGTTAAAACAAACAACAAATAAAGAAAGAAAGAAAGAAAGAGGGCGGTGAATTTAAATCATGATTACTTTGTGGATAAACACATGAAGTAGGAGACAGGGAGAGCCTCCGTCCGCCATTGATATTGATGAGAGCTGAACAAAGCATCCATGGTCCCGAAGATTGAAGCTTCGCGTTCCTTAAACGAGGGTTCTTGAATGGCAGATGTAATGCAGCGATTAAATCAACATTTGGCGTTTCAAAATTGTAATGAACTACGTGCCAAGGGAATCGTGAAAGAGGGAGTACCGTTTTATATATGGAAAGAAGAAAAAAAATGACAAATTTCTTTTTTTTTTTTAAGTTATAAAAAAAAAAAAAAAAAAATAACATAACCCTTATATCCTTTAATATTTAAAAAAAAAAAAAATTTGAAAAACAAGAAAATGTTAGTAGTGAATTGAAGTTTACGAATAAGAATTTATAATAATTTTTTCGAGATAGGTTTAATAAAAATTTAATTAAAATTGTTCCCCCAACGGCTGTGAGTTTTAAGAGGGAAACAAAATTTGAAGGGCGTAAGAGGGAACCAAACTCTTCATCTTCTTCCTCAAGCTTCCTCCTTTCTTTTATTATATGCTCTCTCTCTCTCTCTTGCTTTTCATTTATTTATTATTCCCTTAATTCTTTTTATTCCCTTAATTCTAAAAGTTCCATCAATCTTACCGAACTTGTACGGTCTGGTGGGTTATGAACTAGGTTGGTTGGATTTAGGGTTCAAACAAGTGAAGATTTTGCAGATTTGATTGGTTTGGAAATTTCTCTACAACTAAATTGTATTGTTTTTGCAGATTTGATTGGTTTGGAAATTTCTTGGAAATTTCTCTACAACTAAATTGTATTGAACGCAACCAACAGGAATTTAATGTTAGTTTTTGTTTACAGCACAATTCTATATTTATTTATTTATCTTTCTCAACTTAACCCTACCCAATTTCGTAGAGAAAAACAAATGTATTTTTATATATTTTAATAATCATCCTATTCTATTCAATAACATGCTTTAGTTTATTATTACGGAAAAATATATTATTAAGCAACTGATTAACTTATCTAATCATTATCATATCCCAATCTATTTGATTATGATATATTGTTTTTAACTTTAGGTAGTAATTTGTCAGCTCCAATAATGTCATTTTATTTGTTATAAATTAATATTTTATTGAATAGGATTTAGCAATTATTTAAATTTTATTCATTAACATTTTAGTGGTATGTTTGTGGAATGACAAAATAACCATTATTGATAATTATAGATTTTAAAAAACATGTCATTTCTATCTTTAAACTGTAAAGGTTCTTTTAGTAAATGATGTTCATTGATTTCTCCCCCTAAACTTAAAAATAGTCTTTAAAAGGATAAATAAATTTTTTTAATTTTGTTCATATTACTTAATTATATTTTTTCAAATTTATTTTATTTATTTACTTTTTATCTCACTCAGTAACACGAACCCACTTTAAATAATACTTGTGAGATAAATTTTTACAATCAAAACTAAAATTAAGATAAGAATTAAGAAAAATTATTTATTTATATGATATCATAAGACTTGAGACAAAATTTCCACAAATTTCTCTATTTATATGCCATACAAACGTGTCAATTTTTCATCTAACATTCTAGTAGTTTTTCTACTCCAATAATAGTTAAGAATGGTATTACAACTTTTGAAAGAATATTGTATTCTAATACTTCTTCGGGTACAGAAAACTCTTCTAGCAATTTTTGCTAATACTGTAAATAAAAGCGTTGAAATTTCTAAACAAAGTTGATATCTGAATAATCTTTTAAAGATTCTAAGATGGGGAAAAGTACAGAAACAAATGAACCAAGAATCTGAATCCTAAAACACATTTCATCTCCACAGACCTTATGAATCTGAAACTAGCTTCCCTAGGATCCTTCCACTCACAGAGATTCAAAAGACAAATATGGATGATTCTTTATCCTGCATTTCTTAATCTTAATGTACATGATCCAACAAGATTATTGTATAATTCATAATGCCCTTGAAGCTAAGCTGAGCTACCCCTCCTAACATATTCTCTTTTTTTCATTATAATCTCTATAGTATGGAACATCTATTCAGCCCAAGGGCTGAAAATATTCGTCTACCGGCAGGCCAGAAGCGGGATAACCAATCCCTTGGATACTCATCTGCTATACTATCATCACTAAATTCAGAGCATTTGTCATCCTCATTTTGTTCTAACTTATCAGAGTTTTCCTGGATTTCACCTGAGTTCTGGTGATCTCTATCTTCAGCTCCAGCCTCTGAAATTTCCCCCGGTTTTTTGTCAAATAGTCCTTTGAACTGCTTCCTTGCTTTCTTCTCCACTTCCTGTAGATGGAATAGTGAAGCAGAAGATCAAAATGATTTCTTAAAAGTAATTTCGCTCCCATCTTTAATGCTAAATTAGAAATGATGATATTGTTTTACTCTGACCTGTTTCTTTTGCTTCAGTTTTAGGAGGGCTGCAGTGGCATCGGCTTCAGATGATTTATCAGCTTTTTTCATCTATTGGTGTGAAGTATATATAATTCAGAAATGGGAGTAAAACATCCAAAGCATACCATTGAAAAATTAAAAAACTTTACCATTTCAAAGTCATTCTTTGCTTCCTCAAAGTCTCCGAGGGTCATGTAGGCCATTCCTCGACGATACAAAGCTTTGGCATTTCCGGGGTTTGCATCTATAACCTGCATAATTCCCACTTAGAGAACTTTTCAAGGACTAATATGGAAAATAATGTGTAATCATTAATCAAATAAAACAATTCACGGTCAGTTCATCAGATTGCGAAAACTCATTCGTAAAGAAATCTTCAAAAATGGACTTTGTAAATGATTTAATTTATCCTCACTAACTTTTTACAAGTAATAGAGTAGAAGATCCGAGTTTAAATCTTTATAATACTATTTATTCTTCATTCCATTTTAATGACACACCTATTGGTTTTTTCAAAAAAAAAAATAATAAAAAATAAAATAAAATAAAATAAAATAAAATCAAACTTGAAGGAGTGTTAAAGAATAAACTAAAAATAGATTTAGTTGACTCTATGTAAGCCCAAGCCCACCGCTAACAAATATTGTCCGCTTTGACCCATTAAGTATCACCGTCAGCCTCACAGTTTTAAAACACGCCTGTTAGGGAGAGATTTCCACACCTTTATAAGGAATATTTTGTTCCCTTTCCAACCGATGTGGGATCTCACAATCCACTTCCCTTGGGCCAGTGTCCTCACTGGCACACCGCCCAGTGTCTGGCTTTGATACCATTTGTATCAGCCCAAGCCCACCGCTAACAGACATTGACCGCTTTGACCCGTTATGTATAGCCATCAGCCTCACGGTTTTAAGACATGTCTGCTAGGGAGAGGTTTCTAGACCCTTATAAGAAATGCTTCGCTTCCCTCTCCAACCCATGGGGATCACACTCTAGCCTAACAACAACTTAAGCATTTGGGTCTCTATGGCTGATTTAACTGCCTTTAAAATATAATTGTTCTTTGTATTTTTAAATCCATATGATCATCCAAATGTTCCCCCTGCTTCCCTACGCCACTTTTCCCCAACTCTTTGTATACGAGCGGGGTGCAGGGAACAACCGTAGCTCAAAAGAATACAGGCTGAGAACCCTGATATTCTAGCCACCTTTAGTCAAATGGAATCCATGAATAAATTCATGCCATCAATTTAGTTGCCAGGAGAAAATGGTCTTTTCAAAGACAGAATTGGGTTAAAAAGTTATAAAACATACCTTGTTACACATCTCAATGGACTTTCTGCATTCTCCCAGTTTCAAGTAGCATGCAGCGACATTCAGGTTTAACAAATCCTTGAAAAATCAAATATGAAGGACAATAAATAAATGGTCTTAAACCGACAAGATTGGCAGCAAACCAGGTCAAATGTTCAAGTTTAAGATGACTCGAGATCAAATGCTTGCCAGTACTTACTCGGGTATTAGAAAAAACTTTTCCTTCTTCATCATCTTGTGGATTGACGTGATTGAATTCACGAAGCACCTGCAGAATCAGAGATGGCCATAACAATTAAAGACATTTAACATAAGTAGCTTATACATTATTTGCTTGATTCCTCCATCTAAAAGAGGTGGAAAGTCGCAATTTCCAGTTTTAAATAAGCAAACGAAGTTAACAAAGAGAAAACAAAAAATCTTGGACTATGTGGCAATGAAATGATATCAATTAATATTTATGAAAAAGTTACGCTAAACACAAGGTGAAGAGAGTACGAGTAGAATAGATTGCCTTCTCATACTTGGCTTTAGCTAGTTCGAATTTTCCTTCTTTGAAAAGTCTGTTGCCCTGGAAATAAAGTATAAATAAGTGCCATTTGGAATCATTAGCACAGGGAGAAACTGCAGTCTGCCAGTAGAATAATGTAGCATAATAATAGCCCAATATTAGCCAAGACAAACAAAAAGGACAAGATACCGTGTTCTTTATCTTCCCTGCTTCGTCCATTATGCTTTTGAAGTCCAGGCCATCCCATTCCTGAAGCATTCATAAGCTGAATTATGAAAGTTTTTTTTAAAAAAAAATCCAAGGGTATGGGATACACCATGTACTAGTATATGCTTCATCCATTTTCATTCAACATTCAAAGAACAGTATCAGACTAAACTACAGACACTTTGAACTTATAATTCACAGATGAGGTTATTTCCATGCCAGGATCAGATATCATAAATGAACATCATGAACAAAGAAGTATCTGCACGACCAACAACTCAAAACAAGATGATTCAATGTTTGTTTGAAATGTACTGCAAAAAAATTGCAGCATTGGAGGATGACTATTAGGAGTTTAGAATTACGAAGACGTGCAAAGAGTCTCTAATGCTAAACAATAACAATAGTACTGGCAACTATTTAACATATTTGCGCCTTTGGCCTCTCATTTCTTTTAACAAAAAATGAAACTTTTTTATTGATAAAGTGAAAAGAGACGCTCAAAGGATACAAACTCCACGAGGGGGAGAAACGAGAACACAAAAGGACAAAGGATAAACAAAAGCAACCAAAACAAAGATCCGAAAAACTGAATAATTGCACCTTTGGCATCTCAAAACCAAGAAGTTCAATTTCCCATTGAACATGAGCACCTGCTGGAACATCAGCTGGCCTGAGCACATAGAAAAAAGCACGTCAAAGACTACAATGAGTCATACATATTTTGGAAAACCAAGATACAATTAAGTTACTAAAAAGAAAGGTCGAGTATAACCTCGGGAACTTGTCATATGCATAATCTGGAGGGCAAGTAACTAGCGCTATTTCTCCAGGCAGCATCAAACGGACAGACATTTCAAATCCCTCAGGCACCTATTACACAATCATGAGCCATAAACTTGACAATTATTATCTTAAGCACATGCAGGTTAGAAAGCACAGAGCTTTTACCCAAAATCCGAGACATAATCAATTCAAAAATTGTTGGAACCTCCTTAAACAAACCACGCAAAGAAACCATGGAAGGTTGATGTAGATTATTTGGTAGAATACACTACCCTGTTTCTAAAGAGAAGATCTTTGGTATCCAACCTACTATTTAGTATTAATGAACTCAAAAACATGCAAATGCATCTCACAGGCACCTGCCAATCCAATTTCAAAGGACCATAACTCTTGCTTATGTTCTTCCTAACGATATATACGCTGCATTTAGTGTGCTAACTAATTGTTCGGGAAGACATTTCCCCTTTTTCCTTTTCTATTTACCGTAACAGCCCTTCTAGTAGAACATCTCTCATAATCAACAAAAGAATCCACGAGCTGAGTTACTGTCAGTAATAAAAGGGAAGACAACTCACAAGCCCTTCTCCAGATTGGAATTCCAATGGCTGACCATCATTATCGACTTTTGTATCGTAGAAAACTCTTTTATCTTCACTCAGCATGGCCTTGTAATGCACACGTAGTAGACTGTCATGAAGAGGGCAATCCATTGGAAAATCACCTGATTATTCCAGAGAATATGGAAGTATTATCATTGATGGACAAAAGCAATGTTCAATTACGTCACATACTACAATCATAGAAGGAAATTTCATAAACTCATGGATCTAATTTGTCTATGTTCCTTATAAATGTCAATTTGAGTGAGAGTATAGTTCTGAACCCAGACCTTTTCCATCACGAATTCGTCGTTTGATCAGGCGTCCATCTCCAAGCATGTCTCTTACCTACTCATTCATTACTAGAGGGTTAAGCTCAATGACTGTGAGAGATACATAAGTAATAAACAAGGGTAGTAAATCCACCCCCAAGCAGATCAATGATGCAATAATCTAGTTTAACAATGACTTCACTAACCTGAATGAAGTGGACAAGCTCCACTTCGAAATGAACTTCTTCAATACCATCCTCCACCGTAATTAGAGGAGATGGAGTTAAATACTGACTAGTGACGAATATTACAGCCTTTTCTCCTCGTGTCATCGTTCCAATTCCCATTTCTAAACCTTTTGGTACCTAACATACATGCAAAGAGATTAAGTGAGGAAATAGACAAATAGGACAATTAGACAAGGTCTTGAACATTAACCTCTGACTTTCCAAAAGTGAAAAAGTATGGCTCTCCAGTTGTGCGTGATAGAATCACTTTACCGTCACCTGTCTTTGCGGAAATCCTAGAGGCATCCACATTTTCAACAAAAATACAAACTCAGTTTGGTTCTCGACATATCAAATAAGAACATATAAGAAAGATAAAAAAATAACGTAGGGAAAACACATATACCAGGCTTTGATCTCGTAAGGCTCCCTTGGTGATTCCCAACCCTGCCCCTCATTAATAACCTGTTAAAAAAATATCAAAACGTAAAAATTGTAAACTCATCTTTCATATTCATCAGGAGCATTCCACAGAGTTTTCCACGTTAAAAGAAAAAGTTTCCCAGCACCCCCTATATTTAACGTCCCATCTTAAATTATCTTACTGCTAATCACATGCGTATAAACCCCTGTAGTTATTTTCTACGGTCATTAGATATATTAAATCAACAATTGTTCCATTAAACAGCAATGCCAATTGCAACTATTAGAAATTCCACCGATGTATCTAAGTTTGTATACTTAAGAGTTGAAACTCTAAGATTATATTGCTTAAAATGTGTATTTTTACTCAACTATAGAAACACTACAAATTACTCAGTAACGCTTGTTTCATTTTTACCAATACCTTCTTCACAATGCCAAAATCGTTGCTCACAACCTGCAAAGATATCAATAAGAAAAGTTAATAACTACCAGATCACAATCAGACACAAGCCAAGATCTGTAAGGTTGAGGGGCCAAACCAAGCAAGCAAAAATATGTATTAAGAAGGTTAGGAAGTGAAAAAGGTGTATGCATATTAATGACTCAGCATCACTAGATTTCATCTACGGTCCTGAAGTAAATATCATTTACCATATGAATCTTTATATTTTAGAAAGTTTTATTGTCGTCCAACTTTTATGTGATTCACATGATAAGAAAAACGTTAAACTTTGACATTTCTTGCCTTGGCCTTAAAAAAATCCAACATCTCAATCTCAAAATGCAGTTCATCTTCCTTCGGGAAGCTGCTACCGACTGAAAGTGGGCAGTCCTCCTCCCCGTAGTGCATTTGGGGTTTCATCTTGAACTGAAACAGCAGTAAAAACGGTTAATTGTAACAAATGTCCAAGAGATGTTATTTTCTTCCTCTTAAGGGAATACAGATGCACCAAGCTCAAGAAAGAAAATTACCATAGCCACTTCACCCTTCAACATTGTTGGAATACCTTCTAGCAATCCCAATATCATTTTGCTTTTGCCTAAAATATGCCTCGTTGGAATGCCCTTCCCTGATATGTAAAAAGAAGACATTATCATCCACACAAAAGAAACAAACAATAAAGTTTTTTTTTCATCGAAGTCCAAATCACAACAATAATGATTCTTCTGGTTAGGAATATGTTTGACGACCAGAAATCATCAGCTTCAATGTCAAAACTTCTGCAAGTGTTTGATAAGCAAATGACTGAAAACAACTTTGTTATTCAATCAACAGCTAAAGCAGTACGTGACATAGCTTTTCGTTAGTCAGCTCCACCAAAAATCCATATTCCCCAAAGATGCATTCCTTAAAAGCAAACTATCAACTCACCTCCATATTCTGATCGAGTGGACTCAACAACAAATCCATCAAGCGTTCGTACGGTGCAGTGATAGACAACCTACAACACCAAAGCACACAATCTCATTTCTCTTATCCTATTTACTCTAAGATTCAACATAAGCTCTGAGAAACCTATGGATTTTGAGCCTGAAACACATGTCGTGTGTTGCCTAGAAGTTCAAACAACTTCTTTAAAATTTTGAACCAAAATAAGCAACACAGGCAGTGAACATTTTAACAAGTCTCAAGGCAAAAAAAAAAAAAAAGTTTAAACGTGTATATTAGCAACCTGATCACCTTCCGAAGGTGTCAATTCACCACCTCCGGGTCTCATCAAGGCTTTCATCAAGCTTCCGGGCACAATTTTCGCCTTCCTTTAGGTCCAGAATATATACACAGGCAAGAATTAAAGGGAAAAAAAACATCAGAAGCGCTGGTTATCAATAATTATTGTTCATGAAAGGGGCCTGACAAGTGAATATGTGAAGAAGCCAGAATTCCGTGGCCAATGAGGGATACCTCTTCTCGTCCTCAGAGGGTTCTTTCTTTTTCTGAGGTAAGAGTTCCTGCTCCGTATCAACTGCCATGGCCGATTAACTTGGAAAGAAAGCTGAAAACGGAAAAATTATATATACTAAATATAATTAAGGCAGAAAAGCAGAAGTAATTGTGATCATTAATGGCGGATGGGAACTCCAGAAAACAGCAAAGTGTAGCCTTCAAGCCGAAGAATGGGAATTCAGAGTAGAAATTCAATCAACAATTCACATCTTAGTTTCATCAGAGAATTAGCCAAAAGAAGAAACAAAAACTTCCAGTGAGACTGATCTCAAGAACTCAACTCAACTCAACTCAAGAAGATGTTGACTGAGGTAAAAGGAAAAAGATTCGGGGTCGGAGAAGAATCAAACGTGAAAATTACCTGAAAAGTAAGGGAAGAGATGAATTTGAAGGTCGGAGAACTAATGGTCGGGAATCAAAGAATAGTTGAACTTGAACCGCGTTCGTTCTTCGTTGATCTCGTCCCAAACATCAGTCCGGCCTGGTCTGAATGTGGAATTGGAAACTCGCGCAGACGGCGTGTCCAACCAAACTTGAGATCTGGGCCTGGGCCGAATTGGGCCCATCAAATTGGACCATTTCCAGACATTTTTTCTTGTAACAACTGGATTAAAGACTAATTTAAATGCTGTCAAAACTATATATTCAAATATTAATTAGAATTATCAAAAGACTAAAATATCCTCTCAAAATGAGGATCTAAATCTTAAAATTAAGATTAATTAAAACAAATTTCAAATTCAAATAAATATTTTTTTATAAAAAAAAAAAACTCAAATTTTATAAAGCAAGGGATTTTTGGACTAAATAAAATAAAATAAAATAAAATATACTTTTTGGTAATTAAAAATAGATTTTAATAAATTAAAATATTTTAATCTTATACACAAGTAAACATAGAAATTAAATTTATGAGATTTAATCTCTTACTCATACACACAAATAAATAAATAAAATGAAAAGAAAAAAACTTGAAGAACTTATTAATTATTCTTTCTCATAATATTGGAAATACTGATACTCATAAATTATTATTTATCTATAATTTAGGTTACATTAATCACTAAAATTTAATAAATCTCAAATATCAAACATTCACAAATCAACGCATTAGTAACATCGGTTATAAACGTAAAATTATTATACTAATTTTAAAAGTAAGGTTGGGGGTTGAGTTGAATTGTAACTTTATTTTCAGATCGGTGAGATTAACACCATAAAAAAAATATCAACCCACGCACGGACTTCAATTCATATGGCTAGAATCAAACGGATTTAGTAATTTTGATTTGTAATAAATATAGTTGGATTGCTTGTGCAAATTAGCTCAACAACTAATTGACTAGGATAACAACCATGCCACCATCAATAGCATCAATAGCATCAATAGCATCAATAGCATCTTGAAGTAGTTGATGTTTGTTGATAAATTTTAAGAATTTTAATATTTTTCAATTTCATCCAAATATCTACCAAGTAATTATGAATTTATAATAAAGTTGATTAAATATCCGTCTGGTACCTAAGCTTGACCACAAACTATTTTAATTCTTCATATATATAGTTCAACAAATAGATTAAGTATTCAAATCCCTCCTCAATTATCTTATTAAACTTAAAATTAAATTAATTGATTAATATTAAAAAAAACCTCCCAATCACACTTTAACAACCCAACAACTTACAACCAACCCTACTTTTTAAACGACACCATGACAAATGTCTATTAATACAATGTGGTATGGTATAAAATTAAGTATAAAGTATTCATTCATTCAATCATTTCGAGCTCATGAATTTCCCACCTTAATATATGATTACACATTCCTAACTTTCAACGACCCTTTAATCTAATCTCTCAATAAAATAGTTTTAACGAGCCGAAATATTTAACTATAATCTTTTAAATAATAATTAGTGTCGGGTCTATTATAAAATTAATAGTTTTGTAATTTTACCTAAAATAAGAGGCAAAAAGGAAAAAAGAAAAGTGAAAATGAGAGAGGAGGAAGGGAATTGAGCGGAAGGTGGGAGTGGTGCTTGTGGTGCGTTGGTTGGGGCGCAGACACGCGCGCATGTACGCATCTAACAAACCCAAAACGTGCCACGCTTGGACCGGCAGTGGGCGCGCGCCTTGTCCACGTGCCTACACATGTCTCGACCACCACTCCCTACCCTTTCACCTTATTATTACAACAAATCATACCCTTATTACACCGTTTTTTTATTTTTCTTAATTATAAATTCATCATTTTTCTTAATTATATACTTATAATGTAAACATTATAACAAATAATTAGACAAAAATTATGTATAGGGTCGTTGTTTTAGGTCAATTTCAGAAAATTTCCAAAAAAAGAGAAGGAAATAATGCACGAAGAAATAAAGTTTAATATTTAAAAATAGTAGGGACAATTAAAATATAGTACAAATATTTGACGCGGAGAGGATCTATTATTAAACCAGTTTTAATAAATAATAATAATATTATTTATTATCAACCAGTTTTGCCTATTTAAGATAATATTATCATGAAATTCTAAAAGATTATCAAAAAGAAAAAAGAAAAAAGAAAATCTGACAAAGGAAATAGCAGGCCACGTGCTGAGTCTTCACTTTTGCTGCTTTATATTTGCATTATTTTGAACTATATTGATTTTATTATTAGTATTATTATTATTATTATTATTATTATTTTTCATTTCAAATTATTATTGGTGCTTTAAATTTGCGTGTAGGCAGAGAAAAATATTTAATTCTACATAAATTTCATTTATATTTTTGACTCCCCATTCATGTGGATTCATACCAATAATGTTAATTCGGACAAAACATAAATTGGAGCAATAATTTCTTTAAATAAGTTTGAGGTTTTATCCGCCCAAAATATAATTTCTTTAAATATGTTTGTATCTCTAAAAACCTTTGTGTTAGTTTTTTCAATTTTATATATTCATTTTTTCAAAAAAATTAATTCACTTATTTTAAATATACCATTCAATTTTTTTTTACCTAGATTAAATTAGAAAAAACTTTGATTATACCAATATTTCAAGAATTTATTAGACACAAAATAAAAAATAAATAAATGAAGTATTCATATGACATATTTACAACAATACCCTACTTCCCATGCATTTGGTCCTATCATTTGAATTTGAAATTTTTTCAAAACGTCAGATTTTCACAAATTTTGATTTAAAATTCTTAAAATTTTAATTTGTGTCTAATAAATTGTAATAACTTAAGCATACTATTAGTAGGATATTGTCTCTTTTGACCTATTACGTATGGCTGTCACCTCACAGTTTTAAAATGCGTGTACTAGGGAGAGATTTCCACGTGTTTTTAATAAATGTTTTGTTTTTCTCTCAAACCATTGAGTAATTTAAAATTGAATTTTATAGGGTAAGTTAAGTTTGAATTTGGTACCAAAATGGAAGGTACAAAAAAAGGAAATGGGAAATATTGAATAGAAACCCTCACATGGCCTCCACTTACCATTGAGATAATAATAATAATAATAATAATAATTTGTATTAACCCTACGTACCCATTTCTATCATTTCTAAAACTCAATACATTATTCTAGTTTGAAATCTTTAATAATTAATTTATTCACCTTTTTTTGAACTTTTAAAAATTTCTATTTTGTGTTTAATTAGTTTATAAAAATTAAAAAATATCTATTAAATATAGAGTTAAGAGTTTAGAATTACATTACAGTCAGTAATTTTATTTTTTTAATTTTGAATATGTCGAGGACTAAAAATTTGAATTAAAAAAAAAAAAGAAAAGAAAAAGAATGGTAAGGGACTAAATTGAAAAATATATAAAAAGTGGAGGACTAAACGGAAAAAGAAGACAGCAAAGCAAGTTCTCGGGGAAAGCAAAAGGCAAAGCCATTCCACTCTCTCTTCCCTTCCAGACCAAATCTACGTGTCATCCCTTTTTATTTATTTTTAATTTTGAATTCATTTTGAAAGTTCCAATGCTATGTTTTCTTTCGCTCTTTTTTTTTTTTCTTTTTCTTTTTCATTTTTAAATCATAAATATTTGCTTAACTATTTTATATTTTCTAATTTTCATTCGTTTATTTTGTTTATTATTATTATTTTTTAAACAAAAATGCTTCCAATTAACAATAAAATGAAATCTCTGATCAATTAATTTTTAGTTTGGTAAAAATCTACATCAATAACATTAATGGTATTAAATTATATTTTTAAAAAAAGCCATTATTTCAAATTATTGCCATAAACAACTTCTTGATTTCCAATAGCAAAAATCATCATTAATCTGTTATTAACCTTATGATGTTATATAATTTGAGTTTTCAATCATTAATCATTAATTTTCAATATAATGTAGCGCCCTAATACAATTACACGAATAACCTTCGAATAATTAAAATAAATAGTCTTCCTTCTTGGAAACATTTCAAAACAATTAAATAACCGAGAATAAATTCATAAAAAGTAAGAAATAGTGAAAAGGGTAAAAGAGGAAGAACAAGAAAGTAAGCGAAAATTTGTAATATATATTAATTTTATTAGTAGGATGGGCAGGGGACAAATTGGAATCCAAAGAGAGTTTTACCAATTTGCCCTTTTACAAAAGAAATTCTTTCCATAAAACATTTGGGGTTTTAAAGCCCCCAATCAAAAGAGCAAAATAAAACTCCCACTTAAACACAACTTTATTTAACCTTAATCATAATATTAATCTTAATCTTAATCTAATCCCATTCTAAACCCCACAAAACCAAAATAATCCCCCTTTGTTCTTCTTCTTCTCTTTACCCTTTTCCTATTTTAATTAAACAATACTCTCTCTATTCCTATAATAATAACCCATTAATTATAATCTAACAAACTCTTAATTATCCTTTAATCTTATCTTCTTCTCTACCCTTACATGTCCCTAAAAATCACACACCAGTTAGTAAGTAAATCTCTACTCAATCATATAATGGCTTCAGTAACTCCACTCCTGTGGAAGCCGCCCTATCTCCTGGTTTACTCCCGCCACCGCTGCCCGGAGATTCATCGCCTTCTGCTGCGCCAACAAGCTCTCACTCCGCCCTCTACCAGAAATATCTGTGGTAAATCCAACACAGAACCATCTCTAAGAAAAAATGGCGAAATCAAATGATGGGGTTTCCAGAAATGAGGATTTTATGAACGATTCATACCGTTCTTCCCTGGGTTGAACATTGACGGGGAACGAGATTGGAGCTGTTGGGGCTGAGTCCGTTGAACGTACATGTCGTCTAGGTTCAGATTCAGCGCCTGCATCACTCTAGCAGGAACTAACACAGTCGAACAAGCTGTTGAAGATGATATTATCCGTTAGTTAGATGAGATTTTGAGGTGAATTTGAGATTCTATGTGGAAGAAACTTGCTACAGACCTGGCTTCTTCCGGGTTTCAGAGACGGCGCCGATTTGTCGTGGCAAGAACACACCGGTGCCGGCGCATTCCCTCTTCCCGCCGGGAACCCCGAGAAACACGGCCCTCATACCGGAACCATTCGGTGAGGGATTTACAGGGTGTTTCCGAGGAGGAGGAGCCCAAGGGGATTGAGACGTTAAACCAACGGCAGAGCGACAGTTTCTACCATCGAAGAACTCGCTGTTTCTTCCTCTGTTTTGCGGCACTTGAGGCTGCGGGTGTCTAACGGAGCCTGTTACCAGTCCGACACGAGCCGCCGAGTTCATTTGCTCGATGAGTTGTTGTCGTTTCAGATGTAAAAACTGTACAAAAACAAATTATCGTAAGAGACAAAACAGAGACCAAGCTCAAGAAATGAAAAGCGATACTAATTACACATACTTGGGAAGCTTGTAGTTGCTGGTAAACGCCGGCATCGTTGTCGCGGGTTTTGAGCGGAACAGTGACCGGAGAGGGGTTTCTAGGGGGAACGGAATGTCCACGATTGTTGACGAAATTGTAAGCCTCTTCATTCATACGCATCTTTGATACTTCACCGGCAGCGGCGTAGAGTAGATCCAGGGTGAGTTGTGGATGAGAACCTAAGGCATGGCCATTTGGGCTTCCCCTGCTGGAGCTCTGTTTGCAGCCACACCCACTTCCAACAGTACACAGCGTTGACTGAGGAGAACCAGAGGAGCGCCAACCCTGTTTCAAAAAAGATTAAAAAAGTTGAAACAACCCCAACCCAGAAATGAAAAATGAAGAAACCAAACATATTGTTCATTTCATACATGAGATTTGTCGAGTCCAAACCCGTCTTCCAGAGTCGAGCGTGCCATTTGACTCATCAACCCAGCAATGTATTCCTCTTCATCACTCTCTGTTTCGCTGGAACCAATTAGAGATTCAACCGGCGAACCAAGATCAGAAGAAACCCCAAAAGGCCCAAATCCAAGAGAATACTCAAATGGGTGCAACCCAACTCCAGCTCCTCTCTTCTTAGCATCATTACCCCCACACTTCTCCTCCAAGAACAAATCGTCGTCGTTAAGAAACTTGGGAGGAAGCCAAAACTCGCCATCATCCAAACTCTCAGCCATTTTGATAAAAGCTGAAAAAAGGCCCAAAAGAACTAAAGCAACCAACGATTAGTACCCCCAAAAGAAGAGAGAGAAACAGAGTATTTTCCAGAGATGGGGGGAGGGGGGGTCTGTTTTTTAAGCCGATTGGTTAAGGCTTAAGAAGAAGAAGAAGAAGAAGAAGAAGAAGAAGAAGAAGAAGAAGAAGAGGGAATGGGTAGGGTTTGAAGGAAGTGAAAAAGGGGGCCAGTCAAATCAGAAGGAAAAAGAAAGAAAAGATTGGAAACAGAGGAAATGGGGTCAAGGGTTTAAGCGCACAGTGAGTGAGAGGAACAGTATATGAAGGGGGAAGGAAGAAGAATAAACCATTAACAAAAAGCCACAAACCAGAATGAAAAAATACAGAGAGAAACGAAGATGGAAGAAGAAGAAGAGACTGAAAGGGAAGGCTCGGAGTACGTTTTTTAAAAAAGCAGAGGAAGTGAAAAAGTTTATAAATAAAAGAGAGAGAGGTTGAGAGTCACGCGCGTGTTTTTGGAGCGTGGAGAATACGCGCATGCATAGGTGGCTGGGCAAGTTGTGGTCCATTTGGAAGGAGTTTGTGGGGCCCACCTTGGCAAATGGAAGCCACTCGCTCCCACCATGTGACTAGGACCCCATGTTTTCTTTTTCTAATTTGTTTAAGAAAATAGTAATTAATTAATGTTTAATTTTTTATTTAAAATCGCAGTGGGCCAATGGGCCTCTCACTTGTTCTGTTTTCCGTAGAAACCAAAACCGCATTTTAAGTCAGCGACTTCTATATTAGCAATAATATATATTTATAATTTTAAAAATAATTATGGATTAAGTCAGATTTTAGTGGGTTTGTGTTCTTAAAGGCTTAGGTTGTTCAAGATTTCAATGGTTAGTCAAATAATTGATGTACACAATTATTTTTATTATAACCATTTCTTTTTTGAAATTGTGTTCTTTTTCTAACTATTTTTTTAAATTAAATTCAAATAATAATGATGATAAATTATTTTTTCTAGATTTTAAAATTTTGCTTCAATTTTGAAAATATGGGTAACATTTAGATAAGAAAGCAACAAAGTAACACATCTTAATCTTCCCGTTACAACACAGTAAAAATAGTTTTAAGGGGAAGAAGGCGACTTGGAAGGCAAAGAAACGTGCATCGATGTGATGTTTGCCACACAAGCTTTGTTGCTTAAGTTAATTTTAGAAGAAAATTGGTGTAACCGGAGTTCAAGTTGGTATGACTCTCGTAAGATTTTTGTTCCTTCCTTTTCTAAATGTTTGAACGAGTTGGTATGACATGTTTCTATCAAGATCTTCTCAAGAGGGATAGTTGTAGAAGTATCTCTCTCGAATTTATTGTTTTGTTGACCCTAGGGTCGACTTGCCCTTAACCATCTTGCTTCTTAGCTTATATTATTTTTTTAGCCGAAATAAGAGTTCTCTCTATCTCTACCTTGATCATGGGTTCTTTATTGAATCGTGAGTCATACTTTCACAAGGTCTTATTGGGCTATGCTTGATCGTGAGCATGTGTGTTTGAGATTTGTATTGGTTTCTTTCTCTAAAATTGAGTTATGAATGTGCGTGCTAGTAGGTCGGCTTCTGTGGTGGGCTCTTAGTGGTGACCTCGACCTCAGCCTATCACTTCAATTTTTCCTCGATTGGATTTTGTAAGTTTAACTTAGTTATGTTGCTTTTTTAGGCTTCATCATTGAATTATAATTGTAGGGTCATCCTTGTCTATGTTCCTCGGTACCATTTACGCTACAAACTCAACCTTGTTGATCCTTCAAACTTTTTATCGTTTGATTCCCTCCGAGGATCAAAATTTCTTTCAATTTTTTGAATATGTTGTCGTTTCTTTTCCTTTTTTTTTTTTTTGTCATATTTAGTGAGTTGTTCCTTCTCTTGCGTGTTCAATGAAGGAACTTGATTGACGAGTCTCTCTAAGATCGGAGTCAAGTATTGACATATTCCACTCATTCTTTTTCTTGAGTTTCACGATCTCTTCTCTTGGTCAACCTTGTTGAGTAGAAGATCAAGGAATTGTAGCTTACTTTATTCTTCATACATAATGATAAGGAATCACTGCAAGGGAAGTAAGATTCAGATTACCTTATTAATCGAATATATCTCAAGGCAAGAACACTTATTTGAGATTTGAATCATCTCACAAGTAAGATCGATCATGTCTAGCTTGAATGATTCTACATTGGCTAAACGAGAGCACAAATACTCATTTTACCACATTTTCTAAGTCTATTTTACAAAAATAACATGATTTTATATAGCCTCAAAATGAAAACTCTTAACTTAGGCATTCCAAGAGTAAATAAGCCTTAAATACATTAAATAAACATAATAATCCAAAATTATGATCCACCCAAAATTTATAACAATGAAACTTAATTCTTCTAGAACGTGGCATGAATTGAAATCTCATTTGACAATTTTGTCAAACATTTTCTTAACATCTTCCTTTAAGTTTATATTGCATAATTGATGTCTTGGATCATATCACATAAGGATCCTCATCTGAATCGTCTCCGTCTTGGTTCCACTTTTGTTTTCTCATATTCTTCCTCACTCTTTAAATATGACAAATATTGTTGCCAAAGTCCAACCAACGTAATGCACTTGACATTTACGTGAATCAAAAGATAATTGTATTGAACTGGACCAGACCAAAATCACGAAGACAGAGCATTTTACGCACATTCTTCATATGAAGTAAAACAGGAAGTCGGGCTTCTACCAAGTTTCTTATATTTTGTGTTTGTTCTAATGGTCAAATTTCACCTGTTAAATCTTTATGGATAGACTAACAATAAAAAGAAAAAATTGAATTAAAAAGGACAAAATATTTAAGGTTTTACGGTAGGAGTAGAATGACGTATTTGCCCCCGCATAGTGTGTGATATTTCTGTCGGAGCGATAAGGGCGTGATAAAGCAATGAACTGCCCGAAGATTTGCGTGCAGTGGAAGATATTTCAGCCGTCCCCATTTGCCCCCATTTTTACCTTTTTACCCTTTTGTTCTTTTTAATATTTTTGTTTTTAAATAGAGGTTGGTAATTTATTGAAAATAATTGACCAAAATATTTAGCAATATACATTGGTTACTGAAATTGTGTTTGATAATTTAGTATTAATAATTCAAATAATTATTTAGTGATAATAATTCAAATAATTATTTTCCTTTTTCGTTTAAAAAAAAAATTAATTTCACATAATTATACCAAAAAGTAATGCTAAGGTGGCTGCTTCCATAAGAAAAAAACGTCTCTTTTTTTATAAGCTTCTTGTAACTCCCTTTTCAAATTATAAATACAATAATTAAAAAAACACACATCAAATTTTAATAAATTTAACGTAAAAAGAGTATTATGTTCCATATCTCTTTACGGCATGAGATTTATTGTTGGAAGATTTTCGATGACATAGTCTCGACTCGTACAAATTTAAAGAAAAGTGGAACACGTTTGAATTATGGAGCTCGTAATTCTCATGCAGCTTAAGATCCCAAAAAAAATTAAGGTCGATCTCGAAACTTGGAAGAGAAACTAGTCAAACATGTTTTGTCATTTCAAATAAAATTTTAAAATGGAAAATATTTACGTAAAAATTACTCTATTAGTCAAACATGTTTTTTTATAATATATGACACAAAATTGATAAAATTTATCGTAAAAGGGTTTGACAGCCACGTAGGACATGCATATTTATGAATATCATGAATAAATGATGAATATTAGAACACGTGTCACAAGTACTCGGCATTCTGTTGAATATTTCATTATTTCTACTCCAATTTAAATATTTTCAACTTATTTTGAAAAATAAATAATTACTTTTTCAACTTTTCCAACTTTACCCCGCCTCGGTCCAACGCCCTGTAATTTGCCAGCGACGAATTTCGCCACGTCAGCCAAAAAACAGACTTTTAAATTTTAAATTTTAAATAAATGTTGACTTCATTATTAAAAAAAAGGAAACAAAATCTCAAAGTCCGGGAAAACGGCCGGTGTGGAACGGCGAGATTTAACGGCTCCGTCGTGGACACCAATGCTAGTCCATATACTAAATTTGATTTATCAATTTAACGTCCGGGAATTAAATAATTACAGCCATTATTCTTTTTTTTAATATTCGGAATTAAAAAATTCAAAATATGCAGGTGACGTGGCGAGGACGTGGTAACCATGGGGGCAAAGGTCGTATTCGTTTGGATTTGTTCGGCACCGCTATTTCGGCGCGTGAGGAAAGTGAGAAGGTGAGAGTGGGTCCGACTGGTCGGAACGGTGCTCTCTGATTTTCTGCGTGATTCTGTAGTCTGTCCCCATCGGACCAGATATTTTAAAAATAAAAAGAAATTATCATAATTAATAATTAAAAATAGAACTAAATTAATAAAAATATTCGTACTAAAAATATAAATTTTAAAAATAATTTGAACTTTTTTATTAATTTATTATTTATATTTTTATAAGCTTAAAATGATTTTTCTTTCTGTTTGTTAAATAAATAAATAGATTCTTAATCAATTATTAGTATTTTTGTATTTATGATAGAATTTTAAAAAGTCAACCTTATGTATATATATACACATATATATATAAATGAAAATAGATGGAGAGTCAACTTGGTTGAAGAAATGCTAGGAGTTGGGAATAAAATATAATTTGTTCATAAAAATTGGGAAATTAAGGCCTAAAGTTTAGGCTTACAAAAAAAAAAAAAAAAGGTTTTAATTTAATAAAATATAATTTAATGAAAATGGATTAGGATTAGGCTTAGGGTTTAGGGTTTGAGTTGTGGAGGAATCGCCGCCGTCATTGAGAAAACAGGGCAAAATCTTTAGAAACAGGGGATGCCGGCCGCCGACATAGAGAAGAGAGCATGCAATTCCAAATTTATGTTTTTTTTTTCTTGTTTTTTAAAATTTAAATTTAAATAGTTTTGTTTTTTTTGTAATTAATGTCTGTTTGATTTTTGAGATGTTGAAAATAAATTTAAGGAAAAACATTAATGAGGAGCATACCAACAACGTGCCTCCCATTTATTCTTCCACTCACTCTCTCTCTCCTTTTTTTTCTTTTTTCTTTTTCATTTATTGAAAAATAAAAATAAAAATAAATCGACTCATATGGGGATGGTGAGGCCATGATTATGGGTAGCATGTTTGAATGATAGGGGGGTGAGACAATTATAAAAATCATATTAATCCTATCTATCATTATAAATGTTTTTTTTTCTTTTTTAAATTTATTTTTTTGGTCGTTATTTACTTTTAATTTTTGTAAAAAATTAATAAACACAAAATTAGAACCCTTTAAAATTAGTTAATCTATTAAATATAAAATTAAATTAAATAATCTTACCATATTTTTAAAAATTGACTTTTTTAATGATTTGTGTGGGTATATTCTTACAAATTCCTACTTTTGAATATTTTTATATTATTTGATATGTATGGTAGAGATAGAAATTATGTTAAGTTACACGAGTATATTTGAAATAATGACGGGAGATATAATATGTGTAATTATTTCTAATTATTATTATCATTATTTGGGATTAAAATGAGACAAACATGTTATGTTGTGTGTTAATGCGGCATGAAATTATATTGTTAATTATTATTATTTTTTTTCATTTTCTATTTTAAGAATTGATTTTTTTTTTGCTTATGTTTGAAGCTGTCGTTGGTAAAGATGGAGAGAGAAACACAAAAAAAATTAAAAAAAAGAAAAAGAAAAAGAAAAGAAGACATTCCTCAAGTGAACATCATTGAAGCCCATAATCAAAATGCCAACCCCACATGGTGGGAGATCAAAAAAGGGATTTTCAGATTTAATCTATACATATATAGATATATATATATATATATAAATCTTTCGAGGTTTTCGTTGTGAGATTTTCGTTGTGTGCACTGTCAATATGACGTTTAAAATAGTATTAAGTTAACTTCAATCTATATATTGAGAAATCTTGAACAAATTTAAGTTAAGATTACGTTTGAATTGATGTAGAGGTGAGTTAGAATTAGGAGAATACACGGTAGATAGTCTCTTACCATATTAGATAGTCTTTACCTAGTAGGTAATGAGTATTCTGTCAATATGTTTCATTCATTCTCGGTCGAGCTTCATGTTAGGTCAAGAGCAATCTTGATGTATTTCACGCTTGACCTTAGACACATGTCCTTCAGTGTTTGATTGAGTGGCAAACTTAGTTTTACACATAATAATCTTGATCAAACGAAAATATAACGATTTAAATCCTTATGTTTTTAGTGAGAAGTATAATACTTTATTCAATTGAGTTATACTCATGTTGACATTATAACTGCTAAGTGTCATAATTAGCGCTGTAAGTGGTCGATGAGAGACATTAGTGACCCTCCAGAGCCTCATTTCACGATTTTCTTTTTGCACTACCACCGTAGCTTGACATAGAAGTAATAATTTAATGTGTTTTGAGTGAGTCTTAAGATTGCCCAACCCTACTTGGGTAGCCACCCATTCTCATAATTTCTCCTTTATCAAAGCATTGTCTTCTTCTTTTCTCCTTTCCCTTTAAACTTACTTAAAACCCACACCCTTCGAGACATGCTTAATTTGCTATGCCTAATTTATTTTCTCGTCTATGATGATATTTGATATTTTTTTTTTTGTTGAAAAGAACGTAATCAAATCAATAATTAAAATTTTCGATCAATTCAAATGGGTCGATTCGTTCTTAGACTTGAACCCACCCAGAACATTAAATTAAAGGGAAAAAAAGGGTGAAATTTGAATAAATATACGATGAAAGATGGAGTAAGAAACACAAAAGATAAGGGGGAATGACATAAGTCAACAAGAAAAAGCATGAAAGTGGAAGTAAGAAGATATTCAATATCTATTTGAGAGAGATGCGTTATGGGAATTGCGGGAATTGCCCCAAAGCTGTTCGACAAAAATCCCCAATCACAAATCCCCTTGCCCCCACTGTCCCTCAGCGCCCCCACCGCCCTCTCTGCCTTTTCCACATATTCTCCCCTCCCTCCTCCACTGTTCCATAAATTCACCAATTCATTTCACCCAAATTCAAGAATCTCTCCCCCCCCGATCTTCCCCTTCCAATTTCACACCATATCTCCGCCGTCCACGGTGGCTGATCGAGTCGGCGACACCGCAGAACAAGTGGATGGGATGGGCTCTGTTGGCGTCAATTTGAGGCACCATGATTGTGGCCATTATTATGGCTCACTCAGCACGCTTACTTATTGTTCTATGTGCATTAGGAACATCTTCGCAGCATTGGGCCCCTTATTCCTACACTACCTTTGCTTTTGGATTTGTAGATAGGGAAAATAAATTATTTAGTCATGGGGACGAAAATTGATTAGTTTTGACTCTCACTTTGCATGTTCTTCTCTTCAATTTCTTTGACTAACATTTTTGGCTGAATTTGAGTATGTGAGATGTGCATACGTGACATCTGAGTAAAAAATGGATACACGAATGAATCAAGATTGCATCCATAGCGTATGACTATGAAAAACTTTACAGAATTGAAAGTTACTACCTATACCAATAAGCTATACCTTTTTCTTTTTTTTTTCCAGTGACTCAGTTACATATGATTTGCTTCATAGGAAGCATGCAAGCGAGAACACCCGTTGGTTTGTGAAGATAGTTTTTTCATTTTTTAAAGTGAGAAGTAACCTTATCGTATCGCACGCGAATGTTATATATATATATATATTTAAACCAACATAATTTTCCATAAACAAAAAAAAAATTGAAATGACAAATGAAAGTTTGAAGATTCTATCTATATTTGAGTATATGAAAGACCAATTTTGTCGGTCCAATGATAAGTTTGAATCAATAAATGAAAAAGTTTATTTTCGGGCGTGATTTATGTAGAAATTAATTTCCTATATAATTATTCTATTTTATTCATACTTTATAATTTTTCAGCTTGGGTGGGGTTCAACAATATTTTATTTATACTCTAAAGTTTATAATTTATAGTACATTTTGTCTATGTCACTAGCCTTAAATTTGTAATAAAATTAATTAATTAATGATACTTTTATGATAAATAAATAGATCAATTTAGTAAAAAAAAATAAAAAAATTATATAGTAATAACTAATTTAGAAATAAATAAATCGATTTTATTATAAACGTTTTAAAACAATTATAATGATAAATTTAGAATGAGAAATTTCTTGGTGTTTTTGTTCACATATTGACAAATATTAAAAGAAATAACAATCACAGAACTAACTAAATATTTATTTACAAAATAATGATTGATTAACAATAGTATTAAAAATAAATTATTAATTGATACTTTAATTTTTTTATTAACGTGTAAATTATAATAAAAATTATTTGATCATAAATTCCAAAGCATACATTATATAAATTACTAATTGTACATTTCTCTAAATCCCCATTTTTTTAATAATTATTTTTTTTTGTGAAAATGTAAGAATCATGTCAATTAAATGCATAATATTTATAAAATTAATTAAACTATTTTGATTGGTTTATTATCAAGTTATTAGCTTTTACAAGAATATTATTTAAACTTAGTTAGCATAGAAAATTATGAATAATTAAATAAACAATTTATAAGGGTTGGTTTTATGTAGGTTATATTTTCATAAATGACCAAATATTTATTCCAAAATAATTATTTAAATACTACATTTTAAATATAATTTTTATTACTTCAGTTAAAAATAATATATCAATTAAAAATGGTCTATTATTTATTATAATTTAAATTCTCATAAACCAGCAAACTAAACATCTCGTTGTAGTTTCGAGATCGAGATTAACAAATGAAGACTTAACAATTGTAGGTTTAATAGATTCTAATAAACCAGCAAACTAAACATCTCATTGTAGTTTCGAGATCGAGATTAACAAATGAACACTTAAAAATTGTAGGTTTAATAGACTCTAATAAACCAGCAAACTAAACATCTCGTCGTAGTTTCGAGATCGAGATTAACAAATGAAGACTTAACAATTGTAGGTTTAATAGATTCTAATCAACCAACAAACTAAACATCTCGTTATGGTTTCGAGATCGAGATTAACAAATGAAGACTTGATATCTATAAGTTTAATAAACCACTAAATAATTTGTTATAGTTTCGAGATCGAGATGAACGAGAAAAAAAAACGGCCCCTTGGTGATTAAAGAAACATGAAAAGAAAGTGGTGGGAGCATGTGAGGTTGATTAGCGGGACAGGGTTGGGGAGTGTCGTTTAGCCATGCATTATACAACTGTGTGTCTGTGTCTGTGTTTTAGGCATATTCTTGTTCCTTAACTTTGACTGTCTGTCTCCTTCTCTCTTTCAACTTCCATTTCTTTATTATTTCTGATTTAAACACACAACACAACTTCAAACACTGGGCTTTAGATTATGGCTGAAGAGAAGCCCAGTCTCAGCGCTAAATTAACGAGCCCGCCTCGATAAACACAGTTTCAGAGCCCGACTCCAATCTCTCTTCTCAAGTTGTTCCTTTACTTCTTTTACTTGTTTCTACATATTAGGTCGTGCGTCATATCCAACATACTCTTTGTGAGTTAATAAGTTTGACTTAACAAAGAAAGTTATTAACCTCGATCAATTTTAGGATAATTGTTCAGAAGGTATTAGCTTGAATAGGTTCAGAGAAATTGTTAGTAGTTGGAGAAAGTTTAGGAGATCAGTTGTGCTTCTTGTCAATACTCATGAGGTGTATGTTATTTTCACAACCACATAGAGAATTGATAAGCATAAGTGTTTAAGCTTTCTTTGCTCCAAAATGTCTCTCCCCTCGAGTTGTTCTTCCTACTTCATTTGTTTGTTTCGACATATTTCGATCGTGGACTATTTTCAACATTTGGTATCAGAGCTAGGATGTCGAAACAAATGCCGTCACCATATAAAGTCGCCAAAGGAGATGTGACAACGATAACGAGCGGAAGGGAGGGGAGTGTAACGCTCTAGTACCCGTTACTCACGAATAGTAACTATGCAACATGGTCAATAAAGATGCGTGTTAACTTACAGGCACAAGTTCGGGTGGGACGCTATCGAGGATGGTGAGAACGTTGAGCAGCGTAAGGACAGGATGACTCTTGCCGCCATCTACCAAGCAGTCCCGGAGGACGTCCTTCTCATGTTGGCAGAGAAGGACTCGAAAAAGGCAGCGTGGGAGACGCTGCAAACAATGCATGTGGGTGTGGAACGTGTCAAGGAAGCAAAGGTGTAGACCTTGAAGACTGAGTTCGAGGCTATCCGCATGAAGGACGGTGAATCAATAAACAAATTTTCTATGAAGTTGACGACGATTGTCAGCGGCATCCGTTCATTAGGCGACGTGATGGAGGAGATCTCCGTTGTCAAGAAGTTCCTTCGAGCTGTTCTCTCAAGATTCATGCAGATTGTTACCTCCATCGAGCAGTTCGGCGACCTCAAGAACAGTTGGTTGTCTTAAGATCCACGAGGAGAGACTTTGTGGCTACGAAGACAAAGAGGAGGAGAAATACCTCTTACTCACATTTGAGCAGTGACTCGCACGGACGAAAAAGAAAGATGCATATGACTCTCTTTTTTCAAGTTCGAACGGACGTGGCAGCCATAACAAAGAAAAAAGAGGTCGTGTGATATGAACCAAGAGACATCAATCATACAATATACTTCAATGAAGATGCGGACAAAATGTTGTTGAAATTATCAAAAAGATATTCCAATTCATGCCACATTGAAGAAGAAGTTTCATTGTTATAAATTTTGGGTAGGTTACAATTTAGAGTTATTGTATTTCATTAATATATTTTAAGACTTTTTATTTACTTTAGGTTACAATTACATAATTGTTAATTATGGCCATAAAGTATGAATGTTACAACTCTTGGAATGCCTTTAATAGTTTCATTTTGATGCTATATAAAGCCATGTATGTTGTATTTGTAAGGAGACTTGGAAAATATATTAAAAGGAGCATTTGTGCTTTCTTTAGCCAATGGCTAAATTTCTTTGCAATTATATGTAGTTTAGGTTGCATGTAGAATCATTCAAGCTCGACATGATCAATCTTGCTTGTGGAGTGATTCGAATCTCAAACAAGTGTTCTTGCGGTGAGATATTTAATCAACAAGAATCATTCAAGCTAGACATGATCGATCTTGCTTGTGGAGTGATTCGAATCTCAAACAATATTCTTGTCTTGAGATATTCGATCAACAAGGTAATCCGAATCTTACTCCCCTTGTAGTGATTCCTTATCATATCATCGTGGATGTGGCCGCGGACGTGGGGCAGAGGAAGTCGTGACAATACCTCACAAACCCATGAAAATGCCAACTCTCAAAAGGACAAGAGTATGATCAAGGGATACTCTTGTGGAAAATACGGACATTATGCGACAGAGTGCGGAAACAAGGAGTGCGATGAGGAAGCAAACCTCATGTTCTCGGAGGATGAAGTGTCCACATTGATGTTGGCCGAGGAAATGCCCAACCTGTTGATGCTCAATGAAGAGAAGGTTATGGCGAACCCCTTCACAGACGGAGAAGACCAAATGGAGACTAGCATGTGGTACCTAGACAACGGAGCGAGTACTCACATGACCGGAGATCGAGCAAAGTTCAAGGAGCTTGATGAGAAGTTCATTGGAAATGTGAAGTTTTGCGACAAATCAATTGTACCGATCCAAGGTAAAGGATCTATCTTGTTCCAGTGTAAGAATGATGATCAACATCTAGACCAAGGTGTATTATATCCCGAGTTTGAAGAGCAACATTATTAGCCTTGGTCAAATGATAGAAGAAGGTAGCATAGTGGAGATAGTCGACCCGTTCCTCAAGATATACGACCAAAATGGAGCCCTATTAATGAAGGTAAAATGGTCGTGAAACCGCCTATATTAGATACTATTGAAAGACTATCAATATCTTCCAAAAGTATTTATTAGCGTTGGCAGAAGAAAAGTGAAGAAGAAACCAATAAGTCAGGAAAAAAAAGAACCGAAAAATTGATCCAAGAAGCAACTAGAGGTTGCTTCAATCAGCGAAGTGCAACCTACAAGTCGATGTGTTTCATCAGACTTATCATCTCAACTAAGAAGGCCTAGAGGAAGACCACTAGGGCGTAAGAGAATGAGACTTCAAACTTGTCATATTAACCAAAGAATCTAGAGACTGGCCTAAAAAGAAGGTTAAAAGACAAAGTAGTATCCTTGAAGAATTCTCTCCACAGAAGAAGAGAGGAGGGGAAGAAATTGCATGTAGCAAAATTAAAATTTATTTAGAAGAAAACAGAGTTGATCAGAGACCAATCAAAGTTGAAACTAGAGAGCAACGTGTAAATCTCACCAAGACCCTAGCAAGGGTTAAGCCTTGTAGACATGCCGGAGTTGCTCAAAGTGAAAAATCTCGAACAAATGGTCTTTCCTCCAAATGGTCTCTCCCTTCCGTTGTTCTTACTACTTAAGTTGTTTGTTTCGACATATTTCGGTCATGGACCATTTCCAACACTCTTAACTCACTGCTCAGTCATGTTGATTTGGTTCCAAACTGAGTTGACATGAACGCGAGAAGTTCAGTTTTAGGGGACAGAGTCTGTTTCACGACGCTATGTTCAACAAAGTCATGGCACCATTGACGTAGCCTAGGAAGCTGGTGCAATTCACTGGTTAGTACTTCCTCTCCCAAAGCCTCTTCCATGGCAGGAGTCCAATAAGCTATGAAGTTGGCAACAATGTCCACAAATCCCAACGTCTCTCCTCCAAAGAACTTCTTCCCTTTCAGCTCTTCTTCCAATGCTCTCAATGCCTCACGTGCCTCTGCCACTGCCTCTTCTTTCTCCTTCCCCTGCCTTCTCCTCGCCTTTATCAATGCTTGCAGCAGCTGTGAATCCACAAAAATAGAAACCCAAATGATATCAACCACCTGATATACACAAACATATATACCAAAGTGCTTACCTTGTCATCCATGAACTTGGCCCAGAACAGAGCCAGAGCTTTTTGATAGGGATCCTGAGGCAAAAGGGGGTTCTCCTTCCAAGTCTCGTCAATGTACTGAAGGATAACAATGGACTCTGCAATGGGTTTGCCGGCATGGACGAAGGTGGGCACCTTCTTGTAAACAGGGTTATATTTTAGAATCAAATCGCTCTTCTTCTTGTATATTTGTTCTTCAATGTAATCATATTGAATGCCCTTTAGTTTCAGAGCCAATTCTACTCGTCGGCTGAAAGGACTGAACCATGCCCCAAACACCTCCACTTTTTCTCCCATTTCACCTTTCCTCTGCCATTTCCTCTTTCTTGTGTTCTTTTTATAGCAGCTCCTAAAGGAGTATTCTATTTCAAATGCTGATTTATGTCGTAAGCCCATGCGACATCAAAGTGGGTATTCAAAATGGGTTTGTCTTTGACTTTGAGATGCCGCTTGTTTAGTTGGTAGAGAGGTAGGTTTATGTGAGCAGGTCGATTGCATGATTTTGAAGGTATACACCCGCTATTCGGTATGATATTTGTAAATGACATGACATAGGCACAATTGGGACAATGCCTTGATTGAACTTGGATAGATGTTTGGGTTGTTTCGAGATTATGAACGACACGTGGGTCCGTTATCGATGGCATGACTGAGTGAGTTGCGATGGTCAACGATACTCTGTGACTTGGGATGACTACAAGACATATGAGCCATGTCGATTGGGAATCAAGATGACAAGATGTTGGATACGACGTTGCATTGAGAGACCTGACCTTGAGTAGAGGCAATGTCGAGCCGAATGACTTGGCCTAGTGTAGAGGCAAGTCGGTTGTGTCGCAGATGATTGAATGTGCATGCGTAGGTGGCATGTGTGGTCGAACAAGTTTGGATCCCGCACAATGATGTTTGGTTGGTGAAGATAAACCACACTTAAGGTCTGACGAAGCCACAAAGTTGGGCGAAAAATATATATGCTTGGGTTCCCCTCAAAGCTCCTGCATGTCAAGATCACAATGTCACACGATTGAAAAAGTACGACCGTGACACGTGGCGTGCTGTCCGCCGGATGTACTTCTCGTGCCGTTGGCAGATGTGGGTCGCACTAGCTAGCTGTGATTGTCCACCCAGCGCTTGACACTTGTTGCGTGTGGCGCCTGCCAGGTTCGTCCACTTAGCGCTTGACACATGTTCACCTCCAATTCATCCTCATTTAGCTTTCCCGATTTTTGTGTTTTTCACCTATTCAACCTATTTTCTATTTTCTTCTGATTTTATAAATTTTCTTATTTATGTCGAATTAACTAAGTTTCTATACAAAAATTATAGATTTTTAATTCATATATACATAGGTATTTTTTTCTTAGTTTTAGGACAATTAGAGAAGGAAATAAACACGTCAAAATATGGACTAAAACAGTAAAACTTCAATCTTGCAAATTCTTGACCTTCGTCGGAATGTCGTCTTCCAATTCAAACCAACTATAGCTTCCTTCATGAAACCTGTACGATCTCCGACATACCTATAAATCAAAACCTCATTTCAAGAAAAACTCTTGGATTTGGAGGAAAACTGAATTAAAAAACCTAAGATTCTTCCTCCTTTCTTGACCAAATTGAGTGACTCAAAGACCCAAAATAGATGTCGCCAACCTAATTCAGCAAGTTTTGTGAAGGAAAATTGGCGAACTTCTATCTCTAAACTCGCTCTCAAGAATTCCTAAACCTTTTTTTTTCTTCTTCTCCTTATTAGAACTCTTAGGGCTTAACAAGACCCCTAATTAGGCAAGGTGACAAAAAGACCATTTTGCTGCTCGGTTGACTTTGACCGACTTTTTCTTAATTTTTTTGACTATTTTTTTTTTTTATATTTTTCAATTTTTTTTATTCTACCCAATATTGAAATTTAGTTTTTAAGAGTTTCCATAAAATTTCATAACTTTGGAATTTATAGGAAATAATTGGGTATTTAATATCTTGTCCGAACTCCAGTATTACAATTAGTCTCTAAGCTTTTAAGAAATTTTTAATTATTAAAATTTTAATATAACCATTTGTCTATTTTAGTTAGGATGATTTTTTTTAATTGTGTGATAAGTTTCATAATATTTTAAATCATACATAACTTCATATACTAAATAGTTCAACAATCAATTATATCTATTTATAAACCTAAACCTAATGACAACATTGTATGGGGATGTAGCTCAGATGGTAGAGCGCTCGCTAGCATGCAAGAGGTATGGGGATCGATACCCTGCATCTCCATTGATAGTGTGGTGCATGACCTAGTGAACAAGTTAGTGATGTAAAATCATAATTCGACCCTCGAGCCACTGAAGTGATTCAGGTCTGGCAAAGCGATTTCTCCGAAGGATCATACAATAGAAAATGTAATACAACATGAAGATTCCTTGGATTTAAATTATCCTTATGGGTCTCGAAGACTCCCGGTGGTTCTAAACCTAGATTCGAGACTGCTTATTGCCCTAATGTACATTCATGATTCTAGGTAAGGTTTCTAACCAATCTTGAGAAGTTCCAATATAAATATCGTAGGATTCACAAGCTAGAGCAGGCATAATTCCAAACATAAACCAGTAAACTTGTTCGAAAAATTTGAAATAACTATTTACTTTAACTCGTGCTAATGTAAAATATATTTCTTTTTAACTTTTTTATTTTATTTTAAGTGGATTATTGAAAAATTTAAAAAGTAAAAAAGATGTATTTTAAAATGAATTTTATTTTATATAATTTAGTTTTAAATTAAACTTAAAACTTCTCCCACACACCCACGTGGCTTTACCAGTCATACCACCTTCCAGAGTCTGACATTTTTCTTAACCAAAAATTAAAAAAGAAAATAAGCACTGTGCTTACAAAATATATATTATATATATACATATAAATGTTAGAATATTCAGATTTAACATAAACTTCATAATCAGTTTCAATCAAGTTGACAATAAAATTATATTTTATAATTTAACCAAAAATATATCCACGACGACTTTTATTTAATTTACATTCAGCAATTGAAAACTCCAACATAAAAATTTAATTTACGGCATGAAAAAAAAAACAGAATTTATTTGTGATAGCATAACACAAAATTATGAACTTCGATTTCTATCTCCTAATTTTTTCGATTAAGCGCAACATTTTTTAGAAAGGCAACAAGCGCATCTTTTTGAGGCATAACCTGCCTGGCCACGCTATGGTTCACCAACTCTTCAATCCATTTTTTAAGGTTTGGGAACTTGTGGGTTATGAGCAGCTCAAATCCTAAAGCTTCTTCAATGGCAGGAATCCAGCCGGCTAAAATAAGGCCTACAATGTCCACTAACCCAATTTCCTCTCCTCCGAAGAACTTCTTGTTTCCAATCTCATTCTCTAATGCTTCCAATCTCTTCTGCGCTTCTTCTATAGCCTTCTCTCTCGCTTCTTCTGTGCTTCCAGAAATTTTATGCACCGCAGGGACAACCTGGAATTCATAAACAAAAGTCTCTGTCATCATGCTATGCTTTAAAGTTGATTTTCATTAATGTTCACAATCTTTAAATAAAATACAAACTACATACTAAATAAAAACAGAAGAGAAAATATTCTGCTAACATGATAAAATATATCAAATATAAAATTCTAACTAATTACGACCCCATAAAATATATTTCAATCACTTTTCTCATCTTTCAGCAAAACATGCCCCAAAGCAAAGAAACATTACCGTGTCATCGATGTATTTGGCCCAAAACCTGGCAAGAGCTCGATCATAAGGATGTTTGGGGAAGATGGGATTGTGCGTCCAGATATCTTCGATGTACTCAAGGATGACGAGTGACTCGGAAATGGGGTTGCCATTGTGGACAAGGACAGGCACCTTCTTGTAGATGGGGTTGTATTTGAGAAGCAAATCGCTCTTGTTGTTAAGCAAATCTTCCTCAATATGTTGGTAATCAACGGCTTTGAGTTTGAGAGCCAACTCCACTCTGAGGCTGAAGGGGCCTGACCGGAAACCAAACACTTGTACTTCTTCTTCCGCCATCTCTTTCTCTGTAAAGCTATGTGATTTGAAGTAGAGGAGGAAAGTATGTGAAGGAAAGATTAGTATAAATAATTTGAAAGGTCAATGATGGTATGACTTTCTTCGGGTGGAAGCTAATGGTTTCGTAAGCCATTACGTAAGTGGTGGGGCTGCTTTTTTCTTCTTTATTGGTTCTTGTACTGATCTTTCTCCCCGCTAGAACAGTCTGCAATTGTTTATCATATATTTGAACCCACGTGGAGAGATGAATGCTTCCAGCTGAGGCAAAGGTATGAGCTAATAAAACAAGTTATAATTTATAAACTAACTTGAGGAGAATTGACTGTGTAGACTTAATAGAGTAAGTTACTAACGGAGTAACTATAGGAGAGAATTCGTGGCTATGAAGACAAAGAAGAGTAAAAATACCTCTTACTCATGCATGAGAAGTGGTTGGCACTAACGAAAAAGAATGATGCGGCTGACTCTTCTTTTTCAAGTCGAGGGGACGTGGTAGCCATAACAAGGAAAACAGGGTCGTGGACGTGGTCGTGTACATGGCCGTGGACGTGGTGGTAGAGGAGGTCGTGATAATTCCTCACAAATCCATGATAATGCTAACCCTTGGAAGGACAAGAGTATGATCAAGTTTTATTCTTGTGGAAAATATGGGCACTATGCGGTAGAGTGCTGCAAGAAGAAGCGAGATGAGGAGGCAAACCTCACACTCACACAAGATCGAGAGCCTGCACTGATGTTGGCCGAGAAGATGCTCAACGCAGAAAAGGTTATGGCAAACCTTCTCACAAAAGGAGAAGACCGAGTGGAGACCAACATGTGGTACCTTGACAACGGAGCAAGCAACCACATAACCGGAGATCGAACAAAGTTCAAGGAGCTTGATGAGAAGCTCATTGGAAACGTGAAGTTTGACGATGAATCAATCGTACCGATCCAAGGCAAAAGATCCATCTTGTTTCAATGCAAGAATGGTGACTAAAGTTTACTGACCAAGGTATACTATTTCCAAACTTAAAGAGTAACATTATCAATCTTGGTCAGAGACGGAAGAAGGAAGCAGAGTGGAGTTAGCTGGCTTGTTTCTCAAGATGTTCGACAGAAATGGAACCTTGTTGATGAAGGTAAAACGGCCGCATAACCATCTATACTAGATACTATTGTAGTCCAGCCAGCCCACCTCCCTATTGACAGCACTTGCAGACCCAACTTGGCTATGACATGCAAGACTAGGGCACGTGAACTTTCAGACACTCAAAATGATGGTGGAGAAGAAGATGGCTACGAGGCTACCCAAAATTATACACCCGAACCAGCTATGTGGAAGTTGCCTTGTCTTCAAACAAACAAGATTGTCGTTCCCAACTCAAACTAGTTTCCATACTGAGCGACCACTGCAACTAGTTCATGCAAATTTGTGTGGCCAGATCACCCTATCATCGATTGCTGGTAACATATAGTTTCTCTTACTTGTTGACGATTATAGTCGTGGGATGTGGGTGTATATGCTCAAAGAAAAAAAAGATAGCCATTATGTGCGTTCAAGAAGTTCAAAAGACTCATTGAAAACGGGCATGATCACAATCTGAAAACCTTGCGCATCGACCGAGGTAGCGAGTTTTTATCCTTGAACTTCTCAAAGTTTTGGGAAGAGGAAGGTATCAAGCATAAACTCATCGGACCATAAAGTCCACAATAAAACGGTGTGGTCGAATAAAAAAATGCACCATAATAACACTGTAAGAAGCTTACTCAAGAGCATGCAAGTCCCGGTGATTTTTTGGGACAAGGCAATACAACATGCAGTTTATCTTCTAAATCGTTTACCGACAAAGGCATTGGACACTCGCACCCCCTATGAAGTATGGTTCAGCAAGACACCTCACTTCGAGTACCTAAGTGTCTTCGGTTGTACAACACATGTTAAGACGACAAAGCCATATATCAAAAAATTTGATGTTAGAAGCCAAAAGATGGTGTATTTTTGCCTAGAGGATGAGACCAAGGCACACAGGTTGTATGATCCGCAACATGAGAAAATTCGTGTAAGATTTCGTATTTCAAGAAGAGAAGTGGGATTGGTGTAGTGTTGGCGATAACAAGCAGACTGTTACAGAGTTCACTACTATAAAAGAAGAGGGAGACCCAACAGACCTAGAAAGTGCCCCTACAACAACACCAACAAGTCCACACATATCATCATCGGTGACACTGAAAGGGGTGATAGACTCTCTAGAACAAGCGAACACAAGAGGATCCACAACAAAGGATGAACCAAAGAAGTTTCTTTCTCGTGCTGAAATTTATGTGGATACACTTGAAGAAGAATTGGATCTCAATGAGTTAGTGTTGCTCGCGGTCGAGGAGCCGACAACCTACCATGAGAAAGCAACTGAGACGACGTGGAAGGAGGCCATGCAAAAAGAGCTTGAAGCCATTGAGAAGAAGAAGATGTGGACACTAACTAACTTATCGTTCGGACACAAGCACTTCGGTTTGAAGTCGAGAGTTCTCCTGAGGTCAAGAGTTCAAGCCACTCTCACCCCAACTTTTTTTTTCGCTGCTTTTTTTCATTAAATTAAAAATGTGAGGTCTCCTTTAGGGAATTTAATGGGTTTGGCTCGACATGAGGAATAAGGCCAATAGAAAGCCTTTTGTCACTTTTTCTATTATTTCTCATTTCTTCCAAACATATAATATTGTGCCACTAGACATCCAGGGGTGATGTAATTGGCTAGCATGTAGGTCTCATAGCTATAAGATATTTGGAGGTCGAGGGTTTGAGCCTCTCTCACCCCAATTTTTCTTTTTTCTCTGTATATTTCATTAAATTTAAAATGGGAGGTTTCCTTTTGGGCCTTTAATGGACTTTGCTCGACATGAGGAATAACTTTTTATATTATTTTTCATTTCTTCCAAACATATAATATTATGCTACTAGACATCCAGGGGCTGGTGCAGTTGGCTAGTGCGTAGGTCCTTATAGCTTCGAGTTATCCTGAGGTTGAGAGTTTGAGTCTCTCTCACCCAAATTTTTCTTTTTTCTCTGTATTTTTCATTAAATTTAAAATGTGAGGTCTCCTTTTAGGCCCATCGAAAGCCTTTTGGAACTTTTTCTATTATTTTTCATTTCTTCCAAACATATAACATTATACCATTAGACATCCACAGGAGGTGGCACGAGTTCTCACAATTCTCAAAAGTTCATGTGCGTGCAAACTTATAATTATATCAATTAAAGTCTTAAACCGTATAAATGAATCAATTTAGATATTCAATTTGAAAATTGTTCACGCATATACTCATATGTGTGCTAACTTCTTACAAAATTTAGATCATCTCGATAAAAATCGATAATGCATTTGAAACTAATAATCTAAATTGATTTATTTATGAGAAAAAATTAAGAGTTTATTTAATATAGTTATAAGTTTAAAATTTTAATTGAAACAGTACAAATGTGAGACATTCGTACTTTTGATAAGGATCTTTTTCCTTCTTCTTTGAGTTAGGAAAAAAAACATTGATTCATATCGTTTTGGTTGGTTTACATGATTTCATATCAAATAGTAAGAGGGTACGTTAATAATTCAACTAGTTAAACATATTTCTTCGACCAAAAGGACATAGGTTTGAGTTTCTCAATTCCTTGTTGGAGTAGTGAAGGAAAGCTGAAGGAAATGTCATCAAGCATAAAGCAAGACTCGTGGCGAAGGGATACGTACAACGACAAGGAGTTGATTTTGAGGAGGTTTTCGCACCTGTGACCAGACTAGACAATGTAAGGTTGATTCTTACCCTTGCAGTTCAACACAAGTGGGAGGTCCATCACTTGGACGTCAAATCAATATTTCTAAATGGTGACCTCCAAGAAGAAGTGTATGTTGCCAAACTTGAAGGGTTTATCATCAAGAACACAAAGTTTACAAGTTGTCAAAGACCCTCTACGGTTTACGGCAAGCACCAAGGGCGTGGAACATACGTCTGGACAAGAGCTTAAAGAGTCTAAACTTCATGAAGTGCTTGCAAGAACAAGTAGTGTATACAAGAAACAATGGGACTGAAACACTCATAGTTGGCGTGTACGTTGATGACCTGATCGTCACTGATACAAGTGTGGAAGGCGTCAAAGAGTTCAAGTAGCAAATGGCGAAAGAATTTGAGATGAATGATCTCGGGTTACTCACGTACTACCTCGGTATTGAAGTGGACCAAAAGAAAGATTGCATCACGCGAAAGCAATCGGCCTATGCTAAGAAGCTGTTGCAGCAATTTAAGATGGAAGAATGCAACCCAACCAAGTATCCCATGGAGGCGAAGTTACAACTCGGGAAAGATGCTAAAGGAAACTTGGTGAATTCCACCAAGTATAGGCGTGTCATCGAAAGTCTAAGGTACTCCCTACTCCCTCACTCATTCTCTATTTAAACGAGGATTGCCCCACTTGGAATGGGTCTCCTCGAAGCCCCAACCCCGTGGTTTAAATGAACATTTCTAACCACAACTTGTAATTCAAAAAACTTATTTTAGTTTAATAATTGTAAGATGGAAAATGGAACTATTAAACTTAACATTGAGCTATGTGTGAATTGATCTCGATAAAAACAATTAAAAACAGACATAATCACTCGAGATCAAGATCGTTAACTCGTTATTATTCATTTCATCCTAGGTATTAGTATTACATATTATTCATTTCATCCTAGGTATTAGTATTACATATTATTCATTTCATCCTAGGTATTAGTATTACATATTATTCATTTCATCCTAGGTATTAGTATTACATATTATTCATTTCATCCTAGGTATTAGTATTACATATTATTCATTTCATCCTAGGTATTAGTATTACATATTATTCATTTCATCCTAGGTATTAGTATTACATATTATTCATTTCATCCTAGGTATTAGTATTACATATTATTCATTTCATCCTAGGTATTAGTATTACATATTGGCATTAGAGGTATATAAGAAGAACCTAATTTGAAAAAGATTAATGGAAAGTTAAACTTAGAGATTGAAAAAAGGTTATGAAGAATGGGACGAAGGAGAAGAGGGTGGGAGAGAAGTCCCTTTAAGGAAGTGTGTGATAAGTGCAAGGGCTCTTCTTGGTTGGAAGCTCGGCACTTCGTGACCTGCCCCTCTCACGGTCGCCAACGTCAACTCCCCTTCGTACACTCCTGCATAAATGTGAAATTATTATTACTCAAAAGAGGATAATACATACTCAACTGAAATAATGAAATGTTTATTGTGGCTTGTGTTTTACTGAGAATAAGGCTCCTATAAATAACAACTCGACTAAATCAAACTCATCTCAACTAACTAATAAAGATAAATAACAACTTAGACTAAGTCAACCAATAAGTTGCACTACAGTTTTGATCCGACACGTCGTTTCGGACGAAAAACTCGGGGGAATCGGCGGCGTTTGAGTTGGTGAAGAACTTGGCCTTGTAGAGAGCGTGAAGAGCTTCCTTCTGATTCTTGGCGGCGACTTGAAACGCAAAGAAGGAGACGAAGAAACAGAGGAGAATTGAATGATCGGCTGCCATTGAGATGGTTGGTAGTCTCCGGTGGATGAAATCGGAATGGGAAACGGAGGAGTTAAATAAGGAAAGAATTTCTAAATCCAGGCTCATGAATATCTATCTCTACAATCTCTAAGTTCATACAATTTTTATTTAAAAAATGACTAAAATGGATAGAGAAGTTTGAAGAATGGTTTGAAGGGCATGAACGTAGGGTTTGATAAGATTACTCAAAAACTGAAAATAACCAATTAATTTGTTGTGTCACCCTCCAATCATGGAAACACGCTCCACGGCCCTCTCCAAACGCCCATCCTTCAGCCAACGCCCATAGTACCTGCAACAAAGAGAAAATCAAAGAAACATAGAGAGAGAGAGGGAGAGAGAGTTATCAAGAACGCCGGCAAGGTCCGAAAACGAAACTCACGACTTTAAACCACCAGATCTTACGTCAAAATGCTCGCAATGCTTGTGAAAGGGACTTTAGACCTCAAGGACACGTGATACCTCTCCAAAAGTAGACTTATATCGATCATTTTTGTAGTTAATTATGCACTCATCCAAATCATTTTCTCTTTATTTGCTCCATTTGTTCTAATTAGTAAGCCTGAAATAGTTGATTGTGGTTCAACGTGAAAAGAATATCAATTTGCGTGGATCGAGCCTAATTGTACCTTTAATTGAGTTATTTGACAAAATTTCACAAACATTTATGGTGAACCATGATGCTGTAGCAAATTTGAGAACAACATTGTTGGCAAATTTGGAACAAATTGCTAACTCGGATGCTGAAGCGATTCAGAAAGCATTGGGATATTTCCCAGAGATAATGAGTGGGAACGCGCACAGTATGATGATGAGGGTGTTCATGGGGAGCATGACACCAGGGGTTCCGCTGACCTCCGGACATCGCTACAGATTAGCCTGAGATTCAGGGGGTGTGCGAGCGCCCTGGAGATTCACACTCACACGTGGGAGTCGTGTGTAGGGAAGTAGTACACATGACTGGAGGCCATCCCTAGATGAGATAGAGATAGGTCCGAAGGAAGAATGCATTAATAATATCCACAACGTCGTAAACGAAAAGCATAGGATAGATTATAGAAGAAGAATTGGAACTAATAGTGTCTCCAAGGGGAACAACGGAGATTAGAGCAAGAAGGAGCGGTGAAAAAGTGAGTAGAACGCAGATTGGCTCCAATCTCATCATCATCACAACACTTGCATTCAATGCCCAAGGAGGCAAGCATGTTTGGATCATATGCCTCAAAAACCCCTTTGTGAAGCTTCACTGGGAACATCCAAAACCGCCTACTGCTGCCTTCCACCACCACTCCATTGCTAAAACAAGCGCCCACCAGAATCAACCCAACCAACGCCCACTTCCACTCCCTCAAATCCATCTCCCCCAACGAAAGATGAACAACTTGAACTTGAACTTGAACTTGAATGAAGGTTTTAAATAGTCATTAATGAAAGTAGGCATACACAACAGGTTTCCTTCTTTCTTTCTGTGGGGTTTGCTCCAAATGTTTCCGAAATTTCCTTCTCCCTCTTTTTGCATCCTTTCTTTGTCCTTTTAGATTGGGAAGAGACTGAGGTCTTTCCGCGTGGAATTCCGAATATTTTGTTTCTCCATGACTTTGGGGCCGTCTTTCTTTTCTAGTTTTGTTCACACTAATTCTTCTCTTCTTTTTCGTGTTTTTTCTTGATTGGATCTCAAGTTGTGGCCGTCTTTCTTTTCTAGTTTTGTTCACACTAATTCTTCTCTTCTTTTTCGTGTTTTTTCTTGATTGGATCTCAAGCTGTGACTTCCGGCTATCAATTAAGTTATTCCGTGATATTATTTCTCGATTTTGATAGACTTTATTTCGTCCTTTTAATACTTGAAACTGACCCATTGAGTATTTGAAATTTAAATTCAGCCCTTTAATGTTTGAAATTGATTTATAAATGGTTTCTAGTAAAATTAGACATAATGAAATTATCCTTAACCTATGCTAGTTTGAATATGATGACATTTTTCTTTATTGAGTTTAAGATCGAAACCAATTAAAAAAAAATTCAAACTTTTGTAAATATATTATATAATATCTGGAGGAAGAGAAAATTTATGTCATTAAAAATTTTGGTTTCTAAAATTTGAAAATTGATCTATCCATGATTTGGTAATTATAATATTTTTTAAATGTAAAATTAATAGATATCTTTATATTGATAACAAAATGTTTCTGTAATTTAAGGAGAGTATGATTTAATTGACTAAAACAATTAAAAAATTACTTTATTTTAGTAACTTGATCTAACACTATGTTGTCATTTCATTAAGACGAGATATATCTAATTCCTTTTTAATAATAATAATAACATTAATTTTTGTCATTTAATTTAAACTAATCTTCCTTCTTGAATTTTATACTTGAAACTTCAAAATAAACAAAAAGAACATAAAACAGAAAATCCGTGAGCGGCAGGATTCGAACCTGCGCGGGCAGAGCCCACATGATTTCTAGTCATGCCCGATAACCACTCCGGCACGCCCACGGATGTGTTCAATCTATTAATTTTGTTTTTAATATATGATAAAAGTAATATAGAAAATAAATGGAGATGCGGGGTATCGATCCCCGTACCTCTCGCATGCTAAGCGAGCGCTCTACCATCTGAGCTACATCCCCCTTTTGAAAATCTTGTAAGTTTTAAATTATTCAATTAAATGTAAAAATCAAAACTATAAAATAAAATAATTATAATAATAGTAATGGAGCTGAAACACTTGACATGTTCGTTGATGACTTGATCTTCACTGGTACAAGTGAGGAAGATATCAAAGAGTTCAAATAGAAAATGATGAAAGAATTTGAAATGATTGATCTTAAGTTACTCACGTACTACCTTGGTATTAAGTTGGACCAAAGGAAGGATTGCATCATGCTAAAGGAATCGGCATATGCTAAGATGTTATAGCAATTTAAGATGGAAACAAAGCTACAACTCCGAAAATATTCTAAAGGAAGTTTTGTGAATTCTACTGAGTATAGGCGCGTTATCAAAAGTCTGAGATACTTGACTCATACTTGTCTGGACCTTTCATATGTTATTGGAATGGTAAGTAGGTACATGTAAAAGTCTACTATGATGCATCACGAAGCGGTTAAGCACATTCTCCACTATGTGAAGGGAACCATAAGCTATGGGCTGAAGTCTCAAAGAGGGCGAGGTCTTGAAGAATTGGTCGGTTTTACTGATAGTGATTTAGATGGAGATATTGACGATAGAAAAAGCACCGAAAGAATGACGTTTTATCTCAAAGGAAATTTGATCTCTTGGCAATTTCTAAAGTAGTGATTGTGGCACTATCTTCCTATGAGGCCGAGTTCGTGGAAGCAACTGCGGCATCGTGTCAAACGTTATGGTTGAGAAATTTGTTGAGCAAAATGATTGGAAGTGAACCAAAATCAGTAACTCTCTACGCCAACAACAAATGTGATTGCATTGATGAAACATCCGGTATTTCACAAACGCAACAAATGCATTTTGACACTCGCTTCCAGTTAATTCGTGAGTGCATTGAGAAGAGACAGATTATTGTGGAGTTCATATGCACTAGGGAGTTAAGTTTACATAAGTGTAAGAGTTACTGGGAGTGAAGAATCTCCAACAAAGTCAAACTAAGCTTGACTTAGTAAAACTTAGCAAAGTAAGCTATAACTTATGGAGTCAATTGTAAGGGAATGATTAGTAGCTGCCAAATTTATTAGTAGTAACTCGACGAGAAAGTTTAAGAAATTTGTTAATGTTCTATATTATAAACTCATCAAATATATGATCGACTGACAACAACAAACAAAATTGAAGAACATAAGTACTTGAGGTTCTTCTATTCAAAAGATCTCTCCTTATTCTTTTGTTTAATCTATTTGTTCCGGTATATTTCGATCGTTAGTCATATCCAATATGCCTTCTATTCTTCTATTGCTCGCTACTTATGGATTTAGTTTTCTATATCAAAATTGGTTTATACGAAATAAGGCGTCTTGATCTTGCAATAGATGATTTAGATTTAAGAAAGTTTTTTGGTCGGATAAATCTTCATGTGTATCTCTCTCTCTCTCGTTCCTTGATTAATCAAGTCCTTGAAGCTTGTCGAGCCTCTTCTCTGATTCTCAACACTTTTCACGAACTCGAAGCTCGATTTCTGACCCATCTCTCTTCCATTTTCAACAAACTCCAAGCTCTGTCCAATTCAAGGCTAGAGGATCAAACCTGCATGTTCTGGCTCGACATTGGAGCATGGGACGAAATTTGGATGGAAGATTTGAATTAGGTTCTTTGAGGTTTGTATACTTCTGTTTTTAATATAGTTCAAGAAATGCTATATTTTAGTTTTTAAAGTGTGTCATTTGATCTAACAATCTGGTTGAAAATAAGACTTTAGATTTAAATTATGTAAGATTCCAAAAACAATTAAGAAACAATGGAAGGGAAAGTTTAAAAATAGATTACGTTCATAATCAAGAGCAAAGAAAACTCGTAATTCAAATTATTTTACTAGATAGTTTGATCCGGACCACTTGAATAACTTTAGTATGTAAATCTAAACGCAAAAAAATGCAAATGAATAAGCCCATGACTTAAAAAATTTTCATTTTAATATTCAAAATCATTATACTAAAACAATAAGTCGCTCATAGCCTTGGCAAAGAGACATAGAGTAAATAAAACATAGAGTAAATAAGGAAGATATGAGTGGATGTAAAATATTTAATAAGTAGCCTATCTATACACTCAAATTGATTCCTATTATGACTATACACCACATCCCTAGGTCACTGGTGTCTAGACTAACTTTAGATTATGTAGCTCTAAACGAGCTTCTAAAGGGACAATATGCCCTTTAACTCTGTTCCTTGGGTCTTGACCAATCGAGGTCCTTACTTAGCGACTGACCTTTATCACATAATATCTCATGTCCTGGCCCTGTGTCAAGGCCTTTATTGTCTCAAGATGCCTCACACTCGACTCTGTCGAAGCTAGGTCTATACCTATCTAGGATCTTAGGGTAAATTGGTTAGTCAGGTTGACTTGTCATGAATTAGTGAGGCGTGACCTATCACTGTTTTCAACTACTGAGCCGTTAGGACATTATGAGAAATATCACGTGATACTGGTCAACTAGAAGGAATTAGCTGGTGACTCTATAATAGGTCACATCCTGCCAAGCTACTACACTCTTGTAGGCAAGTTTTTGACCAACAAGTAATTTGAGATCCCTTGATCGTTCCCACGCAAATTTTGTCTTATGGCACAACGTAGTTAATTCAACTCCTGAATCAAGTACGTCGAACAAGAACCTTATAAGTGAATATGATCATTATTGGGATTTCATGACGAGGTCCGTAACCCTCCTACTGAGAAACAATAATGATAATAAATTAATGTTTAGTTTTAAAATTTTAGATTTTTTAAAGTAGATTATATAAAAATAAGTTAGATGTGATATTATTGTTCATATTAAAATTATAACAAAATTATTAAACTTCTATAAATAATTAATATAAAAAGTCACACTTTGAATATAATAAAAATAAAAGACAAAATTTATAATCGATTAGTTTAATTTTAAAAAATTATATTAAAGGCATTATTGAAATTAAATGCCAAAAAATAATAATAATAAAATAAAATAATTAATTTTTACCGTAAATTTTTGCCATAAATATTTTATTTCATCAAATTACATCCAAATTTAATTAAGTTTTCGGTTGGAACCCGACACATTAATAAATATTGCAATTTTAATTCTACGATAAGCTTTTCTTTCAGATTTTTTTTTTTTTTTTTTTTTTTTTTTTTTTTTTTTTTTTTTTGTAAGCATTAGTCGGTGAATTAGTGAAAATAAATAAAGAAAAAAAATCGAATTGTATTATTTAATCAAATTTTAAAATATTTTAAACTTTAGAATAATAAAGAAGAAATAAAAAAATCATAAAATAATCAGGAAGGAAAAAACATCGAATTGTATTATTTAAATCAAAATTTAAAAATAGTTATAAACAAAATAATAGAATAATCAAGAGGAAGAAAAAAACAAAGTAATATAGAAGGGAAAAAAACAATAGAATAATCAAGAGGAAAAAAACAAAACAAAAAAAGGAAAAACGTGAGCGGCAGGATTCGAACCTGCGCGGGCAGAGCCCACATGATTTCTAGTCATGCCCGATAACCACTCCGGCACGCCCACAGATGTGTACAATTTGTTAATTTGATTTATAAATAGATTAAGTACAAAATAAGAAAAGAAGTGGAGATGCGGGGTATCGATCCCCGTACCTCCCGCATGCTAAGCGAGCGCTCTACCATCTGAGCTACATCCCCTTTCGTCTAATAGTAAATCTAATTTAAGAAAAAAATAGTGAATTAAGACATTATAGAAGTTAGAAAGAGTAGTATAGTGTGATCCTCAATAAGACTAATAGTATTGATCGTGAGCGGCAGGATTCGAACTTACGCGGGCAAGGCCCACATGATTTCTAGTCATGCCCGATAACCACTCTAACACACCCACGCATATGAACTAATATGAACATTTAGCATATTTTTTACGAAAATCAAAATTGTATTTGTCTCGTCAAAAGAGAGGTTTTATAGAGTGATTCTCAATAAGCACTTCAGCATTGATCGTGAGTGGCAGGATTCAAACCACATTTAAAATGTTTTTTTATCGAAATCAAAATTGCATTTGTGTCACCAAGAGTAGTATAGTGATCCTCGACAAGCACTAAATAAAATAATGAACAATAATGAACTTGTAATTAACATACAAAAATAAAATAATGGAGATGCAGGGTATCGATCCCCATACATTCTCACATGCTAAGCGAGCGCTCTACCATCTGAGATACATCCCCTTTCAACAAAAAAACGTAAGTTGTTTAAATAATATTTAATAAAATAGTAATTGATACTTTTAGTATACGACTTTATTATAATTTCAGAACTATTAAAAATAATAATGATAATAATAGGGCTGAAATACACATAGTTAGCGTGTACATTGATGACTTAATAGTATAGCTGAGGATCAAATCTGCATGTCTTGGCTCACCTCTCAAGCAACGAGATAAATGATTTTCGTCAGTTTCAGAAGTGCGGTTAAGATAGAAGTCGTTGAATTGGCAGAGTTCTTGCATGGGTTGGTGAACAGCCGCAAAACATATACTTTTGTTTTTAATATAGTTCAAGAAATGCTATATTTTAATTTTTTTTTTTTTTTGGTAAAACTTTTGAAATTTGGTCTAATATTGTCCAAAATAAGACCTAATTAAGAAACAATTTAAGGAAAACTTTTAAAACTAATTATTTTGATAATCAAGATTAAGAATAAAGAAATTTTTTTTTAAACTCGTGATTCTAATCCTTAAGACCACTTGAATGAACATGTATGAAGTCAAATAAATACAAATGAACAAATTTATGGCTTAAAAAAAAGCATAATATGCAACTTTCATTTTAATATCTAAAATCATGATACTAACAACAATATGAGTGGCTATTTATAGCCTTGAAAATAAACTTACGATAATCTATGGTCAACTCAAAGGTTATAACTCTTGTATGTGAATACTGTAATCACCCTCGACTAATTGTAATTTAAAATTTTAACACTCATATAATCAAACTTCTTTTAAATCCAAATTTGTATGGTACAATCTTATCATTCAACTTGAAGTTTTTGTAGCAGGATTAAAACACCTTATTTCGTATCAGTTGTCTTTAAAATGGTATAAAATGGTATGACATGTTGAAAATTTGAAACTAAGATCAAAGCTAATTTAGAAGGTGTTAGCAACGGTCAATCTCCAAATGTCTACGATGTTGTTATATTGTTCAATTTGAACAATAACTTTTATGGTTTTGCTTTTCATTTCATTAAAAAAAAAAAATAATAAATAAAAGATCTCACTAATATACTCATAATCTTTTCTTTTAGCAAATTTGAGATTTCGTTGTATTCTTAATAGAACAATTTTATTTTGTTAATGATATTTTTAGTTTTTTTTTTATCACAATTAAACAACATTGGATTTCATTTTTTGATTTGATTAAAAAAAATATACACACTCATATTTGCTTAAATATCAATCAAACGAGGGAATAGCTTCATGTTATATTTTAAATGAAGGTTAATCGATGCTAAATATATTATTGATAATACTTTAAAATATTGATAAAATGATGTCACAATATTTTTTTATTTATGTTTGATATATTCTAAATACAATTTTTTTTTTAATGACATTAGTCTTTCAGAAAAAAAAACTATACTACAATCAATTAGTGCTCAAAATTAAAATTTAATAATAGGATAAAATATAAATAAAATAATACAATAATAAAGAATAAATAAACAAAATAGAAGAATAATCAGGAAGGGAAAAAAAACATCGAATTATATTAATGCTAAATTAAAATTTTAGAATAATAAAGAAGAAATAAAAAAAAATAATAGAATAACAAAAAGGGAAAAAAACAAAATAAATGAAAAACGTGAGCGGCAGGATTCGAACCTGCGCGGGCAGAGCCCACATGATTTCTAGTCATGCCCGATAACCACTCCGGCACGCCCACGGATGGGTTCAATGTGTTAATTTTACTTTTAATATATAATAAAAGTAATATATAGAAAATAAATGGAGATGCGGGGTATCGATCCCCGTACCTCTCGCATGCTAAGCGAGCGCTCTACCATCTGAGCTACATCCCCTTTCTGTGTACACAATAAGTTTAAAAGATATTAATATAAACTATAATCAAAATTTAAGTATTTAATATTTTACTTTAGACCGATAATTTCAAAATGTTAGGAGACTATCGTAATAATAATAACAACAAAGTTTATCTATTAGCAAAGAATAAAATTTTAAATTAACACAAAGAATAAAAAGAATTCGAGATAATAAATGTGGGATTAAAAAACTATGAGATGTGTTTCACATCTTATAGTCATCTTTGATTGGAGATACGAGGCATCAATCCCTGATTCCCGTGTACCTCTCGCATGCTAAGCGAGCGCTCTACCATTTGAGCTACATTTCCTATCAAAGAAAATCATAAGTTTAAAATATATCTTATTTAATTTCAAATCAAATTTTAGTAATATTGAATTGTAGTATTTGATTTTACCAATAATAATTTCAAAATATTATGAAGCTATAAAAAAAATAATAACAATAATATAATCTATCTTAATATAGCAAAAAAAAATTTAATTAACAAAAAGAATTAAAAAATAATAATTAGAAATAGATTTAAGTCCGAGAGAGACTCTATCCTAACTAGCCCAAGACATGTGACATCTTTAATTAGAGATGTAGGGTATCAATCCCGGTACCTCTAGCACACTAGGTGAGCAATCTACCAACTGAGGAATATCTATTTTGACGAAGTCTAAAAAATTATTCATAAATATAATCTAATTTAAAATTAAAGGTCAGTAATAATGAATTTAACACTTTTAGCCGAAAAGTATTATGAAATGTATCATAAAGTAAATAAAATAGAGAAAAAAAAATTCTAAAACTATTAATATCTCAAAATATCTAAATATATATTTAACTTATTTAAATCTCATTATAAAATTTAAATAAATATCTTGGGATTTACCAGTTAAAAGTTGTGCTAAAAATCTAAAATGGCTACTTATTTATCCAGTCGTGCCAATGTTAAAAATAAATTATTTTATTTTATTGTTTAAGTGGATTATTGAAAATTTTAAAATTTAAAAGATGTATTCTTAAAATAAAATTTGTTTTATATAATTTAGTTTAAATTAAACTTAAAACTTCTCCCACACATCCACGTGACATTTACCAATCATACAACCTTTTCACACATAATACGAACTTTGTCCAATATTTAAAAGAATTCTACCTATGAATTTAATAAACTTACATTGAGCAATTGAAAACTTGAAACATAAAAATTGAATTTACGGCATTAAAAAAGAGAAATATATAGACTTTTGATCGATCTCAATTTCATATCCTCCTAATTTTTCCGATTAAACGTAATATTTTTTAGAAAGGCAACAAGCGCATCCTTATGAGGCATAACCTGCTTGGCCACGCTATGGTTCACCAACTCTTCGATGTATTTGGCCCAAAACCTGGCAAGAGCTCGATCATAAGGATGTTTGGGGAAGATGGGATTGTGCGTCCAGATATCTTCGATGTACTCAAGGATGACGAGTGACTCGGAAATGGGGTTGCCATTGTGGACAAGGACAGGCACCTTCTTGTAGATGGGGTTGTATTTGAGAAGCAAATCGCTCTTGTTGTTAAGCAAATCTTCCTCAATATGAGGCTGAAGGGGCCTGACCGGAAGCCAAACACTTGTACTTCTTCTTCCGCCATCTCTTCCACTCCAAAGCTATATGTTTTTAAGTAGAGGAAGGGGTGGTGGTTTCGTAACCCGTCACGTAATTGGTGGGTCTGCTTCATTAATTCTTCTGCCCATCTTTCAACCCCAATGCCTAGAATACTGCAAGTGGTTGATACGCAGTTCAAACTTGGAAATTAATAAAAATATCTTTAAAATACTTTTAATTTTCTTAAATTTTAATACTAATTTTAAATTTTTAGAGAAAAAAATTACAAAAAAAAATATATTTATGATAGGTTTAAGATGGAATGTGAGATCCACCATCCCACATTGGATGGGAAGAGAACAAAACACCCTTTGTAAGCCTGTGTAAACCTTTCCCTAGCAAATGTCTTTTAAAGTTTTAGGAGGAAGCCTGAAGGAAAAGTCTTGAGAGAACAATATCACCTAGCAGTGGGGCTGGGTCGTTACAAATAGTATCAGAGCCAAACACCGGGCGATGTGCCAATGAGGAGCATGAGATGGTGTGCCAGTAAGGACGCTCGTCTCAAAAGGGGTCAAATTGAAAATTAATTACTGTATTTGTTGATGATGTTTTGTGGGCAAAATGAATTTTGAAAGAAAATTGATTTCATTATTTTTATTTAAATATAATAAATTACTTTATAAAAAAAAACACACGACAAAGTTACATTAAGCTATTGGTAAATCCAAACGTTACGTTTGAATTTATGGCATTGAAAATATAATTAATATTTTCGTTTAAGCGAAACGTTTTTTATAAAGATAACAAGCGCATCCTTTTCAGGTAGAACCTGTTTTGCCACACTATGGTTCGCATATTCTTCAATCCATTTTCTTAGGTTTGGAAACTTGTGGTCCAACAGCTCAAACCCTACAGCTTCTTCAATGGCAGGAATCCATCCAGCAAACACGAACCCTACAATGTCCACAACCCCCATTTCCTCTCCTCCGAAGAACTTCTTGTTTTTAAGCTCATTCTCAAGTGGTTCAAATTTCTTATGCGCTTCTTCTATAGCCTTCTCTCTCTCCTCTTCTTTGCTTAGAGAAGCTTTCTGCATCGCCGGCAACACCTGAAAATCAAAAACCTTACTTTTCCACGGACTTCTACCATGGTCTACTTTGAGCATAAACTCTTATACTAATGGAGATGTATTTCTTACTTATAAACTCATTATCATCCCCTTAATTAACCAATGTGGGACTCAACAATCCTCCACTCGAACAAAGTATACTATAGAGCCTCCCCTGAAGTCTATTTAACCCTCGAACAACCTCTCCTTAATTGAGGTTTGACTTCTTTCTCTGGAGTCTTCAAACAAAATATACCCTTGACTACATTTTCTGCTCACAATTTCTTTGTTCGACATTTGAGGATTTTATTGACATGGTTAAGTTAAGAGTATGACTCTGATATCATGTTAGGAACCACGGAACCTCTACAGTGGTATGATATTGTCCACTTTGAGCATAAGCTCTCACGGTTTTGCTTTTAGTTTCCCCAAAAGACATCATATCAATGGAAACGTATTCTTTACTTATAAAACCATGATCGAATGTGGGACTCCTTCCTAACCATCCTCAACAAAATTGAACCAAAAATAAATAAAAAAACGTACCATGTCATCGATGTACTTGGCCCAAAACCTGGCTTGAGCTCGATCATAGGGATGTTGGGGGAAGATGGGATTGTGTTTCCAGATATCTTCAATGTACTCAAGGATGACCACGGACTCTGAAATGGGTTTGCCATTGTGGACAAGGACAGGCACCTTCTTGTAAATGGGGTTGTATTTAAGAAGCAAATCGCTCTTGTTGTCGTTCAGCAAATCTTCTTCAATGTGTTCATAATCCACGCCTTTGAGTTTGAGAGCCAACTCGATTCTCCGGCTATAGGAGCCTGAGCGGTAACCAAAAACCTGTACTTGTTCCGCCATGCCTTTCTCTGCAAAACTAAATGGGTTTAAGTAGAGGAATGGCGAGTCTTGACTGCTGGGTCGTTGCATTCAAGACTCGCCATGTCAGCATCTTGGGGTCCAAGATATTGGTTTCGTAAGCCATTACGTAAGTGGTGGGTCTGCTTGTCTCCCCTTCATTAATTATTGTGCTCATCTTTCCACACCCGTACGACAACTTTTTTTTATTTTGATTATTCAGATTTCTTATTCCCATTTTACCCTCAACTTGATCTGCCAGCTTTTTATATACACATGGACCCATGCATATATGAATTATATATATATATTTATTTTGTTGAATGAAAATCTCACATCAACTCATTTAAGGAAGAATTATAAGTTTATAATTAAATAATACTATTTCCATTGGTTTGAGGCGTTTTGAGTAAGCTATGAGAACTTATGCTCAAATTGGACAATATCATACTATTATGAAGAGTCGTGTTCGTCTAACACACACACACACATATATATATATATATATGTGCATATATATATATGTATATGTATGTATATATACATATGTGTGATTTCACAAGTAAAAAAACATTGGTTTAAATACATGGAAGAAATTTTAAGCTCGTTAAGAAATGCGTCTGTAACAATCAATTTTAAGGCGACAATTATTGGGGCATAAAATATGTATTTCAGCACATGTGTTAGTGTAAGTGAGAGATTATTGAGATTTATATTTTAAAACCTCATAATTAATCATTAAAAAAAATTAAAAAAATTTTTTTTTGTGGCAATTTAAATTATCAATTATAAGAAAATTTTAAAATTATTATTGTATTTATTATGTGGTTGACATACGAGAAAATTGGAAAAATAATTTAAAAGGTATATATATTGATAAAACACTATTTATATAACACAATTACAAAAATGTGAGTAGATATATTATATACAATGAGTTTGTATAAAACTGATCTACATAATATTTAATCTCTTCATAAATTTGTAAATTGAGAAGATTAACATTTTACGGAATAATCATATATGATTTGATCTTAATTTTAAGTGAATTATGAATTTCTATATGTGAAAGCTCGTGGTGTGATTTGGAAGAGTGAGAGTGGCTTTTGTAACTAATTCAACGAATCTTTCGTTTTAGAAATTTGACCAAATAAGCCGTTAGGAATATAATTTCAGTAGATTTAATTCACATTCCCATGTACACGGAAGTAATATAAGTAGTTTTTTTAAGTACTGCTTTTCGGACTTGAACAAAGAGATCTCACCCTCTCACTAATCTCGGAGGGATTTAATTTATGAAATAAAAAATAAATTGTTTATTAGTGTATTAGTACACACTTTTAGTCTATTGTAATTAGGAACAACTCGTGAATAAGGGACTTATTTATAATTATTACATCTTTAGATACAACTTATTCTAGAATATAGAAGGCAACTCTAAATCTATAGTAGAATAATTTATAGATAAGTAATGAAAATTGATTAATTAAATAATTTTGTATGATTATAGCTTAAAATCTATAAGTTCATCAAATTCTCCGTCGTTATAAAATTAAAATGATCAATTTAATTCAAAGAAAAATTTGAAAGGTTCAAATAAATATTTAATGTATCAAATATATTAATTATAAAGAAAAAAAATATTTAATTAAGTGAAACTAGTACTAGCGGTCTAAACTTCAACCCAAATTTCTACCCAACTAACAATTACAGAAAATGAATTGCTTAATGATCCAAGTAATTAAAAGCTTATATCGATTGCTAAAAATCTTACTAATATGAAAATTGAAGGATGTCGATCACGAGTCTATTTACCAAATCGTGAATCTTTTGAGTTTTTTTTTTATTATTATTGATGACCAAATAAATACTTAAAACATTAGATATATTAAATAAAAAAAATATATATAATCTATGGTATTTGTTATTTTAGTGCACGTAGATATTTTTTATTGTTCGGTAACCCATAATATTTTATAGTCACACATAAATTAATCTAGTTAAAGTTTCAAACTAAATTATATTTAATTATAAATCTAAATGCAATGGGGATGTAGCTCATATGGCAGAGAGCTTTAACATGCTAGAGGTACAGGGATTGATACCCTACACCTCTAATTAAAGATGTCTACGTGGTCGAACAAAAAAAAAAAATCTTCATCTCCAATTAAGATGTCTACGTAATTGAGAATGGAGATATAATCTAATATATGAAATAAAATTCTTCCTTAACAAGGGTTTGAATGAGCATCTATTATCTCTAATTTTTTTTTTTTTTTTTTGTTCTTTGTATTAATTTAAAATTTATTAATTTATTATTATTATTTTAGAGTTTCTGAAATTATCATAAAGTTGAAACTTATGATTTTTTTCAAAAGGAATGTCGTTTAAATGGTAGAGCACATGCTTAGCATGTAAGAGATACGAGATCCACTGCATCTCCATTTAAAGATGACTACGACGTGGGATTAGATATCTCTAATTTTATTAGACACCATTTTATAGTTAATGGATATCTCTCTCGAATTCTTTTTGTTATTATTATTTTTATAGCTTTATAATATTTTAAAATTTTCTATAATGGTGTTACTAAAAAAATCAATTCAATATTACTAAACTTTGATTTTAAATTTAATTTAATTTATTTACAATTTATATATATATATATATATATATATATATATATATATATATATATTTTTTAATAAAAGGGAATGTAGCTCCGATGGTAGAGCGCTCGCTTAGCATGCAATTAGATACAGGGATTGATATGATTTCATGGCAACCAAGAGAAAATGTTAAACTTGTTTGAATATTTTAAAATACTTAATAAGTGACCTGACCGTTTGGGGGTTGAGAAATGCAATTTCATGCAAACATGGTTCATGGTGCGACCTACTTTTTGTAATTATTCCTTGAACTTTACTTTCCTTTTCGGGTAGGGTTAGAGGTATAACATTTATTTGCACACGGTTCACTCGAGTCTCGAGCATACGCCAATTTTGTCTGCGAAGTCCGAATTTCACACGGTTGACTTATTTACTAGGTTAGAACAAGTGTGATATGAACCAAGAGACATCAATCATACAATATACTTCAATGAAGATGTGAAGAAAATGTTGTTGAAATTATCAAAAAGATATTCCAATTCATGCTACATTGAAGAAGAAGTTTCATTGTTATAAATTTTGGGTAGGTTACAATTTAGAGTTATTGTATTTCATTAATATATTTTAAGACTTTTTATTTAATTTCGGTTACAATTATGTTATTTACTCTAGGTTACAATTGTTAATTATGGCCATAAAAGAGGAATGTTACCACTCTTGGAATGCCTTTAGCTTCATTTTGAGGCTGTATAAAGCCATGCACGTTGTATTTGTAAGAAGACTTGGAAAATATATTAAAAGGAGCATTTGTGCTTTCTTTAGCCAATGGCTAAGTTTCTTTGTAATTCTATATAGTTTAGGTTGCATGTAGAATCATTCAAGCTCGACATGATCAATCTTGCTTGTGGAGTGATTTGAATCTCAAACAAGCGTTCTTGCGTTGAGATATTTGATCAACAAGAATCATTCAAGCTAGACATGATCGATCTTGCTTGTGGAGTGATTCGAATCTCAAACAATGTTCTTGCCTTGAGATATTCGATCAACAAGGTAATCCGAATCTTACTCCCCTTGTAGTGATTCCTTATCATATCAAAGTGCCGCACAATTGTTGTCCCGCTGATGCAAGAGTGCGATTGTGTCACCTAGCAAATTTCATGCCTTGGCATACTTAGAGCTTGGATAATGCTCACTTAGAGCTCATCTTAATTTAGGGTAACAAACTTATTACTTAAAAAATAAGTCCTAACCCTAAACCTAACATAAACTTATAACACACCAAAGTCATGATACTTCATAACATGAGGTCTTAAAGGAGTTCGTTAGGGTGCATAAATCTTAGATTAAATTGTTAGGGGCATTTTAGTCATTTTTCTTAAATCTTAGTTGATGCCCCTGGCTTGGTTTATGATCTAAACTTGATGCAAACTTCTTAAAATCTGAGGTAAAACTTCATATCCTTATTCATAGGCCTCACTTAAAATCTTGAGGCACTTGGAGGGTGTTCTAAGGAATCATGGGGGTATTATGGTCATCTACCACCTTAAACACAATTTACACATATGTGGGCGTGTCCTGACTAGAAATCATGTGGGCTCTGCGCATATAGATTTGAATATTGCTATCACGATTTAACTTGTGTTTTAAACATTTTGTTTTCTTTTTGATTGATGTTCACTCCTAGTTTAAATATTAATAATTATAATATATTTTTATTGTAAAGGTAGCAGATATTTTGTAATAGGTCATTCATGATAAATTTATCATGAATAAAGAGAGGTTGATTGGCTTTAAATTTTAAAATAAAAAATTTAAAAAATTTAAAACTAATACTTTCTTCAAAGATTTGATCTTCTTCCAAATCTAGTAGAACTTCAAGATCTATTGAGTCATAATTTAGCTTGTTTTTAGTGCATATAAAAGTCTCCTTAGTTCGTCTCCTTAGTTCTTAGAGCCAATAAACAAGAAGATGAATGACTTACACATCTACCAATATTGAAAGGTGACTCAAATGTCATAGTAGAGGTTGGAATTGTCAAAATGTTCATGTTTATATGACTTAAGAACTTGAAATCGATGACCATTTTATTTCATCCAATACAGAATGTCAATCGTGTTAGGCTGACCAATTGGTATCAGAGCTCAGTTGGCTTCTCGAATCATAGTACACAAACATGTCCACTACAAAACAAAATTGGGCAAGTCTCAGGCTGACTAATTAGTTGAAATCGAAGAACAAGTACTCTACATGAGTGAAGTTCATGATGGAATGAGGCTTTTTGAGTCTCGCATGAATGAGATTGGGGCTAAAGCTAACAGGATCGACAAGATGGCAAGCCGCCTTGAGGCAATGCCTCTCCGCGAATTAATGATTAAGGTCGAGATCCTAGAAGACAAGGTCACAATTGTTGGTGGCTTCGAGCGTAGGGATAGCTCGACGTGCTCCGTTGCCAGGATGGAGGAACAAATCGAGGATTTAGACAACACCCAACAAGCGATCGTTTAGATGGTCTCAGAAATGTCTGAGGATTTGAGAGCAATCCTTGGAATAGTCCGGGTTGAAGTGGCAAATTTGAACACCAGACTAAACCTCACCATGAGAGCGGTGGGGAACCAAACTCCAATTGGGCGTATTGTACAATTCAATAAGATAAATGTCTCCGAGTCCAAGCCCTTTTATGGGGTTAAAGATGCCAAGGCTCTAGAGAAATTTATTTTTTACCTCAAATAGTACTTTTGAGCAACACATATTGTGGCAGAAGAAGCGAAGGTCAAATGAGCAACAATGCATCTAGTCGATGATGCAAAGTTGTGGTAGAGATCCAAGTACATGGACATTCAAGACTGTGGACACTTGGGAGAGCTTAAAACAAGAACTTTGCTCTCAGTTCTTCCCGGAAAATGTTAAGATGCAAGAAGGAAGTTAAGGGAGTTGAGGCATACTGGCAATATCCGAGTGTACGTTAAGTAATTTTCTGGGCTTATGTTAGATATTCATGATATGTCTGAGAAAGACAAGGTCTTCAATTTTGTTGATGAGCTGAAGTCGTGGGAGAAAACAAAGCTCTACAAGCAAAGAGTTCAAGACCTTTCCACGATCTATGCTACAACCGAATGACTGTTTAATCTTAGTATTGATCAACTCCAAGAGATAAGACGGGACCAGGCGTCCGCGAGTGGTGAAATAAAAATTATCGACCCAACTCCCCCAAAGGTAGGGAAAGTGACAGACCCAAACGCAAGAAGGAAAATGCGAGTCCTCCCAATATAGAGTTTGAACACTATGGCGGAGACCTCACAGCCAAGACAATCATAGTCAAAGTCAAGACCCATCGTCTTGCTTCATATACAATACCCACCAAGAAACTGAGTGCCCAAAAAAGGCGGCACTCTATGCCTTCCAAGCAAAATTTGGAATGAACTCAAAAGTTGAGTACGAAGTAGCAAAAGTTGAAACACCGCTAGTTGAAAACGTGGAAAACTCCACATGGGGGCCCTGAAGTATTAATCTACTTTTCAAAAGAGAGTGGATGAGATAGAACAATCGAGAGAATCCTATTTAAGAGAAGGATTATGGTCATATTCTTCCAAGAACGGACTAAAAGGGTCAGTTACCCAATTAATCTTCATAATTAAATATTGTTACAGTATAAGTAGATCTCGTTGTGAGGTACACAATCTTATGTATGTGGAGGCCTGGGTCAACCACAAAGCAGCCAAGAACACTATTGTCAACTCTAGAGCCACCTACAACTTCATAACAGAGATCGAAGCGAAACGTCTGAACATACGCTCACTACCATTTCCATGATTGAATGATTCAGACTATCATCTGTCAAACAAAAGGGGTAAAAATGATGTTGATGCTAAAGTTGAGAAGGGATCTTACCAATGATGAACCCACGCTCGCTACCATTGCCATGATTGAAGAGAGTAGCTCGAGCAAGCTCACCCTAACAAAAACCTCAATACCACTACAGGAACACCGCAACACAAGACCAGAAAGCCAGACAAAGTATTTATCTTCACCTGGGTAGATAGATCACGAGATCAATATTTATATGTGTGGGCACGTCAAAGTCATTATTGTTGTGCTATGGTATTGTTATGGAGCATGATTAAAAATGACTAAAAATGTAGGGTTAACTAAAAAAAAAATTGTGGGCTTTGATTGTATCCGATTGAATCCTTCCTATCTTTGTTTTTAAATATACAAATGCAATTTTAATTTTCGTAAAAATATGGTAAATGTTTATATAAGTTCATATGTGTGGACGTGTCAGAGTGGTTATCGGGCATGACTAGAAATCATGTGGGCTTTGCCCGCGCAAGTTCGAATCCTACCGCTCACAAGATTGAATCCTTGGACACGATTAATTTTTTAACATAATAAAAATTTGTAGGTATGGGTGAGCATGATGGATCTGAATCTTTGTTTTTTAAATATACAACTGCAATTTTTATTTTCGTAAAAAACATGATAAACGTTTATGTCATTTCATATGTGTGGGCGTGCCGGAGTGGTTATCGGGCATGACTAGAAATCATGTGGGCTTTGCTCGCACAGGTTCGAATCCTGTCGCTCACGATTGCACACGATTAATTAAGCTAAGCATTAATTGTATATTACACTCTAAAAGTTTGTGGGTATGGGTGAGCATGATGAATCTTTGTTTTTAAATATACAAATGCAATTTTTATTTTTGTAAAAAATATGATAAACGTTTATGTTAGTTCATATGTGTGGGTGTGTTGGATTGGTTATCGGGCTTGACTAGAAATTATGTGGGCTTTCCCGCGCAGGTTCGATTCCTATCGTTCACAATTGCATAAGATTGAATCCTTAGTCACGATCCACTCATAATTAATAATTAAACATGTTACTAATGGACATGTTATAATTCTTTAATATTCTTTCCTATATTATGATAAACTTTTTTATTATTATTATTATTATTTTTTGAGAGCGTCTTAATATTTTAAATTTATCCAACTAAAAAGTATCAATTCACTATTCCTTAAATTTTATTTTAAAGTAGATTTACTTTCTGAACTTATGTTATTCGTCATATGGGGATGTAGCTCAGATGGTAGAGCGCTCGCTTAGCATGCGAGAGGTACGGGGATCGATACCCCGCATCTCCATTTCTTCTTCTTATTATCTAAAAGCAGTATATATATTTATTAAAATAATAACTTCGTTTGCATGAATGTGGGCGTGCCGGAGTGGTTATCGGGCATGACTAGAAATCATGTGGGCTCTGCCCGCGCAGGTTCGAATCCTGCCGCTCACGCTTTTCATTTAATTTGTTTACTTTTCGACTATTCTATTGTTTTGTTTGTTTCTTATTCTTGATTATTCTATTATTTTGTTTATTTTTTATTCTTGATTATTCTATTATTTATGTTTATAATTTAAAAAATATAATGCGAGACTAAATTTATTCAAATTAATTTTGATATTTTAATAATTTAGACTCAATGTGTTTGGGATTGATTCTCAGGATAATGGAGAATATTGAAAATGTAGAAGATTTTGAGGTTGATTGTTGTATAATTAAAAATCAATATCATATTTTAAAAAATATATCATTTTATCAATAATATATTTAGCATTAATTAACCTTCATTTAAAATCTAACATGAAACTATTCCATCATTTGATTGATATTTCATGTTAATAAGCAAATTTTTTTTTTATCAAATCAAAAAATGGAATCCAATGATGTTTAATTGATTTTCCTTGCAAAATAAATTTAATATTTCTTTATTAAACATTAAACTTGTATTCATTTTTACTCTAAATAACTTAATTTTTACTCCTTCACTGATTAGTGCTTACAAAAAATAAATAAATACAAATCTCTTAAAATTCAATATACCTTTTTTATAATAATTTAAAATTTTAAATAGGATTAACATTGTGATATTTATTAAAGTGCAGGGTTAAGATCGAAAACTTAATTATGTTTGGGTGCGATTTGATGGGTAGAATTTATTATTATTATTTGGCATCATATTGTTTAATTTCCATAATGCTTTTAATGTTGTTGGATTAAGAGTAGAATCTTCTGCTTTAGGGTACTAGCAAGCAAGCTTTTTCATAGAAATGTTGTTGGATTAAAATTTTGGAAGGGTTTATAGAAGGCACGGTTTAGCATAGCGTTTTACCTTTAAATCGGTGGACATACAAATCGGTTGAATCAAATTTTAGAGGATATGTTGAGGACTTGTGCCTTGGACTTTACAGATAACTGAGACGAACACTTGCATCTACTAGGCAACGATCGAAACAACTCCTTTTGAAGCCTTGTATGGTAGGAGGTGTCGATCCCTAGTGTTTTGGCAAGAGGTGGGGAGCCAACAGTTATTACGGCTGAGTTGGTACGGAAGACGAATGAAGTCTTGAATGAAGTCTTGCAGAAGATAGAAGTTAAAATTCAAACCGCATAGAGCCGACAAAAGAGCTATGTCGACGCCAGAAGAAAGGATCAGGAATTTGAGGTGGGAGATTTTTTTTTACGAGCTTTTTTTTTTTTTTTTTTTTTTTTTTTTTTATCTTACGAACTATTTGTGTCATGTTCTTTTGTGTGTGCGTCGAGTGGATCTTCAGTTTGTGATGCATTTTAAACAATGTCGTACTAAATCTAAACTTTATTTATGTGCATGCACGTTTAAAAGTTTTAAATTTTCACATTTTTACTACTATTTCCACGTTAGTGAGTAACGATCCATGACTTGAGTCCCTTGAAAAGTGGTCGTTACACAAAAGTAATTTTGATTTTTGTAAAAAACATGCTAAATTTTTATATAAATTTTCATGGGTGGGTGTGCCGATGTAGTTATAGGACATGACTAGAAATCATGTGGATTTTACCGGTGCAAGTTTGAATCCTACTGTTCACGATTAATTCAACTTAATAAAAAGTGGGCACCTTTTATCTTGAATACTTTTTTATATTATGATAAACATTTTTATTATTATTATAATATTGATAGTTTCATAACCTTTTAAATTTATCCTAAAAAGTAAAATACTAAAAGTATCAATTCACTATTACTTATTATTTTGATATAGATTAGATTGTAAAGGAACTTACGTTTTCCGTTACCAGGGGATGTAGCTCAGATAGTAGAGCGCTCGCTTAGCATGCGAGAGGTACGGGGATCGATACCCCGCATCTCCATTTATTTTCTATATATTACTTTTATTATATATTAAAAATAAAATTAACATATTGAACACATCCGTGGGCGTGCCGGAGTGGTTATCGGGCATGACTAGAAATCATGTGGGCTCTGCCCGCGCAGGTTCGAATCCTGCCGCTCACGCTTTTCATTTATTTTGTTTTCTTTTCGATTATTCTATTATTTTGTTTGTTTCTTCTTCTTTTGTATTCTATTATTTTGTTTCCTTCCTGTTTATTTTATTATTTTTTTTATTTTTTTTTATTTAATCTCAATTATTCTATTATTTTATTTACAATTTAAATTTTACTTAATATCATATTTTTAAAAGATATATTTTGAATTTATCATCCAACATCATCAACCTTCATTTCATGAAAAATATTGATGTATTATTTTACTAATATCTTTTAGTATATCAATATTATATTTAGCATTAATTAATCTTCATTTAAAATATGACATAAAACTATTCCATCCTTTGATTGATATTTCAAGTATGTTAATAATTTAAGCAAATATAATTTTTTCTCCTTAATCCTTTTTAGTTGATCAATATCACGCGATATTTTCCATAATGTCCTAACCGCTCAATAGTTGGAAACAATGAGAGGTCACACCTCACTAATTCATGACAAGTAAGTATATGACATAAGAAATAACAAATGAGCATGACTAATTAATTTACCCTAAGACACTAGATATGTATACATTAGCTTTGAGTGAGCCGAGTGTGAGCCACCTTGAGACGATAAAGACTTTGATGTGGGCAGTACATGAGATATTATGGGATGAGAGGGTCAACCACTCAGTAAAGATTTCGATTGGTTAGGACTTAAGGAACATATTCATACTTGGTGCTGAGAAAGACGATTTCTAGGCCAACGTCAGAAAGTAGCTTTGCTAGAGATAAGAAGGGGTTCACGTAGCTCAGCCCCGGGAAAGGAAATAGAAGCACCCGGGGTTTGACCATCGGAGGCAGCAGAGATTTAGAGGCGAACGTGTGGAAATATCAGAGAGTCTGATTTATAAATCTGGTTGGTGGGACAGAGAAGGATAGTTCTGTAGCATTTCTATATATATATTTTTAAAAATGAAACTTGAAATAATAATTATAACTTCTTGTAGAATTATTTATTGAAAAATAGTTTACTAACCTTTAATTATTTTATATTTTGTAAATGGTAAATTTACCTTTTGAATTCCACCTCTAAACTCTTTACACTTGCCCAAAATTTTATTGAAGAGTATTTTAGGCAATTATTTTAATTTTTTCTTTAATTACTTAATTATGCAAGTAGCCAAGTCGGCTAAATATCCAAATTCATCATCTTTTTGGATGACTTATGAGTTTGTCGACTGTTGGTGGCTTAGTTTTCCAAATTGACTAAGTTAGGGTTAATTTTACAAATTTACAACTTAGGAGCTACTTTTGCAAATTATAAACTTTACAAATGTGGACTTCATGTGGGTTAAATTTCCATATTTACCCTTTTTTATGTTAATTTCTAAAATACCCCTTTTCCGCTATTTTTCCAAAAATACTTTTTTGGGTTAATTTTTCAAATTTACAAGTAAAACTCACTTTACAAATTTGGAGTTCACGTAGGTTAAAATTACCCTATTAAAGTTATTTTTCCAAAAATACCCTTTTATGAATATTTTTCTAATAATACATTTTTAGGACTGTTTTTCTAAATTTTCACTTAACATGTTCTTACTTGAACTTTTTCGTACTCCCTCAAGCATATTTTTTCTCCCCAAAACGTTCATACATCGTTATATCTATCTTCCCATATTTGTTCGATCGATCAAAATTTTCTCTCGTTATTTATTTTGCTCATAATTTTTAATTCCATCCTAATTTTTCTCTCTATAACACCCCTCAAATGAAAGGCCTAAAAACCAATAATATTATTCAAAATCACTCCTTATAAAAACACTTCCAAATATATACCTTACCTTTTAAATGAAATTTTAAAAAACAAAATTGATTGGTTATCCAAAATTGGGAGACTATGAAGTCTTTTGAATTTTTTTAATTAAGAATATAATGGAATTTAATTAAACTAATTTTAATCCCTTTTTAAAAAAAATAATAAATAAATAATAGGAAGAAAATTCTTATCGGAGTCTCCGAATCCCGCGTTGAATTCGCGTTGCCGTCAGCCACCCTTTGTTAGCGAAGGAGCTAGAGACTTTTTTTTTTCTTTTTTTTTTAATTGTTTAATTTTTACTCTTATTTTAAATTTTATTATTATTTTTTTTTTTTCAAGTAACGCGTTGTCGCCTTTCTTATTCAAATACTCCGTCTTCGCTGGCTTCTCTTCTTCAACGCAATCTCTGATTTTCGTTCATCATCTCTTGCTCCAATAGATCTCATTTCTCCCTTCCCCAATTTTGATTTTCACTTTTTATTCCATCTCAAGTTTTGTAATCCTTTGATTCTGTATCCGATTTCTTGCTTCTATTTCCCTCGTTCAGCCTCTGATTCTTCCTTCTTTTTGGAGGGAATTCAAATTTATCCGTCGTTGTTGAGATTACAGAGGCGATTCTTCCATCGAGAGGTTTATTTTCTTGTAATTCTGTTTATGTTCGCGATGAGCGATGCTGAGTTTTCGGGGTTGATTCTTGAGTAATATGGAATTGGCTGTTGCACGGATTGAAAATGAATCTTTACATTCGTCGAGAAACTTCGAAGGTTGGTTCTCTTAATTTGCTATATTACGATTTCTTATAACGCTGTTTAGTTTCTTCTTTGATGTTGCTTTTGTTTAATGTGTTTATTGTTTTTTTGTTGTTGTGGCGGAAAGCTTTTGAAGAGAGTCTCCGCAGAAACCACCACGGAGATCATCCTTCTCGGAGAGAATTGGAAATATCTTCTCGGAGGACTCGTTTGTCAGGTATCCTTTAATTGTGAGAATTTTAATGGGAATTTTTCTGCAAACTCAATTGTTGGTATCCAATTTACTGTGTAATGGTGTTTATGCTAACAATAGAATAGTTCTTGGAATCTGGATTAGAAAAGGTGTTTAAACTTTTAGAAAGTTACAATAACATTCAACTATGCTTATAAATTTGAGAGGATTGTAATTGTTCTTTAGATGTTTATGTCAAAGAGTTAAGTATTTGGAGCTTTTGTTGTTTGTGTCAAAGGGTGATTTTTCATCGCCCTCCATGTCTGACATGCGAAATACTTCTTTTGGACAGTACATACACGGTCTAGCTGCTAGAGGAGTTCATTATATACATAGGCCTGGACCTGTACTTCAGGATGTTGGCTTCTATCTTCTTCCGGTTAGTATCAAAATATTGCCTCCTTTGATTTATAATTACATTATCTTCGATTTATATGCTTATTTTGTTTGTGTTTGAATGTAGGAGCTCGGACCTGACAAAGCTTATCTCAGTGAAACTTTGTTTTCTTTCGTCTTTTTATCCTTTTTCTTGGTGAGGTTCCACCCTTTGCTTTTGCTATTAGTTTTCTTTCATCCTTCTGTCTTACTGGTTTTATTATCGGTCACAACAAGCATGAATTCCTGCTGGCATGTTAATATACACCTTTTGCATCAAAACCGTCTTAATGAGGCTCTGATTTCATCCTCTCTTTGCTCCCCTTTTTACATTCAACATTGTTACTATGGTATGAACTATTGTCTTTCACATTTTGTTCAAGTTTTTGAGTTTGAGCGTACTGAACTGAGGGCTTCTTTCTAAGGCTTGAATTTTTGACATTCTTGTTTCTAAGGGGGCGACACAATTGTCGTATGAAGTATGAACAAAGGGGGTCTTTCTTGATTGATTCCTGAAATTTTAGTAGAAATTTCGGTGGAATATAAATAAGATGCCCTTATAGTCTAATGTCCATGACATAGTTTCTCATTAAGAAAAAAAACTTGATAATGATTTTGTTTTACTTTCTTTCATTTAGATCAATGCAGATTTTGTTTTCTGATATCTATTATCTATTCATTGACATACATTGATTTTCTTGAGTGTTTCTAATGGTGGAACTTTCTGTTGCAGTGGACTTTCCATCCTTTCATTCTCAAAACTAAAAAGATCTACACAGTTCTGTTATGGTGTAGGGTTCTAGCATTTTTAGTTGTAAGTACAGCTTCTATTACTTTGTTAATATTTTGACTCTAGTGGAATGATTTTCATTTTAACATTTTGCCACAATCATCTCCCCTACCCCTCACCCCGCTCAAAACCTGGTTTGATGATTGGTTTCTTGAAAGAAAATATTTTAAAAACTAGATAGTTTATGTTACATCCAACTTCCTTCACATTGATATATACCCCTTTTACTTGTTTTTGCAGGCTTCTCAAATTCTCCGGATTCTTACATTCTACTCGACCCAACTTCCAGGTCCAAACTACCATTGCCGTGAGGTACAATTTCTACTGATATCTGAATATGGATTTGTTCATGAGTGAACTTGGTTGATCAATATAAGGTTTCTATTTTGTAATAATTTCAATATGGCTACTATAAAAGGAAAACGTAAGTGACTTTTGCACCATTTTTTTTACAGGGTTCAAAACTTGCCACGTTGCCTCCCCCCAAAAGTATCCTTGAAGTTTTCTTGATATGTAAGGAATCGCCATGAATGTCCAAAGTCATTAGAGATATTATAGTTGACATTGTTCCTCACATGGTTGTTTGCATTTGCAGTTCCGAGGGGTGTATTGTATGGTTGTGGAGACTTAATTTTCTCATCACACATGATCTTTACTCTTGTTTTTGTGCGCTCGTATCAGATATATGGTACTCAGAGGTATCTTCTTAAAAAATTACTGCAATACAAACAAAGAAGTGGTCAATTTTCTAGCATATTCAGCTGTGGATGTATTAAAATTTTGAAGTATAGCTGATGGTTTGTTTTTGCGACATTTTAGGTTCATAAAGCAGTTGGCCTGGTTGCTTGCTATAGTTCAGAGCTTCTTAATTGTAGCCTCACGGAAACATTACACTGTTGATGTTGTAGTAGCATGGTATAAAAGATGGCCTTTCCTCTTGCTGACTCGTATGTTGATAATGTAGTTATGCTTTTTAATTTTTCACTTCCTAAACCGTCTAGCTTTTCTGCAGGTATACGGTGAACCTAGTAGTATTCTTTGTCGATAAGAAATTGCCAGGTTACTTCTACTTTCTTATCGCCCTTCATTTATAGACCGTTATTGAATATTGTTACTGAAATACGTAAGTTTCTTATTCCAGAACTGCCTGATCGAACCAATGTCGGTGTATCTACATTGTTACCATTGAGCACGAAAGATACCAAGACAAAAGACGAGAACCATAAGCTCATCAACGGGAACGCCGGGGACTCTGCAGATAGGGTACGTATCAAGCATATTCTGTTCTAGATATGAGAATTGCATCCAAAAACTTCCTTTTCCTGACAATTACTTGGTTCGTCTCCAGAGGTCGAGAACTCAAGTAAATGGCAAGATTCTTGAAGAGGGAAATGCGGTTCAAATCAATGCCTCTATGAATGGTGGTGCATAGAGCAACAGTAAGTTTTCCAGATGGGCCTGGAAAAGAGATTTATATGAAACTGCGCAATCTTAGATTTAGGAGGGTTAGATGAATCTGGTTTCAAATCTGTATCTGGGATTGTTGATTTGAGTTAGTAGTTTTAACTCACATTTGACCCCCACAAAAAAAAAAAAAAAAAAAAAAAAAGAAAGAAAAAGGAGTAATTGAGTTATGCTTCTTTGAAAAAATTGCAGCACCTTTTCTCTACTTCTTCTCTGCCTTAAATAGCACATTAAATGGATCAAAAGTGTGGAGGAATTGATGGAAAATGGACAAAGCATTTAGAATATAACACACTAGGAAAGCATTGAACAGGGTGGAAGAGCCCACATTAGAGAACAACAACGTTTGGAATGAAAAAGTTTGATGAAATAACGTGCGGGAAAGCAGCACATGATATGATGTTTCCTTTTATGATGAGGATCTTGCATGTGCTGTCCCAGTTAAATTAATGCTTTTCCTGCTCATCCCCACCCTCAAACCAAATCTTTCTCTGTAGGGAAGTTCTTTGTGTGTTCTTTTATTTTTTAATTTTGATTCGAACAGTATCAAACATCACACTCACACAGGTGATCTATCTATCTGTCTTCATTTTAAAAGCAAACTGCAGCCTCCAATCACATGCCTTTTTTGTCACATTGGTTTGTTGGGTCTCATCTCCATGCTATATTTATGCATCTTGGACTAAATCCATTGTGTTCAATCAATACCCTCTTTTTAAATTGGTTCAATTTGTCCCAGACATGATGTAATTAATGCCCTTTTTTGGTATGGCTTGTTGGATACCATTGTTCTATCATACGTTTTAAGTAGTAGGAGCATTCATAAGGGAATAGTACTTTCAATACTTTCCAAGTTATTTATTCTACAGAGAGATTTCAAGAATCATAATTCAACGATGATGAGCCAATTTTAGTATAACTCGATGGCGTACTTACCCAAATTTAAAGCTTCCTAGTTTAAAGCCAAAGTACCAAAGAGAAAAGGGTAGGGAAAGTATTAAGCATTTAGGAAAGCTGTCATGGATGCAATCCAAGACAGACTATATGTTTTACAGCAAAGCTTGGGATTGTGTTTATGGGCGTTATGGTGTGGCTGACACACACTTGACATCAAATAAAAAGGAGACCCATTACAATATAACAAAGAATTATGATGATGGTGTAAGAGGTTGTTGGGTTGGAAGGCCAAAAGCCACAGCTAAGTGGCCCCAAAAACCCAAAAAAAAAAAGCAGTGCTTGCCGCAATTTAAGCCTCTCGACCCTCTCAGTGATGGAAGAAAACCAATGATGAATTCCTCTTTAAACAGAAACTGCTAATATATTTAATGGGTCAATTCCAAATGCTGAAATTAACCATAACTTTGAGTACTCTAATGATGTTTGTTATGATATGATTGAGGCATGTCTTGACCACTTTGAATATGAAAATGAGCTTCCTTTTCACTGTAATGAGGGGTAGTAGTGGTAGTGCTAATCATAGCGCCACCGTCTGTCAGACCAAAAACTTGCCTCTCGACCTCCATTGTCCTCCTCTTTGCTTGCTTCAAAGCTAATCATTTTCTTGGGCTAATCATTGTGATGGGGGCGGAGGATTTGAAAACCCGTTGTTGATTTGCTGTTTGGGATTAGAAGGAGAGTGGATTAGGTGGAAGAGATGAGGATTTTTGGGAGTGGAAGTTCGTTGGGGCATTTTGACAAACAGGTTGTGGGCATGCAGTGTTTTTGAGTGTGCATACAGTTGCGTTCAGGCTGGTGCCAGCCTCATGCTGCATGATCAACAACTACCATGGTGTGTGTACAAATCTTTGTAACGATCATTTCTAATTTTAGGGTTCCGTTTATGCTTTTATTTGTTAAGAGCTGTAAGTTTTTTCTTTTTTTATTATTATTATTATTATTATTATTATTTATAACCTTTTTATTAAAATAAATGGAAAAAAAATCCATTTTTACCTTTAAACTTGTTAGAGAATAAAATGAAACTGAATGTTTTAAGTTACAAATATATATATAATTAAATTTGGCGATCACGGCAGAATTTTAATTCAAACTCTCGGTTGTTTACTTGTGATGTGACAATTTTTTTCTTCGTAGTTTATTGTTAATTATTTGCTAAAAAAATTCTTAAAGTTCGATAATAATTTTAGAACGACCAAAATTACTTTAGTCGAGCTTGTTTTAGACATTCCAAAATACTCTCAAAAGTATCAATTTTTAAGGCTCTTACCTTCCTGAATTCAAAAAATATAACATTTAAGTACTTTTTTTTTTTTGCATGAAAAATACTATTAATTTACTAAGTTAAACAAAAATTATTTTCAAATCAACGGTGAAGACTAATTTTAATATGTGACACCCGAGTCAATAAGGAGTACAGGAATGAACTGATACGATATCTAAATGAGAGCGATCTTAAATATAAACTGACTAAAAAATGCTTAAAAGAATGGAAAGTCACTATTTATAACAACAATATGGTCTTTTTTTTGTTGGCTCAATCATAGAAATTTCATGGCTAAGCATGTTTTACTTGGAGGAATTCTACGTTGGGTGACCTCCTAATAATGTTCTTAGGATGCACGTGAGTGAGTATAAAGCATGCTGGAAAGACTCGTGTTGACCTGTGGAAATTTAGCTTTTAGTCTTAAAAAAAACAAAAAGTAGGTAACGTTGTCACAGGGGAATGTCGAGGCCATACCGTTTGCTAATGGAATAATCAGTCCAATCGACTTTGAGCATCGAAATAAAAGTATTTTACTCTTGATTAACTACCTAGAAAACTTTATGAATGAATATTTAATCTTTGTTCTTATGATACTCTATAGTTTTGTGAGGGTGGTGGGATTATATTTTATAGAGAAGTTTATTTTAATATATAGTTTGATACACTTTGTTTTCATGAATAATATATATATATTACATACATAATATAATATATATATATGATTGAGTTATAGAGGCACATGCTATGCTGCTATTGCAGACAGCCTTTCACATGCACTTCATGACTAAGTATGAGAACCTGTCCTTATTTCGAGTCTATTTCTAAGGCAGAATGTTTTTATCACTTTTCTAATTTTTTTTCCCCCTAAATAAATAAACTATTTTTACTTCTCTTTATAAATTAAATTGCTCTAATTAAAATAAAATACTTACTTTTCTGTAATTCCTTAATTTTGGAATATTTTCCCCATTCATTAAATATTTACCAACAGCATGAACTTGACTGAAAAAAAAAAGAAAAAAAAGAAATTAGGACATAAAATTTTAATTTAAATGTTTAAAAAGAGATGGAAGGAATTTAAGCTACCCAACAAGTCAAAAAGAGGAGAAGGAAAATATTCAAATGGTTTAAAAATAAATATTAATATATATTTTTTAATTTAGGGCTATAAAAAGTTGAATAAAATAAATAAAAATATTTAGGCATTAATTAAATGCAATTAATATTAGTAATTAATATTAAGCTTGACCCAAAAAAGTCAAAAGGAGGTAATTTCAACTACAAAAATTTCCCTTAAAAAAAATTTAAAATATTATGTATTTTGAATTTCTTTGTATTTTCACGTATTTTTTCAATAAAGCTCAAAATTAGTCAAATTTTAAAATATATTTCCATTAATTTTTTTCTTATTGGGAAAATAATAATTATTATTTAATAAAATTTTATAATAACCAACCTTAAAAAAAGACGAATATTAAGTTTTATTAAAAAGGAAAGTTGGGGTGAAAATAATAAACAAAACAAGAAAAAAAAATGAAAATAAAAACAATTAGAGTTTAGACAAAAGTTCTAATTCCGAGTGCTGTTTTTTTTACCAGAAAAAAAAAACAGAGGGCTTTACGTCATTGATTTCTTTGACTTTTTCAAGCGATTAAACAAATCCGACCGTTTGATTCAACTTTCAGTCCATGTTTTTTATTGCAGCTGACAAATTTGAGCAATTGGGTTACCTCAAATTCAAGATCTTTTTTAATAAACCAAAGAAAAACTTTAAAAAATTGTAAAGAATTAAAGAAAACAGAGAAAGAGTGGAATGATGAGATTAGAGAAAAGAAATGAAAAGAAAAGCTGAATCCACAAAGCCAACTCTCTTTTGCATAAACAAACCGGCATGAAATTCCAGAGAGAGAAATGGATTCAAGGAATATAAAAGAAATTAAAGTGAAAAGTTCTTATTAGCAGAAGGATTTTGGAAAACAGAGAGATTTTCTTTTTCTTTTTTTCTGAAAATGAATGCTATTTGATAATTTTCTCCACCCCCAATTTCTTCATTTCTTCTCTGTTCTTCACAGTTTGTTCATATTCCGCCATTAATGGGGGCTCGCTGCTCCAAATTCTCCTTCTGCTGGTTCCACTCCCACCTCAAACCCTCTGTTTTGGAGTCCTCTGATTTGGGTATCTTCCGTTTTTAATCTCCTCTGCTTAATCTCTGTAAAACCCATTAGTTCTTTTTGCATTTTCTTTGAGTTTCTTTCGCCATTGATTGCAGAAAATGCGAACAAAAACGACCGGAACTTATGGCCGAGTTTCACCCAGTTCAGCTTCGAGCGGCTGAAGGCGGCCACCGGCGGGTTCTCGTCGGAGAATATCGTGTCGGAGCATGGAGAAAAAGCCCCTAATGTCGTTTACAAAGGAAAGCTCGATAATGGCCGATGGATCGCCGTTAAGCGCTTCAACAAGCTCGCATGGCCCGATTCTCGCCAATTCCTTGTTCGTTAACTTGCTTTGATTCTCAAATGCGTTTTGTTCTGCTTAGTTTGTCTCTGAAATTGATGGGGGTTTTTATGTAATTCAGGAAGAAGCAAGATCGGTCGGGAATTTGAGGAGTGAGCGCTTGGCGAACTTAATTGGATGTTGCTGTGAAGGCGAGGAGAGGCTGCTTGTGGCAGAGTTCATGGCTAATGAAACTCTTGCTAAACATCTCTTTCACTGTAAGTTCTTGATTTCATTACCCAAATCTTGTGATTGTTAGTGAATTATTAGGAACTTTGTCAATGGAATGTTGGAAAGTGGAAGAGATTTGAGTGTGTTCATAGCTGTTCTTCATTTGTGATGATATGAATGTTAGGGGAGACACATCCAATGAAATGGGCAATGAGATTGAGGGTGGCATTGTATTTAGCTCAAGCTTTGGAGTATTGCAGTGCCAAGGGACGAGCGTTGTACCACGATCTAAACGCTTATCGAGTTTTGTTCGATCAAGTTAGTGTTTTCTTCCTTGTTATGTCTGATGAGGTTTATGTGCTAGTGTTGTGATTTTGGATTGTTTTGTTAGGATGGTAATCCGAGGCTGTCGTGTTTTGGGCTTATGAAGAACAGTAGGGATGGAAAGAGTTACAGTACGAATCTGGCGTTTACCCCGCCCGAGTACTTGAGAACAGGTATGTTCTTATACTGATGCATAAAACTTGAGTGAAAAACGCCACAAGATGATGAAACGAAAGTTCTGTGAGATCCCAGATCGGTGGAGAGGAGAACGAAACATTCTTTATAAGGGTGTGGAAACCTCTCCCTAGCAAATGTGTTTTAAAAACCTCGAGGGGAAGCCCGAGAGGGAAAGCTCAAAGAGGACAGTATCTGCTAACGGTGGGTTAGGGCTGTTACAAATGGTATTTGAGCCAGACACCGGGCGGTGTGCCAGTGAGGACGCTGGCCCCCAAGGGGGTGGATTGTGAGATCTCACATCGGTTGGAGAGGAGAATGAAACATTACCTTATAAGGGTGTGGAAACCTCTCCCTTCCCTAGTAGACGCATTTTAAAAATTTTGAGGGGACAGCCGAAAGGGAAAGCTCAAAGAGAACAATATCCGCTAGCGGTGGGCTTGGGCTGTATATCACGTGTTGCATCGAACAATCTGTTTTTATGTTCTTCTTTAGTCTAAAGAACACATTTTTCGATGGGTTCTTATTAGAATGGTTAAACGTGTTTTTTGGGCAGGTCGAGTGACACCGGAGAGCGTGGTTTATAGCTATGGTACCCTGCTGCTTGATCTTCTTAGTGGCAAACATATTCCCCCCAGCCATGTAAGTTCTTTTCTGATCCTGTTAGATTTTTAGCATAGTTTCCACTGAAGCAGCAAAGTATCCATGATTGCTTGTGCTTGTATGAGTTCAGGCACTTGATCTAATTCGTGGGAAGAACTTCTTGATGCTAATGGATTCTGCATTGGAGGGGCATTTCTCAAATGACGATGGAACTGAGTTAGTGAGGTTAGCTTCCCGTTGTTTACAGTACGAAGCTCGGGAGAGGCCGAATGCGAAGTCTCTCGTGACTGCTCTCTTGCCACTTCAGAAAGATTCAGAGGTTTGCACTGTGAATCGTCACGATGTATTGTTTGTTGGAGTCGTCTCCTAAAACGCTCGGATCACTGATCAAATTGTTTTCGAGCAGGTTCCATCTTATGTTTTGATGGGCATCGAACATGAGAATGCATCATCAACCGAACCATTATCGTTAACACCATTTGGCGAAGCGTGCTTGAGAAAGGATCTCACTGCCATTCACGAAATGCTGGACAAGAATGGATACAAGGATGATGAGGGCATTGCCAATGAGGTTGGCCTCTACCAGTTAATATTCGAGTTTTCCTTTCGAAATGCTACCCGGGACACAACGTGTGATATCCCACATTGGTTGGGGAGGAGAACGAAACACCATTTATTTATAAGGGTGTGGGAAACCTTTCCCTAGCAGATGCGTTTTAAACTTCCCCTCAAGGGAACGCCCAAAGAGGACAATATCTGCTAGCAGTGGATCTGGGCCGTTACACAACGATATCACTAACCCAACACACGATGTAGTTTACACTTTCGCACTCTCTCGTCGAAAACGAATCTAACTCATTTCATTTCATTCGCCATTCAGCTTTCCTTTCAGATGTGGACCAGCCAAATGCAGGAGACTCTGAATTCCAAGAAACATGGAGATACAGCTTTCCGAGCCAGAGACTTCGCCACTGCCATTGATTGCTATACACAAGTGAGTGCTCCTTACTCATTTTGAACTGTCTTTTGAACTCCTCCCTCCCCGGAGATCACCGGAGTCATAATATAGTCTCGTCTGTAGTTCATCGATGGCGGGACGATGGTATCGCCGACGGTGTACGCACGGCGTTGTTTATCGTACCTGATGAGCGAGATGGGGCAAGAAGCTCTAGGAGATGCAATGCAGGCTCAGGCAATATCTCCAGAATGGGCGACTGCTCTGTATCTTCAAGCAACATGCTTGTTCAGCCTTGGGATGGAGAATGAAGCACAAGAAGCTCTAAAAGAAGGCACTAAATTTGAAGCTAAAAGGAACAAAAATTGAGCAAAAGAATTGTAGGGGTTGTTGTTCTTCATTGTTCTTATGCCCTTCTTTTATCTATTGAAGCTTCTTTTTCTTGTATCTATCTTTCTTTTTTTCTCACTATTTTTTTTTTTTTTTGGGGAGTTTTGCTCTGCAAACTTCACCATTTTGTTGTTACATACAAGAATACTGGAAAAGGTTGTTGTGGCTTTGTTAATCCATTACTGTGGTTTCTTGTGACCAATTGTTTACCATTTTCTTATGTTCCAAATAGTTTTATTACAATAAGTAAACTTGATTAAAGAAACCCGTTATTTAGGTGTCGAGCTGAGCCAAGAATTAACGGTTACTCTGCGTACTTTCACCTTTATTTAGTCACGTGATTTAAAAAAATTAGAAATTAAACTCTATAATTTTAAATGTTATCATTAATCCTTCTGATTCTATTGAAGACACAGCACATTTATTACCGATGCTTTTTAATTTATTAGATATAGTATTGAAAATATATAGTATTGAAAATTTAGAAATGTATTAAATATTTTTTATAGACCTAACTTAAAAGATGGAATTTTTTTTTTTTTTTTTTTTTACATATTTCATCTTAGTTCCCTGTACACAACCACCATTTTATGACCGCATATTGAAATGAAACAACCAAGATATGACAAAAGCAAATACAATACAAGCAAGAAGAAAATTCAGGACCCGATGAACCTGCCAAAACCTCCGACCACCATTGGGAGCAGCAGGCACCGATGCTGCAACTGTGGTTGTCAATAGCGTCCCATTGTTTAACTCGTGGAGTTGCTCTATTTGTTCGAGTTCATGTGCTCCTCCTACATTTTGTACAATAGAATGACATATCTCACACGTCCTAACAAAAGAAAAAACAAAAACAAGACCACATTTAAATTATACAAATAATGTACCGTCAAGACATCTAATCTCCTCTTTATTAAAGACATACACTTTAAAAATAAAGCAATGATAGATTCTAATGTGTATGAAAGGTAAGAGAATAATATTATAAGGTAGAGAGTTAATGAAGTGAAGACAAATTGAAGAACTTTTTTATAATGCTTCACTTCTCAATTCCATATTCTATTCCATTCCATTCCATTCCTTTTGACTAAGATTGCATTGTTTTTGTTTTAATTTTTCCCTTTCTATAGCCTTCTCAAGCTTCCCAAAAACACTAAAAAAAAATCCCAACTAAGAACAATTCTATCTATATTCAAATTCCCCAGCTTGAGAACCATTTCGTGAAGAACTCAGCAGATTAGTTTAAGAATCGTGAAATCGAAAAGGGATTTGAAATTAAAACTCACTTGTTTCCTCTGATTTTGAACCAAGCTTCGGCACAGTGCTTGTGGGCAGCAGCCAAATCATTCTTACAAGAACAGCCCAATTCAATTGCAGTTCCACACTCATTACTGTTGCTCTCCAACCCCAAATGGCAAATCCTACAATCCCTCTCTGAATGCACCTTCACTTCACCCGCCTCCGCCCGCCGTCCGCCGTCACCACCACAACCCCCTTCCTCCAAATCAACTCCGGCTGTCTCCAAAGCAGCCATTTTTAAGAAACCCCTGAATCATAAACTCAAAAAGCCATGAAATTTAGCCACAGAAGAGAATAAAGGATAGATGGGTTCAGTGGAAACTAAAGAGTTCCGAATTGGATTCATCAGATTGAGAAGAGGGCTGGTTCGTAATCCTAGAATGCAATGTTTTGGATTTGGACAAATATATGTCAGAAATGAACCGGTTTAGCTGAGGGGAAAGAAAATAAAAAGTTTAATAATAAAAATGAATTTGGAGTTAGGAGTTGTCGCTTTGCTGGGATGCTCTCCTTGTTCTGCGGATGTTATGAGAATAGAAAGAATGACTTTTTACTGTGCAAAAAGACTGTTTCTCTCCCAGGGGAAAATATCCCATCAATGTAAACCAGGGGCACTTTTGACATTTCCCTCGACAACTCTCCATTATTCAAAAAAATTTCCCCTCAAAATTCATTTTGTAGATGCTAAAAATGTATTAAATTATTCAAGGAATCAGAAAAAAAAATGAGTAAAAAGGAAAACATTAATATATGAATTCAATTGCGTAGATATTATACAGAGAGTCATGTGGGATTTACTATCATCCTAAAATAATTTTAGGAAATGCAAATGCAATATGTGGGGACGGTATTTCAATACCTATTTTGATGGAGTAAAGTTCAAACAAATTATGGAGCAGTTGGAAGCCAAGTCAATTGCTATAGTACCTTCCAATAATTCGTAACTCATTATTCCCATGCTTAATAGATCGACTAAAATACCACAAACATTCAATAATTCTTAACTTTTGCAACTAAATATCCAGCTCTCAATCAATTCAATCAATGGCTCTAACTCGGACGAAAATTCATAAAAAAATCGTCAATTCATACCTAGATGTTCGATTCCTGTATAACAAATCATTACCTTCAAACGTCTAATCCTCGTATATTTCCAAGCAGACATTTTATTCCTATGACCAAACAAAACTCTCAATCTAGAGATTAGTCAAGAACATTTGAATATGAACATCAAATGAGAATTTGAACTAAGAAAACCAAACAAATGGTATATTATAAAGGTCAGCAGCTTACTTTGTTGGCTCAATTCAGACTCCACAAGCGTTGAAATGGTAACTGACTTTCATGGGTAAGTTCAACAAGACATCAGAAACATGCATTCTTTCCATAACCGTTCACTGATTCAGCTATGGCTCATTTCAGTAGGCAGCCAAATGAATAAAATAGTATAACGTCAAATGAATCAGAAGGGGAACAGATGGATAATGATAAAAGAGGTTATATAATATCAGCAAAAAGAAACCAGCAACACACCATTTCCACATAAGGCTACCGCTTTTTTCCTGGAATAAATCAAACAAATGGGGGCTCCCCAAGGACAAGGGAATAAAGCTCTGTTCATTAACATGCGCTTGAATATGTGAATGCATATGAAAAACAGCCTCTATTAAATATAAAATAACCAATCATGTTATCCCAAAATAGAACATTAGAATTCTTCAAAAGTTATAGTGATCTGTATACCAATGACAATCATCAGCCATCACATAGAAAAAAGATTCAACGTTCTGCTAAATTAAAACTAACGAGCAGTTAGAATTATCTCCGGATCTCTACCACGATGAAGGCCATAGCTTCAGTTCACCCTGAAACAAAGAGCTATAATTAAAGGGGGGAAAAGAGAGACAGAAAGAGGGAAAGAAAATATCCAATAAATGAGCTATAACAACCAAGAGTATCGATACTGCATCTCTAGAAATTAAGAAGAAAAAGGAAGACACGTCTTAATGAGATTTCTAAGAGAACCTATAGAGTTGCTCGTGTCTAGGCATAGCAAATAGGGCACCGGATAAGACACTCACATTCAGACTTTATACAAGTGTAAGGTTTTCTCAAGCTTAAGGAATTGTGATTTCAAGAACATGTTCGAGTCAATCACATAGACATTCACGTCAAGTGCCTATACTCCTGTTATGAAAGTAGAAATGCAGAATGCAATTGGTCATCTCCATTAGCTGTGCTTCACATTATACTTCGTTCTAAGTTTTATAGTTATATTTTTCCTTTTACTTCCTTTCTGAGGGAATGGGGTGGGCGGTAGATGCACAGGTTTATCCCCACAAAAAAAGGTGAAAAAAATGGAGATGCCAAGTGTAGTATTCTAAAATGCCATATAAATATATAGTGAATCCATGTGTATACAAACTTTAGTGTGCTGAGAAGGCATTGTGACACAAGATCTGAAGGTTTCGGTTATCGGTAATGAACATAAGGAACATCCACTAACCATACCTTAATAAGAACAAGTACATGCACTGAGGTAGAAGAACCATACCTTTCCATAGTACTACAGTCATCAGGAACAGATTCCAGAAATGTTCATCAGCTGGAACAAGGATGCACGAAATTTCAGGGACTATATGTAATTGACAAAGTTTTGCCCCTCTCAACTCACACAGTTCCGTTCATGTTCATAAAATTTCCAAACTCAAAGAGTTTGTGGTCAGAAACAAAAAACAGGACTCTGGAAACTTAGACATGAGGGTCACTTGACTTGCCCCTTTATCCATGATTCCTAGCAGCAGAGACAATCTGTACAGATGGTAAAGGGTAAAACAAACTAATCACAAAACAAAATACATATCCAATAAACACCAAAAATTTCTCCAGTGTGCTTGAGGAAACACCTCCTATCAGTGCCATAAATATATAAATTAGGTCAATTCTTGTAGTCTGAAGGGATCGCATAAACAATCCTTGTTAAAATAAATCATATCTGCTACTGGCAAAGTCGCTTACAAACGCCCCACTTGCATCTGAGAACCATTTAATCTTCCAGCCGAATCTCCCATTGCTCTGACACTGCCATTCTCCAATCCACTTTTAAGCCAAGCAAGGTTACTTATGTCAGTTGCAATTGCAGCTAGTTCAAAGCTAGTAAAGGATGGTGGCGGCTCTGAGAAGTCCACAAATTCTGGCCCTAATAAGGAGTCCATTGTAGATCCCTGGTTATAACTCTTGCAACAACCATGACCACATTGATGAGGCACTGATCGATCACAATAAACACCTTCAAGCAATTTGTTAGCTTCGACTTCTGAGTTTGATGCTTGAATCAATGGGCCTTGCATGGGAACAGGTCGTAAAAATGCCCTCAAAGACTCTTGGCCATCCAAAGGATTATATACACTAAAAGCACTTACTCGAGCCACTGGCCTGAAAAGAGTAGGCTGTTCTTGTTCTTTGACTTCATGACTAAATTGACCCTCAATAGCCATAGGGACCTTGTCTTCAAATTGATCATCAATATGCTCCCGTGAGCAGGTGTCTTTTCCTTCCAAGGATTTAAAGGAATTTACATCTCCACATGAAAGGGTTTCTTCCGATGATCCCTTGGTTTTTTCTAAACTAGCATCATCCACAGTGTTCCCAGATTCTAACTTGATTCTTTCAAGCTCTGTGCATCGACGCCGTAAAGTGGAATTCCAATGATTCTTTATAGCATTATCCGTTCTCCCAGGCAAGAGTCGAGCAATTGCTGCCCATTTATTTCCATGTACCGCATGAGCTGCAACAATGATCCTGTCCTCCTCATCTGAAGACACTTATATCTTTTAAACCACTTTCAGGAATAATTTTGCACAACTATATCAATAAATGACCGCCATTAAAACAGGATACAACCAGGATGAAATATCACAATGCATATCTTTACCCATCTATGGAAGCATTGATATGCTACACACATAAATAACAGGAAAAGTGCACCACATAAAAACACTATAAGAGAAAATGTATGTCCTATATGCTATATGCTCCATTGTTTTAATTTGTTTATCTGACTACGTAGTTTATCGATCACATACCTTTAACTTAGTGTTAAATATTTGCTACCAACATACATCAGATAAATCTCATGCTAAAATCTTAAATGTTTGAGAATGATTTTAGAAAACCTCTGCCTTCACGCAGAGAATTTGAATTTCATAACAATTAACTATTGATCTCTAAATTTAGCTCATAAAGACGATTACCAAGAATAAAAAGCAAATGAACAAAAATGAAATCCACGTCATACTTGTTCGTGTTCGTCTTCAGGAGTTTACCCAGCATTGAACTAGGCCGAAAGAAAAAATGTCATTTTCATTGATATTTATGATGGCATCACATTATAGTCCCTACTAGACGAAAAAGAAATTATGGAATAGAACAATGTCCAACAAAACAATTAAGGCTTCGACGAGAAAAATATATAAAAGTAGAATTGACAGGGATCAAATATCTGAATTCTAAATCAAGAAGCGTATAACTCAATTCTCTTCTCCAAACGCTCAACACTAAAAACCATCCAAAATCGGACCGACAAATGACATATAAGAATCAGATGAGCCAATGAGTGATTACGGATAGAGTCCAATACCAGTAAATGGCTTGCGCTTCACGGAAGGGTCGAGTTGGTTACACCACCTAAGGCGGCAAGACTTTCCGGATCGCCCAGCAATTCCCCGAGCAATCAAACTCCAATTCCGCGCACCGAACTTACTCACGAGGCGGCTGAGTATCGCATCCTCTTCAGGAGACCAAGGTCCTTTCACTCTATCTTTGCCGCCTCGGCCACCAGTTGATTCACCCTCCCCAACCATCGGCACAGCGTCGTCCCCGCTGGCGCAGTCTGCAACGGAAACGACGGCATCGCATGCATCTACTCCTCCTCCATCGGCGACGGTAGCATCGACCTCGGCAGCGGCGGCGGCCGCGGCCTCCATCACCGGACTGTTGCCAGCAACCGTCCACGGAACTCAGTCACCTTATTGACTTAACCGCTCCCCTTCCAATTTTCAATACGAAATAAAGACGACAGAATGAATTTATAGGGCAAATGTTTCGGAATCTCTTTCTTTCCCAGTTACCAAACCGTCCATTACGAAACTACCTTTTTACCCTTTGATCTCTTTTTACCGCTCATTCGGGCGACTTATTAAAAGCTAAATTAATTAAAATATACTCTTAAAAATATTTTCAAACATAAATAATAAAATTTAAAAAAATAATAAATACTAATTTTGTCTAAAACAAAATATCTCTAAATATTTAAAAATGTCAATAATACTTCTAAAACTTTGGATGGTAATCTTAATATTTTATTTCGAAAATAGTCTTCAACTTTAAATATCATTCCGGCATGAGTACTATGTTTACCGTTAGTACTATGTTTAAAAAATACTCATAAAATTTTAAAATTAGTGTTTTTTTTACTTTTAGAAAAAAGTTAAAAAAAAATCTTACCATCATATAGACAAAACTACTTATTAATATACCTCATAGATTATTTTTACACTTTTTAATGTCCATAAGTTCTTTTTTATAAGATGCTAACCATAAAGGTAATTTTTTATTTTTATTTTTAATTTTTATTTTTAAATTTAAAAGTATTTTTGAAGTTTAAAAGTAAAAGAAAAGTTAAAAGGGTATTTTTGAAACAGAGTATTAACAAATTTCATCCAAAACTACTGTATTTTATAGCCTTTTTTTAAAAAAGTTTAAAAGAATTTTTGAGGTTATTAAAACTTTTCAAATATTTTGTGGACAAAAAGTAAATTCGAGAGTATTTTTAAGAAAATGCTTACAAATTTTTAAAAATAGCATTAACATCCTTAACATTTATTTTAAAAGTTGCTTTGGTTATTCTATAAATAGAAATGGTTTATCTACCTCTCACAAATTGTCTTACTCTTAAATTTGTAGGGTACTAATAACGTATTTTTCCATTCTTAAAAATGTTTAAAGTTGTTTTTAAGTTTTTAAAATTTTTTATAAAATACTCTTTCAACATTTTTTTTTTAATTTAAGTGTAGTTTTTTTTTTTACTGTACTGAATTTTATAAAAAAATTAAAGATATTTTTTTTTAGACAAAATGCAAAATTTAGAGGAATTTTATTACTTTTTAAAATATGAATTTTTTTCCTTCCCTCAAAGATGAACTCTAGATATTATTTATCTTTTAAATCTGTTTTTCAGTTACTAATTAAGGATAAAAATATTTTTGAACATTATTTAAAAAAAATTAAGTTATGGAATATTTTTCTAGATAAAAATTTAAAATGTAGATTTTTGTAATAATTCTACTTTTTAAAAGAAAATTAAATCTATCTATTAATTAATTGTTCAAGAAAAACCTCTTACACCCTTCTCCAAAAAAAATGAAAGTAATAAATAAAATTTAATTTAATTATTGTAGCAAAAAAAAAAAAAAAAAAAAATGGGTTCACAGCACAAGTCCATCTTGATTTTGATTTATTGAATTTGGAAATTATTGGGCTTTAAGAGGGCCCAATTGAAAAGGCCAGATAAAAAACCAAATCCAACTCAACGGATCAATTTCTCATTGGACTCTCGACGAAGCATAATCACAGAAAAGAGCGAGATAAAGTGGGACCCAAAATCGAATCAACCGTTGCGAGCCTCACAATCCTTCACTGAAACTATGAAACAAATTCAATCAAATTCAGAACCCAACCAGCGCCAGAGAAGAGAACGAAGAAGAAGAAGAAGAAGAAGAAGAAGAGGAAGAGGAATCTTCATCGTCATCATCAATGGCTTCCGCCACAGCAACGGCGTCGCCTTGCCATCTATCACCGCCAGTAGTCTCTCGCTCTCTCTCTCGTCTCTCTCCATTTCACCTCTCCGTCTCATCCTCCGTTCATCCGCCATGCCGTGGAAAGAGAAGGCACGCTGGTGCTACTGCAGTTCGGTGCGCGGCAGTCGGAGCGGCGAAAGAGGCGGAAACGAAAAGGAAAGGCACGTTTCTGATTGAGACGTTGACGAATTGGTTGCTGAAGCAGGAGCAAGCGGGAGTGATCGACGCGGAACTGACGATTGTGCTTTCGAGCATTTCTATGGCGTGTAAGCAAATTGCTTCGCTGGTGCAGAGAGCGAGTATTTCGAACTTGACTGGAGTTCAGGGAGCCGTCAATGTTCAGGGAGAGGACCAGAAAAAGCTCGACGTTGTCTCTAATGAGGTGCGTGAGTTCGTACTCTGCTCTAGAACAATCACCAGAAAGGAAATTGTTAGGACTCCTAATCTTTTCTTAGGTTTTGTTATCTGAAATTGAAAACCTTAGTTTCTTTTTCTAAAAAAAGAAATCTATTGTTTAGATGAAAATTATGGTAGAGAATGATGAGAAAATAAATAGAATTTTGAAAAACAAAAAGAAAATGTGTTTTTCTGTGTTTTTAAGTTCGAATTTAACAAGCAAATACATTGCCATAGGTGTTCTCCAATTGCTTGAGATCCAGCGGGCGAACAGGGATTATAGCATCAGAGGAAGAAGATGTGCCAGTGGCCGTAGAAGAGAGCTACTCCGGCAACTATATCGTCGTATTTGATCCACTCGACGGCTCCTCCAACATCGATGCCGCCGTCTCTACCGGTTCCATTTTCGGCATCTACAGCCCCAACGACGAGTGCTTCGCTGACATCGGCGACGAGTCCACTGTAAGTCAATACCCCCATTCCATTCTTTCCACAGCATTTCCTTAACTTCTCCCAAAAATGGGCCAACCAATATCATGCCCTCTAAGTGATTGATGAAATGTCAACGAGCAGCTCGGTACAACAGAACAGAGGTGTGTTGTGAATGTGTGTCAGCCAGGAAGCAACCTGCTCGCCGCTGGCTATTGCATGTACTCAAGCTCCGTAATCTTCGTGCTCACCATTGGACAAGGCGTTTTTGCCTTTACCTTAGACCCCATGTATGGAGAATTTGTGCTAACACAGGAGGACATCAAAATTCCCAAGGCTGGGAAGATTTATGCCTTTAATGAAGGGAATTATCAGTTGTGGGATGACAAGTTGAAGAAGTACATCGATGATTTGAAAGATCCAGGCCCCAGTGGGAAGCCATATTCTGCTAGATACATTGGTAGTCTGGTCGGTGATTTCCATAGAACCCTGCTTTATGGTGGCATTTATGGGTATCCTAGAGACAAGAAGAGCAAGAACGGGAAGCTGAGGCTCTTGTATGAGTGTGCACCAATGAGCTTCATAGTGGAACAAGCTGGGGGCAAAGGCTCTGATGGCCATCAGAGAATTCTCGACATACAACCAACAGAGGTTAGTTCCTCTAATCCATATAATTTCACTCCTGGAGCCTTAAAAATGTGTCAACCTACCAATTTGAATAGATGGATAGAGTTTGATGCCCAATAACCAAATCTCGTTTGATAATATGCACAATAACCAAATAACCAAATCTCGTTTGATGAGAGTTTCATGCACAATAACCAAATTTCTCGTTTGATAATCATTTAAATTTTTTATTTAATAAGAAGTTTGAAATAGAGCTGTGATCTGAATTTTGTTAGAAACCACAATCCTCCACAATGGTATGGTAGGATCAATGGAGATGTATTACTTACTTATAAACCCATGATCAACTCCTTAATTAGCCGATGTGAGACTCCTCTTCCAACAATTCTCCTCTCGAACAAAGTACATCATAGAGCCTCCCCTGAGACCTATGAAGCTCTCGAACAGCCTCCTCTTAATCGAGGCTCGCCTCATTCTTTAGAGCCCTCGAACAAAGTACACCCTTTGTTTGACACTTGAGTCACTTTTGACTACACCTTCGAGGCTCTCAACTTTTTTTGTTCGACATTTAAAGATTCTATTGACATGACTAAGTTAAAGGTATGACTCTAATACTATGTTAGGAACTACAACCCTCTATAATGGTATGATATTGTCCACTTTGAGCATAAGTTCTCAAAAGGTCGCATACCATTGAAGATGTATTTCTTACTTATAAACCTATGATCAACTTCTTAAGTAGTCGATGTAGGACTCCTCTTCCAACCATTCTCGACAAATTTAAGTTTGAAGCTTTTAATTTTGTTTTGATTTTGTGTTGTGGAATAGATTCATCAACGTGTGCCTCTGTATATTGGGAGCGTGGACGAAGTGGAGAAGGTGGAGAAGTATTTAGCTTGAATGAGGGTTTTGGTTGATTGGAGATGAAGAAAAAAGGTATATTAGTTTTATTCTGTTCTTGTAAAGTTGATTTCAATGCTGAATAAACATTTCTGGCTTTGTGCACTTAAATTTGCTTCCACATGAAAAGCCTAATCCATATCCAAACAACAGCATCACTTCATCTGTTTGTGCTGTGGGAATAGAAAGGGTCTAGAAAATGAGATTGAGGACCCAACACCTTCAAAACAACACCATTATTTCTTCCAAAAGTATTAAACCTTCTTAACTAGTTCTCATCATTAACTACAATATTTTTTTTTCCATTTTTCTAGATGTGATCCTTAGTTTTTGAACATAGATTTGAGTTGCAGTTGTAACTTAATTCCATTAATGCAAACATTTTAAGTAAATTTAATCAAACAAAAAAAATTTAATAGCAATATTTTATTTCTGAGTTCTAGCTAAATATCATCCCGCTGTTTTACCCATATTATTGACTAAATATTAATTTTGTGATCAAAGCCGCAACTCTTTTGAAGGATCGCCGGCTTCCTCTAGCTATCGGTCTCTTTTCTTTTCTTTCCTCTCCCTTTACATAACTCTTAGGGATTTGAGTGAAGTAATGGACAATACGACCAAGCAAAAGCTATCGAATTGATTTTTCATATTTCTTGTCTGCTTGAAGCCTACGTCATCCCATCAATCCTACCCAAAAAGGTGAGTTGATGCTATGGTAGTGTCTCACTCTAATTGCTCAATTGTTAACGGAGCTAAACCATCTACCTTCTTTTTTTAATCAAATAATCTTTATTTGCCTACAAAATAATGGCGAAATTACTTTCCTTGAGTGATTTGATTTATCAATAGGGGACCCTCTCATGTCATAGAAAATTGTTTATTGAAATGTCGTCATTCAAGCACAAATTGACCACTAATTCAATCAATTTTCAAACCACTGAGTCTTGCTACTAGAAAAATGAATAATAATAGTTTAAAGAAGAAGAATATTCCATTTGCTTCCCATGCCTAAATATAAGGTGATTGGCAAATTATATTAGACTAATGTCACGAACTTAATAGTATTTATGAAATGTCAACCGGTTAAAATCTATATCATCTATCAAGTCAGATGTATGAATTCATCTATCTCTTATGTTAAACTAAAAACCATTCTTTTATCTCATAAATGGCCTAGTAACACTAACAAATTGATTACACTTTCAATGGCCATGAACAATTACGGTGTAAATAATCGTGCACATTGTGTGTAACAAAAATTTCCAAACTTGAAGTAAACTAAAAGAAAAATCAAGACGTAAATTGTATGTTTAACTATAACAATAACCACAAACGAACAAACTCGAAAGATGTTGTAATAAAGTTAATACTAATTTTCTTCGAACAACAATTTCAAACTATAGTTTGTTTTCTTGAAGAAAAAAAAAAATTTGAAACATTGGTCAAAAGTACGTAATTGATTGATTACTAGCAAGAACTCTTGAGAATCACACAATGGTTTCCCAAAGGGGATAAGCCACCAATAACAACTTCAACACACAACACAGAGTGAAGAGAGAGAAGATGATTCGTACCATTTCATCCTCTCCTCTCCACCAATCTTTTCTCCAGCTCCGCCCGTTTCCCCTCTCCCAATTTCCACACCCACCGCTCTTACACCTTCTCCGTCGCTCCGGCAGCCAAGTTTCCGATTAGAGCGGTGAGCTTGGGAACGACCGACCCGGAGATCCGACCGAAGAACCCGAGCCGAGCTGGATTCGACGTCGAAAACCTTACCACATGGCTGCTGAAGCAGGAACAATCGGGGCAAATCGATGCCGAACTTACCATCGTCCTCTCCAGCATCTCTCTGGCTTGCAAACAGATCGCTTCGCTGCTGCAGAGATCCAGCATTATCAACCTCACCGGCGCCCATGGTACTATTAATGTCCAAGGTGAAGACCAGAAGAAACTTGACGTCATTTCCAACGAGGTGTGATTTATTAGGGTTTGTTTTTTAGTAAAATTGTGTTTCTTCTGGTTCTGTCGGTGTCTAGATTTTTGGATAAGTTTAGAACGGCGTAATTAATTACCTAAAACTTTTGTTAATGCAACATCAATTGCCTGTTAATGAAATCCATTAATGTTTACATGGAGAAATTTTTCAGTTGTTCTGCAGCTGCCTTAGATCGACTGGGCGCACAGGGATCATAGCTTCCGAGGAAGAAGACGTACCAGTTGCAGTGGAGGAAACTTACTCTGGAAACTACGTCGTTGTGTTTGATCCCATTGATGGCTCGGCCAATATTGACACTGCCTTGACCACTGGTTCCATCTTTGGCATTTATGCGCCTGATAAGCAATGCCTCTTCGATATTGACGATGACTCTACGGTAATTCATCTTCTTCTCCTTGCATATATGAATGTTTCTCAAAGCCATCTGCCATTTTTTAAGGCTCCCTGCAACACTTCTTCAAAAGATTGTCTGAAACTTTTACTCAATGCTCTGGGTTTAAAATGTTTGGTATGGGAAAGTGGGTTCTATGTAGCGTGCATTTAGATGTATATTTAGATGGTAATTGAATCACGGACCCCCATAATAGTATGATATTGTCCACTTTGAGCATGTCAATGGAGATGTATTCCCTATTTATAAACTCATGATCAACTCCTTAATTTGTCAACATGTGACACCTCTCCTAACAATCCTCAACAATCCTCCCCTTGAACAAAATATATCATAGAGCCTCCCCTAAGACCTATGGAGCCCTCAAGCAGCCTCCTCTTAATCAAGACTCGACTCTTTTTTCTCTGGAGCCCTCGAACAAAGTACACTCTTTGTTCGACACTGAATCACTTTTGACTACTCCTTCGAGGCTTACAACTTCTTTGTTCAACATTTGAGGATTCTATTGACATGGCTAAGTTAAGGCGTGGCTCTGATACCATGTTAGGAATCACGGACCTTCACAATGGTATGATATTGTTCACTTTGAGCATAAGCTCTCGTGGTTTTGCTTTTGGTTTCCCCAAAAGGTCTCAACAATTGAGATGTATTCCTTACTTATAAATCCATGATCAACCTTTTAATTAGCCGATGTGGAACACCTCTCCCAACAATCTTCAACGGGTTGTATGAACTTGTGTCATTTGTGTTTGAATTGTGACTAACATTGGTTTATAAGATCACTTGAGTCCAATATTGAAATTCCGATCAATCTACACCATTCTCATTTTCTTATAGCTTAATCAAGAAGAACAAAAATGCATCATGAATGTATGCCAACCAGGAAGCAACCTATTGGCAGCTGGTTACTGCCTCTATTCAAGCTCAGTTGTGTTCACAATCTCCATAGGAAAAGGAGTTTTTTCCTTCACTTTCACTTTGGACCCTACCTATGGAGAATTTGTGTTAACTCATCCCAACATCAAGATACCAAGCTTGGGAAAGATCTATTCTTTCAATGAAGGAAACTACGATCTATGGGACGACAAGTTGAAGAAATACATCGATCATCTCCGACAACCAACGTCCTCAGGGAAGTCCTACTCGGGCCGTTACATCGGCTGTCTGGTGGGCGAAATCCATAGAATGCTGCTTGTTGGAGGCATCTATGGAAACCCTGCAAACGTGCATAATAAAAATGGGAACCTTAGATTGTTATACGAGTGCGCGCCGATGAGCTACCTGATCGAACAAGCGGGAGGGAAGGCGATCGACGGTCAGGGGAGAATACTCGACATCATACCGATGGAGGTAATGTGATTATATGAGTGATGTTAATGCGATTATAGGTTAAGGTTGTGGATATATAGTATGAGATGTTAATGTAAATTTTGACGATGTTGTGTTATTGGGCAGATTCACCAACGCTCACCAATATTTATTGGAAGCTCAGAGGAGGTGGAGAAATTGCAGAAGTTCTTGGCTTGATTCTTTTGTTGTCTTTATTTCTTCTGTAAAAATTCTCCTTTAATTCCCCCAACATAAATTCCAATATTTTTGGACTCCGATTCATTCATAGAAATTGTTGTATATGCTCTGTTATTTAAGTTAGAGATTTAATATATATTTTTCTTAAGAAAAAATTGCAAATGAGAGTGAGAGATGTGATAATCATTTGATTTTTTCTTTTTTAAAATTGGTTTTTTTAGCCCAAAGAATGATTTTCATATTATTTTAAGAAAACATTTAAGATTTTAGAGGAATTTTAAAAACAAAAACATTTAAAAAATATCGTCCATTTTTCATCTTTATCCAACCACTTCATTTAAGGGAGACAACTACTCAGGTTTAGAGATGTCCATAGAGCGAGGCGGGGAAAGGAGAAGTTCATTCTCCATGTCCGTGAAATTTTCCATTTATTTTTGTAGGGTCGAGCCGAGAATTCTTGGTAAGTAATCAACTGGAATTATTTATTATTCTTAAAAAAAAAAAGTCATTTAAAAAAAATTAATGTATATATTTTATTTTATTTAATATAAAATATTGATTGGTATTGATCCGCTCATATCACTAAAAATTAGAGTTGAATAAGTCAAATTATTCTTTGTATTTTACCAAAACAACCTAAATAACACAAATAAAATAGTCCCCTTTAACACAAAAAAAATATATATATATTAAAAAATATTTATTATTACTAAAATCAAATAAATAAAAACAAAAACAAGACATTAAACCTACTGGAACCGGAAGATAAAACTCATAGAACTTTGGTATGAAATATAAAAAGTTTGGTTAGTTTTTTAAAATATATGAAACGTGTAAATGGAACTTAAAAAATTCTCTCTTTAGAATGGGATGGGTGAGGACGGGGTGGGTCGAGCAGACAGGATTGAGAAATATAATCCCTATTTTCGATCCTATTATGTAACCGAGAGAAATCTCTCCGTACTCCTTTCTCATTTCCTATTTAAATCGTGGGATAGGTCTACACGTGGCCCAATCTCACATTCTCAGAAGTTAAAGGAAGATCGCTATTAACTTATGCCTCCTACAAGTTAAACGAAGATCTCTATTAACTCCCATTAGTTTCACTTTTATATGGGCTCGGGCTGTAAAACCCGGCCCAAAATAATGTGTCATCTAGATTCACAATGCCGACAAGTCGGCTCGCAACGAAAGTTATCTTCTTCATCCAGCAACGACAAATGGGAGTCGCAGTAACACCACCTATCGGCGTTATCATCACTGGTGACTCCACACCCGAACCAGTAATCGGAAACTGGTTCCTGTGAAGACGATGGCCTGCGGGCTTCTGACTTGGACTACACTTTCTCTTCGGTCTCCCTCTTTCCCTTCCCTTTCCTTCTCTCTCTCTTCTTCCCTGCGCACCCAATTATCAATCTCTGCCGCCCTCGAAACTGCCGCCGACGATCTCCTGCAGCTGTCGGCGCGGGAGAGGAGGAGGCTGAGGAACGAGAGGAGAGAGACAAAAACCACTAATTGGAGGGAAGAGGTGGAAGAGAGGCTCTGCAAGAAGCCGAAGAAGGAATTTGCCAATTGGACTGAGAAGCTCAATCTCGATTACCTTGCTAAATTAGGTCCTCAATGGTGGGTTATGCGAGTCTCTCGTGTTAGAGGCCTAGAAATTGTCGAACGCCTCGCTCGTTCTCTTGCTAGGAACTATCCTGACCTCGATTTCAAGGTGAAATTTCTGCACTCGACTCTTTGATTTCTGTGTTCGTCGCTAAATTGGATTTTGTTTATTGTGTTGATTTGGATAATTGAATGGATTCTGTTGTGTTGTTTTCTAATTCATTAGCATAACTCAAAATATTAAAATCTTCTGAGTTCCCTTGTTTGGAAACAAACCAAGAGATGAACAAAGCTATCGAAGTTGAGTTAGAAACGTTCATAATCTTCAACTTCTTATAAAAGATTCAAGCCAAAACGAAAACTCCAAAGAACTTCAAATTTCTGGTATAATCCAAAAAGATGGTTGAGGATCTTCGAGGAGTCTCACGTCGGCTAATTAAGAGATTGATCATGAGTTTATAAGTATGGAATACATCTTCATTGATATGAGGTCTTTTGGAAAACCAAAAGTAAAGCCATGAGAGCTTATGCTCAAAGTGAACAATATCATAGGATTCGTGGTTCCTAATAAAGATGACTTTAATCGAGTGCATAGCTGAATAGACAGAATGATCCGAGCTAGAAGCAACTGAAACTCCCCAATCAAATTTACTTGACCATTCCAAACAAAAGCACCAACAAGATAAATGACCTCCACAAGCTAACTCATTGAGTACCCATGCCTTCATTAGTGAGGAGAATTTATTATCCTGTATTAGAGTATCACTTTTTGATGGTTGATTTTCATTTGAAACTTTAAAAATGGGGCAATCTGACTTGATGGATGACTGGAAAAATGTTATTAAGTTAGTATAAACAAAAGCTGCTATGATGCTGAAAATCAAGATCCACACTAACTACACTAACATCAGATTCACAATCCAAGCCCTCAACATGGAAACAAGAGGAACCTTCGTGTGCAGAGTTTGTTTTAGAAGAAGGTAATAAAACTTAGTAAAATGGGGAGTTTGTTCTTTTTTCTTTTTTTCCCTTCAGTTAGCACGAATTGTTAGAGACGATTATGTGTATCAATGCTCAATTTCTTGCAGATATATTACCCGTCTGTCCATGAGAAGAGGAAATTAAAGAACGGTTCTTACTCAGTTAAACCGAAAGCTGTTTTTCCTGGATCTGTATTTATAAGGTGTATCATGAACAAGGAGATGCATGACTTCATTAGAGAGTGTGATGGAGTTGGAGGCTTTGTTGGTGCGAAGGTCGGAAACACGTGAGTTGTTATTCTGTTTTTCGTCTTTGCGAAAATAGTTATGCAAGTATTTGTTCTTTAGGAGATAACTCTACTCAGAAAGTGTAAAGAAACTTCTGACAGGAAATGAGGAACTATAGCAGCTCAAGCCCACCGCTAGCAGATATTGTCCTTTTTGAGCTTTCCCTTTCGAGCTTCCCCTCAAGGTTTTTAAAACGCGTCTGCTAGGGAGAGGTTTCCACACTCTTACAAAGAATGTTTCGTTCTCTTCCCCAACTGATGTGGGATCTCACAATCCACCCATCTTCGGAGTCTAGCGTCCTCGCTGCCACACGTTCCTTTCTCCAATCGATGTGGGACCCCCCAATCCACCCTCTTTAGGGTCTAGCATCCTTGTTAGCACACCGCCTCGTGTCCACCCCCTTCGGAGCTCAACCTCCTCGCTGACACATCACCCGGTGTCCGGCTCTGATACTATTTGTAACCGCCCAAGACCACCGCTTGCATCTATTGTCCTCTTTGAACCTTCTCTTTTGAGCTTCCCCTCAAGGTTTTTAAAACGCGTCTGCTAGGGAGAGGTTTTCACACCCTTATAAAGAACGTTTCGTTCTCCTCCTCAACCGATATGGGATCTCACAGGAACGCTTTGGGGGTATGAGATTTGTATGTCTTGTAATCTAGAAACTGAAGGATTTTGGAATCTATTAGGCTATGACATTGAACTGAATCTAAAAATTTTTGTGAAGACTTTTGTATTTAAATTTGGGATTTCAAGACTATGAACAGTAGCTTTCATCCAAAAAGTTCAAATGTAGAAAACTCTATATTTTCCCTACTTCTTAATGTATTGTCCACAGTCGTCAACTCTGTTGGTCTGATAGTTTGAGAAATTACACAGGAAACGACAGATAAACAAACCAAAGCCAGTATCTCAAGACGACATGGAAGCAATCTTTAAAGAGGCAAAGGAAGAGCAAGAAAGACATGACCAGGCTTTTCTAGAGAAAGAGAAAGAGCAAGCTCCGAACCCCAGCGTGCTCGAGACTGACTTAGATACTAACGGTACTACTGCCACAAAGCCCAAAGGAAGACCTAAAAAAGCTGTTAATACTTTATCTCCGGGGTCAACTGTTCGGGTCGCATCCGGGACTTTTGCAGAATTCGAAGGTTCTCTTAAGAAAGTGAACCGTAAGAGCGGAAAGGTGTGCTGTTTTCTTCTAGATGAAGAGTTTGCTACAAAGAGATAGAAGAAATTGTTTTTATGTAACCATAATTGATTTCCTTGATGCAGGTAACTGTGGGATTCACACTATTTGGGAAGGAAACCCTTGTAGAGCTTGACATTGGTGATATTATAGTCGAGACGAAATGAGTGAATGTACTTTCTCGTCGATGGTAAGTTTTCGAAATCACAAGGCACCATTTATCTTATCAACTCGAGCTGTATCTTAGGTTTGTTTCTTCAACTTTGATGGAAAGTTCAGTGCCCCTTGGTATAATCAGTCAAAAAACCACACCCTGTTTCCTTTTCCATAAAGTACCAAGTGGTAAACAGAGAAGCTATCTAACCATTAGCCTTAATCAATTCATAATTTTCATAAGAACTTGCAAGGATCTTCTTTGGTTCTTCAAATTATTCAACTCACTGTGAACAACCTTGATTTTGCCCCTTCAAATTGTGGCCTTTATTGCAATAGAATAAACCCCACAATGACCGGGTTGGTCTAGTGGTCGATAAGGGTCATGTAAATGGTACAAGGCTTAGAGAGAATGTGTTCGAAGACATGGATTAATATCCTATAAATTATCTTGACAACCAAATGTAGTAAGATCAAATGGTTGTCCCGTGAGAATAGTATGAATATGCACAAACTAGCTCTCACTTTGATGAACACGTCTATAGATCAGCTCTACCCACCACTAGTAAATATTGTTCTCTTTGAACTTTACCTTTCGAGATTCTCCTCAAGGTTTTTAAAACACGTTTGTTCGGGAGACTTTTTCACACCCTTGTAAAAAATGTTTTGTTCCCCCTTTCAACCCATGTAGGATCTCAGAGGCCGCCCAAATTTGCAGTTGTTTGACTTTTGAGACCAAAATAGGGAATGTTATATTTTTAGTTACTTTCAGAATCAAATTTTAATTTTTTTTTTTAGAGAAAAGGTAAGAACATATAAGAAAATTGTTGATAAAGAGTGTAGGGGGATGTAAAAGAGTCCACATGGTGCTGCTGTCCCTTATGGCTTCAAACCCTTAATTTAATGCTACATGTGAGTGTTGTTAAGTCACTACCTCTTCTTTGCCCCTCTCCTCACCTTCACCCTTCCATCCAACATTTTTATACAACAATTTTATAACTTTTTTCCTCCCTTTACATGCTTACGTCGAATCCCGAGCTATGAAGGAAGGAAGTGAAGGAACGAATGAAAGTACTAAGAATAACAGGTTCGGTTTCATTATAGGACAACCCACCAATTTCATTACAAGATAACTCATAACGTTCATACTAATCTAACTATTATAAGCCTACATTTAGCATCAACTAGACCGAAAAAAATGGTTCTCTTGCTATATTTTATCTTATTTGTTCTCCCTTCAACGTGTTAAATATAAAGTTTTTAGATTTTTTTTTTTTTTTTTTTAGTATAAGGTATTATTAAAACGGAAGTTTAAAGTTATTTTTAAACAAAATGTAAAGTTTAATGTATTTATTAAATTAGCGGGTCTAAATTATATGTTTGGATTAAAATGAGCTTTAAATTCAATAAAATAAAACTAATCAAAGATAAACAGACATATGCACGTGATTGTAACATCTTTTAGGGCATTTACATAATCGAATTGAATTTAAGATACTAATATCTTTGATCTTAATAACTATCACAAGAATATTAAATAGCTCTAGTTGGGATATGGACGAAACATAACGCCATAGAATTACTTTGACGTTTTTTTTTTTTTTGTGAAACGAGACATGAAATAGAACTATCATAAAAAAGTTTTAGAAGTTGTCTCTGAAACCTCGAGCTCATATTGATCTTGATTAAAAAAGGAAGAGGCGTGACATAATTTATTAATAATGGACGTTGGGAGGTTATAATCTATGTCTCGATATTTTGTGTACCAAGTAATATTATAAAGTATTTTTGCCATTTTTTTCTTTTTTAAGTAAGGTTCTTTTATCATTACTTTGGGAATTTTTCAAATTTATAATAATATTTTTCCCTTTATATAAATAGTTTAATTATTGGGACCCACTACCATCAACATCATCAATGTCATGGTTCCTATGGAGTGGGCATTCAATTATTGGTTCAACAAGCCATGCACTAGACCTTCAATTATTTAAGTTGAGAGTGAGGGTTGACCTCCGTCTCTCCCTTCGTTGACCTCCCGTCTCTCCCTTCATTTTATCATCCTACTTTAAAATCAGTTAGAAAATATATTTTCTGACGGTTTAAGGCCGACATTTCGATTGATTCAATTTAAGTTTGATATGCTCGGATTCTTTCCTTTTAGTTTCAACTCTTCGGGACCTCATGCATCATTTCCAGTTACATGCATCGAAGAATTTGTCATTTTACGATGGAACAGACGCGTACGTTATAGGCAGGAAAACGATCATAATGGTGCGACCCTACCGAGTGTCCCGCAATAGCACCAGAGAATGCTAGCCTGACTAGGAAATGACCTAGGATGTGTGCGAACCGACTAGTGGGTCTATACTCGCACGTGTGGGCCGTGTGTAGAACAGTAAATACACATCTAATTACCCGCTTAGGATACGCCTAAAGGAATACAAATTTATATGATAGGCCTCACTCATCATTGTGTGTGTTTGTATTTAAACCCAATAGTAGAGTCAATTACAGAGTATTTCTTAAAATACTCAAGCCAGATGTTACTCTTATTTTTCAGGTGAAGAGAAGACTCTGAGACTCCCATATACGGCTGATGGTAGCATCGCAATTTAGAAGACCATGATATATGCATAGAGTAGTTTATATTTAATTTAGTAGACTATAGGTTAATGTAAGGTAGTTATTTTTATTTTTGTTAGATTATTTTAAGGACCTTTTAGTAAACATGTAAGTGAAAGGTAATAATTAATATGTCTTAACGTACCACATGATCTTTATATTATATAATTAATATGTCTTTTAAGTATTACACAGAGAAAAATAAAATTAAAAAAATAAATAATAATAAAATAAAATAAAATAAAGTTAAAAACAAAAGTGAATGAAATGGAATTAAATAATTAGTTGAGATTTAATTTAATGGAAAATATAAATATGTTAAAATATAATTTGTAATGATATTGTAGAAAGAAATATACCCTAAGTTAACAAATAATCGTGGGGACCATAATATCATCTGTCATCTTTTAAAAAGATTCACTTTTATGAAGAAAAAAAATGGAGGAAAAGGATCTTTGGGAATAATCTACTTTTAAAAACATAAATAAATAAATATATATATATATATATATATATATATATATATATTATATATATTTGAAAATTTGAAAATGAAACTAGATAACGACAGACTTTCGCTATGAAAAATCTCATCCCATCTTTGGGCTCGTTGTCAGACCTCGTATGGATGACTTTAGGTTTCTATAAACATAAAAATCTTTTCTAAAAATATGGAAAATTAAAAACTAGATTTATGATGTTTCATTATATATATTATAAATATAATAAATTATTCATTAATTTATTGAAATTTTCAAATTAATTAAAAATTAAAATGGAATTACTCAAATCAAAATTTTCGCAATTAAGTAATGTATTACTTAATTTTAAGTAATGTATTACTTAATGTAATGCATCATTGAATTGGCAATTTCCGGAATTGTCACAGATTTTGTTGACGAACAAGAGCGGTGAAAATACGAAAAAAAAAATTGAAATGAAAAGCGTGGTCTTCTAAACCTTTGGTATAGGTTCAAATCCTATTGGACGCAATTTGATATTAATTAATGTATTTTAAGTTTTAAGACTTTTTTATTTACTTTTAGATTATATTTACATAGGTTAATTATGATAATTATAAAGTATTAAAATGTCTCCGATAAGGTCAAGGATTTTATTTTGAAATTTTATATAGTCATGCATGTTTTCTTTGTAAATGGAGACTTGAAAAATTCAATAAATGAGTATTTGTGCTTTTTATTAGTCAATAACTAAGTTTCTTTGCAATTTTATGTAGTTTAGATGGCATGTTTAGAACAATTCAAGCTTGACACGGTCGATCTTGCTTGTGGAGTGATTCAAATATCAAACATGTGTTCTTGCCTTGAGATTGAGATATTCGATCAACAAGATAATTTGAATCTTACTTCCCTTTAGTAATTCCTTATCGACAACTTCATCATCGATTGGTGAAAGTATAAAAAGACGAGTTTTTCTCTATTCTCCTATAGATGATTTTATCGACAAAAAGTAAAATATAGTTCGACCTAACTTTGACCTCTACAAAATTAAATTATTAAAAATAAAATATATCTAAATTTTTACGCTATAAAAGCACAAAAAGAATATCTGTAGTTTTATAACACCAAAAAATAAAAAAATAAAAAAATAAAAAATAAAAAAAAGTGAAAAATGTAATAATGAGGAAATAATAGAGGGAAAAGGCAATTTGAAGAGAGCACTACGAGTTAATTGTCGGACAAAGGCTTTGTTTGGTAATTTGATAATGCCAAGACGACAATACAAAAGCACGCGCACTGTCGTTCAAATCTCTATGTCAAAAGACCACACATGCCCCCCCTCTATTTTTATACGCAATTCCAAATCCAAAAGCCTTCCCCATTTTAATGGTCCCCCGACCCGACACGTCGTCCAATAATCCTCCCACCAATCCACTTTTTTTTTTCTTTTTTTAAATTATATTCTTTACTTGCCCAATTAATACAATTTCTCTATCAATTCCTAATTTTTAAAGATTAAAAAAATTTAATTTATTATTAAATAATCTCAATAGTATTTTTTTTAAAATTTAAATTATTTTTGAAACATTGAAGAAATTGATGATGAAAAAGGAACGTACTCGCTCACAGGCTTGAACACGTGTCCATTTTTAATGCTGCTATTTAAAAGCCAACAAGGAGCGCGTGACTTTACGACAGTGTACTTCCCCCGTCTCTCTCTTGTTTCTGAAATAACGGTTAAATATGTTTCCATAATTTGCTAAAATCCACTTCCTTTTCTCTCTATTTTCAATTTCGCCCATCATTTTTCCTTCTATTCAAAACTACCCCAAACTTTCTTAACATAAATTATATTTTGCCCCTTTTTCTATTGACTTTTTATTTTTGGTATTAAGTTGCTTCAATCTTGGTAAATAATTTGGGGGAAAATTTTCAAACTTTATTAAAAAGAAATTTGGGAAAATGAGTGTTATTTGCCTTTTACTCCAAAATTTAACCAATCTCTTTCTAACATTGACACATGGTATCCTTTATTGACATCTCGATTATAGGTTAGGTTTAGAATATGCTACAGAGTTTAGGTTTAGAATATGCTACCGAGTTTTGAAAAAGCCAAACACTTTTAATTTTACGTCTGAATTTGTTCCATCTAAATTACGTATTTGTTATATCAACTACATATTGGTTGAAATTGAAACCATTTAAGTTGAAAGTCATAGTGCTAATACCTAAAGCGATGAACCAGATACCTACTACAGGCCAAGCAGCTAGGAAGAAGTGTAAAGAACGAGAGTTGTTGAAACTAGCATATTGGAAGATCAATCAGCCAAAATAAACATGAGCAGCTACGATATTATAAGTTTCTTTCTCTTGATCGAATCTATAACCTTCATTAGCAGATTCATTTAACTTTCAATTTTGATCAAATATATAAATATATATATATATATATATATATATATATATATTATATATATATATATATATATATATAAACTTGTAAGTTCAACGTCAATTTGTTAAACTTTTGTTGTACACATTTTAAGTACAAATTTACACGAACCTTTTCAAACACAAAAATTAAATCTCCTTTATCAAGAGTATTTGTTGCTACTATTTCATGATTTGGACTATTATTATTATTATTATTATTTTTATCAATATTCCAATATTTCTAAGAAATAAAATGTCGGTAGAATTTCGAATTTTCTAACTAAAATATTACTTATGCAATAATCAGTTAAGCTAAGATCGAGTTAATTATTATAATGCCTCAACTTCTTACATGGACATAAAAGGCAAGTTGCTAATAATAATGGGGTGAGCTGTGAATATTTAGAAAATAGTTAGGGGGGAATTTGAAAAGTGAAAGAGCGGGAGGGGCATAATTGCAAAAAGAATGGAGTTAAGAGTGAAGAGTAGATGCAATTAATTTCCTCAACCTCCGAGCCCACCCAACCCTTTAATGTCGATTCTTTACTTTCTTCTTCAGCTTTCCATCTTCAAACCCTAGTGGAAATATATATATATATATATACAAACAAAAAAAAAGTTGCAGAAAAGAAAGAAAAAGTTTCATTCGCAGGTAAAGAAGAACATGTTTTTACTCCACAGCCCAAAGCAACCGCACTAGCCTTCCTATCATCTTGCAATACCCCTTCAAGCTTTTCTCACTTCAGCCATGGCGGCATTTCATCTCCCCTCCTTCCTTTTCTTCTTCCTTTTCTTCAAATCCATCGATTCTCTTTCATCTCCTTCCTTTTCCCTTTCTGGGTTTCGTGGAGATCCACAGTTTGAGCTCAATGTTGCTCTCTACGGCGATGCGGCGGTTGTCGATGGCGGCAGTGCTCTCCGTCTCACTACTCCGGCCACTTCCAGTGCTGGGCGAATCGTGTACAAGAAACCCATCAGGCTTGTTCGAGGTAAATCGAGGAGACTGATGTCTTTCTCGACTGATTTCTCGTTTTCTTTGTCGCCAAATTCAGGGGAGGATGGTTTGGGTTTTGTTATTGTTCCTAGTAGTTTTAATGTCAGTGCCTTTGATAACGGAACATTTGGGCTTAATTTCGAATCGGAGAAGAAACAGAAGCTAAACATGATCGTTGTCAAATTTACTACTTCTTCTGATGCTAAGAATGGCGATCTGGTTAGCATTCTGGTAGGAATTGATGTGGGTCACAAGAGAAATACATCATTTGCTGATTCAGGCATTTTGTCAAACAGTTCATGGGCATTGATTAGGGGGCTGAATTTGCACGCTTGGATAGATTACGAGGCGGGTTCTAGGCAATTAGAAGTAAGATTAGCAGAAAACACCTTGAACAAGAGGCCATCTGTGGCATTGCTTGCATTCCCAATTGATTTCTCTCAGATTTGGAGTGAAGATGAGGAACTGTTGGTGGGTTTGAGTTCATCAAATAGGAACTCATCGCAGCCATGTTTGGTGTATTCTTGGAGCTTCAAGCTCAAGAACATTCCGAATTGGATGCATTCGGAGCCCCTGGATCCGAAGTCTATCGCCATTGCTAAGGAATCAGAACCTCAAAATGTTGTTAAAGAGGGGAATAATTGCTTTATGAGAGTCGTTGCAGCCATGATTTTTGGGACTGGGTGTGGGGCATTGACAGCTTTTGTGGCGTTGTATTTATGGACCATCTTCGGCAATAGGCGACCAGTGGTGCCTGAGGAGCTTGCGGTGCAGCAGATGGACGTTGTTAAGTACAAGAAAGTTGTGGTGTTGGACAAAGCCATGGAAGATAATAATGGTAAGAAGGAGGTTGATGTTTGAGTTTTGGAAAAGAAAGAGAGAAAATTTGTGTTGTAAAAATTCAATATGTTTGTTTTGTTTTGTTATGTTGATGTAATTTGGGTATCAATTGTCTAAAGATGTAGGTTTTTTATAGGTTACATAATGTGCAAAAGGCAAGCCATTCCCCCTTCTGGCTGTTTGTATTGTGATTACCAATTTAATGGAACCGCACTTTTAACATATGGGATTGCCGAGCTAACAGGTTAATCCAAAAATATCAAGATTACAAGGTTGTTCGTGTCTTATATAGCCTCTTAAAAGTTGTGGATGGAACATGAACATGATGCTCCAATGAATTCTAAGCCAAAACATTCTTTTTCTTCTTACTTTTAGTTCACTCAAGATAGGTCGTGAGATTTTACATCGGTTGGAGAGAAGAACGAAATATTTTTTATAAGAGTCTTGAAACATTTCCATAGCAGACGCGTTTTTAAAACTTGGAGAGGAAACCCGAAAGGCGAAAGGGAGAGCCCAAAAAGGATAACATTTGCTAGTGGTGGGCTTAGGCTGTTACAAATGGAATAAGAGTTAGACATCGGGCGATGTGCTAGTGAGGAGGTTGAGCTCCAAAAGGGGGTGGATTTGGGGATCTTACATCAATTCGAGAATGAACGAGTGCCAACGAGAACGCTGACTCGGGAGATTGAATTGTGAGATCCCACATCAGTTGGGGAGAAGAACTAGGCTGAGCCTCGAAAAGAGGTGGATTAGGGGTCCCAATTGGAGAAGGAAACGAGTACCAGTGATGACGCTAGCCCCAAAGGGAGGTGGATTGTGAAATCTCACATCAGTTGAGGAAGAGAACGAGATTGTGAAATCTCACATCAGTTAAGGAAGAGAACGAAACATTTTTTATATGCGCGTGAAAATCGTCAGGGGAGGGAAAGCCTAAAAAAGAACACAATATCTACAAAATATTTTCACTTGCTTAATCAATAATTGATAATAGGTCTTTCAAATCAAAAACAAAGAACAGCTTTCAGCACAATTCCACACTAGCCTTATGCTACTTAACAAGTCAAAGGGATACACTTGAGATGTCACATGGGATTTGAACAAAAATTCATATTAGGTCACTAGCCTTATGCTACTTAACAAGTCAAAGGGATGTCACATGGGATTTGAACAAAAATTCATATTAGGTAGTAGGTTAAAATTTGAACAGAGTGAAGACACAATCAGTTCCAAAAGTCAAGCACATAATAAAAGACAACAGAAAAAAGAAAAAAAAAACATTCATGACTGGCAACAGAGAGTTGCAAAAGTTGCAACAATTACATCCCTACAACAAACATGGAAGGAACCCCATACTATCTTCTTCATCTTACACATCTTCAGGTTCCTCTTCTTCTTCCTCGTAATATTCCTCATCAGCTGTGGCATCTTGGTACTGCTGGTACTCCGAAACCAAATCGTTCATGTTACTTTCGGCCTCGGTGAACTCCATCTCGTCCATACCTTCACCTGTGTACCAATGCAAGAAAGCTTTCCTCCTAAACATGGCAGTGAACTGTTCGCTCACACGACGGAACATTTCCTGAATCGATGTGGAATTTCCGATGAAAGTCGAAGCCATTTTCAAACCGGTGGGAGGGATATCACAAACAGTAGATTTGACATTGTTTGGAATCCACTCCACGAAGTAAGAGGAGTTCTTGTTCTGTACGTTGAGCATTTGCTCATCGACCTCCTTTGTGCTCATCTTGCCTCTGAACATAGCAGAGGCGGTTAAGTAGCGACCGTGTCGTGGGTCGGCAGCACACATCATGTTCTTGGCATCCCACATTTGTTGAGTAAGCTCGGGAACAGTCAGTGCTCTGTACTGCTGGGAACCACGAGATGTGAGAGGAGCAAAACCGACCATGAAAAAGTGGAGACGAGGGAAGGGAATGAGATTAACAGCGAGCTTTCTGAGATCTGAGTTGAGTTGTCCAGGGAATCTCAAACAGCATGTCACACCGGACATTGTTGCAGAGATCAAATGGTTCAAATCACCAACTGCTCCAACCATACAGATACAGATTAGTGCAAATGAATGAATATGAATTAAACCAACTTCAGTTTAAACACAATACAATAAGCAAAACACCTATGATTTAAGATATGCTTTCTTCTACTCCAGGTCAAAATCACCAGACTAACATAATTCAGGTACTAGATCTAATGAACAATTTACAGAAAGCTGTGTAAAGGAAGAAAGATCTTACAGCTTGGAGTGGTGAGCTTGAGAGTACGGAAGCAGATATCGTAGAGAGCTTCGTTGTCAAGAACCATGCACTCATCTGCATTCTCAACCAGTTGATGAACTGAGAGAGTTGCATTGTAAGGCTCAACAACAGTATCAGAGACCTTGGGAGATGGAAAGACAGAGAAAGTAAGCATCATCCTGTCCGGATACTCTTCTCTGATCTTCGAAATCAGAAGTGTTCCCATTCCAGATCCAGTTCCTCCTCCTAGAGAATGGCAGACCTGAAACCCTAAATTTCCGAAAACCACAGGAGTGTCAGTCAAAATCACAAAGAGAGATGGAGATTTATAAAACCACAACAATAGAGGCGGATCGAGAGCAAACCTTGCAAGCAATCACAGTTCTCCGCCTCCTTCCGGACGACATCGAGCACGGAATCAATTAGCTCAGCGCCTTCGGTGTAATGCCCTTTCGCCCAGTTGTTTCCAGCACCAGATTGACCAAAAACAAAGTTATCCGGCCTGAAGATCTGGCCATAAAGTCCAGATCTGATACTGTCCATAGTGCCGGGCTCGAGATCCATAAGAACAGCACGAGGCACATACCTACCGCAACTGGCTTCATTGTAGTACACATTAATCCTCTCGAGCTGAAGTTCGGAATCACCGCCGTACTTTCCGGTGGTGTCGATGCCGTGCTCAGCGCAAACCACCTCCCAAAACTTGGCACCGATCTGGTTGCCACATTGCCCGCCCTGAATGTGAAGGATCTCTCTCATTTTTGCAGAAGAAATCGAAGAAACAAGAAATGCGAGAGGAGGGACGGAGAGAGATTGAGGGGTTATCTTTTTACGGAGAGAGAGAGAGAGAGAGGACTGGTTTATAAAGGGAGAAGGGAGAGAGAACTGTCAATTAGGGTTTTTCTTTTTTCTTTTCTTTTCTTTTTTTGGTTTTAGTGTGAGGAGAGAGAAGACATGTGAAAATGGCAACGGGCTACCTGGTGGGATGGTAACGGCAAATGAAATGCACTGGAAAGTTTTCAAATTTTGAAATTCAAATTTCATGTAACAGCTGGCAAGATCCGGCTTTCTTTTTTCTTTTTCTTTTTTTTTTTCTAAATGCAATTATTAAAATTAAAATAAATAAACTCTTCGTTTAAATAATATTTTGGTTTTTCTTTTCCTTTTCCAAGGCTATTTAAAAACCCTTAGAAACTCCACTATAAATAGTCGAGCCTTTGCTACCTTACCCTCATCACTCCTCTAGACTAGTTGCAGTTGTACTCTAGCCACTCGAGCGGGCCACGTCCTTTTCTTCTTCCTTTTCTTTTTTAATTGTCCAATGTCACGGTCAAACTTTTTTAACTATGCAGCGTCATGTTTTGACACGATCATGGTTAGTCTTCAATTTTGCGGCTTTGTCAGACCTTAGGTGAAGTTCTTATTTGCCAACTGAACACAACTCATGCAAAGACGAAACTTCGTTCAGCTATACACGTCACATGTGCATGTATTTTCACTCAAATGTGACTCTAGCCGACTTGCCTCTACTCTAGGTCAAGTTCTAAGGTGTAACATTGTCTCTACACCAGGTCAAGGTCCTTCAAATGCAACATTGTGTCTCATCTTGTTATTTTGATTCTCAACAAATTGGCACACATGCTTCATGATGTCATCCCAAGTCTTAGATGTCATCAACCTTCATTGATTGTTTAAGCATGCGTATCGAGAACTTACGCATGAGTGGACTCTATAATTGAGACACATGGACATCTGTCCATCCAAATATTATCGAGGCATGAACCTTCCTACGTCTAATGTCAAGTCATTTTTGACCCCACTATAAACCAACCTCCAACACAAAGAATAGGGCACGATGTTGGCCACCGATGCCGCCATCTGACATGATCCTCACAAACTTGTTTTCAAAGGAAAACACCTAAGAAATTTGTCTTGCAACACTGACTCATACCATGACATGTGTCATGGGATACCTAACTTAGGCTACAAAGTCTAAGGTGGTGGAGAGCTAACATTATCCCTCATCTATAGTACATTTTGAGACATTTTAATTCTTGGAGGATTAGACATGATTTTGGCAAGGAATCTTATGACCTCGTGAAGTGTCTGTTTGGTGTCTGATTGACAGCAAGTTCGTCAAGCTTTCATCTTTCATTTAGATAGACTTAACTCTAGAGTCGCGTGTCAAAACTCAAGCCAAAACTCTAACTTTAAGGTTATGGCCTGGGGCTCTACCCGTTCTTTGAGCTTGCCTCTAGCGTTCATAATGTCACTGTTGCCTTTAATCTTACTTATGTTTAGCTTAGCTTTTATGCACACTCTTCTTGGTGTGTTGATGGCACATCGTCTTCCTCAGTCGCATCATGACACTTATCTGACTTGACCTGATGGGTGTCACTTGCATATTGTCTTCTGTCTTGCCAGCATATGGGGTCACAATCCATTCTCTTCTTAGTACGGTTGTCACATTCTCTCCCATTTAAACTAGTTATCATCATCGATGAATTTTTCAGGAACACAATCATATCGTGGACTGTGAAGCTTGGGTGAATTAGAATCGGATTCGACCTTTTTATAGGAGAACGGTGCGTGATAAAGCCTTCTGGTTATTTCGACTAACAGTTTATGTGGAGTTTATGTATATTTGCTAGTACTAAAATGCAAGCTTCAGTCTAAGTCGAATCAGGCCAACAACCTTTGTGACGTGGGATTATGATGTATCATGGAACCTGATTTATAAAGGTTTTGAACATGATTTATTGTTATGTGAAAAATGATTTTTGTGACAAAGATTACCAATTGTGTGCTTCTAAGTAATCGGCTACCAATGGTCACTTTAAAAGGAATAACTGCAAGCGAGTTTGCGACAAAGATTATAGATAGTGTGTTTCGGGTATTCGGCCACTAATAGTCACTTTAAAAAGTGGTTATTCACGATTTTTTTTGGTGAATATTGTTATATGTTTTGGGCAATTAGCCACCAATGATCACTTTGAAGATGATTTTGTTGGAAAGGTAACACAATGTGTGTTCACATAGCTAACCACTAAGGTCCCTCAATTTCATTTACTCTAACCATATAAATATTTACCCATTTAACTATTTTTAATGCTCACCCTTATTTTTAAATGATTTTTTTAGAAATGATAAGGTTGTAGGATATGAGTGACTCGAATAGTGGAGTACCGAGAGTAACTCCGAAACTTTTATGTTTTTTTTTATATTTAAAACGCTATTTGTTTTGTAGTAAAAAAACTCCGAGTTCATGGGAACTAAGAGATTAAACGTTGGTGCTTTTCATTTCACTTTGATATCCAAAATAGTATTTAAATAATAAAAAATCAAATAAATAAGGGGTCCATGTGAACTTGTCTCCAACTAGGTAGGGAGTTCAGAATCTTTTTTATTTAATTAATTTTATTTTTAAAATTTGGGGCACATTCCCAAGTTGAGATGGAGACAGAGATTTTCCATTTTTTTCTTTTTGTTTTTTTTAACAGAATTATATATTTAACGGTTGGATATGTGTATTGTATCTCTCATTATGAGTTGTTTTTTTTTAATAAAAAAAAATGCATTCAAATAATAATAAAACTAATTTAAATATTTTTTAAGCATATTAATTTAATTCGAATATTTAATTTTAATAAATTAATTGCTTTGAAAATGTTTTAATAAAAATCTGCATAGGCAATGAATATCTTGTTTGACAATTTGGAGGCAAGCTTTGAAGCAAAGCAAAACAGAGAGGAAATCAAAAGGCAGAATGAGATTCTTTGAGCTGGCAGCCCCATGTGGTTCGCCCACTCCAACAGAGAACCTTGATGAGGGGTAGTAATCCTTCCTGTAACCTTTCCTTGCTGAGCCCCACAATAATGTCGAAACTGGACCACCCCTTCCATGGTTAGCCACAGTGCGTGTGCCATCGGCTATCGGTAACGATTAGAAAGAATGGTGGCGGAACACTTTGGATGCTGCTCCGACAAGAAGAATTCCTTTCTTGTTGGTGTTAGCTAACAAGAAACGTGAGGCTTAGCCTTGGGAGGAATACTGGAAAAGGCCTCAGTCTTCATGTGTTGCTTTCTCTGTTTGTGTTAATTGCCACTCTACCTAAAAGTAGAGTTGGAGACAGGTTGAGGGAAGTTTATTTTTTAAGGTTTCAATATAATTTCTAATAAAAATATATAAGTAATATTTCATAATTTAATATTACTCCGTTTGATTCTATTGGACTAGTGATAATATTTTAAGACTCTCCCTCGGCACTAGTCTTTGTTCGCCGTACCATGTTGAGCTAACAACGAAAGTCTTCGTATTTGCCAATATTCAACCCTTTTGTAACACAGGTCTACCACTAGGTCATCTGTTTTCTTCTTTCAAAACTTTCTCTATAATAGAATGATAATGCACCTCCACTTGCTTTGTTTTAGAATGAAACATCGATTTTTCTATTAGATTGAACGGCAATGAAGTGAGTCAACTTTCTGGTGCAAATTCTACATTAAGAGTTTCAGCCAAGTACTTTCTTGAGCTGCTCTATACTTTGCTTCTATAATAGCTGCGTTTTTTATCGTCTAAGTTGTTGGTTGTTGTTTTCTTTTCACCGGGTTTGTTTGGTTGAGTCACTTTTTGCTTATCAACATTAGTGTCACTTGGATCTTCAAACACATCAAAACTAGACCACATTTTTGCAGTTTGCTCCCTCGTCTTTTGTTGTAAAGTTTCTTCAATGTTGTTCAAGTATGATCCAATCATTCTCATAATGGGTACGCTCTCCCATCATTGCCATGAGCGCTAGGTTAAGATACATTGTACCTATGCATCCCATTCATCATCCATCTCCATTTTGAAGGTTGTTGCATTACTTTTGACGAACTTTTTCTTGGACCAACAATCCTTTGACATGTGGTCACTCTTTCTGCAATTGTAGCAAATATCTTCCTTCGAGAACTTTTGTTGTCATTGTTCTAAGCTCTCTAAGGTCGTGTAGTTTCTTGGTGATTTTTTTCTTTTCTCAGCATTTTTGTATCTAAACGGCTTATTGTCGCTCCCACTTTTACTTGTATAGAACGTTTCTTCTTCACTCTTCAGTGTGATGTCTCCCATTTGCTTAGTTATGACGCTAACAAATTTTCAAACCCTACTGATGGTTGAGTGGGTTATCCTTGTACAACAATAACGAAACTTCTATATTTTGGTCTTAATCCGTAGATGATGATCCCCTTCCTTCGAGCTTCTCTAATAATAGACTTCAGATCTAGTTCAGTAGTTTCTCGAAAAATCAACTTTAGACTTACCTAGGTTGCCTCCTAACAAGTAGTTTATTTTGGAATTGACCTTGAGCCGAGAACAACGCCGATTTCCAAGGCACGGTATAGAATGATACCCTTTGAACTCAAGGAATTGAAGAAACAAACACAGGAACTCTTAGACAAAAGGTTTATTTGCCCTAGCATTTCCCCCCGAGGAGCCTTGTACTTTTCGTGCAAAAGAATGATGAGACTTTGCGTTTGTGTATAGACCACCGAGAGCTGAACAAGGTCACTATAAAAAACAAGTTTCTCCTTTCGAGGATAGATGACATGTTCGATTAGTTGCAAGATGCATCGGTATTCTCTAAAATAGACCTGAGGTCGGGGTACCATGATTTGAGGATTAGAGAGGATGACATCCCTAAGGGAGCCTCCAAATTTATGAGCTCGGTGGAATGGTGAGGAATGATTAGAGGGTGAGACCCTATAGCTCTTGAGCACAACAGACTCGGGGAGTCGGGAGTTATGAAATGGGAGTCTTGAGTCCCTATTAAGACCGCCAAAACACACTTGAGACTTGGGCCACATCACTATCTCTGGAAGATAAAAAAAATTTCTAGGCTGATAGTGGCTGGTATGGGATTCGAGGAGCTTCCACTTCCCTTCCCACTCCAGTACAATACAGTTGAGCTAGGTGTGACGCAGGTTAGGATCGTGTTACTCATTGGTAGATCGACTACTCTACATGGTAGATTCGTTCTGTGGTAGGACGTTGTTCACACGCTTAGTAAGTGATTACCCTACACTGAGGGTCCATCCTATGGGAGGGCGTTGATCATGCAGGTAACCAGTTGAGCTAGCTTATACTAGGGGTAGTGCCCTACATCCTTGGGCGACTTCATGGTGTCTGAGACAGGTTCGTTAGGTAACTCCACCATGGACGACGACAAGCAGGCTAGCACTTACCATGTTGTCCTTCACCTGGTACAAAATTATATAGGGTAGCGTCTCATCCTTAGATGTCGGATATTGTTGCGAAGGCTAAATCTTCTGCCCATGTAAATTCTAGAACCTAGAGTAAGCCGACGCTTTCCTGCTAGGACATAGATGCAATAAGAGCCTACAAGTAGATTGTTTACTAGGTATATTTATATTCATTCCTTTCTACATTTCTTCTTCTGGTCCGTGAAGTTCTTGATCGTGACAATGGGGTGCTCAGGAGCTTGGAAGCCACAGAGAAATTGTCAACTCGGGGCATTTGTCTAGACTACATACATATATATAGTTGACATTTAATACATGTCATGTATCCCGATCCCCGTTCCCCCATTTCATGAACTTTGCATATGTAAATGCACATTCTGATCACACTCTAACTTTGCACACATTGCTTGTAAAGTTATAAATTTGCGTGAAATTTATAATCGCTTTTCCGTTCTCTATTCTTTCGTTCTTCATACATTTGAGTCACTCTCGATCTTTCGATGCCTCAAAATTTTGTGCGTGACAAAAATATATAATATATTTATTTCTAAAATATCTAAATATTTTTTTCAAAATACAGAGATAATACGTCCCGGTTCCAATATTTTAAAATTATAAATTAAAAAAATGAAAAAAAAAAATTCAAACTCCACAAAGATGGATTAATTCTGAAATAAATTGACCCACAAAAAAGATGACGTGCCAATGCACTCTGCAATCCAATCGAACCCAACAGGACGTGGAAGTTGGACTTTGACTCGATGTGTCTCTTCCAATCAAACACGTCATCTTCAACGGGGCTTGGAGGGTTAGTATTTGGACTCACGTGGCATCTTCTAATTTGTTAGTTGGTCCGTTAATTCATAAAGAGACTAAAAGGCTCGCCTTCAATGAAACTTTATCAGTTCAACCATATTTTGAATATGGTCCAACAATAAATTATGATTATGAATTAGTTAATTTCATTTTAAAATATTTTAAACTCAATGTCATTTTGGCAATGAAAATTTATAAATAATACATCTCTATCTTTTTTTAAATAGTTCGTTGAATTTTATATTAAAGAATACATCGTGTCATTGTCACTATATTTATGTATCATATTTAATTGATACATTAAAACTTGAATTTAATTTTTTTATTTTTCAAAGCATGATTAAAATATAAATAACTTACGATGAAACTAGTAAGTAAAAGTAGTATTTATAGGTTAAAAAAAAAATCAAATTATTGTTACGAAATCTAAACCTTCAATTAGATATCAAATACTTTCTTAACATTTAAAAAAGTTCCTAAATTTTCATACTTTAAATTTGTGTTTGATAGGTTAGAGAATTCAACGTTTTAAAAATTATAAGACTAAATACCTAAATTATGTTTGAATTAATAAAATATTTGTGAACTAAATTAATAAAAATATCTTTGAATTTAGTATTTTGTCTATATATTAACCGCAAAAACTTATTTAAATTTTATAGGATAAAAGAGAAAATTTTTAAACTTAATTTTAAGATTTAAGCTTAATTTAAATAATGGTTCAAATAATGCTTCTAAACTATAAAAATAATGTTAACTGTCAACTTAGTTTAGGGAGAATTTGAATTACGATCATAATTATTTTAATTATGTTTAGGTTGACTTCAATTATTAATTAATTAATAATTATTATATATTATAATGATTCAAATAGAAAAACATCAAATATTATATTTATCAAAGTTATTATAATTATTTAAATTTAAAAATTTAAATCACTTGATGATAGTTATAATTAACACGTGGGAAAATGAATTTAAATACACGTTTTATCATATTTTTTTGTACTAAAAAGTATTAAATTATAAAAATCAAATCGATTTGTTTTAGTACCATATTCTTTCCAAATTCGAAATATTATTTTAAATTTAATATTGATTAGCGTCTTAGTGTGTATCATTCCAAATGATAGACATATCAATAAAATTCAGTACTTTATAAAAAAGTAAAAAAATAATATAAATATTTTTTATTAAACAATAAATATGAATATTTATAATTTAATCAAAATTAAATTACCATAAATGTAATAAAATTATTAAAATTTGGTGGAAATGTATTAGGCTTTTTCAAAATTAAATTTGAATTAAATAATTTGAAACTTATATTATCAAATACAAATACAGTGATTGCCGGAGTGGCGCGGCTGACGCAGGAGAACGAACCCCGAGAAAACGCCGCCAAGACGCTATTTCTTTCTCGTTTTGCTTTTCCCTAGATCCCTCAACGATCACGCCCAGTATTCTTCTTCTTATTCCATTTCGCTTTCTAGGTTTGTTTCAAATTCCCCATTTCATCTCCTTCTCGCCGGTTCAGTCTCCGGTTAAGCCATGGTTGCCGATTCGAAGGGCAAATCTGATATCTCATTCGCCGGCACGTTTGCCAGTAGTGCTTTCGCTGCTTGTTTCGCCGAGGTAATCTCCTGATTTCTCACTGTATGTATACATAAGACTCTGCACTGCATCGCATCTTCTTAAACCCTTTTGACAATCGTGTTTCTAAACAGTTCGTTCTTGAAATTTAGTTTCCGTTCATATTTTGGATTTGGGATTGAAGTGTTAGTGTTTTGTGGATTTTTTAGTTGTCGAATTCAAATTTCGAGTGTGGATTTGTGAAATAATTTGCTGATTTGGTCTGCATCTTGAATGTTTTCAACTCTGGTTAACCATGCATTGGGATTGGCTCGATCAAACGATACTTGATCGGTCAATTTTGCTTTAAACAGGGTTTGATCTTACATGCGGCTGGAGTTTGACTTCTGGTTCGAGTGATCTCGGTCATCATTAGAATTTAGAACTGATTTTTCGTTTCTACGATGCCTTGAAGTTTTGATTTTCTAACTATTTAGCTAAATTTTCAAAAGTGTTTTTGAAAAGTAAGATGCTACAAGTAGATATTATAAGCTTAATCATTGAAAACAGATGACTTAAAATGAAAACCAGATTGTAGTGTTTAAATCATGCACTCAAGAAACTATTGAGATATTCAATGATCTGAAATGATTGTTTGGCTATAATTGGATTGCTTTTGATATTGATGCAGATATGTACTATTCCTCTAGACACTGCCAAGGTTAGGCTTCAGCTACAAAAGAAGGCTGTTGTCGGTGATGTCTTACCGAAATATAGGGGTATGCTGGGTACGGTTGCAACCATAGCCAGAGAGGAAGGTATGGCGTCCCTGTGGAAAGGAATTGTTCCTGGATTGCATCGTCAATGCGTATTCGGAGGCTTAAGGATTGGGTTGTATGAGCCTGTAAGTTTATGAAGTCCAGGCTCTATGCCTACTGTTCTGTCTTTTTTAGCTCATATCTAACAAAAACTTGTATATTGACTTTACATCACAGGTTAAGAACTTTTACGTGGGCAGTGACTTTGTTGGTGATGTTCCTTTGACTAAGAAGATTCTTGCTGCACTGACAACTGGTGAGCATGGATTTGACTGTATGCTGCACGTAATGTTTGTTCTCGAATCCGTGATTGCACATGTAATAGTTCACGTATTTGTTTGTAGCGTTAATGCATGTATTTCTTGTTGAGTATGGTGGAGAATTTTTGAAGATCAGGAGTTTCTCCAAATAGGAAATAATAACAATATCAGCAAATAGAACATGCATGAAGGAAACGGATTGGCCTGTAAATTCTTAATCAAGCCACACACTGCACTCTTTCACGACACAATATGCTTGTACTCGATAGCATTCCTCTTCCAAGTTATGATAGTCCCGTAGCTTAACTTTCTGACAAACCCCTCTACTGCTTGTGTGCTAAAATAAAATTAACTCATTTTCCTTTCGTTCTCCGTTAACAGGTGCTGTAGGGATCACAGTAGCAAATCCAACTGATCTTGTGAAAGTTAGACTTCAAGCAGAAGGAAAGTTACCTCCTGGCGTGCCTAGGCGCTATTCTGGGGCATTGAATGCTTATTCTACCATTGTTAGACAGGTTAGCTATTTAACCTCAGGATCAGCGAAAATTTATTATCATTTCCATTTCACGATTTGTATATAACATATAGGAAGGAGTTGGAGCTCTATGGACTGGCATTGGACCAAATATTGCAAGAAATGCTATTATAAATGCCGCGGAACTAGCCAGCTACGATCAAGTGAAACAGGTAATATCGTTGGAAATTTATCTTTGTAGAACTAATCTTGGGGTCTTTTTTGTGCTGATTCTTATCTTACTCTATGTTTTTCTGCAGACAATTTTGAAAATTCCAGGTTTCACAGATAATGTTTTGACTCATCTGCTTTCTGGTCTTGGAGCAGGGTTTTTCGCTGTGTGTATTGGCTCCCCAGTCGACGTGGTAACCTCTCTATATCCATGCCATGAACCCTTTTTCTTGGTGTCTTCATTTTATAACTTTTAGGTGCCACACTCTCTTTTGAATATAAATAGTAACACTTGAATTCATGTGGGTTCATGGATATTGAAAAGCATGTTGAGAGAGGAGTCCCACGTCGGCTAAGTAAGAGGTTGATCATGAGTTTATAAGTAAGAAATACATCTCCATTGGTATGAGGCCTTTTGGGGAAACCAAAAGCTAAGTCATGAGAGCTTATTCTCAAAGTGGACAATATCATACCTGTGGAGGTTCGTGATTCCTAATATGGTATTAGAGCCATACTCTTAACTTAGTCATGTCAATAGAATCCTCAATGTCGAACAAAGAAGTTGTGTGCTTTGAAGGTGTAGTCAAAAGTGACTCAGTGTCGAACAAAGGGTGTACTCCTTTGTTCAAGGGCTCCAGAGAATGATTCGAGCCTCGACTAAGAGGAGGATGTTCGAGGGCTCCATAGGTCTCAGAGGAGGCTCTATGGTGTACTTTGTTCGAGGGAAGGATTGTTGGGAGAGGAGTCCCACATCGGCTAATTAAAGGGTTGATCATGAGTTTATAAGTAAGGAATATATCTCCATTGGTATGAGGTCTTTTGGGGAAACCAAAAGCAAAGTCACGAGAGCTTATTCTCAAAGTGGACAATATCATACCATTGAGGAGGTTCATGATTCCTAACAAAGCACACTCACACTGATTATTTTTATTGTGCGGCCTTCTTTTGGAGAATCGGAGTCAGTTCACACATTATCATATACCTTTTTTTGGCAGGTGAAGTCAAGAATGATGGGGGATCCAACTTACAAAAGCACACTTGATTGTTTCATCAAGACTTTAAGAAATGATGTACGTTTTCTTACTCTTCTAGTGTTTCTTTAACAGTTTCTTATCAAGACTTTAGTTTGTTCTCTTGATATCTGTTTTTCATCATGGGATTTGCATATTGTTATACCATCTGGGAATTACATTTTGCAGGGACCTCTGGCGTTTTACAAGGGATTTATCCCGAATTTCGGACGGCTAGGATCATGGAACGTTATCATGTTCCTAACTCTAGAACAGGTACTTCCTTTCTGCTCGACACTCTAGATGTCAGATTGTTCGTCTCTAAGAATTTCTTAAGAGTATAAACATATTTCCCAGTTTTCAGTAGTAGCCCAGTTTTTGAAAATCAGAAACCTCAAACATAACCAAACTCTTGTTCTTTTGTTCTTGAACCAAAAATTAGGAAAAGACGTTGAAAATCCAATGAGATCTTATCAAATGAATCATTTGTTGTATTACAGGCCAAGAAGTTTGTGAAAAAACTAGAATCTTCATCTTAAGCTATTTGGTGGGGTTGGTGGAATCAGATTGCTCCCCTTTTCAGCCCTTTGCTTAGAGAATAAAAGCCACTTTACATGAAGAGTTTACTTTATTTGCTGATTCCTCCATTGATGAGATCAAAGCTTTTGCATCTGCCATGGGAGAATAAAAGTTGAAAGCAATCCTCAGACTGAGATTCTTTCTCAAACTCATTCATTCTCTGTTCTATTAAATTTATGTCATTTTTTCTTCCATATTTCAAACATCCTCAAACAAAATATTAGAATTTTCAGAGATTCTTGACCCATGATTTTAACTTTTAGTTGGCTTGGATCTATGAAGCTTCAATTTGTTGGTGTTTTAAATTACCAAAGGATAGAATTTTGCCTAAAGAAAAATATATATTAGATTAGTTCATGTTAATGGTTTTATATCGGGCAGTTACCTTATGAGTATTACATACTAATTGACCATTATAGTATGGAATATTTTTGTAGAAATTTTATTTTACGTACGAGGCTGGGGCTCTTCGGGGACTCACTTCGAATGGGGTTCCCGTTTAGATGGGGAATGAGGAGGGAGTGAGAAACATTTTTTACCCGTTAGATAAAGCGGATTTGAGATTAAAAAATAATTTTATTCTTAATGTAAAATAGATTTTTGTGCAAAACAACACACACAAGCAGAGCAATACAAGTCGTGAGCGGCAGGATTCAAATCTATGTGGGAAGAGTCTACATGATTTCTAGTCATGTTCGATAACCACTCTGGCACCTGTGCGGGCAGAGTCCACATGATTCCTAGTCATGCCCGATAACCACCTCGGCACGCCCACTGAATGAAAAGCCGTAAAATTTGAGATTTCTAGTCGTGCCCAATAACCATACCGCCACACCCACTAAATGAAAACAAGCTAATAAAATGAAGTCGTGAGCGACAACATTCAAAACTTATAGTCGTGCCCAATTCGGCACGCTCAATGAATGAAAATAAGCTAAAAAAATAATACTTTTAAACGCTCACTAATTGAAAACAAGCTAAAAGAATAATTTTATTTTTAATGTAAAATAGATTGCTTATAGTCATGCCCCATGGCCAATTCGGCATGCTCAATGAATGAAAAAGGATTTGAACCTAGCATGCAGAGTCACCATGATTTCAAGTCACGCCCGATAACCACTCCAGCATGCTCACTGAATGAAAAGCACAATAAGTCGAAGTCATGAGTAGTAGAATTCGAGATTTCTAGTCAATTCCGTCATGCACACTAAATGAAAAAAAAGCTAAAAGGTCACATGATTTCTAGTTATGCCCGATAACCAATCCTGCATGCTCACTGAATGAAAAGAAGCTAAAAAAAAATATAAGTCGTGAGCACAAGAGTCAAACCTGTGCAGGCAGAGCCCATATGATTTCTAGTTATACCTAAAAACCACTCTGGCACGCCCATTGAATGAAAAACACAACAAGTCCAAGTCGTAAGCAAGAGGATTCGAGATTTAATAAAAGTTCAAGTTCAAGTCGTGAGCAAGAGGATTCGAGATTTAATAAAAGTTAGGAGTGTAAGGATCCAAATTTGCATGGGCAAAACCTACATGATTTCTAGTCATGCCCGATAACCACTCCGACACGCCCACTGAATGAAAAACACAACAAGTCGAAGACCTGAGTAGTAGGATTCAAGATTTCTAGTCATGCTCGACAACCATTCTGTCATTCCCACAAGATGAAAAGAAGCTAAAAAAATACAAGTCATGAGCGGCAGGATTCGAATCCTGCGCAGGCAGAGCCCACATGATTTTTAGTTATGCCCGATTACCACTCCGGCACGCCCATTGAATGAAAAGCACAACAAGTCGGCACGCCCACTGAATGAAAAGCACAACAAGTCGTCACACCCACAGAATGAAAAGCACAACAAGTCAAAGTTCTGAGCTGCAGAAATCGAGATTTCTAGTCATGCTCGATAACCATTCTGTGACTCCCACAAAATGAAAAGAAGCTAAAAAAAAATCCAAGTCGTGAGTGCAGAGCCCACACGATTTCTAGTCATGACCGATAACCATTCTGTCACTCCTACAAAATGAAAAGAAACTAAAAAATAATATAAGTTGTGAGCATGATTTCTAGTCATGCTTAATAACCACTCAGGCACACCCACTAAATGAAAAACATTACAAGTCGATGTCATGAGTAGTAGAATTAAAGATTTCTAGTCCTGCCCGATAACATTCTATAACGCACACTAAATGAGAAGAAGCTAAAAGAAATTCAAGTCGTGAGCGGCAGGATACGAACCTGCGCGGGCAAAGGCCACATGATTTCTAGTCATGCTCGATAACCACTTCGGCACGCACACTAAATGAAAAGCACAACAAGTCGAAGTCATGAGCAGTAGAATTCCTAAAAAAAAATATAAGTCGTGAGCGTCAAGATTCGAACCTAAATGAAAAGCACAAGTAATCGAAGTCCTGAGCAGTAGAATACAAGATTTCTAGTCCTGCTCGATAACCATTTTGTAACGAACACTAAATGAAAAGAAGCTAAAAGAAATACAAGTCGTGAGCGGTAGGATACGAACCTTCGCGAGCAAGCCCACATGATTTCTATTTATGCCCAATAACCACACTGGCACGACCACTAAATGAAAGACACTACAAGTTGAAGTCATGAGCAGTAGAATTCCTATAAAAAAATACAAGTCGAAGTCATGAGCAGTAGAATTCCTAAAAAAAAATACAAGTCAAAGTCATGAGTAGTATAATTCCTAAAAAAAAATACAAGTCAAAGTCATGAGCAGTAGAATTCCTAAAAAAAAATACAAGTCAAAGTCATGAGTAGTATAATTCCTAAAAAAAAATACAAGTCAAAGTCATGAGCAGTAGAATTCCTAAAAAAAAATACAAGTCAAAGTCATGAGTAGTATAATTCCTAAAAAAAAATACAAGTCAAAGTCATGAGCAGTAGAATTCCTAAAAAAAAATACAAGTCAAAGTCATGAGTAGTATAATTCCTAAAAAAAAATACAAGTCAAAGTCATGAGCAGTAGAATTCCTAAAAAAAATTACAAGTCAAAGTCATGAGCAGTATAATTCCTAAAAAAAATACAAGTCAAAGTCATGAGTAGTATAATTCCTAAAAAAAAATACAAGTCAAAGTCACGAGCAGTAGAATTCCTAACAAAAAATACAAGTCAAAGTCATGAGCAGTATAATTCCTAAAAAAAAATACAAGTCAAAGTCATGAGAGTATAATTCCTAAAAAAAATACAAGTCAAAGTCGTGAGCGGCAGGATTCGAACCTGCGTGGGTAAGGCCCACATGATTTCTAATTATTCCCGATAACCACTCCAGCACGACCACTAAATGAAAAGCAAAATAAGTCGAAGTCGTGAGCAGTAGAATTCGAGATTTCAAGTCATGCTCAACAACCATTCTGTCACTCCCACAAAATGAAAAGAAGCTAAAAAAAATATAAGTCGTGAGCGGTAGAATTCAAACCTATGTGTGCAGAGCCCACATGATTTCTAATCATGTACGATAACCATTGTGTAACACACACTAAATAAAAAGAAGCTAAAAAAAATACAAGTCGTGAGCAGTAGGATTCGAGATTTCTAGTCATGCTTGATAACCATTCTGTCACTCCCACAAAATGAAAAGAAGCTAAATAAAAAATACAAGTCGTGAGCGGCAGGATTTGAACCTGCACGGGCAAAGCCTAAATGATTTCTAGTCATGTCCGATAACCACTCCGACACGCCCACTAAATGAAAAGCACAATAAGTCGAAGTCTAGAGCAGTAGGATTCGAGATTTCTAGTCATGCTCAATAATCATTCTGTCACTCCCACAAAATGAAACGAAGCTAAATAAAAAATACATGTCGTGAGCGGTAGGATTCGAATCTGCGTAGGCAGAGCCCACATGATTTCTAGCCATGCCCGATAACCACTCCGGCACGCCCACTGAATGAAAAGAACAACAAGTCGAAGTCCAGAGCAGTTGAATTCGAGATGTCTAGTCATGCTCGATAATCATTCTGTCACTCCCACAAAATGATAAGAAGCCACATGAATTCTAGTCATGCCCGAGAACCACTCCGGCACGCCTACTGAATGAAAATCACAACAAGTCAAAGTTTTCAGAAGTAGGATTCGAGATTTCTAGTCATGCTCGATAAACAATCGTCACTCCCACAAAATGAAAAGAAGAAAAAAAAAATACCAATCGTGAGCGGCACGGGCAGAGCCCACATGATTTCTAGTCATGCCCGATAACCACTCCAGCACACCCACTGAATAAAAAATATAACAAGTCGAAGTCTAGAGCAGTAGGATTCGAGATTTCTAGCCATGCTCGATAAAATTTTGTCACTCCCACAAAATGAAAAGAAGCTAAATAAAATATACATGTCGTGAGCGGCAAGATTCGAACCTGTGCGAGCAAAGACCACATGATTTCTAGTCATTCCCAATAACCACTCCGACAGACCCACTGAATGAAAAGCACAACAAGTTGAAGTCCAGAGCAGTAGGATTCGAGATTTGTAGTCATGCTCGATAACCATTCTGTCACTCCCACAAAATGAAAAGAAGCTAAAAAAAAAAAATACAAGTCATGAGCGGTAGGATTCGAACCTGCACGAGGAAAGCCCACTTGATTTCTAGTCTTGTCCGATAACTAGTCAGGCACGCCCATTGAATGAAAAGCAGAACAAGTCAAAGTCCAGAGCAGTAGGTTTCGAGATTTCTAGTCATGCTCGTTAACCATTCTGTCACTCCCAGAAAATGAAAAGAAGTTAAAAAAAAAAACAAGTCGTGAGCAACAGGATTCGAACCTACGCGGGCATAGCCCACATGATTTCTAGTCATGCCCGATTACCACATCGACACGCCCACTAAATGAAAAGTACAACAAGTCGAAGTCTAGAGTAGTAGGATTCGAGATTTTTAGTGATGCTCGATAACCATTCTGTCACTCCAACAAAATGAAAAGAAGCTAAATAAAAAATACAAGTCGTGAGCGGCAGGATTCAAACCTGCGCGGGCAGAGCCCCCATAATCTCTAGTCATGCTCGATAACCACTCGAGCACGCCCACTAAATGAAGAGCACAACAAGTCAATGTCTAGAGGAGTAGGATTCGAGATTTCTAGTCATGCTCGATAATCATTCTGTCATTCCCACTGAATGAAAAGCACAACAAGTCGAAGTCCAGAGAAGTAGGATTCGAGATTTCTAGTCATGCTCGATAAAAAATACAAATCGTGAGGGCAGGATTCGAACCTGCGCGGGCAGAGTCCACATGATTTCTAATCATGCCCGATAAACACTGCGGCACGCCCACTGAATGAAAAGCTCAACAAGTCGAAGTCCTGAGCAATAGGATTCGAGATTTCTAGTCATGCTCGATAACCATTTTGTCACTCCAACAAAATGAAAAGAAGCTATATAAAAAATACAAATCGTGAGTGGCAGGATTCGACCTTACGCGGGCAGAGCCCATATAATTTTTAGTTATGCTCGATAACAACTTCAGCACGCCCACTAAATGAAAGCACAACTAGTCGAAGTCCATAGCAGTATAATTCGAGATTTCTATTCATGCTCGATAAACATTCTATCACTCCCACAAAATGAAAAGAAGAAAAAAAAATACCAGACGTGAACGAAAGGATTTCGAACTTATGTGGGCTCCAGGATACGACCTTACGCGGGCAGAGCCCATATAATTTTTAGTTATGCTCGATAACAACTTCAGCACGCCCACTAAATGAAAGCACAACTAGTCGAAGTCCATAGCAGTATAATTCGAGATTTCTAGTCATGCTCGATAAACATTCTATCACTCCCACAAAATGAAAAGAAGAAAAAAAAAAAATACCAGACGTGAACGAAAGGATTTCGAACTTACGCGGGCAGAGCCCACATAATTTCTAGTCATGCTCGATAACAACTTCAGCACGCCCACTGAATGAAAACACAACAAGTCGAAGTGCTCAGAAGAAGGATTCGAGATTTCTAGTAATGCTCGATAACCATTCTGTCACTACCACAAAATCAAAAGAAACTAAATAAAAAATACGAGTCGTGAGCGGCAAGATTCGAACCTGTCCGGGCAGAGCCCACATGATTTCTAGTCATGCCCGATAACCACTCCAGCACGTCCAATGAATGAAAAGCTCAAAAGTCAAAGTCCAGAGCACTAGGATTCAAGAATTCTAGTCATGCTCGATAACCATTCAAGCACTCCAACAAAATGAAGACGCTAAAAAAAAATACAAGTTCTGAGCTGTAAGATTCAAACCTGCGCGGGCAGAGCCCACATGATTTCTAGTCATGCCCGATAACCACTCCGACACGCCCACTAAATGAAAAGCTCAACAAGTCGAAGTCAAAAGCACTAGGATTCAAGAATTCTAGTCATGCTCGATAACCATTCGGTCACTCCCACAAAATGAAAAGAAGCTAAAAAAAAATACAAGTTGTGAGCAACAGGATTCGAAGAACCTGCGCAGGCAAAGACCACATGATTTATAGTCATGCCCAATAACCACTCCGGCACGTAAACTGAATGAAAAGCTCAACAAGTTGAAGTTTAGAGTAGTAGGATCCGAGATTTCTAGTGATGCTTGATAACCATTCGGTCACTCCCACAAAATGAAAAGAAGCGGAACAAAAACCACTCGTGAGCGACAGGATTCGAACGCGGGCAAAGCCCACATGATTTCTAGTCATGCCCGATAACCACTCCGGCATGCCCACTAAATGAAAAGCTCAACAAGTAGAAGTCCAGAGCAATAGGATTCGAGTTTTAAAAGTCATGCTCGATAACAATTCTGTCACTCCCACAAAATGAAAAGAAGCTATATAAAAACCTACAAGTCGAGAGTGGCTGGATTCGACCTTACGCGGGAAGAGCCCACATAATTTTTAGTTATGCTCGATAACAACTTAAGCACGCCCACTAAATGAAAGCACAACAAGTCGAAGTCCATAGCATTATAATTCGAGATTTCTAGTAATGCTCGATAAACATTCTGTCACTCCCACAAAACGAAAAGAAGCTAAAAAAAAATACGAGACATGAACGACAGGATTTCGAACTTATGCAGGCAGAACCCACATAATTTCTAGTCATGCTCGATAACCATTCTGTCACTACCACAAAAAATGAAAATAAGCTAAATAAAAAATTCAAGTTGTGAGCGGTAGGATTCGAACCTACGTGGGCAAATCCCACATGATTTCTAGTCATGCCCAATAACCACTCTGTCACGCCCACTGAAAGAAAAGCTCAACAAGTCGAAGTCCAGAGCACTAGGATTCAAGAATTCTAGTCATGCTCGATAACCATTCTGTCCTCCCACAAAATGAAAAGAAGCTAAAAAAAATTCAAGTCGTGAACAGCAGGATTCGAACCTGCGCGGGTAGAGCCCACATGATTTATAGTCATGCCCGAAAACCACTCCGTTACGCCAACTGAATGAAGAGCTCAACAAGTCGAAGTCCAGAGCACTAGGATTCAAGAATTCTAGTCATGCTCGATAACCATTCTGTCCTCCCACAAAATGAAAAGAAGCTCAAAACAAAAATACAAGTCGTGAGCGGCAGGATTCGACTAGGATTCAAGAATTCTAGTCATGCTCGATAACCATTCTGTCCTCCCACAAAATGAAAAGAAGCTAAAAACAAAAATACAAGTCGTGAGCGGCAGGATTCGAACCTGCGTGGGCAGAGCCCACATGATTTCTAGTCATGCCCGATAACCACTCCGGCACGCCCACTGAATGAAAAGCTCAACAAGTAGAAGTCTAGAGCAATAGGATTCGAGATTTCAAGTCATGCTCCATAACAACTCTGTCACTCCCACAAAATGAAAAGAAGCTATATAAAAAATAGAAATCGTGAGTGGCCGGATTCGACCTTACGCGGGCAGAGCCCAAATAATTTTTAGTTATGCTCGATAACAACTTCAGCACGCCCACTGAATGAAAGCACAAAAAGTCGAAGTCCTTAGAAGTAGGATTCGAGATTTCTAGTAATAATTGATATCCATTCTGTCACTACCACAAAATGAAAAGAAGCTAAATAAAAAATACAAGTCGTGAGCGGTAGGATTCAAACCTGCGCGGGCAGAGCCCACATGATTTCTAATCATGCTCGATAACCACTCCATCACGCCCACTGAATGAAAAGCTAAACAAGTCGAAGTCCAGAGCGCTAGGATTCAAGAATTCTAGTCATGCTCGATAACCATTCTATCCTCCCAAAAAATGAAAAGAAGCTAAAAAATAATACAAGTCGTGAGCGGCAAGATTCGAACCTGCGCGGGCAAAGCCCACATGATTTCTAATCATGCCTGATAACCACTCCAGCACACCGACTAAATGATAAGCTCAACAAGTCGAAGTGTAGAGCACTAGGATTCAAGAATTCTAGTCATGCTCGATAACTATTCTGTCACTCCTTCAAAATGAAAAGAAGCTAAAAAAAAAAATAGAAGTCGTGAGTGACAGGATTCAAACCTGCGCGGGGACCAAGCCCACATGATTTGTAGTCATGCTCGATAACCACTGAATGAAAAGCTCAACAAGTAGAAGTTTAGAGCAATATGATTCGAGATTTCAAGTCATGCTCGATAACAATTCTGTCACTCCCACAAAATGAAAACAAGCTATATAAAAAATACAAGTCGTGAGTGGCAAGATTCGACCTTACGCGGGCAGAGCCCACATAATTTTTAGTTATGCTCGATAACAACTTTAGCACGCCCACTAAATGAAAGCACAACTAATCGAAGTCCGTAGCAGTATAATTCGAGATTTCTATTCATGCTCGATAAACATTCTGTCACTCTCACAAAATGAAAAGAAACTAAAAAAAAATACTAGTCGTGTGCGGAGGGATTCGAACATGCGCGGGCAGAGCCCACATGATTTCTAGTCATGCCCGATAACCACTCTGACACGCCCACTAAATGAAAAGCTCAACAAGTCGAAGTCCAGATCACTAGGATTCAAGAATTCTAGTCATGCTCGATAACCATTATGTCACTCCCACAAAATGAAAAGAAGCTAAAAAAAATACAAGTCTTGGGCAGCAAGATTTGAACCAAGGAAGAGCACACATAATTTCTACTCATGCCTGATAACCACTCTGACACGCCCACTGAATGAAAAGCTCAACATGTCGAAGTCTAGAGTACTAGGATTCAAGAATTCTAGTGATGCTCGATAACCATTCTGACACAACCACAAAATAAAAAGACGCTAAAAAAACAAGTTGTGAGCGGCAGGATTCAAACCTGCGCGGGCAGAGCCTTCATGATTTCTAGTCATACCCGATAACCACTCCGACACGCCCACTAAATGAAAAGCTCAACAAGTCAAAGTCCAAAGCACTAGGATTCAAGAATACTAGTCATGCTCGATAACCATTCGGTCACTCCCACAAAATGAAAAGAAGCTAAAAAAAAATACAAGTCGTGAGCGAATGGATTCGAACCTGCACGGGCAAAGACCACATAATTTCTACTCAAGCCCGAAAACCACTCTGACACGCCCACTGAATGAAAATCTTAACAAGTCGAAGTCCAGAGCAATAGGATTCAAAAATTCTAGTCATGCTCGATAACCATTCTGCAACTCCCACAAAATGAAAAGAAGCTTAAAAAAAAAAAGTCGTGAGCGACAGGATTCGAACCTGCACGGGCAGAGCACACATGATTTCTAGTCATGCCCGATAACCACTCAGGCACGCCCACTAAATGAAAAGCTCAATAAGTCGAAGTGCAAAGCACTAGGATTCAAGAATTCTAGTCATGCTCGATAACAATTCTGTCACTCCCACAAAATGAAAAGAAGCTAAAAAATAAAAAGTCGTGAGCGACAGGATTCGAACCTGCGCGGGCAGAGCCCACATGATTTCTAGTCATGCCCGATAACCACTCCGGCACACCCACTGAATGAAAAGCTCAACAAGTCGAAGTCCAGAGCACTAGGATTCAAGAATTCTAGTCATGCTCGATAACCATTATGTCACTCCCACAAAATGAAAAGAAGCTAGAAAAAAATACAAGTCTTGAGCGGCAGGATTCTAACCGATAACCACTGTGACACGCCCACTGAATGAAAAGCTCAACAAGTCGAACTCCAGAGCACTAGGATTCAAGATTTCTAGTCATGCTCGATAACCATTCTGTCACTCCTTCAAAATGAAAAGAAGCTAAGAAAAAAATAGAAGTCGTGAGAGACAGGATTCGAACCTGCGCGAGCAAAGCCCCCATGATTTGAAGTCATGCTCGATAACCACTCCGCCACGCCTACTAAATGAAAAGCTCAACAAGTCGAAGTCTGAAGCACTAGGATTCGAGATTTCAAGTCATGCTCGATAACAATTCTGTCACTCCCACAAAATGAAAAGAATCTATATAAAAAATACAAGTCGTGAATGGCAAGATTTGACCTTACGCGGGCAGAGCCCACATAATTTTTAGTTATGCTCGATAACAACTTCAGCACGCCCACTAAATGAAAGCACAACTAGTCGAAATCCATAGCAGTATAATTCGAGATTTCTATTCATGCTCGATAAACATTCTGTCACTCCCACAAAATGAAAAGAAGCTAAAAAAAATACAAGTCGTGAGCGGCAGGATTCAAACATGCGCGGGCAGAGCCCACATAATTTCTAGTCATGCCCGATAACCACTCCGACGTGCCCACTGAATGAAAAGCTCAACAAGTCGAAGTCCAGATCACAAGGATTCAAGAATTCTAGTCATGCTTGATAACCATTATGTCATTCCCAAAAAATGAAAAGAAACTAAAAAAAAATGCAAGTCATGAGCAGCAGGATTCGAACTCGCGCGGGCAGAGCCCACATGATTTCTAGTCATGCCCAATAACCACTCCGGCATGACCACTGAATGAAAAGCTCAACAAGTCTAAGTTCAGAGCACTAGGATTCAAAAATTCTAGTCATGCTCGATAACTATTATGTCACTCCCACAAAATGAAAAGAAGCTAAAAAAAAATACAAGTCTTGGGCGGCAAGATTCGAACTAGGGAAGAGCACACATAATTTCTACTCATGCCCGATAACCACTCTGACACGCCCACTGAATGAAAAGCTCAACATGTCAAAGTCTAGAGCACTAGGATTCAAGAATTCTAGTGATGCTCGATAACCATTCTAGCACAACCATAAAATAAAAAGACGCTAAAAAAACAAGTTGTGAGCGGCAGGATTCAAACCTGCGCGGGTAGAGCCCACATGATTTCTAGTCATGCCCGATAACCACTCCGACACGCCCACTAAATATAAAGCTAAACAAGTCGAAGTCCAAAGCACTAGGATTCAAGAATTCTAGTCATGCTCGATAACCATTCGGTCACTCCAACAAAATGAAAAGAAGCTAAAAAAAATACAAGTCGTGAGCGAATGGATTCGATCCTGCACGGGCAAAGACCACATAATTTCTACTCAAGCCCGATAACCACTCTGACACGCCCACTGAATGAAACGCTTAACAAGTCAAAGTCCAGAGCAGTAGGATTCAACAATTCTAGTCATGCTCGATAACCATTCTGCAACTCCCACAAAATGAAAACAAGCTAAAAAAAAAAAAAAGTCGTGAGTGGCAGGATTCGAACCAGCGCAGGCAGAGCCCACATGATTTCTAGTCATGCTCGATAACCACTCCGGCACGCCCACTAAATGAAAAGCTCAACAAGTCGAAGTCAAGAGCGCTAGGATTCAAGAATTCTAGTCATGCTCGATAACCATTTTGTCACTCCCACAAAATGAGAAGAAGCTAAAAAAAAAATAAAAAAGTCGTGAGCAGCAGGATTCGAACCTGCGCGGGCAGAGCCCACATGATTTCTAGTCATGCCCGATAACCACTCCGGCACGCCCACTGAATGAAAAGCTCAACAAGTCGAAGTCCAGAGCACTAGGATTCAAGAATTCTAGTCATGCTCGATAACCATTTTGTCACTCCCACAAAATGAAAAGAAGCTAAAAAAAATACAAGTCGTGAGCTGCAGGATTTGAATTGGGCAGAGCCCACATGATTTCTAGTCATGCCCGATAACCACTCCGGTACGCCCACTAAATGAAAAGCTCAACATGTTGAAGTCGAAAGCAGTAGGATTCAAGAATTCTAGTCATGCTCGATAACCATTCTGTCACTCCACAAAAGGAAAAGAAGCTAAAAAAAAAACAAGTCGTGAGCGGCAGGATTCGAACCTGCACAGGCAGAGCCCACATGATTTCAAGTCATGCCCGATAACCACTCCGACACGCCCACTGAATGAAAAGCTCAACAAGTCGATGTTTAGAGCACTAGGATTCAAGAATTCTAGTCATGCTCGATAGCCATTCTGTCACACCCACAAAATGAAAAAAAGGTAAAAAAAAATAAGTCTTGAGCGCAGGATTCGAACCATTCTGTCACTAAAACAAAATGAAAAGAAGCTAAATAAAAATTACAAGTCGTGAGCGGTAGGATTCGAACCTGCGCGGGCTATGCCCACATGATTTCTAGTCATGCCCGATAACCACTCCGGCACGCCCACTAGATGAAAAGCTAAATAAGTCGAAGTTCAGAGCACTAGGATTCAAGAATTCTAGTCATGCTCGATAACCATTATGTCACTCCCACAAAATGAAAAGAAGCTAAAAAAAAATCCAAGTATTGAGCGGCAGGATTTGAACGAGCGCGAGTAGAGCACACATAATTTCTACTCATGCCCGATAACCACTTCAGCACGCCCACTGAATGAAAAGCTCAACAAGTCGAAGTCTAAAGCACTAGGATTCAAGAATTCTAGTCATGCTAAAAAAAAAAGCAATTCGTGAGCGGCAGGAATCAAACCTGCGCGGCAAAGCCCACATGATTTCTAGTCATGCCCGATAACCACTCCGGCACGCCCACTGAATGAAAAGCTCAACAAGTAAAAGTCCAAAGCAATAGGATTCGAGATTTCAAGTCATGCTCGACAACAATTCTGTCACTCCCACAAAATGAAAAGAAGCTATATAAAAAATACAAATCGTGAGTGGCAGGATTCGACCTTACGCGGGACGAGCCCAAATAATTTTTAGTTATGCTCGATAACTACTACAACACGCCCACTAAATGAAAGCACAACTAGTCCAAGTCCATAGCAGTAGAATTCGAGATTTCTAGTCATGCTTGATAAACATTCTGTTATTCCCACAAAATGAAAAGAAGCTAAAAAAAATACAAGTCTTTAGCGGCAAGATTTGAACCAACGCGGGAAGAGCACACATAATTTCTACTCATGCCCGATAACCACTCTGACACGCCCACTGAATGAAAAGCTCAACAAGTCGAAGTCCAGAGCACTAGGATTCAAGATTTCTAGTCATGCTCGATAACCATTCTGTCACTCCTTCAAAATGAAAAGAAGCTAAAAAAAAATACAAGTCGTGAGCTGCAGGATTTGAACCGGGCAGAGCCCACTTGATTTCTAGTCATGCCCGATAACCACTCCGGCACGCCCACTGAATGAAAAGATCAACAAGTAGAAGGCCAGAGCAATAGGATTCGAGATTTCAAGTCATGCTCGATAACAATTCTGTCACTCCCACAAAATGAAAAGAAGCTATATAAAAAATACAAATCGTGAGTGGCAGGATTCGACCTTACGCGGGCAGAGCCCAAAATTTTTTTAGTTATGCTCGATAAAAACTACAGCACGCCCACTAAATGAAAGCACAACTAGTCGAAGTCCATAGCAGTACAATTCGAGATTTTTAGTCATGCTCGATAAACATTTTGTCACTCCCACAAAATGAAAATAAGCTAAAAAACAATATCAGACATGAACGACAGGATTTCGAACTTACGCAGGCAGAGCCCAAATAATTTCTAGTCATGCTCGATAACAACTTCAGCACGCCCATTGACTGAAAACACAACAAGTCGAAGTCCTCAGAAGTAGGATTCGAGATTTCTAGTAATAATTGATAACGATTCTGTCACTACCACAAAATGAAAAGAAGCTAAATAAAAAATACAAGTCGTGAGCGGTAGGATTCAAACCTGCGCGGGCAGAGCCCACATGATTTCTAATCATGCCCGATAACCACTCCATCACGCCCACTGAATGAAAAGCTCAACAAGTCGAAGTCCAGAGCACTAGTATTCAAGAAATTCTAGTCATGCTCGATAACCATTCTGTCCTCCCACAAAATGAAAAGAAGCTAAAAAAAAAAATAGAAGTCGTGAGCGGTAGGAATCAAACCTGCGCGGGCGAAGGCCATATGATTTCTAGTCATGCCCGATAACCATTCCGGCACACCCACTGAATGAAAAGCTCAACAAGTCGATGTTTAGAGCACTAGGATTCAAGAATTCTAATCATGCTCGGTAGCCATTCTGTCACTTGCACAAAATGAAAAGAAGGTAAAAAAAAAAAAAAGTCTTGAGCGGCAGGATTCGAACCATTCTGTTACTACCACAAAATGAAAAGAAGCTAAATAAAAAATACAAGTCGTGAGCGGTAGGATTCAAACCTGCGCGGGAAGAGCCCACATAATTTCTTGTCATGCCCTATAACCACTCCGGCACGCCCACTGGATGAAAAGCTCAACAAGTCGAAGGCTAGAGCACTAGCATTCAAGAATTCTAGTCATGCTCGATAACCATTATGTCACTCCCACAAAATGAAAAGAAGCTAAAAACAAATACAAGTCTTGAGCGGCAGGATTCAAACCAGCGCGGGAAGAGCACACATAATTTCTACTCATGCCCGATAACCACTCTGACACGCCCACTGAATGAAAAGCTCAACAAGTCGAAGTCTAAAGCACTAGGATTCAAGATTTCTAGTCATGCTCGATAACCATTCAATCACTCCTTCAAAATGAAAAGAAGCTAAAAAAAATAAAAGTCGTGAGCTGCAGGATTTAAACCGGGCAGAGCCCACATGATTTCTAGTCATGCCCGATAACCATTCCGGCACGCCCACTAAATTAAAAGCTCAACAAGTCGAAGTCCAAAGCACTAGGATTCAAGAATTCTAGTCATGCTCGATAACCATTATGTCACTCCCACAAAATGAAAAGAAGCTAAAAAATAAAAAGTCGTGAGCGGCAGGATTTGAACCTGCGCAGGCAGAGCCCACATGATTTCAAGTCATGCCCGATAACCACTCCGGCACGCCCACTGAATGAAAATCTGAACAAGTCGAAGTCAAGAGCACTAGCATTCAAGAATTCTAGTCATGCTCGATAACCATTCTGTCACTCCCATAAAATGAAAAGAAGCTAAAAAAAAGTCATGCCCGAAAACAACTCCAACACGCCCACTAAATGAAAAGTTGTGGTCATGAGCGGCAGGATTTGAACCTACGCGAGTAGAGCCCACATGATTTCCAGTCATGCCCAATAACCACTCTGGCACGCCCACTGAATGAAAAGCTCAACAAGTCGAAGTCTAGAGCTCTAAGATTCAAGAATTTTAGTCATGCTTGACAACCATTTTATCCTCCCACAAAATGAAAAGAAGCTAAGAAAAAATAAGTCGTGAGCGGCAGGATTTGAACCTGCGCAGGCAGACCAATATGATTTCAAGTCATGCGCGATAACCACTCCGACACGCCCACTGAATGAAAAGCTCAACAAGTTGAAGTCAAGAGCATTAGGATTCAAGAATTCTAGTCATGCTCAATAACCATTCTGTCACTCCCACAAAATGAAAAGAAGCTAAAAAAATATACAAGTCGTGAGCGGCAGGTTTCGAACCTGCGCGGGCAAAGCCCAAATGATTTCTAGTCATGCTCGAAAACCACTCGGACACGCCCACTAAAAGAAAAGCTGAACAAGTCGAAGTCTAGAGCACTAAGATTCAAGAATTCTAGTCATGCTCGATAACCATTCTGTCACTCCCACAAAATGAAAATAAGCTAAAAAAAAATTAATCTTGAGCAGCAGGATTCGAACCGGCGCGGGAAGAGCCCACATAATTTCTAGTCATGCCCGATAACTACTCTGACATGCCCACTGAATGAAAAGCTCAACAAGTCGAAGTTCAGAGCACTAGGATTCGAGAATTCTAATTCTGTCACTCCTTCAAAATGAAAAGAAGCTAAAAAAAATATAAGTCGTGAGCGGCAGGATTCAAACTTACGTGGGCAAAGCCCACATGATTTCTAGTCATGCCCGATAACCACTCGGGCACGCCACTAAATGAAAAGCTCAGCAAGTCGAAGTCCAGAGCACTAGGATTCAAGAATTCTAGTCATGCTCGATAACCACTCTGTCACTCCCATAAAATGAAAAGAAGCTAAAAAAACATATACAAGTCGTGAGCAGCAAGATTCAAACCTGCGCGGACAGAGCCCACATGATTTCTAGTCATGCCCAATAACAACTCCAGCACGCACGCCCACTGACTGAAAAGCACAACAAGTCAAAGTTTAGAGTAGTAGGATTCGAGATTTCTAGTCATGCTCGATAAACATTTTGTCACACCCAAAAAATGAAAAGAAGCTATAAAAAAAAATACAAGTCGTGGGCGACAGGATTCGAACTTACGCGGGCATAGCCCACATGATTTCTAGTCACGCTCGATAACCAGTTCCGCACGCCCACTAAATGAAAGCACAACAAGTTGAAGTCTTGAGAAGTAGGATTTGAGATTTCTATTCATGCTCGATAACTAGTCTGTCATTCCCACAAAATGAAAAGAAGCTAAAAAATAAATACTAGTCATAACTGGCAAGATTCAAACTTGCACGGGCAAAGCCCATATGATTTCTAGTCATGCTCGATAACCATTCTGTCACTCCCATGAAATGAAAAAAATGCTAAATAAAAAATACAAGTCGTAAGCGGCAAGATTTGAACCTGCACGGGCAGAGCCCACATGATTTCTTGTCATGCCCGATAACCACACCGACCACTCTCCGAAAAGCACAACAAGTCGAAGTCTAGAGTAGTAGGATTCGAGATTTCTAGTCATGCTCGATAACTATTCGGTCACTCCCACAAAATGAAAATAAGTTAAATAAATAATACAAGTCGTAAGCGGCAGGATTCGAACCCCTACGAAGCCAGAGCTCACGTGATTTCTAGTCATACCCGATAACCACTCCGGCACAGCCAATGAATGGAAAGCTCAACAAGTCGAAGTCCTCAAAAGTAGGATTCGAGATTTCTAGTCATGCTCGATAAACATTCTTTCACTCCCACAAAATGAAAAGAAGCTAAATAAAATATAAAAGTCATAAGCGGCAGAATTCAAACTTGCGCGGGTAGAGCCCACATGATTTCTAGTCATACCCGATAACCACTCCGGCACGCCCACTATTTGAAATGCACAACAAGTCAAAGTCCTAAAAAGTAGGATTCGAGATTTCTAGTCATTCTCGATAAACATTCTATCACTCCCACATAATGAAAAGAAGCTAAATAAAAAATACAAGTCGTGAGCGGCACGATTCGAACCTGCGCGGGAAGAGCCCACATGATTTCTAGTCATGCCCGATAACAACTCCGGCACACCCACTAAATGAAATGCTCAACAAGTCGAAGTTTTCAAAAGTAGGATTCAAGATTTCTAGTCATGCTTGATGAACATTCTTTCGCACCCACAAAATGAAAAGAAGCTAAATAAAATATACAAGTCGTGAGCAGCAGGATTTGACCCCGTGCGGGCAGAGCCCACATGATTTCTAGTCATGCCCGATAACTACTCCGACACGCCCACTGAATGAAAAGCTCAACGAGTCGAAGTCTTGAGCAATAGGATTCGAAGTTTTGAGCGGCAGGATTCGAACCTGCGCGGGCAAAGACCACATGATTTCTAGTCATGTCCGATAACCACTCCGGCACGCCCACTAAATGAAAAGTTTAACAAGTTGAAGTCTAGAGCAGTAGGATTCGAGATTTCTAGTCATGCTCGATAATCATTCTGTCACTCACACAAAATGAAAATAAGCAAAATTAAAAATACAAGTCATGAGCGGAAGGATTCGAGCATGCGCGGGCAGAGCCCAAATGATTTCTAGTTAAGCCCGATAACCACTCCGACACGCCCACTTAATGAAAAGTACAACAAGTCGAAGTCTAGAGCAGTAGGTTTCGAGATTTCTAGTCATGCTAGATAATCATTCTGTCATTCCCACAAAATGAAAATAAGCTAAAATAAAAAATACAAGTTGTGAGCGGCACGATTCGAACCTGCGCGGGAAGAGCCCATATGATTTCAAGTCATGCTCGATAATCACTGCGGCCCGCCCACTGACTGAAAAGCTCAACATGTCGAAGTTTAGAGTATAGGATTCGAGATTTCTAGTCATGCTCGATAAACATTTTGTCATACCCACAAAATGAAAAGAAGCTAAAAAAAAAATGCAAGTCGTGGGCGACAGGATTCAAACTTGCACAGGCAGAGCCCACATGATTTCTAGTCATGCCCGATAACCACTCCAGCACGTCCACTGGATGAAAAGTTCAACAAGTCGAAGAACTCAAAAGTAGAATTCGAGATTTCTAGTCATGCTAGATAACCATTTTGTCACTCACACAAAATGAAAAGAAGCTAAAAAAAAATGCAAGTCGTGGGCGACAGGATTCAAACTTGCACAGGCAGAGCCCACATGATTTCTAGTCATGCCCGATAACCACTCCAGCACGTCCACTGAATGAAAATTTCAACAAGTCGAAGAACTCAAAAGTAGAATTCGAGATTTCTAGTCATGCTCGATAAACATTCCTTCACTCCCACAAAATGAAAAGAAGCTAAATAAAATATACAAGTCATGAGCGGCAGAATTTAAACTTGCGCGGGTAGAGCACACATGATTTCTAGTCATACCCGATAACCACTCCGGCACGCCCACTGTATGAAATGCACAACAAGTCGAAGTCCAGAAGTAGGATTCGAGATTTCTAGTCATGCTAGATAACCATTTTGTCACACTCACAAAATGAAAATAAGCTAAAAAAAAAAAATACCAGAAGTGAACGACAGGAATTCGAACTTACGCGGGCAGAGCCCACATAATTTCCAGTCATGCATGATAACAACTTCAGCACGCCCACTGAATGAAAGCACAACAAGTCGAAGTCCTCATAAGTAGGATTCGAGATTTCGAGTAATGCTTAATAACAATTCTGTCACTACCACAAAATGAAAAGAAACTAAATAAAAAGTACAAGTCGTGAGAGGCAGGATTCGAATCTGCGCGGGTAGAGCCCACATGATATCTAGTCATGCCCGATAACCACTATGGCACGCCCACTGAATGAAAAGCTCAACAAGTCGAAGTCTAGAGAAATAGGATTAAAGAATTCAAGTCCTACTCGATAACAATTCTGTCACTCCCAGAAAATGAAAAGATAAAAAAATACAAGTCGTTAACGACAGGATTCAAATCTGCGCGGGGAGAGCCCACATGATCTCTAGTCATGCCCTATAACCACTTTGGCAATCCCACTGAATGAAAAGCTCAACAAGTCGAAGTCTAGAGCACTAAGATTCAAGAATTCTAGTCATGCTCTAAGTCTTGAGCGGCAGGATTCGAACTAGCGCGAGAAGAGCCCACATAGTTTCTAATCATGCCCGATAACCACTCCGACATGCCCACTGAATGAAAAGCTCAACAAGTCGAAGTCTAGAGCACTAGGATTCAAGAATTCTAGTCATGCTCGATAACCTTTCTCTCACTCCTTCAAAATGAAAAGAAGCTATAAAAAAATACAAGTCGTGAGCGGCTATAAAAAAATACAAGTCGTGAGCGGCAGGATTCGAACCTGCGCGGGAAAAGGCCACATGATTTCTAGTGATGCCCGATAACCACTCCGGCACGCCACTAAATGAAAAGCTAAACAAGTCGAAGTCCAGAGCACTAGGATTCAAGAATTCTAGTCATGCTCAATAACCATTCTGTCACTCCCACAAAATGAAAAGGAGTCCTGAGCAGCAGGATTCAAACCTGCACGGCAAAGCTCACATGATTTCTAGTCATGCCCGATAACCACTCCGGCACGACCACTAAATGAAAAGCTCAACAAGTCGAAGTCCAAAGCACTAGGATTCAAGAATTCAAGTCATGCTCGATAACAATTCTGTCACTCCCACAAAATGAAAAGCACGACCACTAAATAAAAAGCTCAACAAGTCGAAGTCCAAAGCACTAGGATTCAAGAATTCAAGTCATGCTCGATAACAATTCTGTCACTCCCACAAAATGAAAAGATAAAAAAATACAAGTTGTTAGCGGCAGGATTTGAACCTGCACGGGCAGAGCCAACATGATTTCTAGTCATGCCCGATAACCACTCTGGCACGCCCTTTGAATGAAAAGCCCAACAAGTCGAAGTCTAGAGCACTAGGATTCAATAATTCTAGTCATGCTCGATAGCCATTCTGTCACTCCCACAAAATGAAAAGAAGCTAAAAAAAAAATACAAGTCTTGAGCGGCAGGATTTGAACCAAGGCGGGAAGAGCCCACATAATTTCTAGTCATGCCTGATAACCACTCCGACATGCCCACTAAATGAAAAGCTCAACAAGTCGAAGTCCAGAGCACTAGGATTCAAAAATTCTAGTCATGCTCAATAACCATTCTGTCACTCCTTCAAAATGAAAAGAAGCTAAAAAAAAAATACAAGTCTTGAGCGGCAGGATTCAAACCTACGCGGGTAAGGCTCACATGATTTCTAGTCATGTCCGATAACCACTCCGGCACGCCCACTGAATGAAAAGCTCAACAAGTCGAAGTCCAGAGCACAAGGATTCAAGAATTCTAGTCATGCTCAATAACCATTCTGACACTTTCATAAAATGAAAAGAAGCTAAAAAAAAAACTAATCATGAGCTGCAAGATTCAAACTTGCGCGGGCAGAGCCCACATGATTTCTAGTCATGCCCGATAACCACTCCGGCACGCCCACTAAATGAAAAGCTCAACAAGAATTCTAGTCATGCTCGATCACCATTCTGTCACACCATTCTGTCACTCCCACAAAATGAAAAGAGCAATAAAAAAAAACAAGTCGTGAGGGGCAGGATTCGAACCTGCGCGGGCAGAGCCCACATGATTTCTAGTCATGCCCGATAACCACTCCGGCACACCCACTAAATGAAAAGCTCAACAGGTAGATGTCCAGAGCAATAAGATTCGAGATTTTAAGTCATGGTCGATAACAATTCTGTCACTACCACAAAATGAAAAGAAGCTATATAAAAAATACAAATCGTGAGTGGCAGGATTCGACCTTATGCGGGAAGAGCCCACATAATTTTTAGTTATGCTCGATAACAACTTCAGCACGCCCACTAAATGAAAGCACAACTAGTCGAAGTCCATAGCAGTATAATTCGAGATTTCTAGTCATGCTCGATAAACATTCTATCACTCCCACAAAATGAAAAGAAGAAAAAAAAAAAAATACCAGACGTGAACGAAAGGATTTCGAACTTACGCGGGAAGAGCCCACATAATTTCTAGTCATGCTCGATAACAAATTCAGCACGCCCACTAAATGAAAACACAACAAGTAGAATTGCTCAGAAGAAGGATTCGAGATTTCTGGTAATGCTCGATAACCATTCTGTCACTACCACAAAATCAAAAGAAACTAAATAAAAAATACAAGTGGTGAGCGGCAGGATTCGAACCTGCCCAGGCAGAGCCCACATGATTTCTAGTCATGCCCGATAACCACTCCAGCACGCCCAATGAATGAAAAGCTCAAAAGTCGAAGTCTAGAGCACTAGGATTCAAGAATTCTAGTCATGCTCGATAACCATTCTAGCACTCCCACAAAATGAAGACGCTAAAAAAAAAAACTAGTTTTGAGTGGTAGGATTCAAACCTGCGCGGGCAGAGCCCACATGATTTCTAGTCATGCCCGATAACCACTCCGACACGCCCACTAAATGAAAAGCTCAACAAGTCGAAGTCCAAAGCACTAGGATTCAAGAATTCTAATCATGCTCGATAACCATTCGGTCACTCCAACAAAATGAAAAGAAGCTAAAAAAAATACAAGTTGTGAGCAACAAGCTTTGAACCTGCGCAAGCAAAGACCACTTGATTTATAGTCATGCCCAATAACCACTCCGGCACGCAAACTGAATGAAAAGCTCTACAAGTCGAGAGTGGCTGGATTCGACCTTATGCGGGAAGAGCCCACATAATTTTTAGTTATGCTCGATAACAACTTAAGCACGCCCACAAAATGAAAGCACAACAAGTCGAAGTCCATAGCAGTATAATTCGAGATTTCTAGTAATGCTCGATAAACATTCTGTCACTCCCACAAAACGAAAAGAAGCTAAAAAAAAAATACCAGACATGGACGACAAGATTTCGAACTTACGCAGGCAGAAGCCACATAATTTCTAGCCATGCTCGACAACCATTCTGTCACTACCACAAAATGAAAAGAAGCTAAATAAAAAATTCAAGTCGTGATCGGTAGGATTCGAACCTGCGCGGGCAGATCCCACATGATTTCTAGTCATGCCCAATAACCACTCCGTCACGCCCACTGAATGAAAAGCTCAACAAGTCGAAGTCAAGAGCACTAGGATTCAAGAATTCTAGTCATGCTCGATAACCATTCTGTCCTCCAACAAAATGAAACGAAGCTAAAAACAAAAATACAAGTTGTGAGCGACAGGATTCGAACCTGAGGTGGACAGTGCCCACATGATTTCTCGTCATGCCCGATAACCACTATGGCACGCCCACTGAATGAAAAGCTCAACAAGTAGAAGTCCAGAGCAATAGGATTCGAGATTTCAAGTAATGCTCGATAACAACTCTGTCACTCCGACAAAATGAAAAGAAGCTATATAAAAAATACAAATCGTGAGTGGTAGGATTAGACCTTACGTGGGCAGAGCCCAAATAATTTTTAGTTATGCTCGATAACAACTTCAGCACGCCCACTGAATGAAAGCACAACAAGTCGAAGTCCTCAAAAGTAGGATTTGAGATTTCTAGTAATAATTGATAACCATTCTGTCACTACAACAAAATGAAAAGAAGCTAAATAAAAAATACAAGTCGTGAGCGGTAGGATTCAAACCTGCACGGGCAGAGCCCACATGATTTCTAATCATGGCCGATAACCACTCCATCACGGTGAGCGATAGAAAATACAAATGGTGAGCGATAGGACTCAAACCTATGCGGGCAAGTTCCACATGATTTCTAGTCATGCCCGACAACCACTTCGGCAGACCTACTGAATGAAAATCATAACAAATCGAAGTCAAGAGCACTAGGATTCAAGATTTCTAGTCATGCTCGATAACCATTCTGTCACTCCCACAAAATGAAAAGTAGCTAAAAAAAACAAGTCATGAGCGGCAGGATTCGAACTTGCGCAGGCAAAGCCCACATGATTTCAAGTCATGCCCGATAACCACTCCGACACGCCCACTAAATGAAAAGATCAACAAGTCGAAGTCGAAAGCAGTAGGATTCAAGAATTCTAGTCATGCTCGATAACCATTCTGTCACTCCCACAAAATGAAAAGAAGCTAAAAAAAAAAAAAAAGTCATGAGCGACACGATTCGAAACTGCGCAGGCAAACCCCACATGATTTCAAGTCATGCCTGATAACCACTCCGGCACGCCCACTGAATGAAAAGCTCAACAAGTCGAAGTCAAGAGCACTAGGACTCAAGAATTCTAGTCATGCTCGATAACCATTCTGTCACTCCCACAAAATGAAAAGAAGCTAAAAAAAAATACAAGTCGTGAGCTGCTGTATTTGAACTGGGCCATGATTTCTAGTCATGCCCGATAACCACTCCGGCACGCCCACTAAATGATAAGTTCAACAACTCGTAGTCGAAAGCAGTAGGATTCAAGAATTCTAGTCATGCTCGATAACAATTTTGTCACACCCACAAAATGAAAAGAAGCTAAAAAAAAACCAAGTCGTGGGCGGCAGGATTCGAACCTACGCAGGCAGAGCCCACATGATTTCAAGTCATGCCCGATAACCACTCCGGCACGCCCACTGAAAGAAAAGCTCAACAAGTCGAAGTCAAGAGCACTAGAATTCAAGAATTCTAGTCATGCTCGATAAAATTCTGTCACTCCCACAAAATGAAAAGATAAAAAAAATACAAGTCGTTAACCATTATGTCACTCCCACAAAATGAAAAGAAGCTAAAAACAAATACAAGTCGTGAGCGGGATTCGAACCTGCACGGGCAAAGCCCACATAATTTTTAGTCATGATCGATAACCACTCCGGCAAGCCCACTGAATGAAAAGCTTTACAAGTCAAAGTTCAGAGCAGTAGGATTCGAGATTTCTAGTCATGCTTGATAACAATTCCGTCAATCCAACAAAATGAAAAGAAGCGAAAAAAATAAACAACTCATGAGCGGCAGGATTCAAACCTATTCGGGCAGAGCCCACATGATTTCTAGTCATGCCTGATAACCAGACCGGCACACCCACTGAATGAAAAACACAATAAGTCGAAGTTTAAAGAAGTAAGATTCGAGATTTCTAGTCAAGCTTGATAACCATTATGTCACTCCCACAGAATGAAAAGAAGCTTAAATAAAAAATACAAGTGGTGAGGACTCAAACCTGTGCGGGCAAGGCCCACATGATTTCTAGTCATGCCCAATAAACATTCTATCACTCCCACAAAATGAAAAGAAGCGAAAAAAAAAATTACCAGTCATGAACAGCAGGATTCGAACTTGTGCAGGCAAAGCCCACATGATTTCAAATCGTGCTCGATAACCACTCCGGCACGTCCACTGAATGAAAAGCAGAATAAGTCGAAGTCTAGAGAAGTAGGATTCGAGATTTCTAGTCATGCTCGTTAACCATTCTGTCACTCCCACAAATTGAAAAGAAGCTTAAAAAAAATACAAGTTGTGAGCGACAGAACTCGAACCTGTACAGGCAGAGCCCACATGATATCTAGTCTAGAAATAACCACTCCATCACTCCCACAGTATGGAAAGTACAAAAAGTCGAAGTCCAGATCGGTAGGATTCGAGATTTCTACTCATGCTCGTTAACCATTCTTTTACTCCCACAAAATGTAAAGAAGCTAAAAAAAAAGAAAGTGGTGAGCAACATGTTTCGAACTTCCATGGGCGATGCCCATATGATCTCTAGTCATGCCCGATAACCACTCTGGCACGCCCACTAAATGAAAAGCTCAACAAGTCAAAGTTCAAAGTAGTAGGATTTGAGATTTTTAGTCATGCTCGATAACCATTCGGTCACTCCCACAAAATGAAAAAAAGCTAAATAAAAATTACAAGTTGTGAGCTACAGGATTCAAACCTGCACGGAAAGAGCCCACATGATTTCTAGTCATACCCGATAACCACTCCGGCACGCCCACTGAAAGAAAAGCACAACAAATCGATGTCCAAAGAAGTAGGATTCGAGATTTCTAGTCATGCTCGATAAACATTCTTTCACTCCCACAAAATGAAAAGAAGCTAAATAAAATATACAAGTCATGGGCGGCAGAATTCAAACTTGCGCGGGTAGAGCCCACATGATTTCTAGTCATACCCGATAACCACTCCGGCACGCCCACTATATGAAATGCACAACAAGTCAAAGTCCTTTAAAAGTAGGATTCGAGATTTCTAGTAATTCTCGTTAAACATTCTATCACTCCCACAAAATGAAAAGAAGCTAAATAAAAAATACAAGTCGTGAGCGGCAGGATTCGAACCTACGCGGGTAGAGCCCACATGATTTCTAGTCATGCCTGATAACAACTCCGGCACACCCACTAAATGGAATGCTCAACAAGTCGAAGTTTTCAAACACAAAATAAAAAGAAGCTAAATAAAATATACAAGTCGTTAGCGGCAGGATTCAAACCCGTGCGGGCAGAGGCCACATGATTTCTAGTCATGCCCGATAACCACTCTGGCACGCCCACTAAATGAAAAGTTCAACAAGTCGAAGTCCAGAGCGGTAGGATTCGAGATTTCTAGTCATGCTCGATAATCATTCTGTCACTCCCACAAAATGAAAAGAAGCAAAATTAAAAATACAAGTCGTGAGCAACAAGGTTCGAACCTGCACAGGTAGAGCCCACATGATTTCTAGTTAAGCTCGATAACCACTCCGACACGCCCACTGAATGAAAAGTACAACAAGTCGAAGTCTAGAGCAGTAGGATTCGAGATTTCTAGTCATGCTAGATAATCATTTTGTCATTCCCACAACATGAAAAGAAGCTAAAATAAAAAATACAAGTCGTGAGCGGCAGGATTCGAACCTGCGCGGGAAGAGCCCATATGATTTCAAGTCATGCTCGATAATCACTACGGCCCGCCCACTGACTGAAAAGCTCAACATGTCAAAGTTTAGAGTATAGGATTCAAGATTTCTAGTCATGCTCGATAAACATTTTGTCATACCCACAAAATGAAAAGAAGCTAAAAAAAACTGCTAAGTCGTGGGCGACAGGATTCAAACTTACGCGGGCATAGCCCACATAATTTTTAGTCATGCTCAATAACCACTTCCGCACGCGCACTGAATGAAAGCACAACAAGTTGAAGTCCTGAGAAGTAGGATTCGAATTCTAGTTATGCTCGATTACTATTCTGTCACTCCCACAAAATGTAAAGAAGCTAAAAATAAATACTAGTCGTGAGCGACAGGATTTGAACCTGCGCAGGCAGAGCCCACATGATTTCTAGTCATGCCCGATAACCACTCCAGCACGTCCACTGAATGAAAATTTCAACAAGTCGAAGAACTCAAAAGTAGAATTCGAGATTTCTAGTCATGCTCGTTAAACATTCCTTCACTCCCACAAAATGAAAAGAAGCTAAATAAAATATACAAGTCATGACTGGCAGAATTTGAACTTGCGCGGGTAGAGCACTCATGATTTCTAGTCATACCCGATAACCACTCCGGCACGCCCACTATAAGAAATGCACAACAAGTCGAAGTCTAGAGCACTAGGATTCAAGAATTCAAGTCATGCTCAATAACAATTCTGTCACTCCCACAAAATGAAAAGATAAAAAAAATACATGTCGTTAACGGCAGGATTCAAACTTGCGCGGGCGGAGCCCACATGATTTCTAGTCATGCCCGATAACCACTTCGGCACGCCCACTGAATGAAAAGCTCAACAATTCGAAGTTTAGAGCACTAAGATTCAAGAATTCTAGTCATGCACGATAGCCATTCTGTCACTCCCACAAAATGAAAATAAGCTAAAAAAAATACAAGTCTTGAGCGGCAGGATTCGAACTAACGCAGGAAGAGCCCACATAATTTCTAATCATGCCCGATAACCACTCCGACACGCCCACTTAATGAAAAGCTCAAAAGGTCGAAGTCTAGAGCACTAGGATTCAAGAATTCTAGTCATGCTCGATAACCATTCTGTAACTCCTTCAAAAAGAAAAGAAGCTAAAAAAATTACAAGTCGTAAGCGGCCGGGATTCGAACCTGCGCGGGCAAAGCCCACATGATTTCTAGGCATGCCCGATAACCACTCTTCACTCCCACAAAATGAAAAGAAGCTTAAAAAAAAAATAAGTCGTAAGCGGCAGGATTCGAACCTACGCGAGCAGAGCCAACATGATTTCTAGTCATGCCCGATAAGCACTCCAGCACGCCCTTTGAATGAAAAGCTCAACAAGTCGAAGTCTAGAGCACTAGGATTCAAGAATTCTAGTCATGCTTGATAGCCATTCTGTCACTCCCACAAAATGAAAAGAAGCTAAAAAAAAATACAAGTCTTGAGCGGCCGGATTCAAACCAGAGCGGGAAGAGCCCACATAATTTCTAGTCATACCTGATAACCACTCCGACATGGCCACTAAATGAAAAGCTCAACAAGTCAAAGTCCAGAGCACTAGGATTCAAGAATTCAAGTCATGCTCGATAACAATTCTGTCACTCCCACAAAATGAAAAGATAAAAAAAATACAAGTCGTTAACGGCAGGATTCAACCCTGCGCGGACAGAGCCCACATTATTTCTAGTCATGCCCGATAACCACTTCGGCACACCCACTGAATGAAAAGCTCAAAAAGTCGAAGTCTAGAGCACAAGGATTCAAGAATTCTAGTCATGCTCGATAACCATTCTGTCACTCCTTCAAAATGAAAAGAAGCTAAAAAAAAATACAACTCATGAGCGGCCGGGATTTGAACCTGTACAAGAAAAGCCCACATGATTTCTAGTCATGTCCGATAACCACTCTAGCACGCCCACTGAATGAAAAGCTCAACAAGTCGAAGTCGAAAGCACTAAGATTCAAGAATTCAAGTCATGCTCGATAACAATTCTGTCACTCCCACAAAATGAAAAGATAAAAAAAATACGAGTTGTTAGCAGCACGATTCGAACCTACACAGGCAGAGCCAACATGGTTTCTAGTCATGCCCGATAACCACTCCGGCACGCCCTTTGAATATAAAACTCAACAAGTCGAAGTCTAGAGCACTAGGATTCAAGAATTCTAGTCATGCTCGAGAGACATTCTGTCACTCCCACAAAATGAAAAGAAGCTAAAAAAAAATACAAGTGGTGAGCGGCAGGTTTCTAACTTGTGCGGGCAGAGCCCAAATGATTTCAAGTCATGCCCGAAAACCACTCCGACACGCCCACTAAATGAAAACTTGAACAAGTCGAAGTCTAAAACGCTAAGATTCAAGAATTCAACTCATGCTCGATAACAATTCTGTCACTCCCACAAAATGAAAAGATAAAAAAAATACAAGTTGTTAACGGCAGGGCATTGCCAACATGATTTCTAGTCATGCCCAATAACCACTCCGGCACGCCCTTGAATGAAAAGCTCAACAAGTCGAAGTCTAGAGCACTAGGATTCAAGAATTCTAGTCATTCTCAATAACCATTCTGTCACTCCCACAAAATGAAAAGAAGCTATAAAAAAAAACAAGTCGTGAGCGGCAGGATTCGAACCTGCGCGGGCAGAGCCCACATGATTTCTAGTCATGCCCGATAACAACTCCGGCACGCCCACTGAATGAAAAGCTCAACAAGTAGATGTCCAGAGCAATAGGATTCGAGATTTCAAGTCATGGTCGATAACAATTCTTTCACTCCCACAAAATGAAAAGAATACCAGACGTGAACGAAAGGATTTCGAACTTACGCGGGCAGAGCCCACATAATTTCTAGTCATGCTCGATAACAACTTCAGCACGCCCACTGAATGAAAACACAACAAGTCGAAGTCCTCAGAAGTAGAATTCGAGATTTCTAGTAATGCTCGATAACCATTATGTCACTACCACCAAATCAAAAGAAACTAAATAAAAAATACAAGTCATGAGCAGCAGGATTCGAACCTGCCCGGGTAGAGCCCACATGATTTCTAGTCTTGCCCGATAACCACTCCGGCACGCCCAATGAATGAAAAGCTCAAAAGTCGAAGTCCAGAGCACTAGGATTCAAGTATTCTAGTCATGCCGATAACCATTCTAGCACTCCCACAAAATTAAAAGACGCTAAAAAAAAATACAAGTTGTGAGCGGCAGGATTCAAACCTGCGCGGGCAGAGCCCACTAAATGAAAGCACAACTAGTCCAAGTCCATAGCAGTAGAATTCGAGATTTCTAGTCATGCTTGATAAACATTCTGTCACTCCCACAAAATGAAAAGAAGCTAAAAAAATACAAGTCTTTAGCAGTAGGATTTGAACCAGCGCAGGAAGAGCTCAAATAATTTCTACTCATGCCCGATAACCACTCTGACACACCAACTGAATGAAAAGTTCAACTAGTTGAAGTCTAGAGCACTAGGATTCAAGATTTCTAGTCATGCTCGATAACCATTCTGTCACTCCTTCAAAATGAAAAGAAGCTAAAAAAATATACAAGTCATGAGCTGCAAGACTTGAACCGGGCAGAGCCCACATGATTTCTAGTCATGCCCGATAACCACTCCGGCACACCCACTAAATGAAAAGCTCAACAAGTCGAAGTCTAAAGCACTAGGATTCAAGAATTCTAGTCATGCTAAAAAGAAAATACAAGTCGTGAGCAGCAGGATTCGAACCTGCGCGGGCAAAGCCCACATGATTTCTAGTCATGCCCGATAACCACTCCGGCACGCCCACTGAATGAAAAGATCAACAAGTAGAAGTCCAGAGCAATAGGATTCGAGATTTCAAGTCATGCTCGATAACAATTCTGTCACTCCCACAAAATGAAAAGAAGGTATATAAAAAATACAAATCGTGAGTGGCAGGATTCGACCTTACGCGGGCAAAGCCCAAATAATTTTAGTCATGCTTCGATAACCATTCTATCCTCCCACAAAATGAAAAGAAGCTAAAAAAAAATACAAGTCGTGAGCGGCAGGATTCAAACCTGCGCGGGCAGAGCCCACATGATTTCTAGTCATGCTTGATAACGACTCCGGTACGCCCACTAAATGAAAAGCTTAACAAGTCGAAGTCCAGAGCACTAGGATTCAAGTATTCTAGTCATGCTCGATAGCCATTCAGTCACTCCCACAAAATGAAAAGAAGCTAAAAAATAATACAAGTCTTAAGCGGCAGGATTCGAACGAGCGCGGGAAGAGCCCACATGATTTCTAGTCATGCCCAATAACCACTCTGTCACGCCCACTGAATGAAAAGCTCAACAAGTCGAAGTCCAGAGCACTAGGATTCAAGAATTCTAGTCATGCTCGATAACCATTATGTCACTCCCACAAAATAAAAAGAAGCTAAAAACAAATACAAGTCGTGAGCGGGATTCGAACCTGCACGGGCAAAGCCACATGATTTTTAGTCATGATCGATAACCACTCCGGCAAGCCCACTGAATGAAAAGCTTAACAAGTCGAAGTTCAGAGCAGTAGGATTCGAGATTTCTAGTCGTGCTTGATAATAATTCCGTCACTCCAACAAAATGAAAAGAAGCTAAAAAAATACAAGTCGTGAGTGCAGGATTTGAACTTAGCAGAGCCCACATAATTTCTAGTCATGCTCCATATACATTATGTCACTCCCACAAAATGAAAAGAAGCGAAAAAACTAAACCACTCATGAGCGGCAGGATTCAAACCTGTGCGAGCAGAGCTCACATGATTTCTAGTCATGCCCAATAACCACTCCAACACACCCACTGAATGAAAAACATAACAAGTCGAAGTTTAAAGAAGTAAGATTCGAGATTTCTAGTCAAGCTTGATAACCATTATGTCACTCCCACAAAATGAAAAGAAGCTTAAAAAAAAATCAAGTCGTGACCGACAGGATTCGAACCGACACGGGCAAGGCCCACATGATTTCTAGTCATGCCCGATAACCATTCTGTCACTCCCACAAAATGAAAAGAGGCTTAAATAAAAAAAATACAAGTCGTGAGCGACAGGACTCAAACCTTTGCAGGCAAAGCCCACATGATTTCTGATCATGCCTGACAACCACTTCGACAGACCCACTGAATGAAAATCACAACAAGTCGAAGTCAGAATAGTAGGATTCGAGATTTCTAGTCATGCTCGATAACCATTCTGTCATTCCCACAAAATGAAAAGAAGCTAAAAAAAAATACAAGTCATGAGCAGTAGGATTTGAACTTACACGGGCAAAGCCCACATGATTTCTTGTTATGCCCAATAACCACCTCGATACACCAACTGAATGATAATCTCAACAAGTCGAAACCTAGAGAAGTAGGATTCGAGATTTCTTGTAATGCTTAATAAACATTCTATCACTCCCACAAAATGAAAAGAAGCTAAAAAAAATTACCAGTCATGAACAGCAGGATTCAAACTTGTGCAGGCAAAGCCCACATGATTTCTAATCATGCCCTATAACCACTCCGGCACGTCCACTGAATGAAAAGCAGAATAAGTCGAAGTCTAGAGAAGTAGGATTCGAGATTTCTAGTCATGCTCGTTAACCATTCTGTCACTCCCACAAATTGAAAAGAAGCTTAAAAAAAATACAAGTTGTGAGCGACAGAACTCGAACCTGTACAGGCAGAGCCCACATGATTTCTAGTCTAGAAATAACCACTCCAGCACTCCCACAGTATGGAAAGTACAAAAAGTCGAAGTCCAGATCGGTAGGATTCGAGATTTCTAGTCATGCTCGTTAACCATTCTTTTACTCCCACAAAATGTAAAGAAGCTAACAAAAATGAAACTCGTGAGCAACATAATTCGAACCTGCATGGGCAATGCCCATATGATCTCTAGTCATGCCCGATAACCACTCTGGCACGCCCACTAAATGAAAAGCTCAACAAGTCAAAGTCCAAAGCAGTAGGATTCGAGATTTTTAGTCATGCTCGATAACCATTCGGTCACTCCCACAAAATGAAAAGAAGCTAAATAAAAATTACAAGTTGTGAGCTACCGGATTCAAACCTGCACGGAAAGAGCCCACATGATTTCTAGTCACACCCAATAACCACTCTGGCACGCCCACTAAAAGAAAAGCACAACAAATCGATGTCCAAAGAAGTAGGATTCGAGATTTCTAGTCATGCTCGATAAACATTCTGTCGCTCCCACAAAATGAATAGAAGCTAAAACAAAAATACAAGTCATGAGCGGCAGGTTTAGAACATGCGCTGGTAGAGCCCACATGATTTCTAGTCATGCCTGATAACCACTCCAGCAGACCCACTGAATGAAAAGAACAACAAGTCGAAGTTCAGAGCAGTAGGATTCGAGATTTCTAGTGATGCCCGATAACCATTCTGTCACTCTAATAAAATGAAAAGAAGCTAAAAAAACATACAAGTCGTGAGCGGCAGGATTCGAACCTACGCGGGCAGAGCCCACATGATATTTAGTCATGCCCAATAACCACTCCAGTTCGCCCACTGAATGAAAAGCACAACAAGTCGAAGTCCTGAGAAGTAGGATTCGAGATTTCTAGTCATGCTCGATAAACATTCTGTCTTTCCAACAAAATGAAAAGAAGCTAAAAAAAAAAATAAAAGTCGTGAGCAGTTGGATTCAAACTTATGCGAGCAGAGCCCGCATGATTTCTAGTCATGCCCGATAACCACTTCGGCATGCCTACTGAATGAAAGCACAACAAGTCGAAGTCCAAAGTACTAGGATTTGAGATTTCAAACTCCCACAAAATGAAAAGGAGCTAAAAAAAAGTACAAGTCATGAGCGGCAGGATCCAAACCTGCACGAGCAGAGCCCACATGATTTCTAGTCATTCCCGATAACCACTCCGGCAAACCCACTAAATGAAAAGAACAACAAGACGAAGTTCAAAGCAGTAGAATTTGAGATTTCTAGTCATGTTCGATAACCATTCTGTCACTCCCACAAAATGAAAAGAAGCTAAAAAAAATACAAGTCATGAGCGGTAGGATTCGAACGTGCGCGAGCAGAACCCACATGATTTCTAGATATGCCCGATAACTACTCCGGCATGCCCACTAAATGAAAAGCACAACAAGTCGAAGTCTAAAGAAGTAAGATTCGAGATTTCTTGTCATGCTCGATAACCATTCTATCACTCCAACAAAATGAAAAGAAGCTTCAAAAAAATACAAGTTGTGAGCAGCAAGGTTCAAACTTGTGCGGGCAAAGGCCACATCTCTCCTAGTCATGCCCGATAACCACTCCAGCACACCCACTAAATAAAAGCTTTACAAGTCGAAGTTATGAGCAGTAGAATTCAAGATTTCTAGTCTTGCCCGATAACCATTCTGTCACGCACACTAAATGAAAAGAAGCTAAAAAAAAATACAAGTCGTGAGCGACAGGATTCAAACCTGCGTGCGCGGGTAGAGCCCACACAACAAGTCGAAGTCCTGAGCAGTAGGATTCGAGATTTCTAGTCATGCTCGATGACCATTCTGTCACTCCCACAAAATGAAAAAAAACTTTAAAAAAAACACATGTCGTGAGCAAAAGAATTTGAACCTGTGTGTGCAAAGCCCACATGATTTCTAGGCATGCTCGATAACCACTCCAGCACGCCCATGAATGAAAAGCACTACAAGTCAAAGTCATGAGCAGTAGAATTCGAGAATTCAAGTCTTACTCGATAACCATTTTGTAACGCACACTAAATGAAAAGAAGCTAAAAAAAATACAAGTCGTGAGCGACAAGATTCGAACTTGCGCGAGCAAAACCCACATGATTTCTAGTCATGCCCATTAAACACTCTGGCACGCCCACTAAATGAAAAGCACAACCAGTCGAAGTCATGAGCAGTAGAATTCGAGATTTCTAGTCTTGCCTGGTAACCATTCTGTCATGCACACTAAATGAAAAGAAGCTCAAAAAAAATAAAGGCCTTCAATGGCAGGATTTGAACCTACACGGGCTAATCCCACATGATTTCTAATCATGCCCAATAACCACTCCGGCATGCCCACTAAATGAAAAACATAACAAGTCGAAGTCCTGAGATGTAGGATTCGAGATTTCTAGGCATGCTCGATGACCATTCTGTCACTCCCACAAAATGAAAAGAAGCTTAAAAAATAATACAAGTCGTGAGCAACAGGAATCAAACTTGTGCGGGCATAGCCCACATGATTTCTAGGCATGCCCGATAACCACTCCAGCACACCCACTGAATGAAAAGCACTACAAGTCGAAGTCATGAGAAGTAGAATTCAAGAATTCTAGTCCTGCCCGATAACCATTTTGTAACGCACACTAAATGAAAAGAAGCTAAAAAAAAATACAAGTCGAGAGCGATAGGATTCGAACTTTCGCGAACAAAGCCCACATGATTTCTAGTCATGCCCAATAACCACTCCAGCATGCCCACTAAATGAAAAGCACAACAAGTCGAAGTCAAAGCCCACATGATTTCTAATCATGCCCAATAACCACTTCGGCATGCCCAATGAATGAAAAGCATAACAAGTCGAAGTCCTAAGCAGTAGGATTCGAGATTTCTAGTCATGCTTGATAATCATTCTGTCGGCAGAGCCCACATGATTTCTAGTCATGCCCGATTTGAAACTATTAGTCATGTCTAATAACCAGGCCGGCACGCCCACTGAATGAAAAGAACAATAAGTCGAAGTTGTGAGCGACAGAATTTGAAACTTCTAGTCATGCTTGATAATCACTCCAACACGCTTACTGAATGAAAAGAAGCTAAAAAGGCCCACTGAATGATAACCACTCCGGCACGCTCACTAAATGAAAAGAAACTAAAAAAGCCCATTGAATGATAACCACTACGGGCACGCCTACTTAATTAAAAGACGCTAAAAAAGTTCATGATAACCACTCTGGCACTCGCATGGAATGAAAAGGAGCTAAAAAAGCCCACAGAATGATAACCACTCCAGCACGTCCACTGAATGAAAAGAAGCAAAAAAAGCCCACTGAATGATAACCACTTCGTCTTGCCCACGGAATGAAAAGAAGCTAGAAAAGCCCACTGAATGATAACCACTCTGTCACGCCCACTGAATGATAACCACCATTCTGTCACGTACACTAAATGAAAAGCACAACAAATCAAAGTCGTGAGCAGTAGGAATTGAGACTTCTAGTTGGACTTCCCTACAAGTTAAAGCCGTGAGCGACAGAATTCGAACCTGCGCGGGCAGAGCCCACATGATTTATAGTCATAATCGATAACCATGCACGCTCACTGAATGAAAGGCACAATAAGTCGAAGTCGTGAGCAATGTAGTAGGAGTCATGAGTGGTAGGATTTGAAACTTCGAGTAATTCCCGATAACAACTCCAACATGCACCTGAATGAAAAGAAGCTAAAAAAACTAAATTTATACGGGCAGAGCCCACATGATTTCTAGTCATGGCCGATAACCACTCTGGCACAGTCACTGAATGAAAGGCACAACAAGTCGAAGTCGTGAGTAGTGCAGTAGGAGTCATGAGCGGCAAGATTTGAAACTTCGAGTAATTCCCGATAACCACTCCAACACGCACCTGAATGAAAAGAAGCTAAAAAACTAAATTTATTTTTTATGTAAAATAGATTTTTGTGCAAAACAAGTCGTGAGTTCTGGCAAAGCCCATATGATTTCTAGTTATGCCTGATAATCACTTTGGCGCGCCTCCACGGAATGAAAAGCACAATAAGTCAAAATCATGAGAAGTAGGATTCGAGACTTCTAGTCGAATGTCCCTACAAGTCGAAGTCGTGAGCAGCAAGATTCGATATCCCTACAAGTTGAAGTCGTGAGCAGCAAGATTCGATATTTCTAGTCATGCTCGATAACCATTCTGTCACGCTCATTGAATGAAGAGAACAACAAGTCAAAATCGTGAGCGGCACGATTTGAAACTTCAAGTCATGCTTGATAACCACTCTGACATGCCCATTAAATGAAAAGAAGCTAAAAAATAATTCAGCATACCCACTGAATAAAAAGTACAAGTCGAAGTCATGGGTTCCTAGCCACTTGTAGGGTAAGATTCTAGATGTCTAATGATGCCGACAACAATTTCGTCACGCCCATTGAATGAAAAGAACAAGTTGAAGTCGTGAGCGACAGGATTCAAAACTTCTAGTCATGCTCGATAACCACCTCGGCACACTCACGGAATGAAAACAAGCTAAAAAAATAATTTTATTTTCAATGTAAAATAGAATTAAAATTAGATTTTTGTGCAAAACAAGTCGTGAGCAACAAGATTCAAACCTACGCGGACAGAGCCCACATGATTACTAGTCATGCCCGATAACCATTCTAGCACGCCCACTAAATGAAAAGCATAAGTCGAAGTTGTGAGTGGAATTTCTAGTCATGCCCGACAACCACTCCAGCACGCCCAAATTACCACTCCAGCACCCCACTGAATGAATAAAACTAAAATATAATTTCTAGTCATACCTGATAACCATTCCGACATGCCCACTAAATGAAAAAAAATTAAAATAAAATTTTTTTTTAATGTATAATAGATTTTTTTGCAAAACAAGTCGTGAGCGGCATAATTCACCCGATAACCACTCTCGCACACTGAATGAAAAGAAGCTAAAATATAATCTTATTTGTAAATGTAAAATAGATTTTTGTGCCTACATGATTTCTAATCATGCCCGATAACCACTCCGGCACACCCACTAAATGAAAAAAAGCTAAAATATAATTAACTTGTGTGGGCAAAGCCCACATGATTTAGTCATGCTCGATAACCACCTTTGCACGCCCACTGAATGACAAAAAACTAAAATATATTTTTTTTAAAATGTAAAATAAATTTTGTGCAAATAAAATCGTGAGACGCCTGCGCCGGAAGAGGCCACATGATTTCTAGTCAAGCCCGATAACCACTGCTGATTCTAGTCATACTCGAACGACTACGACACACCCACTAAATGAAAAGAAGCTAAAATATATATTTTTTTAAATGTGAAATAAATTTTGTGCAAACAAATCGTGAGACGATTATGCGAGAAGAGCCCACATGATTTCTAGTCATGTTCGATAACGACTACAGCACACCCCGAAGGGAATGAACTCTTCATTCACGTACCGGAAGCATTGGGAAACGTTTTGATTTTTATTAAGAATTAAAACAAAAGCAATAAATTCGAGTATAAGAACTCTACCTTTGTAGAAACCCTAGCTTGCAACGGAGTATTCCAATGCAGAAGTTTTTCAACATTCCACAAGATCTTTCTTGCTATGACTCGAATACAAGGTCAAGGCTTGTGGGAGCCTCTGGAAAGAAAATCCCTAAGGGATTGGAGAAGAATAGTTTCAATAATTCTCTGGAGATGTAATTTCATTCTCCGGAGAAAGTGGGAGAGATTGATGTATTTTGGCTCAACCGGAGGGTCCTATTTATAGGGACTCGGAGAATCTTTGTCAAATCATATATTTGCATATTTAATATATTATGATATAATTCCTTATACAAATCATATATTATAAGATATCCTAATATATATTTAATTAATTTGACTATCATTCCAATTTCAAATATATTTTTATTTAATGTATCAAAATACACTAATTGATTTAATATTTAATTGTATCGAATACCATAAATTTATTTTTCTTTAATATATCTAATATATTAAATATTAATTTGAACCCTTTAAATTAATATACTTTTTTCATTTATATTTAATATATCTAATATATTAAATATTAATTTGACATTTCAAATTAAATTTATTTTTTCGTTATATTTAATATATCTAATATATTAAATATCAATTTGAACCCTTCAAATTTTCTTTCAAATAAATGGAACCTTTTAGTGTTACTAGAGCTAGCAAGGGGCCTTATGGACGTACAGATTATAAGCTCCAATGATATAAAATTAATTAATTAAACTCTTTAATTAATCAATTTTCGTTCATTAACTATAGGTCACTCCACTATAGACCTATAGTTGCACTCTTATGCACTGTACGACAAGTTATGTGGTCACTCCACTATAGACCTAGAGTTGCACTCTTATGCACGGTAGGACAAGTTATGTCCATTGATATAATCATTACAAGCAAGTCGATCCTTCACGAGTTGTTCATAATTACAGCTTGGTCAAAAGTCCGTTTTACCCCTGTAATTACATCTTTAACCTTAAGTACCACTGATTCTCTAATGAACAATTTGTTTATGATCCAATCAAAAACCAAGTCCCTCTCGGGCCAATGAGAGGGTGGGGCCCCATTGTTCAAGTCCCGAAATCAGTACTTAAGAAAACAACTCATCTACTTTCCTTAGAAGGAAAGGAGTGAATTCCATCTCATGATATTATGTTCCCAACTCCCTATTTGGTCAAGTCCCAAAATGGTAGGCATATTGAATCGGCCAACAGAGCCATTCTCACCCATGTAAATTAAAGGACAAGCCCTCACAGGCAAGAGTTCATAACTCACTCAGGATTAAGATCGGGTCGCATATGATCATCATGTGAAATATTAATCTTCTCAATTTACGGATTTATAAAGAGAGAGTAAATATTTCTTGGTCCAGTCTTATACAAACTCATTGTATAAGATACCCCCACTTGCATGTCTATACATGAACGATTTGGATCAAATCATTTGTAACGATTACAAAGTGGGTCGTATCAACAGTGTTACCAGGATAAGGCACCCAACCTTATCCATATACTATAGACTCTTTAGGTTATTACTTGAACACGATCCTCTTGTATGTCAACCACATGTTGTTCAAGATTACATTCATAACTTTGGATCCAAAGTTATTCATACAATAGATAACAATTAAATTACAAATAAAATAATAAAAATTATTGTTAAAAACTAAATAATTAATTATGAATGACATAAATCCCAACACACCCACCCATGAAAAGAACATGAAAATCTAATCTTATTTTTAAATTTAAAATAGATTTTTGTGCAAAAAAGTATCTGACTGCAAAACCACATAATTTCTAGTCAGGTTCGATAACCACTCCGACATATCACTGAATAAAAAAAGCTAGAATCTTATTTTTAAATGTTAAATAGATTTTTTATGCAAAACAAGTCATGAAGCACGATTCAAACCTGTTCACGACAAAGCCCACATGATTTCTAATCATGCTCAATAACAACTTTGGTACGCCCATAGAATGAAAAGAAGAAGAAAATATAATTTTATTTTTTATGTATAATAGACTTTTGTGCAAAACAAGTGAAGCACGATTTAAACCTGCTCACGCCAAATCCCACATGATTTCTAATCATGCTCAATAACAACTTTCGTTAGCCCACAAAACCATAGAATGAAAAGAAGAAAAAATAGAATTTTATTTTTTATGTATAATAGACTTTTGTGCAAAAACAAGTCGTGAGCGGCAGAATTCAAACTTGGGCGGGTAAAGGCCACATAATTTCTAGTCATGCTCGATAACCACTCCGACACGCTCACTCAATGAAAAAAAGCTAAAACATAATTCTTTGGCATGACCATTGGATGAAAAAAAGCTAAAATATAATCTTATTTTTAAATGTAAAATAGATTTTTGTCCAAAACAAGTAGTGAGCGGCAGGTTAAACCTGCGTCGTAAAGCCCACATGATTTCTAGTCATGCTTGATAACCACTCCGACATGCCCACAAAATAAAAAGAAGCTAAAACATAATTTTATTTTTAAATGTAAAATAAAATTTGTGCAAGACAAGTCGTGAGCGATGTAAAATAAATTTTGGCAGGATTCAAACCTGCGCGGGACAAAGCTCAGATAATTTCTAGTCATGCCTGATAACCAGGCCGACTCGCCCACTGAATGAAAGGAGAAAGTCTTGAGTGATGTAAAATAAATATTCAAACCTGAGCGGGCAGAGCTCAGATGATTTCTAGTCATGTCTGATAACCACTCTGGCATGCCCACTAAATGAAAAGAGACAAGTCGTGGGTGATGATTAAGCAACAGGATTCAAACATGCGGCTCATATGATTTCTAGTCATGCCTAATAACCAAGTTGTCACACCCACTTAATGAAAATAACCTAAAATATAATTAGGGCAAAGGCCACATGATTTCTAGTCATTCCGTATAACCGCTCCAACATGCCCACTAAATGAAAATAACCTAAAATATAATTAGTGCAAAACCCACATGATTTCTAGTCATGTCCGATAACCATTTCAGCACGCCACTAAATGAAAAAAACCTAAAATATAATTAGGACAAGGCCTACATGATTTCTAGTCATGCCCGTTAACCATTTCAGCACGCCCACTAAATGAAAAGAACCTAAAATATAATTAGGGTAAAGGCAACATGACTTCTAGTCATGTCCGATAACCATTTCAGCACGTCCACTAAATGTAAAGAACCTAAAATATAATTAGGCGAAGTCGAAAGCTCACATGATTTCTAGTAATTGACGATAACCACGACAACACACCCACCGAATGAAAAGAAACTAAAATATAATTTTATTTTTAAATATAATATAGATTTTTGCAAAACAAGCCGTGAGTGACCTGATTCGAACTTGTGTGCCACGACACACCCAAATCCGCGCCCCATGTACACATATATATTAAAAAAATTAAATAGTTAATTTTAAGATTTAAATTAAAACTATATTATAATATTCAAACTTGAATTTAAAAAATTATATTATGAAATATATTAATTTATTAAGATTTAAATAGTTAATTTTAAGATTTATAAGTATTATTGTTGTTATTAGATTTTAAAAAAAATGTGTCATTTTCAAAATTGTTGTGCAATATTCATTTTCTAAACCATCAAAATAAATAACATACACAATAACCTACTCACCACCTAAACCCCACCTATCTTGGTGGTTTGAATATTCCAAAGAGTATTTTATTATAAAAAAAACTCGATATTAGATCTGAATAAAAATAATTTTATTCTTAAAATATGATGATTAAAAAATAATGGCAGTTACTATATATATATATAGCAACAAAATATATTCTTTATCATTAATTCAATTATAAAAATGTCATAGTTAAAACATGTTTAGTTTTGAACAATTCTATGTTGGACGATCTCTAAATAATTTTTCTCGTAAACATGTGAGTGAAGACAAAACATGCTAAAAAAATTCGTATTGATATAAATACTTCAAAATAAGTAGATAACATGGTCACGTTGTTGTGAAAAAATCGTAGAATATGAGTTTATATAACTTACGTTTATATTGTTTAAATAAATAAGCTACATAAAATTGACTTTGAATAACATGAATTCTATCGGTAGGTTTATAATTGGTAAAGATTAGTAAACCTAATTTAAATTAATAAAATTAAAATCTTTATTCATAGGAGAGGGGTTGTCGGGTTTTGCCCTACCGAGATATCTACACAATGATCAACGAGTACATGTTGGCGTTGAACGCACATGCAGGGCAAGTGCGTTCTTTGTCAACGTGTTCGAGCTCGAGCTTATTTCATAATTTTCAATTTTGCCCCCAACCTAAGATAATTCTATTTCTATTAACTTCATTTCTTTTAATACATTTTAATAATTTACTCGTTTATTTATTTTATTAAAAAGTAAATAATCAATATATGAAAAATAATTTTGTAATAGACCACATTACATTAAAACTTTAAGAATAATGTAAATTAAACCATTCACGTTTAATAAATTTATGTATTTATTTAAATATATAACTTTTTAGACAATTTAATTATATAATTTTTTTTTAACTATTGAGCTCAAGAAATTAAGTTACTTAAACATACACTTATTTTGTAATAAAATGCAATTACTTTATGCAATAAACAATTGAAACTGTCAATTAATTAATTAATAATATATTATTTAATTAATTTTAAATTATAAATTAGTCTTGATAATATTGCCGGGCATAACAAATGTAGCTTAATTATCAACAATATTATTTGAAAATATTTTTTTTATAGATAATTCATCGGTATATATAAAAACCTTGAATCAAACCCCCTATGAAGTATCGCTACTCTCCTCTCTCTCTCTCTCTCTCTCTCTAAGGTACACACAAACAGCTCCTCGTTTATGACGATCTCTTCGATGCTAGATTTCTCCTCTTCAATGCTTTAACGCACCAATCTTCCCGTTTCTTCAGGTTTTAGATCCTTTTCGGCATCTCTCCTCCGGGGATCTCACGCCTTTTGCAGCCAATTTCGGGTAATTTTTAAGACAATGAGCTATGAATGTTTTTGTTTCTTTTCTGTAATTCCGTGGGAGTTGTGTGTTTCTGTTCCTGAGGCCTTGATTTGGATTGATGCATTGATGAATTTAAGTGTGTAATTGACTGATTGTGCTGCTTTTATGGGGAAATGGCGTTGGTTTGGATGTGGGATTTGTTGAATCGTTGTGTTCTTTTTTGTTATTGGATTTGAATTCTTCTAAATTTCAGATGATTGATGAATTTGGTTGGTTGATGTTGAGTTGGTCGGTGCTTTTATATAAGATTCTGTTTTTTTAACTGTTAGCTTCGTTTGCATTTCCTCTTTTTTTTTCTTTCTTTTTCGCTTTCTGAGTAATTGTCACATTTTCTCGTGTTTTCATAGAGTAGGGAGACTGTTCCTAAAACTTTATGCATTCCTTTGGATTATTTTTTCAGATTTATAATTTTAAAGGCGTTGTATTGATTGTTAGAGATCTCATTGGTGGGTTTAGCTGAAAAAAGTAGTTAACTTGAGATTGGGAGAAGAGAATGGCGTCTATTTCTACTACTTCAGCGGCATTATCTGGTACTTCTGCATCTGATCTTCTTCGGAGCTTGAGTAATGGCGTTAGTGGTATCCCTTTAAGGGCTCTGGGAAGAGCGCGATTAAACCCAGGAAGGAAAGCCATTTCAGTTAGTGCAAAGTTAAGGAAGGGGAAGAAGCACGAGTATCCATGGCCGGATGATGCGGATGAGAATGTCAAGGGTGGAGTTCTTACTCATCTCTCACATTTCAAGCCTCTGAAAGAGAAGCAGAAGCCTGTTACTCTTGATTTTGAGAAACCACTTGTTGTTCTTGAAAAGAAGATTGTCGATGTTAGTGTTTCCTTACGAATGTTAGTTGCATCTTCTGATTGTGTATATCTCACTATCTTTGGCAATGATTGTCTTTTCATTCTTGATGTAGGTGCGGAAAATGGCTCATGAAACCGGTCTAGACTTCAGTGATCAGATTCTTTCATTAGAAAATAAATATCATCAGGTTTGTTATTACTATTAACAGAGTTCTTATTCCAATTCGAAGTGTTGAAAATAGATCTTTTTCACATAAATTTTCCTCAATGAACTTGACTGCTTCTCGTTGTTGGTTTCAGGCTTTAAAGGATTTATACACTCATCTGACTCCTATACAACGTGTTAATATTGCTCGACATCCTAACAGGCCAACTTTCCTCGATCACGTGTTCAATATCACTGAAAAGGTTTTGTGGTCTTTTTACTGTTAAAGTTGTATTGAAAATTTTGGATTGTGGATTTGGTAATTTTGATGCAAGAAATATTTTCTACATCTCTGTCTTACAGTTTGTTGAACTTCATGGAGATCGGTTAGGGTACAACGATCCTGCCATTGTCACTGGCATAGGAACCATAGATGGGAGAAGATACATGTTCATGGGTCACCAAAAGGGTAGAAACACAAAAGAAAATATTCAGCGGAACTTTGGAATGCCTACTCCGCACGGGTATGTTTAGTAATGGAGAAACATGTTCTATATTATATTTAACATTATGCATGTTTTGAAGTAGAAAGGAATATGAATTACTGCTTGTCGAATCCGAGCTTGTTGGAGAATTTGAAGTTTGGATATTAGATATCTAATCCTGATTACTAGTTTTACTTATTTCCTAACAGTTATCGGAAGGCACTTCGCATGATGTACTATGCCGATCACCACGGGTTCCCAATTGTTACTTTCATTGATACACCAGGTGCATTTGCGGACCTCAAATCTGAAGAACTGGGCCAAGTATGAAACAAAATATTCTTTTTTCATGGAGCTCTTCCTTTATCCGGAGAACTGATTTGCTTCATAAATTTGCAGGGTGAGGCTATTGCTCACAATTTGAGGACTATGTTTGGTCTCAAGGTACCAATCATTTCAATTGTCATTGGAGAAGGAGGCTCTGGCGGTGCCCTGGCAATTGGTTGTGCCAATAAGTTGCTAATGCTCGAAAATGCAGTTTTCTATGTCGCCAGGTGCATTTCATGCCTACTCTTTTAGTAAATTAAGACAACTTCACAATTATTTCATTGTAAATTCTGCTGATTTACTAATAACCCGTTTAATTTTCAAATATGTTAGTCCTGAAGCCTGTGCTGCAATCTTGTGGAAAAGTGCAAAAGCTTCTCCACAGGTTTTTATACATTCAACCCTTAGTATCCTCTTTTAAAGGTTTATATATATTTGTTGAGATATATTCGTTATTTGCAGGCAGCAGAGAAGCTAAAAATTACTGCGCCAGAGTTGTGCAAATTACAAATTGCCGATGGCATTATCCCTGTAATGACGCTGTCCTTCACTATCATGCTATTCCATGTTCTTTTCTTAGTTCATAATTCCTTTCTTGTCTATTCCTCTTTCCAATTCTGACACCGTTTATACCTGCTTAGAAATGAGTATAGTTACATATATGCTAGGGGCACATCCTTGTTTTTACGTGTAGAATGCTATATGCTTGTTATTTAAAAATATTCCCTGTTTTTTTTAGTGAGATCCCACATTGGTTGGAGAGAGGAACAAAACATTCCTTATAAGGGTGTGGAAACCTCTCCCTAATGGATGCGTTTTAAAACCTAGAGGGAAAACTCAGAAGGGAAAGCCCAAAAAGGACAATATCCGTTAGCGGTGGGCTTGAGCTGTTACAAATGGTATCAGAGCCAGACACCGACGGTGTGCCAGCGAGGACGCTGGGCCCCAAGGGGGTAGATTGTGAGATCCCACATCGGTTGGAGAGGGAAACAAAACATTCCTCATAAGGGTATGGAAACCTCTCCCTAGTGGACACGTTTTAAAACCTTGAGGGGAAGTCCGGAAGGGAAAGCCCAAAGAGGACAATATCTGCTAGCCCCGCTGGGGCTATTACATTTTCCTTTAACAATATCCATAATATCAAACTATATACCTTAAGGCTTAAACATTTAATACTATCCAAACGTTTCTTAGTTTAATTAATTTGTATTTTTAGTTTCTTTCCCCTTCCATAGTAACTGCAGCTCTAAATTGGCTCTAAATTGGCTTGAACTGAGGCTTTCCTCTTATATCTTATTGTTTTGTTCATATGTTCCTCGTTTCTTCTCGTAAAAAAAAATACATCTGAACTCGTAATATTTTCAACTGTCATCGTGCATTGTATTAACTTTGAGTTGAAGCTTCTCCGTAACTTCTTTTAGCCTCAGGTTGAGGCTCTCTTTGCATATGTTATTATTTTGATAGAAGATGGTCTGTTTCTTTTCTCCTTCTTTCCAAAGATTATTTTGTACCTATATTAACTTTAAGCATTGTTGTTCACAGGAACCCTTGGGTGGCGCGCATGCAGATCCTGCTTGGACCTCGCAACAAATAAAGATTGCAATAAATGAGACCATGGATGTAGGCCCTTGACTTTTTCTAAAATAATGAAACCTGGTCATTCTCATTGTAGCGTATACATTAATGAATTTTCTGCACGTCTTTCAGGAGCTTTTGAAGATGGACACGGAAGAACTATTAAAGCATCGAATGCTGAAATTCCGTAAAATTGGAGGGTTTCAAGAAGGCATTCCAATTGAGCGAAAAAGGAAAGTCAACATGAAAAAGAAGGAAAAACCCATTAGAATGAAGTCAGTTCAGGAAGTGGAGACTAAGGTGAAAAAAGTGAAACAAAAATTGGTGAAAGCTAAGGAATCTCCCATTGGGAAGTCAGCTCTTGATCTGAATAAGATGATTGAAAAATTAAACAAAGAAGTTGATTTTGAATTTTCTGAGGCAGTGAAGGCCATGGGCTTAGAGGACAGGCTTGTTGCGCTGCGAGAAGAATTTTCAAAAGCAAAGTCACCGGACCGACTTATCCAACCAGCATTGAAAGATAAAATCGAGAAGCTTAGTGATGAATTCAACCGGGGGTTGTCTAAAGCTCCCAACTACGAGAATCTGAAGAATAAACTTGACATGCTAAAGAATTTATCTAAATCCAAGGCTCTCTCAGTTAAGGATGTTAAGGAGGAGACCCCATTGAAGCAGGAAATCAACAAAAAATTTGCGGAGGTTCTGGGTCGATCTGATGTACGGGAGAAATATGAAGCGCTGAGGGCCGAAATCGCAAATTCAGGGGCGTCTACATATATGAATTTGGACCCTGAACTGCAAAATAAAATTGATAAAGTAAAGAAGGAAATACAAGGGGAGTTGTCGGATGCCCTCAAGTCCTTGGGCTTAGATGTTGAGGTACTAACGTCAAAAGCAGAAGGCCTTAGTGGGCAGGCTTCATTGTCACTGTTCAAACCAAAGATAAAAGAGTTGAATGAGGAAATTAATCAGGGAATTGAAAGTGTTGCAAGCAGAACAGATCTAAAAGATAAGATTGAATTACTGAAACTTGAGGTAGCCAAGGCTGGAAAGACACCAGATGCAACCTCAAGAAACAAAATTTTGGCTTTGGAGCAGCAAATAAAACAGAGCCTTGCTGCTGCACTGGATTCTTCAGACTTGAAGAATAAACATGAAAAACTGAGGGAAGAGATATTAGAAACTGCAGAATCTTCAGCAGGGTTGGATCCAAAAGAAGGTGATGGAGATGCTAGAATTCAGACTAATTTGGGTGCTGAGCATACCTTCGCTTAATGTGAGTTTTTCAATTTTTCTTACCACATTAAAGAATCTCACGCGTACGCACAACGCACAATGCATGTGGATGCAGAGAAATACATAGAAAGTTGAAAGGCTTAGTGCATCGACTTCGTGGAAAACCAACTATTCTTGCCCGTGTCTTTGTTTTTCGATCAACATTGAAAAGTATAAATATCTCAATAGTTATGACCAGTTTTTTAACCTTGAGTGAGGAGCACATAGAATTTGGACTATGGAACGACTGTTGCCAATGAATGCAAAATGACTAAGTTGAGGAGTTTTACTTATTAACTTTCAATCTTTTTGCAGTGTTTTTGTTGCCAATATCATGAGCAGGACCATGTTTAAGAAGAAGTTGCATGTAACAGGAAACTAGTTAGAGCTTCCTCATTGCGAGAAAACCAAGTTATCCGTTCCCGCTTCTTACCCTTATACAACGTCGCTTGATTTTGATAGGTTACAAGATTTAGGGTCAGCAGGAGCAGGAAGGACACGGCAGGGCTACATTTTCTTCTTCCTGTTTTCAGGGGGCTTTTCTTTTCTAAATTAAGCTATTTTTCTGGCTTGTTGCTGTGTTTCTTCTTTTTCTATTAATAGATAGCTTTGTATAGATTGCTAGAATGTTTTGGAGACTAATAATGCATTGCAAACTCTTTATAATGTTTGTTTATAAACTAAACATCCTGGTTGGAACATTAAAATAAGTTTATAGGCAAAGTAGCTTCTCTTTTAATTGTCTTTGGAGGCATGCTGGTTTGCAGGCTAAAGTGTTTTGGTTCGAGAAATCACTAGAAGAGGCTGCCTGCTACAATGTGGGTGACATGCAATATCACTTCAAATTTGGGCTCAAACAAGGAGAGAGCTCAATTATACATGTTTGTTCTCAGCAAACTTTTTGACGTAAGTTCATCTCTCATCTACTTGATAACTCTCTTGTATCAGATAACGTGTCATATTTTACACTTTCAACTCTACTTATTGAATACCTCAACTAGTCTAGTTAAGTCAAATTAATTGAACGAGTTAATTTATATGTCACCAACTACAAGGTTAACATCATAAAACTCTACTTGTATAAGCTTTTGTAGGGTTTTTTTAAAATGTGCTTGGAAGAGGTTTTCACCCCCTTAAAGGATGCTTTGTTCTCCCTCTCCAACCAATGTGGGATCTCACAGTCCACCCTTTTTACGGGCCAACATTTTTGCTGGCACTCGTTCTCCTCTCTAATTGATGTGGGAGCTTCAATTCACCTGGAGCAAAGACGCCCAAGCGTCTTTGCTGGCACTTGTTCCCCTCTCTAATAGATGTGGGACCTCCGATCTACTCGGGACCTAGCGTCCTCGCTGGCACACCGCGTCCATCCCCTTCGGAGTTTAGCGTCCTCGTTGCTAATATCGCCCGACGTTTGGCTATGATACCATTTGTAATGGCTCGAGCCCACTGCTAGCAGATATTGTCCTCTTTGGATTTTTCCTTTCGAGCTTCTCCCCAATGTTTTTAAAATGCATCTATTAGGCATAGGTTTCCACATCCCTGTGAAAAATTATTCGTTCCCTCTCCAATCGTGAGATCTCACCGTTTTACTTTGTACTAGGAGATATGAGATCTCACAGTTTTACTTTGTACTATGCTATCGTCTACGTTAGCATCAATGTCTTTTCATCAACATGACATTATATGTATGATGAATTTCTTAAATTGTGTAGGTCTCGGGATAATACTTGTGATTATGATATCAAAGTTTGGTACTTGTGATAGCTTCACATTCATAGTAACTTATAAACACATCATCCAACAATTACTGACTGTAATTTCAACGAAGCATTGAAAGACGTCTTCGTGGTTATTGAATCTTATAGGGTAAATTATTAAGCTGTAATAAATTGTTGGGTTTGTCATAATATGAAGCAAGATAAAATTTATGTATCAAAATTTACTATCCTTCTTAACTCCATTTTCAAAACAGTATTTTCTTCTCTACCAATAATTTTTAGTTCGGAGTTGGCCCATGTTGCCAAAATTAAATTGTTACGCAATAAATGTAACATGCCAGGTAATAGCTTGTGCATATTTAATTAAAATGGCTGAATTTGAACTTAAATAGTACAATTTTCATTAATTATTTGCTTGCCAACAAATGATACTCGGGCGTCAAATTATTAAACTTCGAGATATAAAATTTTAGTGGTTGGTATGATAAATTTGATGCAATGTAGAGATGTCTATTTTATTTGAACAAGAAAGGGATTTCCTATTTTGACGGAGAATGAGAGAGGGAGTGGGGAAATTTGTATTTTGTGATAAGATAAATAGGGTCGGGGACGAGATTATATTCTCTATCCTCATCCCCGCCCGCTTAATATAAATATATTTTCAACACACACGTGTATATTGTGTGTATATAGTATTTGGGTAAATTAAAAAAATATTTAATTTTGAAACTCTAGTTGTAATATTTAAACTAAAGACGTCTCTTTTTTTATTTATTAAAAATTATGTTGTAATATTAAATTTTAAATTTTTAGAAATTATGTTGGTAGAATATTATATGTGTTTGTTCCTAAAATATATTGATTTTATTAAGATTTGTTTTATTAATTATTTTAATAAATATTAGGTTGAAAAATGAAAATTTTAAAATAACTGTTTTTTTTTAAGAATAAAAAATGGGGATTCTCGCAAAAATAAATACATTTTTTTGTAGAGATGAAGAACGAAATAGGTGATGAGGATGAGGAAGCTCCGTGGACATCTCTTACAATGCAAAGTTCGATTATTACGTAGTTCACTATATCTCGGGGACTAAAAAGATATATAGAATGAAACATACTAGTTTAGTTTATCGATTAAGATTTATTATTTTTAGAAAAAATTAAGACTTTATTTTATTATTATTATATATGTTTTTTTTTGTGAAACAACATATGAAATTATTCATGCAACAGAGGTCTACAGGTTGGTGTAATATTATTCAGATTACATATTATTCTAAAATAATTCTGAACTTCATTATTATTATCAATAAATATATATAATTTTTTTAAAAAAAAAAGAAGAAAAATCTAACCCCAATATGGGGTAATGAAAATTACAATTAAATGAACTGTCACACATCACCTATTTACCACGAATATTTACAGAATTACTTTGCTTTGATACATAATGACAAATTTAGTAATTTTCCCTAAAGTGTTCAATGTATATTTAGTTATTTAAAAGAAAATGAAAAAAAAGTGATATAATTTAATATCCTAATTTTATAAACGTAGGTTGAAAGTTCTTAATTTTTGATTTGGTTAGCTGCGATTCGTTCATCTTTTTGCACACACGTTCGTCTCTCTCTCTTGCCCGTGACATTGATTATTTTCATCTTCTTTTTCCCTTTCTTTCCCTCTCCTCTCTATTTTTTTCACTTTCATTTCTCTTCTCTTCTTAGGGTTTCGAATGCGACTTCCACTGGCCGGTGAGGTCAATTATGTAGCTTTTCTCGTCTTTGATTTTCCATGCCACTGTTTCGTCTGAAATTATTTTCGACTGCGGCTTGCTGGATTTCTGATTTCCGGCGTCTTCGCGTTCTTGCTTTCTGCCACTGTCTTCTTCAACCTTGCGTTGGTGGATCGTAGTTTCGGCAGGGATTGGCAGTCGATTGCAATTGCCTGCCGAGGTTTGATTCTTTCGTTGTTTTTCTTTGGCTTTTTGTTCTTTTATTCTTGGGTTGTTGTATGTTTTTTTTTTGTTACGCGTTGCTTAAGTGCTGTCAATTTGCAGAATAGAAGCGTTGGGAGTTCGGGATTTTTCTTTCCCTTCAGGTTGTTTGATTAGCTAGGGTTGCGGGTTTCGTTGTACGAGTAATGCGGTTCGTTGTTGATGTTTTTTCTTTTTTTTAACTTGAGAAGCCTGTAGTCGAAATGGTTGTAATTTCGTGTTGTTTGGGTTTTTTTGGACTTGCAGGGTTGTTTTGAATATTGGGTTACCAGTGAAGTTCACGACTTTCCTGAGTTTGAGGAATTGTGAGGTTTGGAGTAAATGTTGCTCGGTGGACGTTGAATGATTGTTTCCATGGACTTAAATGCCTCGCCGGTGCCTGAAGAGGATGAAGAGACGTTTGAGAGGCATGAAGAGGTGTATAGTGCTCCAGAGGAACACATAGAGTCTGGTGCCAGTATAGCACGGCGGGTATGTGTGTTTCTGCCCCGTATTTTCTTTTTAACTAGAACCAGAAACTTTTGTTATAGAGTACAAAGGGACGGTTTGTGCGAATATTCTGTTATAACTTCCTATCTGCTCTTTCTTTTCCGACACCTCATTAGAACTTTTTATATGAAGTAGAGGATAGAGGAGAATTTCATCTTGGTTTTCTATGTTCTCTAGTAAGATTTGATGTTCGGGTATACTTCTTCTTTCTTTTTCTTTTTTTTTGTTTTTTATTGGCCAAATCCCGTTAAAAAAGAGAGAGAGAGAGAGAGAGAGAGAGAGAGAGAATGTAGCAATACAAAGAAAAGGAGATGACTTGAAGGAGGAAACTTAGTCTTTCTGTGAGTGCACCAGTGTATTGTACTTGCATGCACTCGAACAGTAATAATGCATACACATTGATACCTGGATGAGCAGCCCTGCTTGATTGTGCATCTATTCGTTTGTGTTAGGAGCGAGAAGAAAGAAAAAGACGGTTGAAGAGAGATCGCTCTATTGAGAGACCGGTGCATGAATACCAGCAACCTGCACGGGATCAGTTTTACCCTGCAAAAAACCAAAAATCGGATAGAAACAGGCTTCCCCCAGGTGAGGTTCTTAGTTTTTGGATTTCATTGTTTCCTTCTTTTTTACGAAGGTTATGGTTCCTTTGCACGTACCTATTTGTAAATATTTGAGTTATCAACTGGCCAAAAATAAGGGAGGTTCATGAAAGCTTTACGTATCCGTTTATTTTTTCTGGGTATTTTTCATGCATATATTTGAGGCTTTAAGTTAGTTTTCATGCTAAATCGTAGACCATGCGAAGTAAACATTCCTGTCAAGAAACTTTCTTTTCTATGCTTTATGTTTTAGCAATTTTTGTTTACCTCTTTTATCTCTAGGTTGGTTGGATTGCCCTGCATTTGGTCAAGAAATATGCTGCATGATTCCTTCCAAGGTTCCTCTGGGTGAATCCTTCAATGATTGTATAACACCTGGTAAAAGATACTCGTTTAAGCAAGTGATCCATCAGCAGAGAGTTTGGGGAAGGAAGGTAAGTATCTGTGCACATATTTAAAAACCAGAGAAAGAAAAAAAAGACTGCAATTTATTTTATTTTTTATTTTTTATTTTTTATTTTTTATTTTTTTATTTTTATAAAGGGATGGATTACAAAATGTTCTCCACTGAAAATTGTAACATGATGAAAATGAAAGGCATCTCCATGCCCAGTTGTTCTTATGTATATGGAGAACAAAAAGACAAAATATTGTAATGAGGGATTTGTTGTTCTTGCTCATTTTACTTAATTGAAATAACAGATTATTTTGAACTAAATTTTCAGCTCGGTTTGGTGATTGATTTGACAAATTCTTACCGTTATTATACAACAACAGATTTGAATAAAGAGGGTATCAAGTATGTTAAGGTGAGTGTTGGAATATGGCATGTTATCTTAATTGTATTTTCTAATTGTAGGGGTTGAACTCTACTAATTTTCTGTGATCTTTGTTCTTGTTGGGGGAAGATTCCTTGCAAGGGGAGAGATTCTGTACCTGACAACAAGTCAGTCAATATGTTTGTTTACGAGGTTTGTACCATTTTATTTCACACACACAGATAATCCTTTTCCATTTTCTTAGAAATGCTTTCATACATAAGATTTTGAGTGGAAGGGATTAACTTTTGTTGATCTTTTTTGCTTGGAATACTGGGTACAATGTGAAATAAGGAACCGAACGATATCTATACTTCTTTAGGTGTAATACTGTCTAGCTAGTACCCATGTGGGTCACTTCAATATACCAATTTTTTAACTTATTGTCCATTGATTTACTTAGTAAGCAACATTTATGCCCTGGCAATGACCAATTGGTCTTAGAATATCTTCTTTATTTTATTTATTTATTATTTTTTCTGAGAATCATAAACAAAACTTTTAATTGGTGAAATGAAAAGAGAATAATGCTTAAAAATACAAACCTTACAAGGGAGTGAAAATAAGACCATAAAACTCTTAATAAAGGAAAAATAAAAGCATCCCAAATTACAAAGAAAACTGGTAAAAGACTTGGATAGAGAACTCCACGTGAAGCTTCAAATGAGCAGAATCAAAGCAAGCGAGCGGCCCAAGGACGAAACATATCCTAGAAGAATCTCAATTTCCTTTCCAACCAAAGATCTGGGAGAAGGGCTTTGATCTCATAACTTCTCCAGTGTATCAGTTTGATTTGGGAAAAAAGTGTGTTGGGATATGCATAGACATACACCCAATTATAGTACACGTTTCAAGTGAATGTGCATGTATAGACTTGTTGACTTGTTGAGCAAAGTAAATGAGAAAGTTGTAGAACCTGAACGTGCGGACGTATTTTATTTATTTATTTATTTCAACCATATAACATACCTAGGTCTAATTAAAATGTCGCGTTTTTTTTCCAGGTCATTCAGTTCCTTTCTCGTCAGAAACATTCAAAGAAGTATATTCTTGTCCATTGCACTCATGGCCATAATCGCACTGGATATATGATCATAAATTATCTTGTGCGTGCACTATCCATTTCTGTTACCCAGGTTAGTTAGTGTACCTGTAAAATGATTCTAGTGTCATGGTTTTTTCCTAGTCTAGCTCATTTATTTGTCTCTCGTTTTGTCTTCTACCCCTTGAGGGGGTATTGGGTTATCCTCATTTCACAGGCTCTTAAAACGTTTTCTGATGCACGGCCTCCTGGAATTTACAAGCCAGACTACATTGATGCATTATATGCCTTTTATCATGAAAAAAAACCTGAAATGGTTGTTTGCCCACCCACGCCTGAGTGGAAGAGATCTTCAGATCTTGATCTTAATGGTGAAGCAGTTCCGGATGACGACGATGATGGGGGTTCTGCGGCTCCTTTGAATGTATGCAATATTTAGAGAGTACTCGTTCTCGCCTATATTTCCATTTCTTTATATTAATAGAACTGTTACATAAGAAGTGTACACAACCATATATAAGTTGCTCTACCTAGTGATGAGGATATGAACTCTTTGTACCAAATTGCCTTTTCACGTAAGAAATTTCTTGATAGTCGATAGGAAAAATTTGACTGTAGGTTGCAAATTTATTAGGAATTTGTGTCTAGAGCACCCTAAGAAGGATGCAAAACTAATAGGGTCCACGGATTTGTAAAATTCCTTTGAAAACTCCTTGAAAGACACTCTTATTGCTCTCTCATTAAATTTCTGATGGAGTAGCCTTAGAGGCATAGAGCCACAAGACATTCGCCCTTTTTCTTCAAACATGAGACATGGAGGAAATGGTTGTGACTAAAGAAGAGTGCCAATTAGAAACTCTTGCCTTATTTTTCACTTTTTGTTCGGAGCAAAGTCCCTTGTGACATGTGGATGTGCATCATAAATTTTGCCTCTCTGTAGGTGGGGGAAAATCCTGCGTTTTGTAGGTACCTGTGTGGGCAATTGTCCGTGGGTATTTTTTCTGATTGGGAACCCCTTGACGATAACGAAGTGCAAAAGCAAAAGAGAGGAAGGGTCTCTTTTGCCTTAAGCCTCCAGAGATATAATTTTTTTTTCTGACCACTTTGCATATTTAGATTGCACATGGAAATTGAATACACACAGAAGTCGACTTTGTTCAATTCCTTTTTGATAATTGCAGCATAAGGCTCCACTACTCATCCAATACACTCTGTGTTTGTTCATGTAAAAGATCCAAAATTAAGCCATGGTGCATTACTTTCCCATGTTCCAATCCCTTGACCAATACAGTATTCTTTGTAGTTTTTCTTCTACCTTCTTTATCAAGTGCATTAGAAGAGCTAGTGGATCCCATTTTTTGTAGGTGTGGGGATAAAACCTTTTTCAAGAGAGAGAAGTGAACGGTTTTGTTAGAAAGGGACAAAAAGGGAGGACTAATTGAGTTTTACTAATTAGTCTTTGGATTTAGATTATTTTATTTTATTTTATTTTTTAAGAATATTTTTTTGGTCTTCCAGGAAAATCATGATGATGGTACTCAAATGATGACAAATGATGATATATTGGGAGATGAGATACCTGAGGACCAGGAACGTGCTTTAAAACACTTTTGCTATCAAATGCTTAAATTGAATGCTGGAGTATGCTCTCTAACCCTTTCCCCCTATGCCTGCACTTTTTTATCAGACTATGGCCATCATAATCCATGGTTTCACGTCCATTTATTTCACTGATATTCGCACAAGACTGCTACGGATTTTTATATGGGGAGTCTTGGCTTCTTCTTCTCCTCTCTCTCTCTCTCTCTCTCTCTTAATTATTATAATAATAAGTTTTTTTACTTACTGGACAATCATACAATTTGTTCACTTAAACCATCTATTTACAAAGTACCACTGAAACAATTAGGAAACTCTTTTCCCTGACAATTTTGGTTTTTTTAATTCATTATTACTATTATTATTTTAAATTATATTTTAGTTGGTTTGTATTCTTTCTGCAATTCATATTTAGGAATTGTATGTTTACCAACTATGTAACGTTCCCAACTTATATTATGTTGTGGATTTAGAACTTGGAAGCAGTTAGTTTATATGGTAGGCATGGAATATATTTTATACTTGATATAATTTTATGCTGTTTTCATTCAATTATTCTATTTACCAAGAAACGAGGATGATGAATGGTCATCTGAGTTTTCAAATAGGACAATGAAATTTGTTTCAGATTGAACTTATTGCCGAAGCCAACATGCATGAGCCTGTGCAACACTATTGCTTAAAAAATTATAGTCGGAACTTGTGCATAAGATACATTATGAAGTTGAAGCACTTGCACGTGTAGCTTGCTGATGTATCCAGTTTTTGTGTAGCTTATACTTGATTCATTATTCAAAATATTTTGTTTTTCAGGCAAGAGCAAATTTGCAATTTCCAGGGTCACATCCAGTGTCTCTTAACAGGTCCTGTTACATAAAATTTCCTTATCTTCATTCATATCATTTTCCTAAATTAATTAATTCTACTTCTAAATGCCTTTGTGCTTCGTGTGACATTCTATGCATAGTGAGTCAAAGGCCCTTTTTAGATTTTCGTTAGTAAGTTTTTCAAAATCTAATTTCTTCTAATTTTATTAATAATTTTAGTAGTTACTACAACGAAGCGATTATACTAGAAGTCAATACATTTGCTTCATGGCCCAGCATACTTATGATTGGGGTTATGAGAGTTTTCTCGGTAGGAGGGGTTGATTTGAATTTTTTTTCTTATGAAGAAACTGTGATGCTAATAGGTGGTGTGACACTCGAGTGAAGGAGGGGCACATGAATGAACCAAAGACCACATTCTAATGAGAGCAATTCGAAAGATAGGATGGCTAAGAAAGGTCTAAAAGAATTTGAAAATTACTACCTATATCAACAAGGTGCACCTTCCTTTTCGGTGACTCAATCATAGGAACTCCAAGGTTAAACGTGCATTGCTTGGAGCAATTGTATGTTGGATGACCTTTTGAAAATTTTATAGGATGCATGTGAGTGAAGACAAAGCATGCTGGAAGGACTCGTGTTGTTTTGTGGGGGAGAGAAATGAGTAACCTGACCATGTTGCATGGGATGTTATGGATTGTAGGGGCCATTAGGCGCCAAATTCAAATTTCGAATCTTGATCTGAATCCTAGGCATGAGTTGTTACAAATGGCATCAAGGCGGTACCTCTCCTAGTAAGGTGTGGTTCGAGGATGAACCAACATGGAAGCAAGTGGGCATGTGGCACCCAAGTGAAGGGGGGTACATGAATGAACGGAAGACCGCATTCAATGAGAACATTTGGAAGGATAGGGTGTCTAAGAAAAGCTTAAACGAATTGAAAGTAGCTATACCAACAGGGTGCACTTGCCTTTTCGGTGGCTTAATCAAATTCTATGTTAGGTGACCTGAAAATTTTTCTAGGATGCATGTGAGTGAGGACAAAACATGTTGGAAGGACTTGTGTTGGTTTGTGGGGATAGTCTTCACTCTTAGAAGTGAGAAATGAGCAACCTGACCATGTCGCAGGGGATGCAGAGGATTTTCGGGGCCAATAGGTGGCAAATCTTGGGCATGGGTCGTTAGAGTTGACGTGAACAAGGTGCCAAAGAAATCATGGTTTTTCTTCTTTGTTAAAATTTGGTTTTCTACTATCGCCCTTTGTTAGATAGTGAGTTGGTGGATAACTACTCTTCTTTTTTTAATTATTTTTTTCTGGATGCCCTTCATGCCACTCCGGGAACCGGGATACTTGCATATGGTCCTCTTGTCCTCACTAGAGGGTTCCTAATCCTTAGTTCTTCCTTATTTTGTCTAGCCCTAATTTCCTTAGTTTCCTTTATTTTCCTTGTCAGGGACGGTTGTTCTAAGAAGGTCAATTTCTTTGCATGAGAGAGCTAACTCTATGGGTAGGCATTCCTCATTCTTGTTGGGGCTGCAATGGTGCATTCTTGGCAGGGGTGCGTTGCAGGACATGTATCACCTCAGTTGGAGTTGTTAATTTTCTAGAGAGATTTGGGGCTTTTATTAAAAATATTCTTTTGGCGTTCATTTCACTTTGTACATTTGCTGCTGTTTTATGATGGAGAAGGTGCTGAGAGAATTAGGACAATTTTCAATGATGTTGAGAGGTCTTGGACAGAGGTTGTACTTGTATTGAGATCTAATGCTATAACTATCTTTTATGGTTGGTTTGATTGGCTTTGGAGCCCTTTTTGTATAACTAGTTACTTTTTGGAGGCTTTGGCTATTTTTCACTTACCCCTTTTGTATTATTTCATTTTGATGAAAGCTGGATTCTCATTACAAAGAAAAAAAAGGCAGAGAAATTTACAACTGAAAACTGTTTGAAGATGGTAGACATCGTGTTGAATAGTAGATTGAGTAGGAAATATTTGATTTTTTAATCAAATTTATCTGAAAACGAGAGAACTTCGCTTCTTCCATCTAGACATGACATGGAGGACAGGTTGGTTGTAGCATTTGTTTGAGTTGGACAAACCGTTTCCTACCATCAATTATTTGGATTGTTTGTGGTCTTGATCAATGAATTACTTGTTTCTTATATGATAAAATTCTTTGTTCTAGATGGTTCTATTGAGTTATTGGGAAAAAAAAAACATGGAACATAGTGAAGGGCACTATGGAGGTGTTTCAAGATTTTTTTTGAAGTATTAGAACAGTTAATCCTTGCCTTAATGATACATATATTGGCTAAATTCCTAAGAAGATATATATACCTGAAGAGTAGTATATTTTGGACCACTTAGCCAGTGACGGGCCTTTACACATTCTTGGCTAAGGTTCTATCCTGAAGGTTCAAATGATCGATATTTAGACTACTTTCTGTGAAAGAAATACAAATTCTGGATCCTTAACAAGGTGATTTAAATAGCTTGGTCTGGTGGTCTGGGACTCTAATAAGGTTTTCAAGTACTTCGCATGCTACTTGCTCTTCAGTCCTTCATGTGACTTTGAGGGTTGATTATGAGCATTGAACTTCATGTTTTTGCTGCCTGCTGAACTCAACTACTGATGATACTGAGCGTTTCGTGATTCTGATGCTATAGTTCTGACTATTAGAATGGTTATTTATATATTTATTTTTCTCTTTTGGTTGTGAAGGGGTGCGACTGAGCTATATGCTTAACTTGGAAAATATTTTTTAATGTTATTATAGTTTGTAACCTCTATTATAATTAAAGAGTTCTGACTATTGTAATTTCAATTGTAATATATTTTATAGCTCACTGTTTGATTTGTTTGTTTAGCAGTATAGGACTAATTTCTTTGATTCTCAATATTATGATATTGAGTAAATAACTTCTCAAGTAATATTTGTGATTTAGAAGCATCTCTTATTTCTAATAGCTGCTACCGTCTCTTATGCTTTTTTGTGTTTGAATCTTGGAAATTAGACCTCCTTTCTCTGTAGTCTTCTTTGCTTCTGTGCTACGGTGGACATCCTCGCACTTAGTCTCTTTTGGTAATTCCAATGCTTCTTATCCTGACAAATTGAAGCAAAGAATCAATTGAGTAATCATTTGTACGCTTCCGTTGATTATAGGTTCTTATTGATTTGGTTTGCTATTGAAATTCAGTTCATGATAATGAGTTTGATTTTATTTTTATGTTATTCAGAGACAATCTGCAACTGCTAAGGCAACGCTATTATTATGCCACGTGGAAAGCTGATGGAACAAGATATATGATGCTCATAACCGTGGATGGATGCTACTTGATAGACAGGGGTTTTAAATTTCGAAGAGTCCAAATGAGATTTCCTTACAGAAATGCGAATGATGTATGTTTGCCCTATCCTTCACTGAAGGTGTATGTGCTTGTATAATTGTACCTGCATTCAATCTGATATATGTGGTTAATTTTGGCTTCAAGGGACTAGTTGAAAAGAGTCACCACTACACACTACTTGATGGAGAAATGATAATCGATACTGTGCCAGACTCGCAGAAGCAGGAGAGAAGATATCTTATCTATGATATGATGGCAATTAATCATGTTTCAGTTATTGAGGTTTGATTTATATATTTGTTAGCGATGAAAGTGCTTCTCATGGAGGAAAACTTGTGTTCTTAATGTAGTTTGACTAAAAACTGTTGCTTTAAATTCAATTGGGTGTGCTTATTTTCTTATTATTTTTTGTGTGCGCGTGTGTTTTGTTTTGTTTTGGTTTTTTCCACCTCTATTGCATTGCACAACTTGCTGGCACTAATGAGTCCAGACTTAACTATCGCTTCTGAGTGCTTGATTGTCCAGTTCAATTCTAGCCAAGTAATCATTTTGGAGGCATTAGTAATAATGTTCTAATTTCTAATTTTGTGGTAGGTTGATCATTTCCTTCCCGTATTTTGACCTGACTTAGATTATATGTGATACTCTATCTAGATCTCTTAACTCATTTGTGCAACTATGCACTCGTTTCTACTGTTCAAGATGCACCTGGTAACATCTATTTAAGAAATGTTTAACGATATTTAAAATTTTTGGTTTGGCTTGTCAATGGGCGACTTCTTAAAAAACTTTCATCTTGACTGTTTGGTTCAGATATATTTATTTTACAATGAATAAACCGTTCAATTAATTGGCATGTATCCTTTAGTGATAAGTTGTTATTTCCTTTTTATAGCTCTAATAGCTTGCCATTGTGTAGCGTCCTTTCTATGAACGATGGAAGATGCTTGAGAAAGAAGTGATTGAACCTCGCAATTATGAGCGCCAGAATATTTACCAAAGCAGAAACCTTCATTACAGATATGACCTAGAGCCATTTAGGGTGTGTATCCATACTTTCTTGTTATGCCTTTTCTTCTGGATGTGGCTATTTGATTCAACATAAATTACTCATTAGGTGAGGAGGAAAGATTTTTGGTTGCTCTCTACAGTTACCAAACTTTTGAAGGAGTTCATACCGAGGCTTTCACATGATGCCGATGGTCTAATATTTCAGGTAGTTGAATTTTTAGTAAATAAAATATGTGAACCATCTTTTTTTCCAGGAAACTTGTTTTCTTCTTATGAAATGAATTATTTTCATTAATAGCCCAAGGAACTCTTAGAAATATCGTATCAGATGAACCTTAGTATAGTATTATTACCTGTAAGGATATATGATACTAAGTATTATTTCTCGAAGTTTACAAGCGTATAATCTCTTATGGCATCTCTATTTAATTGCCAAGTTTCTCTATGCTTCTTAAATAATGGATTTTATACTCTGTCTTCTGTTTGTGGCTAGCATTGGGGAAGTTTACTTTTTAGGGAAACAATAAATTTATACCCTTAAAATTGAAAAGTGACTCAAATAAAATCTTAAACAAATGATTCTATCATAATTGAAATCAACTTTATAATTGAATAATTTGGACTTAAGCAAGAAAAATTATCATGTAATTCTTATTAAACAAGTAAATAAAAATAAAAGAAGAAAAGATGCAAACAATTCATATTAATGAAATTCACTACTATTCACTTGATTCCAACATTTTCCTCTAATAGTGCATATTAGCCTACAGTTAAAGAAGTGTTAAACTCATGCAAATTATGCATTTACAATTTTTTTTAAAAAAATTAGCATTGGGTCTAAATTGATTCTTCATGAAAGTTTAGGTTTTAATTGATTCAATTATTAGTTTAGAGCTTTAATTGTTTTAACCTACAATGTTTAGGGGTTCAAACTGACATTGTCCCTACCTTTTATTTAGAGATTTGTTATCGTCATTTATTGCACTAAAATGGTTTTGTTTTCTAGGGGTGGGATGATGCTTATGTTCCTCGAACTCATGAGGGTCTTTTGAAGTGGAAATATCCTGAAATGAACTCAGTCGACTTCCTATTTGAGGTTGTAAGTAATTTCTTTAGAATTGAATTTGATATCTGCAGCTGAATTTGACGGTGAAGTAATTTAAAATTATTTGTCTGGACAGTTGGGTGAAGATGATTCTCAGGTTCTTATTTTGTTCGAACGTGGAAAGAGGAAAACGATGGATGGAAATAGGGTTAAGTTCAAAGGTTGATGCAAATAGTTTTGCCTCTTTGTCTCTCAACTTGTTCTCTTTGCATTAGTCAGTTAAATCATTTTTAATTATCTGTATGCTTATTGGCCACTAAAATGAACATTTACATTCCATTGTGGACAGCTGCAAAATTTGTGTGAAGAAAATATAATCTTGATTGTCAAGGACTTAGGGTATGAAGTAAAATTACTTCTGAGGTTCAATCATCCTTATATTTAAAATTTCTGATTACGATGGTTCATTATTACTTCAGAGGCTTATAGATCGAACAAAGTATTAAATTATTGTGTGAAGAGATTTATTGAAGAGTTTGTGCGTGAGTCTGACCTGCCTTCTAAGTTGAACCTGCTGGACAGATCATGAAACAAATTCTTTCATTAAGTTGAACCCGCTGGACAAAACTTTACTGCTAGCGTTGGCTTGAAGTTGCCACACAATCTAACGACTATAAAACTTTCTTCTCTCCCATTGCCTCTTAAACTACAAGTCTGATTGCACTGGTGGATTGTGTTACAATGAGTTCATAAATCCACATGCGTACTCATTTATCTTTTTGTAGTTGCTACTGGGATTATGTAGCTGAACGTCGGTTGGTTGAGTAATTGGGATTTGATGGTCACATGCTCTTGCATATGTGGGAAATTCTGACTGCAAGCTATGCTTCGCAACATATATTCTCAAGGTTTCATAGTTTATGCAAAGATTCCAGGATAACCAGAAGGTCATTTGGTTTAAAATCCTTGAGTTTGTTGCATGGTATTCTACTTTTGACAGGAAATATTGTAAGATCAGTTATAATAGTCTCCAGTTTCAAATCTGCTAGAAGGTTGAAGAAATTTTGTCATATAAGAACACATGCTGGCATGGACTCTTAATAAATTATCTATAAAAAAAAGTGAATCATCTGGAAATAATATATGATATTGTTTTGCTTTTGAGCAACATGGGCACATTGGTATCAGATGTTTACATTCATGTATTCTTGATAGTCTGGGAATGAATACTTTACTTATATAGATAGTCTTTAGTGTATATTCTTTCAAATCTTATTTTGAAGTTTTTGCAGATGGCGATCCCTCCTTTTATTCAGGAAAGATTGTTGAGTGTTCTTGGGATTCTGATGAGCAAGTATGGGTCTGCATGCGTATCAGGACAGACAAAACAACTCCTAATGATTTCAATACTTACAAAAAGGTTCCTTTACTGCCAAATTGATACAAAGCTTTGCTGATCGTTAAAAAAAACCCTGCATCAACTAATACTGCTTGATATTTGGAACAGGTCATGCGCAGCATTCGAGACAATATCACGGAGGAGGATTTGTTGAAGGAGATTCACGAGATAATACGCTTGCCCATGTATGCTGATAGGATAAGGAATGATAGTAAAGCGGCTCAACATACGAATTCAACACGACGGAGGTGATAGCTAGACAGACGTGTTGCCCAAATACACAAATTAGGCAGTATTAGTTGGTAATCTTTGGATGAAATTGCTGAAAAGGTGTTCCCCACATGTTTTGCTTGCTTGCTTGTTCAATCTGTTGCCAGCTTTATGATGTCCCTCCTTGGTAGAATTGTGCATATATATTATTAAAAAGGGTGACCCAGATATCCGCCATTAGCTCCTCCTTGTGCTATCCTTTAGTTTGTGGTGCAGCAGGGCTGGCGAGTTGTATGATCCAGTTATTGCACTTGATAGATGTCTTCAAAATTAGGGCTTTGAAATTCATTTCTTCTAGTTTTCCAGGTGAGGAGATGTAGAATTAGGATCCATCATGTATATTAGTATTTTTATTTTGGTTATTTAGGAATTATTGCTAAGCACAGCAACTAAGGCAGTCATTTTAAGTAAATCTGAGCCAAGTTTTTATAGCAAGGTTTTACATTTTACTGTTGTGAATAGCAGCCTTTACTGGTAATGAACAACATGTCTCTGTCTATCTGTTTTGGCCTCTTCTTCCCTACACCTTTATTTTGAGCTAAGTTCTTGAGGCTGAGATTAAGAACAAGAGCTATGTTCTATAGCCTGTTTGCGTATTTTCGTCAGGGCGACTAATTAGATTAGGAAAAGATGAGCATATTTTAGCCATAATGAAGCTTTCTTTACTAGTGATGTAATGAGCGAGAGGTTCTTTTAGATCGCTGGCTAGGCTCATTAAAGTTTTGTCACGGTTCGTGTCAACCTCAATATTGATCCAGGCTCTAATATTGGCGAACCGGTTTGTTACAGTTTCTATATGCAATAATAGTCAAAAGGGCATCGTGTTCCCTTCTACTGGGAACGAACCACTTTCTTGATGATCCATTATAGTCAGCAAAATGTTAGCAGGTTTAGGGTCTTTTATTCATTTTGTTTACATTGTGTAGTGAAAATTATAATAGAATGGAAAATAAGCATTTCCATTCTTTTAGAAACTACATGTCGTCCAATCAAATTCACATTCTTATCTTTACCATCATTTTGATTATGGTTTGTATTGTCAACACATTAACTTATTAGTCTATGATCCTCAATGTGTCATACCATATTTTAGTTAATAATTTTAATAGCATATATTCTCATGGAAAGAAAATTTATTAAAATTTAGAGACGAATATTCTGTAATTTTGAAAGAAAAAAAATTATGCAACTTTTAAATTATTCACGTTAAACACTCAAAAGTGAGTAAGCTCATTTTAGTCATTTAGAACCAATGAACTTAAATTTGATTACGGACTTTTACATGAGCTAATTCTACGTGAACCGATTCTTGGTGTGGGTTTTGCCATATTTTATCATCTCATAAATTTAAGTTAGAGATATATGGATATATCTATTTCATGGCAAAACGGATCCTTTAATTTCTTTTTATGTATATATTGTGGGTGGCCGAGTCTTTTTTTTTTTTATAAAGATTACAAATAATATATTTCATATTTTTAATTTTCAAAGTTTGTGCCGTTCTCAAAAAAATAAATAAAAGATTTTTTTTATTGTGATATAAAATTTATTTCTCCATTTGATAATAATTTGGTTTTTTTTAAGCTTGCAAGAAAAGTAGCATTTTAGTAAATCAACAAATTTTTAAAAATGTCTAATAAATTAATGTATTTTTTATTTTATTTATAATAAGTCTTTGATAAATTTAATTTTTTTAAAAAATTAATGGACTTTTATATATATATTAATTTTATGTGAAACTTTAAAATTTAAACCGTGTGTCGGTCAAATTTATAAATTTTAAAAATTGAAAAAGAATAGATTTGTTATTTTAAAAGTTTAGAGATTATATAAATATAAATTTAAAAAATTAATTACTAATTTATATCCTAAGAAGGTTAATTTTCGAGAATAAAAATCTTAATTTTAGTTAACGAGAACCATATTAATATAATGTCTATAATTTTCATTCTACAATCTTTTCATGTCAGACCGGCAGAGCAAAGGCGCCACTGCAGTTACACAGATCCTCCAATCCGGACATCCTCTGAATTTGCATTGTTCTTGCGTCGACTTTGAATTTTCGATTCTTTCTGTCGTTCCTTAGGTGAGGGCGGACACATGAAATTCTCCGTGATGTTTCTTTTGATTTGTTTAATTCTCTTTGCTCGGTCGAAATGCATTCACGGTGAAGAGGCCAAGGAAAACAAACTTCGGGAGCGAGAAGCCTCCGATGATGCCCTTGGATATCCTGAGATGTAAGTTGTGTTCTGCTGTTTCATCTTTACATTTTCGTCTTGAGGAACCTGCAGTTAGTCTAGTTGTTTATTTGTTTTTTCATGGAATTGTAAGGTTAAATCGCAATTGAGATTGTTACGAGAAATGATTCGTTTGATTTCAAATTTTGACATTTTTTTTATAAAAAAAAAAACGTTCGATCTTTGGTTAGAGACGAGGATGCTTTGATGAATACACAATGTCCAAAGAATTTGGAGCTAAGATGGCAAACGGAAGTGAGTTCTAGCATATATGCCACGCCCTTGATCGCTGATGTTAACAGGTATAGTAAGCCTCTCATCATACATTCCTTATGACGTGAAGCTTAACCAATGTGTTAAGGATTTCTGGGAGTTTTAATGCTATCACTCTGTACACTTGGGGTGCAACCTCTTTACTTAAGCTTTACTTTTTAGTTTATCTGTTTTACAGTGATGGGAAACTTGAGATCGTGGTTCCTTCTTTTGTTCACTACCTTGAAGTTCTTGAAGGATCTGATGGAGATAAAATGCCAGGTAAAAGTTGTTCTTGATGGATCTCTTATTGATGATATCTTCATAGCTTTATACCGTAGCTTAAACATTGATCTATGTTTTAAAATGAAAAAGGCCGAGATGTGAAAAATATTGCATTAACATGGAAAGCTTTGGAGAGCATTAGTTGTGCATTGTATTTGATAAAGCAATTCATTAGTCAAAAGACTCAAAACTATGCATGTTCGATTAGGCTGGCCTGCTTTCCATCAATCAACTGTGCACGCTAGTCCTCTTCTATATGATATTGACAAAGATGGTATGAGGGAAATAGCTTTGGGGACATACAATGGAGAAGTACTCTTTTTCAGGTGCTTATCTTTGCATCCTTGCGCGAAAACCATCCCTTCTTTTTGTCTATGTTTCCACCCTAAAGTATTTATTTTTGTTTTCCCTAAAAAATGTTGATTCTTGTTAGGGTGTCAGGATATATGATGTCAGACAAGTTAAAGATACCACGTCGCCGTGTGCGCAAGAATTGGTATGTGAATCTAAATTCAATTCCAATGGACCGGTTTCATCCAGATGTTCATGATGCACAACTTGTCATGGAAGCAAATAAGACAAAGTCAATGGCTCGTAAGTGTATCTTATCCCTCAGATGATTAATTTGCCTCTTTTCCTGAAAATTATCGTTCACCTATGTGGATGTTGATTTTATGGCTGAAAATAATATTATGAACCACATGAGATGAGGCAACTGATATCACAGTCCATTTGTTGTCCCCTTAGAAACAAATCAAAGCATTCCAGAGTTAAGCCATTCAACTGAGCCCACGATGAATGGAAGTGCGATTGAACTAAAAACTTCAGTTACCAAATCAACACAAATGCTGAATGATTCAGATTTGGTGAATAATAGTAAGGTAAATGACAGCAATGTTGTACAAGATATTGTCCTGCCTACAACCATGGCCAACAATACTTCAACGAATCTTACTGGAATACTTGATGGTAAGAAAGGAACTGGGATCAGTAGACGACTTCTGAAAGATAGTGACTCCAAACCATCTCGAGAAGATGGTTCTAGGTCCAAGGCAGACGGTAGTGGAGATGCTCATGTTGCCACCGTTGAAAGTGAAGAAGCTTTGGAAGCAGAGGCTGATTCATCTTTTGAGATATTCCGTGAAAATGATGAGCTGGCTGATGAGTACAATCATGAAGATGATGATTATAACAATGGATCCACGTGGGGAGATGAGGAGTGGACTGAAGTTAAGCATGAAAAAGTAGAGGAATATGTGGATATTGACGCACATTTATTGTGCACTCCTGTAAGTTGTTTAACTTTCATACTTCAAATGAACATCTGTGCCATTCCCTACTATTCATATGACTCATTGTATTGTCTTTAAATGGTTCGTTAATTTTCACCAGGTCATAGCTGACATTGACAATGATGGGGTGTCTGAAATGATTGTAGCTGTTTCATACTTTTTTGATCATGAGTGAGTCCCCTTTGATGCTGTCTCTTGTCTTTGGTTTTTAATCGTAATGATTAAGAAAATGAGGGAAACCAAATCAACTCTCTTAGGTTTTGTTTGAACTTAGTTTCACGATGGTGTATATTCAAATGTACATACATGCACTTTTGCAGTGTTCTTGGGGCATCGATTCTAATTTCTTGAAGCATCAATTGTTATTTTGGAATTGTGTGTCTAGGACATTGATGACCCTCTTTGATAATAGGTACTATGACAACCCAACGCACATGAAAGAATTGGGCGATATTGATATTGGGAAATATGTAGCTGGTGCCATTGTTGTTTTCAATCTGGATTCAAAGCAAGTGAAGTGGATAACTGAACTAGACTTGAGCACGGATTCTGCAAAATTTCTTGCTTATATATATTCCTCCCCTACTGTCATTGATTTGGATGGTGATGGGAATTTGGATATTCTTGTTGGAACTTCTTTTGGCTTGTTCTACATCTTGGATCATCATGGTAATCTGATTCTGAATACTGATTTTCTTGTTCTCTGATTCTGAATGCTGAATTTCTTGTTCTTTATGTGTCTGCTCTTAATATGCTTCTATTTCATATAAAATTGGGTAATATATTGATTTTTTTTTATTAAATTTTCCTTTTTTGGGATTTTATACTCTTGCAAATTGGAAAAGATGTAAATGAATATCTTATCCTCAAAATATTGCATAGGTTTACTCTAAAGTAGCTTATGGCTGTTTGTTCTCAACTTTGAATTATCTTTCTGATGCTTGACACTTTTTTGCCCGATAACTGGGGAATAGTTACTTGATTTCAGATCTTGTGCAAGCATTCTTTCTTTGAGCCGTGTGCTCTTTGTTATTACTGCTCAATCTTCTTCTTCTTCTTCCTTCTGTTTAGGAGATAGCACTTACCTCTGAAATACTATATACTAATGGTTTTGTTCATTCTTTTTGTTATGGGCCCCTGACTTTGCTGTTTTTCCCTTAGTATCCAATGATTAGATTTGTTCACTTGTTCTTGCGGGTGGGGCCCATGGCCTTGCTGCTGGTGGTTCTCTCTTAGTTTTCAATGATTAAATTTGTTCACTCATTCTTGACATTGAAATCTTTTGCATGTAATCGTTCTTCCTCGTTTCCTGAAATTTGAATCTTGATTTTTATTGTGTGCAGGCAATGTGAGAGAAAACTTTCCTCTTCAAATGGCTGATATTATGGGAGCAGTTGTTGCAGCTGATATCAATGATGATGGAAAAATCGAACTTGTGGCTACCGATTCACATGGAAATGTTGCTGCCTGGACTGCTCAAGGTCAAGAAATTTGGGAAAAGAATCTAAGAAGCCTCATACCACAGGTGAGAACCACCTTTGGTTTCTTGTTCGTTACTCTCTGCATGAAAGGTTGTCCATGTCAAAGCTGATGGTGCCACATTCATGCACGACTTAACTTAAATTACGCATTCATCCTAGAGATCTCTGTTTTCTATGAAGTATCTGATATGTTCTTTTGTAGGATAACATTTATCATAGTTTTGATGCGTAAAATGATCATCTTAGGGTCCATCCATTGGCGATGTTGATGGGGACGGTGATACTGATGTGGTGGTGCCAACATCATCAGGAAATATATATGTTCTAAGTGGCAAGGACGGGTCATTTGTTCGTCCATACCCCTATAGAACCCATGGAAGAGTAACGAATCAAATTCTTCTCGTTGATCTGAACAAACGTGATGACAAAAAGAAGGGACTTACTTTAGTCACATCGTCATTCGATGGCTATTTATATCTCATTGATGGACCTACATCGTGTGCCGATGTTATCGACATCGGCGAGACTTCGTAAGATGTTCTCTATAATCATTTGGCGTCGTAAACATCTAAATGTTCACTCTCTATGCTTTCTTCCATTGCAGATATAGTATGGTTCTTGCTGATAATGTTGATGGTGGAGACGATCTTGATCTTATTGTCACAACCATGAATGGAAATGTTTTCTGCTTTTCAACCCCTTCTCCTCATCATCCACTCAAGGTATTATGATGATCTGAACTTTGCTTTGCTCGAGTCTTCATAGACTGAATATTGCATCTCTTTGATTTAGACATGGAGATCAGCTAATCAAGGAAGAAACAATGTTGCAGTCCGGCACAACCGTGAAGGCATTTTCGTTTCGCGTTCGTCTAGAACATACCGCGACGAGGAAGGCAAGAACTTCTGGATGGAGATCGAGATTGTAGACCGTTACAGAAACCCATCTGGGACTCAAGCACCATATAACGTTACCGTAAATCACTCCGAACCTCCATGGTTTTGTTCTGTAGATTAGTAGATGTTGGTTGATATGAACATTGTGTTACAATTTTACTTGCAGACAACCTTGATGGTTCCTGGCAATTACCAGGGAGAGAGGAAGATAAAACAGAACCATATCTTCACAGAACCAGGCAAGCATCGGATTAAACTTCCGACAGTGAGTGCAAGGACGACAGCCACTGTTTTGGTGGAGATGGTTGACAAGAATGGACTCTATTTTTCAGATGAGTTCTCCCTCACATTCCATGTGTATTATTACAAGTTCCTGAAGTGGCTTCTTGTCCTCCCAATGCTTGCAATGTTTGGTGTGCTCATGATCCTTCGTCCGCAAGAGCCTGTGCCATTGCCATCATTTTCACGGAACACTAACCTATGATCATAGCCCCACACATGGAATGAACTAGTCCCTGAGCCGAGAGATGGACGATGATGCCAAAATTTTTGTAATACATGTGTTTAGAGTTAGATTGTTGATCTAATCTATCGACTCGATGAACCCGAGTCGAATTGAAATTTTTGATGATCGAGTAATGGAGTTTCGTATGAACGTCTATCTAAAAGGTAGACAAACAGAAAATATCACAAAGTCGTGTCGTTTTCAAGATCGAAGGAATAAAGTAGTATTTATACGAAATTTGGTATGTTTCATTTTAGTCACGATCATCCTCCATTGTAATTCTTAAACTAAAGAAAATGATCGTATTCAAAAATTTCAAATGATCTATTTTACAATTATTGTCGCCTAATAATTACTTACCCAATACTTGTTTTTTATACTCTTATCGTTATTACGTGAAATAGTATTTTTTTTTTAAGTTAGAGTTTAAAATAGATATCTTAATTTCATTTTTAATTTATTTGAAATAGTAACTTAAAATTGTTTTTAAAAAGTAACACAAAAGGAAAAAATTAATAATTTGATTGAAGGTTTTATTTATGATATTTGTTAAAATAATTTCTAACAATAAAATAATAAAACAATTTGGTGTCGCATGAAAAATGTTATGTTTCACCTCATTTATTTTCAAAATTTTTATTACATTATTTTAGATGATAACTATTATTAATTATTTTATCGAGTTAAATTATTAAAATAAATTTAACTAATTAAATTTAATAAAATCATATAAATGTAAATAATTATTCTCATAAATGAATTTAATAAAATTATATAGATTTGAATTATAAATATTAAGTATCACATATATTTAAAAAATCAAAGGGTGTATATGTAGAATAAATTATATAAATGAGATAAGTATATTGTCTTAAATTTTAAGTTTTTTATTTTATTTATAATTATTTTTAAATAAATGATTTTAATAAAATTATAACTAATTAATATTATAATAAAAGTAAAAAATTAACTATAAATGTCATATTTTAAAAAATAAATATAATTGATTATTTCACTTCTTCCAACCACCCCTTTATAAAACTATTTGAAAATGATTGATAGATTAAAATATATTTTTTTATCAATAAACAATAAAAAAAAATCCAAAACATAAATAATTGAAAAAAGAAATTAAATTAAAAGAGTTATTAAAAAACAATAATAAACCTAAATAATCGAAAAAAAACATATTTAAAAGAACCACAAAGAAACTAAAAAGAAGAATTAAAAAAATTAAATAGTTGGAGAAAAAAATAATACGAAATAAATCTCCCTAAAAAAATTATGAATATAAAAAAAACTAATAAAAGAAATGATGTTGAATTTTAAAAAATAAAAATAAAAGAAGAAATTTAAATTATCGGAATACGTTGGAGATTCAAACATTTAAATATCCCATAAAAAGTTGTTTTTTCCAGAAAAGGAAAAAAGCTTATTAAGAAATGGGACCCACTAGTCCACGTATATTCCAAATGATTATTGTGTATTATTTTTATTACTCATTTTACTAATATTATTTTTTAATTTGTCAAAATTTCCCGCCGTTCGTCCATCCATTAGTAGTCCGGAATCTTTGCCCAAATTTCATTCGTCATAAACGTTACTCTCTGCAAAAATCTCCATGCCATTCTCGAAGCAGATCGTTCGCAGCTAAGCAACTCTTCTTCTTCACTTCCAGCGCCATTCCCTTCTTTTGATATGAAACCGAATCGCAAGCTCAAGAAAGCTGATTCATCTTCGAAGGTAACAATCTGTTCTCTGTAAAACGCCATTGTTTCAATCTTTCGCTATCACCATTCATCTTTGTTTCCTTTTGGTGTTTCTGGCAGCTTGTATTGGAGGAAATTATCGGTACCACTACAAAGAACAACAATGGATTGGCTTCCAATGTCAATTCTGCAAACTGCGTCTATTTAGCCGGATGCGTTGTGGTGGTTCATAATGTTCACTCTGGTACGCAATCGCACCTCGTGGTGCCTCATCGGTTGTGCAAACCTCTGAGCTGTGTTGCAATGTCTCTGGATGGCCGCTTTGTGGCTGCTGGAGAGGTGATTTTTTTTTTCTTCCTTTTTGACCGTTTGTTTTTGTAGTTTTATGAGCTGAACTCGACATGATTGTTGACACAATGTTGATGTGAGATATATATAGTATATTTAGGTTTGTACTGAAAAACTGCATGGTGGATTAATTTATTCGACTGATTAGTTCTGCTTATCCAAACGTTTTACCTGTTTTTTAGAATTTCAAGTTATCTATACACGATAGCTGTTTATGATTTTGCTTGATATAGTTGATGTGCATCCTCGGCATTTGGTGGTTTCTGTCACCGATTCACTTTATATATTTAGTACTTAAGCAGTTAGCGTCGGCATCAAATAACCACGAGGAAGTTTAGATTAAGAGATTTATCTACGAAGATAACGGCTTCAAGATAATCCATATATTCATAAAAATGATCAAAAGCCTAGATCATGGGTTCTCTATTCTGCTGTTGCTATGGTGAAAGGTCAGAGACTCGTTTAGTATATTATTTTCACCCCATGATCTATTTGGTTTTGCAGTCAGGGCCTCAACCCGCAGTATTTGTGTGGGACTTAGCTGGCATGGCCTTTCTATCAGAACTGAAAGGTCATCTGTATGGTGTTGCTTGTCTTGCCTTTTCACCTGATGGTAACTATAAATTATTTTGTTTTTTGCTTCGCGTCGTTCATTTTCCTTTTTCCATCGTAAGTAATTCATTGTTCTTTATTTATTCCAGGGAAATATCTTGTGTCTGTTGGGGGATATATATATATTTGGGACTGGCGGACCTCAATGTTGCTAACAAAGCTCAAAGCAAGTTCATCTTGTACGGCCATCTCATCTGTTTCCTTCTCATCAGATTCAAAATCCATTTTAACCGCTGGGAAGAAGCACTTGAAGTTCTGGACAATTACATCCCCTAAGACCCAGTTTAATTTAGGGACAAGTTCATTGTCTTTGCATGGAAAACCTGTTAATCTTGGTCCTCATCAAGGAAGCTCATTTGTTTCTATCACCTCTGGCTTGTCGACCGACGGTAGCTCAGGTGAAGTCTTTCCCATGTATGCATTGACTGATTCAGGTTGGTTTTTCTCCACATCACTATATATCATTAGACTTAAGTTTCTGAGAGACTTAAGTTTCTGAGCATGGTTTCATTCTAGTTCTATTATTTCATCTATAGGTGTCCTTTGCCTCGTGAACTCAGGATTTTCAGTTACGAAGTCCGTAAGTTTAAAGGTACATGGGACTTCTGCATCTTATCTTAAAGATTTCAGCTAGTTATTTATCTTCAAAATTGAAAGGGTGAGATTACTTTTGAGGGGTTACAGTTTTCTTTCAAAATTAAAGGAGTGAACTTACGTTCGGGGGGTAATGTGCTCAGTTGCTAGAGGAGGATTATGGATCCCCCAATGACATGCATGGTTTTGGTCCCATAAAGTAGTAGCTCACAATTTTTATTAGAACCTACCTTCGTTAATTTCCTTTGTCAAACATTGGGGAGTCAATTGTTTCTCACTGATTAGTCAAAACAACTTGTGATGATTATTTAGTGACAATGGGAATTTTATGGCTATATACCATGGCAATAAATTAGTGTATTGTGTAGACGCCTGCACAAAAATTGCGCTTGCATCTCTGAATTAAATGTATGTGATAAATACAAGTTTCTTGAGTTAACGTCTGAAGGAAAAAATATCTTGTGGATGCATGTTTGAACTCACATCTGATTGCCTTTCTAACTCTCTTGAAGCGTGATATTCATCAGGTCGATAAATGTTTCGCTGTATCTGCGTCTAGCAAGTTAGTTGCTTGTGCATGCAGCAACGGAATAGTACGACTTTATGATGCTGAGAGTCTCCAATATGGAGGAAGTTTCGTCTATTCAAGATCCAAGCAATTCGACGGGGAAAGCAATATGATTCATCTCATGAAAGATGATGGAAATGATCTACGAAGCTTACCTGTTCTTCCTGATGCGGTTGCATGTTTTTTTTCAACCTCAGAAAAGCTTGGTAAGCATTTAAGCAACGACTTCTAAATAATGGAATGCCACTTTTGTTTGAATATTGACGATTCTGCTTTGCAGTGGTTATTTATGGAGATCACAATCTTAACATATGGGATATCCACGATGTGAAGCAGGTACTTGTTAATTATTACGTTATGACTTGAAAGTATGGTCGTCAATTGTATTGTATGGTTCCAGAGTACAGTTGGAGCTTATTTCTTCCTTCATATTTTTTTGTACATTTCCTCAGGTGACCAGGTCTTGCGTGCTAGTTTCACATTCTGCTTGCATATGGGATATCAAGGTTCTATGTTGTGAGAACATGCACGATCCATCTCTTGCTTGTGCTGCTAGAGGTTGTTCAGGAGGAATGTCTTTTGCAACATGCTCAGCAGATGGTACTATTAGGTTGTGGGATCTAGCTTTGGAACCTGATTCAGAAGATGCAATGGACAATCAAGTACGACAAGCGACCACTACACGCTTAGGTAGATTCAATTTTTAACCCTCCAATGCAGTTAACAAATATATAAAAGAAAATTCAAAATTTATTATACCACAATTGTATACTGTTTTTATTTTGAGAATTTCAAATGCTTAGACAATGCTCGCTTGTCAGAAATTAATTTTCTTATTGGGTTATTGGTAACAGAAAGTGCTGGGATATTTGATCGTGAAACTGTGGAGGCTGGTTTTAACTCTCGAGACTTTCGTTCTCTGGCAGCGAGTTCAGATGGAAAATACCTTGCCGCTGGTGATTGTGATGGAAACATTCACATATTTAACCTGCTTACTTCTGATTATACATGTCTTCAGGCGAGCCATTGGAACTGTGATTAATTGATTTCTTTGATGAAAGAACCCCATGATTTACTAATTAGATGGCAGGATATCGTGTTCTTGATGATTAAATAAGAATTATTTTTCATTCTTGTAGGGTGCTCATGATGCAGAGGTCCTATCATTAAGCTTTAGCTCGTTGAGTAGAAATGATGATATATCTAAAGAAGTTCTGCAAAGTCATTACTACCTGGCTTCATCGAGTCGGGATCGGATCATCCATCTTTATAATGTTGAAAGGTACAATTTCTTTTATTGATATTCGTACTTTTTGATCTGGGCTCTTGATGCTACTTTTTTTTTCATGTCAGGAATTTTGATCTCTCCGATAGTATTGTTGATCATTCAGCAGCTGTAACTTCGGTAAAGATCAGTTGCAATGGACACAAAATTATAAGCTGCAGTGCTGACAGGTATAAACGTAAAAGCTTTACTTTGTAGGCGCGTGACTTATTTGATGTAGTAAGTTTATTGTTATAACCTGCGACTAGTTACTTTACTATTTGTTTACTGAACATCTAGGCTTGCTATTGACTTTCTATTTATTATTGGATGCTTGATCTTACCAAATTGATACTTGTATCAAAATGAAGAAAATATTTCGAAGAATGGGGAAGAAAATTTAGAGCCCTACGCTAATTTTACAATCACTAATCTAACCGATTCCCTAACTAAGGGCTAGCCCCTAATAACAATCCTATCATTGCTTAGTTGATGAATTCTTGGTTGGATGACTGCCGCTATAAGTAAAATATTAAGCCTTTGTAATGCCTTTGATACTGAATACAGATTTCTTGCATCAGTCTTGGAGAATTTAAATCCTAGACTGTCTTTATTCAACTTGACTTGAGCCAATGAACGAGACTGTTCTTAATGGGTTCTTGGAGGGTTCACGAAGTGAAACAACCAACAAAAGTTCTTGCAAAGAGTCTATATGCTATATCCTGTAGGCTGTGGCCATATATTATTCTCTAGTATGTTTAGTGTTTAATGGTTCATTCTTTAAGAAAACTTTTCTTATATCTTCTCCATGATGGAAGATAGACGAGTTCAAAACTAAACTGCATTCATCAGCCATCCTTAACTGGCTCTAACACGCAGGTCTTTGATTTTCCGTGATTTCACCACAATAGACAGTGGTCATATGATTTCCCGCAGTCATCACCAAATGGCATCTCAGGGTACTGTCTACGATATGGCTATAGATCCTAAAACAGATGTTGTTGTTACAGTTGGGCAGGTATGCATATTACATTGCATTGGTAGTTGCAAATGATTCAGTTCAATCGCTTTGTATAATGGCTGATCGGTGCTTGATGTTCACATTATCCGTTGATTAGAATAATTAATGTGCAGCAAGAATTTCTCATAGTCATCAATACCATTTCTAGAGACTGGAATAACTCTGTTAGTTATCCAATGTGTAGGATAAGAAGATCAATACATTTGATATTGCTTCTGGGAAGCTGATAAGATCTTTCAGGCAAGAGAAAGATTTCGGGGAACCAATAAAAGTGAGTTAATTAATGTTCATCATATATTTGTCTTGTGTTCTGCTGAACTTTAAATCGTGTACAGGTCGCAATGGATCCAAGTTGCAGCTTCCTTGTTTGCTCCTATTCGAATAAGTCTATATGTGTGCATGATTTCGTTACTGGGGATATGGTTGTACAGGGAATGGGGCACGGTGAAGTTATTACTGGTGTTATTTTCACACCCGACTGTAAACGCATTATTTCTGTAAGTTCCATTTTCTTTTTGGCTTTAATACCACTGATTCTAGAAAGCCTATTATACGTGCTTTTGATTTAACATTTGACTCTGACTACCTTTTCTGTTAAAACCTTTGAAATTCTCTTATTTTAGTTGTGATTTTAACCATAGGCAGGGATGAATAGGTATTATTACCAAAATTTCCAAAGGATATCATCTTTGGAGTTAGCTGATACTTATGTTTGAGTGGGAGTGGAAAAGGCTTTTTCCCCATTCCATGTAGAGACTGCTGAAATTTCAGATTCACATTGAATATGAAACATTGTAGAAATGTTGCTAAGATCATAATATTTCGTAAGTTTCTTTATTTCTTTGCCAATGGAAGTTGAGGAGGGGAAATAGAGCTGTTGAATGGGTAAGGGTGGCAGAAGAGGTGAAACATTTTTTCTTTTGAAAGAAGGGGAGGGATTAAGGTGGTGAGTGGAGCATGAAGAAATAAGGATTCATTCTCTCACTAAAATACTAACATGTCCTTTTGCTCTACTAAACCTTTAATTGATAGGGGAAAGAATCAAAATGTCAATTGAGATACTAGAAGAACCCCCATGTTAACTGAATGAGAACATGATTAAGGATTAATTGGCAAATGATAAAAGTACAAAAAAATACAAGGAAAAAAAATAAACCATCTTTTAATCTTGCAAAATGAATGGAACAGAATTTAATATTTGTCATTTTGTTTTTGTTGTCAACACTTTCATCCTTCAGTCCTTTGAGTTAAGGTTCATACATTGAATTATGGATGCATGCTAAAAATCTTTGGTTGAATTTCAAATTTCATTCCTTGTTTCTATCTAGTCCTTAAAATTCAAGATGTTTCAGTTCCATCCCTACTCGAACTATGTATCTTTAGTCCTTGTCATTAACTGCGGTTGACACAATATTGATATGACTCTCCATTAGATAAAATTTTGATGAGATGATATCTGACCACTCGTTGAATGGATTACAAATGAATGAGCAAAGACAATGAGGCAGTTAGGGCAGGGGTTAAAATTAGGACTAAAGTGTTATTGTTAGTATTTGCTCCTCCCTCATCATAATATATAGTCCATCCAACAAATTATCAATTCGTGTCACCTCGTCTAAATTTGATTTAATGCATTGCCTCATCAATTTTCTTTCAATTGGCGTTAATAGGTGGGAACATAATTCAAAATTCTACAGCCATAATAAAATCTTTTTAATGTTCAATACTAAACAGATACAATACCACCAAGTATTGTAGAGAATAATGTATTAATTGAGCTATCTTTTTACATGTTTCATGGTCGAAAGAATTTTCATTTCTAAAATCCTTCTTTCAACTATGTTTGCATGCACGCATGTATGCACGTATTCTCCTCAAGTTTCAGTTGACTAGTTGTGATCAGGATCCCGGACATTTGATTTTGACATCTCTGTAAATAAAGAAACTTAAACTTCTATTACTTGAACTTCTATTAATATTTATTGACAATGACATATTTGGCCTTCATACTGAGAACCATAAGACGACAATGGGGCCTCAGTATTGACAACAGAATTTTTTTTGAAAATTCAATTTCTATGTTATACTAATTATACTAAATTCATTTAACTGGATGCCTAACATTTATTTCAAGGTTCCTTCCTATTTCCTAGTCTTGGGTCTAAAAAAGGTTTGACTGCAGATAAGGAGCAACGTAGACAGAACTCCAGTTGCTTCTTCCATGTCCTTCTTGGATGTCTCAAATTTATCCTTGGAAAGATGTTCAATTTAGAACAATCATATGTGTCGTGAAATTGGAACTTCTATCATATTTGAGCAGTTTATAGTATGATCTTTCTCCTTTATATGCAAGTTAAACCTCTCTTATACATAGTAATCGAACTTGCAATATATTCATTTAAATATTTTTTAGTGTTGTATTGTTGATTATACTTTCCTAACTCCGGTTATGCACACAGATAGGAGGGGATGGTTGCATTTTTGTATGGAGACTTCCTGCACTTTTATCTTCAAGAATGCGTCAGAAAATGAATGAAGGTTCTGGTCCATTGTTTCCCGGAAGCATGACTCAGCCTATGCCTTTTAGTCAAATCATGTTGTATGAGAAGGATGGGGATGAAGAAAAGCTACATACAACCAAATCTGGTAATGGTTATCGGCCGGAAGATTCCAAGCAAGATGGTTTTCAAGGGCTTCATCAAGGAGCTGCTCCGGGGGCAACATTTAGATTTAGCATTTCAAGACTGCCTAGATGGGCACAAGATAAAGTAACAAACTCTGACAGTGCCCAAGTAAATCTTGTGTCCACGCCTTTGCAGGTATGTGGAGTTTTAAAGTCTTTGTTAGATGTCAGATGACATAATAAAGTAGGAGCCATAATATTTTAAATAAGAAAATCAGGATTTTTATGGAATATATTGGTGTTCAACGTATTCAGGTGAGAGAGAGCCATGTTTTCCTGAATATATTCTGTTGCTCGAGTTCCTAAGAATTTATTGGCATTTGATGGTTTACATCAATACCTGTAGAGTAACATTCTGCCATTTTTAATTGGTATTTGTTGGTTTATATTCCACTTGTTATCTTAGGACAGTTAGTAGCTATCATGCTGGATTATATGTGTTTGAATTTTTTTTTTTATAAAAAAGTTTTCCCTATGGTTTTCCAGATTTTTCTCTTTTTTTTGGGAAAATTTTCTATCCCTATTATTGTTAAGCAAAATCTAGCAAGCACAAACACAAATATTCAACATGAACATGCAGAAGGTAGCAAGTATAAAATACACACATTTTAGAGAGTGAGAGAGAGGGATGCAAGTTTTCATCTATTTGTATGTGTTTTGATTTTAATTTATTTTTCAAATTTTGGCATGAAGGAAACAAATCCTATTAGAGTTAACGTAGGAAGAAGTTATTTTGTGAAATTGTTGTTCCTTGCCAGATATAAAAGTTGTGAATTGATCCCACTCTCTTTCTATTAAGTTTTGGTAGCAGATAATTATGAGTGCCAGCTTGTTGGAGTTTATGGTTTCATTAGGTTTAGGGGTTTCATTAAGTTTTGCTATTCAGACTTTGTGGGTCCTGTTGGCTGCTCTTAAGGTTGCAAAATTTTCCCAGAGAAATCATCTATGGGCTAGAATATTTGATCCTAGATCCACGAGGTCTTCAATACGATCACTGAGGAATGCCTGTCTTTTTGGTTCACCCTTGTGAATGATAGATTTTTGTGGTCGAACTTTCTCACAGTTGTGGGTTCATGTGAGTATATTTTAGGAGTTAAACTAATGGGTGGGGGGATGGAATAATTTTAAGGCACCGGGCTGTTATTCTGTCCAGAGTCACTTCCAATCACTGGCCCATTTGCTTCAGGACCAGGATGCTAACGTCATCGTGTACAATATTATCTATTTATATTTCTTATAGATGTGGAATATATTTATGTATCGAATGAATACTGTTGTAATATCTAATATTATGAATGCTTCTTATTCACATCAATACTTCATACATTGGACATGTACATACTATCCGACCGTTGTTCATAATATACTTCAGTACTTAATTATGGGTACAACCTTTCAGAAGTAGTAATATCATATTACCAGAGTTCTATTTTCATGAATGAGTTTCTGTTATGAAGTCATATACAACTCATAGGTATAGCAAACAGGAATTATTCTTCTTATGATTTGGGACGATCGTCTCACCATTGATAACCAAACTTGATCTCTGTATGATTGCATGTCCAATGTAAATTCTTAGGTATACCAAACTGGATTTTTTCTTTAATGATTCAGGATGATCGTCTCACCCATCTATGATCAAATTTGATTTCTGCATGGTTGCATGTCCATTGTAACATTAGTTTGAGTTTAGCAAGGGTGTGTGGTTTCTTGGCTCCCCGCATAAATACATAATCTGACCTATTTTCATCCTCAGTCCAATTCTTATGTTTCTGTGAATTGAACAGAAAACTTGCTGCTCTTTGGTTGTTGATGACCAAGAAAATGCACCTCTACCTTCAGAATTTCAAAATTGTTCTGAACACGTCCTTGGATCTGTTAACTCAAGCATCAGCAGCTTATCCGCCAACTCTTCTGACAATTGCAATACTAGTGGTTCGCTTGTGCCTCAAGAAACTTTTAGGTAATTGGTTCAGTACTCTCTTCGACAACTTCTCTTTTAAATAAATCTGTTTGCCATTGTCCATGCTGACAGTGTCATGTCTGCTTCCAGTGGCCACCCTGCTATGGAAAACCGCTGGCTCTCCATTTATAATGTATGTCTAGATCTACCGAGTTCCCCAGAAATGCAGAATGTAATGGACAGAAAATCAGTGTCTTCAACTAACACATGTAAGGTCATATCCCTTTTTTGTTTAATCTTGTTTAGTGTAAGGCTATTTTGAGAATTCATTAACTCGTGAATAGACTTAAATGATACTTGCAGCTTCTACAATTAGGAGAACTGCTTTATAACCTTGTTTTTCCATGTCATACTTGTTACTTTTAATTACTTATGGTGGTTGTTTTTCTACACGGGTCAGATTTTCCATGCAAGAGATTCACATATGATATTACTAGTAAAGGCAATTGTGTTTCTTGAAAATAGAAAAATATGCTAATATTGGATGGTGTGGGATGGTTTATATGTTACTTCCTCGGTCTACTTTTTTGGAAAATAAGATACTTTCTTTTAATGTAGATGTTTTTGTTGCCTTTAATGTGTAGCTTAAATAATCAATAACTTCCGCACAAGATTGTGGAAGTATACAATTAGGCAACTATTAGGTTGTAGCCGTGTTTTCTTATGGGTTAAGTTTACTTAAGAGTTAAAAAAATTAATTGTTAAGTAATTTGAGGAATCTTATCTATTCTCCTATTAGTTTCTAAGATGGAATATCTTATCTGTAACTAGTGAAATCATCAATATATAAATCCCTAGCCGCCGTGGAGTTCTCCATCTTGGTATTACCACGTATACTTCTCCTTGTGTCTTCTATCTTTTGTTCTTTATGTTCTTCATCTAGATTGAGTGTGTGAATTGTGCGATTTTAATAAATGGTATCAAAGTTATGAGAGATTCATCACGATCTGTGAAGATGGCAAGTTCAAAGATCGGGATTGAGAAGATTGATGGATTCAATGACGGTTTCTGGAAGATGTAGATTGAAGATTATCTTACTAGAAAGACCTTCATGAACCCTTGTTCGAAGTGAAGATGCTGAAGCCGAAGAAGGAGCATCGAAATGGAATGGCGCTGAACTGCGAGGAGGTACCATTGGACATGGACGTGGATGTGAAGAACAACGAACGAGTTGTGATTCTGAACACCAAAAACCTAACGTTGGTGGGCGAGGTCAACCTTGCGCAGATTTGGTACAATTGGACGAGAGTGCCATGTGCTTGCCTGGATTCTCATGCGATTCTTTCATGTAAGTGACGTACATCATGAGAGACAATGGGAGAGCGGAAGTGGTAGGTTGGATGGGAAGAAGGTTTTGGAAACGAGAGTGAAGGCTGGGAATCTGTTCATATTGTCGAGGTTCATCGTGGTAACAAAGATTGGAGATCCGGAAGGAATGGATTGGTTCTCCATCATTACTACTCCAAATCCTGTTTTCACTCACGTGGCCGGTAGCATCTGTTGAACACAACTCTCTGTGGGAAACACTCGCACTCTTTATTAAGACCAATCGAGAAGAGAATACAAGACACTTTGTAGAATACTACTACTTTATATTGCTTAGGATTTCTTGGGATGAAAACCTAGGTAGGGTGGAGGGGTATTTATACTAGAACCTACGCAATCTATTCGTAACAAATCTGAATCTTTTTCCTAGAATATCTAGATCTCTTTCCTAAAATCTCTAGATATCTTTATTCTAAAATATCTACCAAAATAAACATACAATGGGCTTAGGCTCGTACAAATATTGGGCTTGACTCTATTGGGCTAGTGATGATATTTTAACACTCCCCCTCAACACTAGTCCTCATCGCTGCACCATGTTGAGCTGTCAACGAAAACTCTCATGTTAGCCCTTTTGTAAACAAGCCTGCCACTTGGTCATATGTTTTGATTTGCTGCATCTTGATTTCTTCCTTTAGAACTCTCTTTCTAATGGAATGGTAGTGCACCTTCACATGCTTTGTTCTAGCATGAAACACTGGATTTTCTGCTAGGCGAATCGCAGATCGGTTGTCGCAATGAAGTGGTATTGGATAGTCAATTTTCTGGTGCCAATCTTCCATCAAGAGTTTCAGCCAAGTACTTTCCTAAGCTGCTCCAGCTGCTGCTCTATACTCTACTTCTCTGATGCTTGATCTTCGGGTATCTTGATATCCTGCATGGTCAGCATCACGGTATCCAACTAGCTTGCAAACTTTACTTCTTTTGTACAAACGATTATAATTGATTGTACCTTTGACATATCTCAAGATCCATCGAGCCGGATCCAAATGAAGATTATTTGGACTTTGGCCGTACTGACTAATTGCTCCAACTTCATTTTCAAATGCATTTGGTTGATTCATGTAGATCTCCTGGTCCAACTCTACATTCTTCATATCTATCTGCCAAAACTTCCAATCTTTATTTACCACAAGTGCTGGAGGAACCTGTATGATAGTGATCTTTGCCACTGGACTAAACGTTTCCTCATAGTGTAGTCCATATGCTTGAGAGAACCTTGGATCTATAGTCTGAGCTTTGTATCTCACGATTGATGCATCCGGGGTACATTCTATTTTGTAAATCCACTTGCAAAAGATGGATTTGATATATTCTGGTCTTGGTACTAGTTCCCAAGTTTGATTTTGCTCCAGGGCTATAATTTCTTCCTCCATCGCTTTCTGGCAAGCCAAGTTTTGTGATGCTTCACATGTCTCTGGCTCATTAACTCCGTCTTCTACAATAGCTACATTGGCATACTCTGGATTTAACTTTTGGATAATTTCTGACTGTCTAAGTTGTTGAGGTGCCATTTCCTTCTCACCAGGTTCGCTTGGTTGAGTCACTTCTTGCTCATCAACATCAGTGTCACTCAAATCTCCAGGCACATCAGCATTTAAGCAAACGTATACAATTTGCTCCCCCATCTTCTGTGGAAGAATTTCTTCAGTGTTGTCCAAGCCTGGTAATACTTCCTTCTCTGAGGGCCACCCCTCTTCCATTGCACCGCTTTGATCGTCAATCATGTGGTTTAAGTATCCTGAATCAATGATCCAATCATCCTCGTAATCGATATGCTCTTCCATCATTGCCATGAGTGCTAGCTCGTCTTCTTCTATGAGACATATTGCCTCTACATCCCATTCCTCCTCAATCTCTACGTTGGAGGATGCCACGTTGCTTTCGACAGATTTTTTCTTGGACCAACAATCTCTGGACATGTGGCCCTTCTTCCCGCAATTGTAGCAAATGCCCTCAAATCTTCTTCCTTGAGAACTTTGGTTGTCGTTCTTTTGAGTTCTCCCAGGTTATGCAGTTCCTTGGTGGTTTCTTCTTTTGTCACCATTGTATCCACGTTTGGTAGACGACCTATTATTGCTCCGACTTTCACTTGTGTAGAGTGCTTCTTCTTCACCTTTTAATGTGATGTCTCCCATTTGTTTAGCCATGGCTTCTTGGCTAGCTAACAAATTTTCGAACTCTACAAGTGATGGTTGAGTGGGCCATCCTTGTACAGCAATAATAAAGCTTCTATATTCTGGTCGCAATCCGTGGATTATAATCCTCTTCATTCGAGATTCTACAATGGCAGACTTCGGGTCTAGTTTAGTAATCTCCCGACAGATCGATTTGACCTTGTGGAAGTACTGAGCAATCATCATGTCACGTTGTGAAATTGACAACAACTCATTCTCCAGAAGTTGTAGCCTCGTATCGTTCTTCTTTGAGAACAACATCACGAACGTGTCCCATGCTTCTTTCGGTGTCTTATCATCCCAAATATGCTCTAACATCTCTTCTTCGATTGTGGTCTTCAAGGCAAACATTGCTTTACCTGCTTTGATTCTCCATTTGCACAAGGCGCCGTTAGAATCCTCCTCTGGCGGCGTAGTTTCACACCCACCAACGATCTCCCAAAGATCCTGTCCTTGTAAATAGGACATCATACATGTTGCCCACGTATTGTAGTTGTTGTTGTTGAGTTTCTTGATTCCTCCTACGATTTGGAAGTCACCCATCGTGTTGACAATACCTCAGTAATACCAAACAAACCTTTTCGATACAAGACTTGCAGAGTCACAGACTACTCACGACACAAAGAAACTCACTCACTAATAATCTCAAGAAATCGTTTCTGATGTGGAAGATCAGACAGAGCTGTAGCCACATAACATACTAAGAATTCCAAGAGATCAGACAACCTATACTAACCTCGCTCTGATACCAAATTGTTGAACACAACTCTCTGTGGGAAACGCTCGCACTCTTTATTAAGACCAATCGAGAAGAGAATACAAGACACTTTGTAGAATACTACTACTTTATATTGCTTGGGATTTCTTGGGATGAAAACCTAGGTAGGGTGGAGGGGTATTTATACTAGAACCTACGCAATCTATTCGTAACAAATCTGAATCTTTTTCCTAGAATATCTAGATCTCTTTCCTAAAATCTCTAGATATCTTTATTCTAAAATATCTACCAAAATAAACATACAATGGGCTTAGGCTCGTACAAATATTGGGCTTGACTCTATTGGGCTAGTGATGATATTTTAACAGCATCAACATCTAAAAATCTTTTTCTCCCGAAGTTATCCAGGCAGCATTCTTCAGAAGATTCGAGGAATTGCGAAAATCGAAGCTAAAAATCAATGTTGCTTGGGCTGTGGAACATTCATTTAGGAATTTGCTTCAGTGGAAAAATCGACCGTAGTTGACCATCGGACTGCTTGGAATTCTGACGTTTCAGCAGCTTATTGAAAACAATTCGTTTCGATTTTACGCTTTTGTGATTCTGCAAAGCTCAAGGATCAGTAGGCTCCAGAGTTGATCCAATTGACGTTGTCCAGAAATGCAGTGAAAGTTTAAGGATTGGTAGACTCTATGGTTGATCTAGTCGACGCTGTCCATAAACGCAGTAGAAGCTCAAGGATCGGTAGGCTCCAAAGTTGATCTAGTTGACATTGTCCAGATAGGCTCTGGGGTTGATCCAGTTGACTCTGTCCAGAAATGTAGTGGAAGCTGAGGATTGGTATGCTCCATGGTAGATCTAGTTGACATTGTCCAGAAACGTACAGAAAGCTTAAGGATCAGTAGGCTCTAGGGTTGATCTAGTTGACGTTGTCCAAAAACATAGTGAAAGCTCTAGGATTGGTAGGCTCCAGGGTTGATCTAGTTGAGGCTGTCCAAAAACGTAGTGGAAGCTCAAGGATCGGTAGGCTCCAGGATTGATCTAGTTGAAGCTATCTATAAACGTAGTTGAAGCTCAAGGATCAGTAGGCTCTAGGGTTGATCTAGTTGAAGTTGTCCAAAAGCACAATGGAAGCTCCAAAATTGGTAGTTGACACTGTCCAAAAACATAGTGGAAGCTCAAGGATCGGTAGGCTTCAGGGTTGATCCAATTGACGTTGTCCAGAAATATAGTGGAAGCTCAAGGATCAGTAGGCTCTAGGGTTGATCCAGTTAACGCTGTCCAGAAATATAGTGGAAGCTCAAGGATCGGTAAGCTCTAGGGTTGATCCAGTTAACGCTGTCCAAAAATATGGTGGAAGCTCAAGGATCAGTAAACTCTAGGGTTGATCCAGTTAATGCTGTCCAGAAATGTGGTGTTCAAAATCGTGAAGGAGAAGACAACGTCGGATCTGTTGAAAGCACTGTTGAATATGTATGAAAAACTATCGGACTAGACAACCAAAAAAATGAATTCGAAGGTCAATTGAAGACTTCTCAAGTGCGTCACGAGTGCCAGATTGGGTAAGACAGTTGTGAGTCAGAATCAGAATGCTTTGGGGGTTGAAGCTAAACTCCATGAGTTGGGGGAGTCTTTCCCATCAATGAAGCACAAGAGAGGCGCAATGCCTGTGGAAGTGCTTTGAGAGGAGTGAGCACGAGAAAGGCAAGTGACACCCGTATAAGTGCTCCAAGAAGTGAGCATACGTGTATTCCTTGAGTCATCGTCTTGTGGGCTAAAGTGGGTGATTTCACAAGAAATGTCAACATCATCATTTGCTTGAGAAGGAGCACTATGTTAGATGTAAAAGGCATAGAAGAATGAAGCTGCAACAAGACTAAGAGGAGCATTAGGGCAGCGGTTGCCACATGAAGGTGGTTAAGTAAGAGTTGACTAAATTCTAATGCTTACAAGTGAAAGGACTGTGTTAAAAGCTTTTAAAGTTTGCTTCAATAAGAGATTCGGCCCCGATGAGAAAATGTTGTGATTGGGCTTGTGAGCCCCACCCCGAGGGGTGCACCAATTTTTCAGCGAGTCAATTAGCAACCAGTTCAACATTCAAAACGTATTCGGGACGATGCTGAGATTAAGTGGGAGAGAATGTCAGAATCTATGAGGCAATTGTGCCTTGAGAGTGTCACAACCATGTTATGAACACGGTAGGTTATGACTCTTACATATGACTCTTACATACAGACAGACAAGGCGGCGACACAAAAGTAATGCCCAACTGATCAAGTAAGGGTTGAGATAAGACAAGTGTCATACAGTTGATGAAGAACCATGTCTATCATTCAAGGCAAAATACATTAGAAGACGATACCATTTCATTCACAGAACAGTGGAATAAGGTGATAGAGGGTGCATCGAGTAGACATATTAACAAAATGTGTTGATGTTGGGAAATTGAGGTTGTGTAAAGTCTTTTTGGTCTTTTGTAGCTTATACAAATGTCGTGCGGTGAAGATATTGATGATGAAGAAAATCCTTTGAGAATGAGAATGAATTTTTGGATTGACTAGGAAAATTATTAGGTTGCGGAGCTTGATGTTTAGTTATGGGTTTAAATTTACTAAAAAATTAAAGAAAACTTAAAAGTTAATAGTTAAGTAACTTGAGGAATCTTATCTATTCTCTTAAGTAGTTTCTAAGATAGAATCCTATTTTTTTCCTATGTAATTTTTCAAATGGAAAGTCATCAATATATAAATCTCAAGCCGCTGTGGAGTTTTCTATCCCGGTGCTACCATGTATATTTCTCGTTGCGTCTTCTCTCTTTTGTTCTTTATGTTTTCATCTAGATCAAGTGTGTGGATTGTGCGATTCTAACAACAACAGTATTTTTATATCATCTCCCTAGGGATTAGTATTAGAAATTTTACTAATCTTAAACTTAATTTCTAGTGATCTAAGAGAGTAATCGAGTAAATTTAGATTGTTAACTGATCTAAACCTGGTTTAACAAAAATAAATCCAGTAGCAAGATAATAAAAACAGAAAAAATGCTCAGACAATGTAAACATGAGGTATGTAAAATAGACTTGGATTAGGAATTATCTGAATTTTTCTAAACCTGAAAGGTTGAAACAAGAACTTTGCTCTCTCAGCCTACACAACATTAAACATGGAATCCTCCCAAAATTTCCAGATTTAATGGTTTAATTTCTACTAACCCATGCCAAATTAAGCTCCTCTAAGTGAGCCTTAGGAGGGTTGTTATTCTATAACGTCTCTACTTGGCTAGTTGCTAACTCAAAGAAGGAGCTATCGTAGTTTTGAGAAATAAGGAGCTAAGTGAGCCTTGGGGTGTGTTGATTTGGCAAACCCAAACTTGAACAATAAAAACACTCAAAACCAAAATGAAAAGAGCCAAGGATCCTCAAACCCTTATTTAGATTAATACAAACATTCCTAATTCTTGCCTGTTACAAGCTGAAAATAAAGAGAAACTACAAAGAAATTTCATAAAAGAAAACAAAATACTTTAAGATAAAATGGAAAGTTGCAATATTGCCCCCTTCTTCTCCCTGCTGTTTTTCTTATCATTTGGAATGACTTTATGTTATTTCTCTCCCCTCTCTCAAAATCAGTTTCCCGATCTTCTTCTCTAATCAAAATACGCTGCTTCATCCTTATAATCCTCCAAATGAATTTTAGGGCTAATTGGACTATGTAGGACACAGTGGCAGCTTTTAATCGGTTGTTTTGAAGTATAGGCTGACATAAGCGTTAGCTCAATTAATCAAGTGTACTTTGCTCCCAGAAATGCTCAGGCAATTCTAGAAATTAAAAATCCAGCTCCAACAAAATGCTAACATTTTTCTCTATCACAAGTCTGCTGACAAAGTATATCAACATCAAATTCGCATAATTCAATGCTTTCTTTGCTTTCAATTAGTCAAATGGAACAATCAAAACTCGCCAAATAATATATTCGATTAGAACCAAAGATTTAGGAAGATTTAATCATAAAAGCACTAGCATTCTACTCAATTTAGGGGAATTTTAGGCATAAAAGACCAGCTATCTTTTGGAGAGTTATCAGTGTTGTATTCTAGAAAGAAAAACTTCCAGTTAATAGAAAATTTCCAGAATGAAAGTTGGTGTTGGTCATTTCTGCTAAAATTAAAATGCCTCTGAGCTATTTGTGAGAATTATCAGCACCGATATGATATGGTGGCACCTATTACCATTATTTCTTTAGTTAAGTGTTTTGCATGGTAAGAACCGTCGCACAACTGTCAAGTTTAGGTACTTTTTCTCTTATATTGGCATTTTGTTTGGTTTGGATAGCAAGCTAACTCTTGTGGTCTTGATGTGATGGGGCCTTTAACAGCACAGCCGGCAGTAGAAAGACTGCTTTTACATAACTGCACTTGTATGCAGTTAACTATTATGATGAGTCACTGCAGTGAAATTTGTTCATCTTTTAGTTTTTTCTGACGAGGAATGTGCTTTACAGTACAAGACGCAGCGAAGCTACCAGCTTGTAATGGATGCTCTTCTGGTCAAGCTAGCAATGATTTAGATGCTGGGGGAGAATTGGCTTCTAGTAAGGTTGCTATTTTTTATAATTCTAGACCCGTGAGCAAACGTGAATGTCAAACGAGAATGGATGAGGTTCATACTGGGGAAATGGAAGTGCTACCTTCCGGCAATGTGAAAAGTGAGAAGCAAGCAACTGGAGATGGTAGTCCTTGCAGCACTAAGTCTGAAGATGATCTATTCAAGCTACATTTCGGCAGTTTGTCAATGTCATACAAGGTTAGTGGAAATTTGAGTCCGTAACATTAATTTAGTCTTTGTTTGGGAATTCAACCAAAATAGGGAAATGATATTGTCAAATATATTGGGACTTCTATTCCTGAATTTCAGTTGAACTTCTCTTAGACAAACAAAAGTATCAATCAGCCTGAGTTATATGCTACATTTAGGACTTATTCATAGCTGAAGATATTTTCAGATAAATGTTAAAGATGTAAAGAAATGATCTCATAACTTCAACTAGTTTTTGTAAAATTGAAGGTTACAGTATAAAGATAGGTGATAAAATCTAATCACAGAGAAGTTGGGAAGAGGAATTTCTCGCAACCTGGATTGCACACACTCACCAGTTCCATAATATAATTGAATTTGATTACTTCTAATATAAAATAATCCATTTAATTGATGGGTGCTTATTATACAGAAGAACGAATCATCCGCAAGGAAAAGATACTTTTCCAAATATGCTGTGCAGGACTATCTTGGAAGCACCAAAAGACTCCTGCGAATGCTGCCTGATGAATCTGATTGTAAAACTTTGCATAACGTGAACGTAGCTACTAATAATTCTCCATCAGAGAACCCGTCAATTCAGGTTTCGGCAGAGCAAGAATGGGTAGGTCTTCTCTAAGCAATAATAATGGAAAGAGGGCCCTGGGAGAGTGAAAGGAGCCAGAGCAGATCAAGATTCTCATTTCTTAGAACTTCATGCTTTTAGTTCAAAATGACTTCAATGGACTAATATTCATGTTATGAGTTGTCAATCATGCAGGATATTGCAAGAACAACAGCAGAGACCTTGCCAAGCGCTATGTCGTCACACTTTTCACAAAATGAAAGCTATCAAGATGAAAGAGACTTAAAAAGAGTAAAGTTAACAAAAGAAGGAAATGATGACAGTTTTCCTGTTGCAAGTGAATCGCAGGAGGAACGAACTACTAGTTGTAGGGAAGTTTTACTTGGTTTAGATGCTGCAGCTGAGAAAGCAGTACAGTTCTTCTCAAGATTAGTTACCCCGGGTTGTCATGAAGATAGTTTACATGAATCTGGATCGGAGTTGTATGATGAAGCGGCCAAGTTACTTCCATCAATCATAGAGAAAATTAATGAAGTTGCCAAGTTGGTGCAATGCAAGAACAAAGATAAATGTGAAAGTACAAAAGATGTTATTATGACAGGGTTTGAACCTCTCTTAGGAACATTAGCTGAGAATCTATCTGAAAAGGTGGTTGAAATTTTGAAGAAGAATCTTGGTGGGAATTCATAGTTTTGTATAAATAGCTTTGTACAATGAAGTAGCACCTAATTATGGTAAATAAATGACGTATTATGTCATGTTGGTTCCGTATGTTCTTCAGGTAGTCGATGGACTCCACCTTTGAACAATTAAAAATTCAGAGGTAATTCGCTGGATATTCTTACTTTTGGGTGTTGGAACTTTTTTTCCTCTTGTTTTATTGCTCTTGCCTTGAGTTCTTGTTTTAGGACGGAACCCTTCGGGATTTTGCCAGAGATGCCACTTTCTATTGCCAAGCTTGACATCAAAGGTGAGTACTCTAAATAATGGTCTATTCTTTTTCATGGAGCTAATTTCCAAATGTTTTATTGGGCTTGTTATTAGCATGAGGAATGAATTGCGTTCTTCCTTTTCTTTTCTTTTCATTTTTAGTAGTAGGATTTCTTATTTTCTTATATGCATGTTTTAAACGCATAGTTCTTGTTCTCCAAACTTAGTGACATTTAATAATGAAAGGGTAACTCTAAAAAAAAAATAAAGAAAAAGAAAAGTTGGTCTTTATCTTTTTCTTTTTCTCCCCACTTTTACCACGTTTCATACTTGTAATTTTCATGCATTTCTGATTTAAAATTGTTAAGAAGCATCTTTCTTCTTTTTTTTTTTTTGTTGTGAATCTCAAGGCATGCTAGTGAATAATGAACTCTCCAATAACTTACAGATACCGAAGGCCTGTTGGAATATATATACAAATCCCTAAGAAGGTATGCCTAGAAACTAATCTCTTGTATGCACATTCCTTTGCTTTTCTCTCTCCATAGTAACATGCCAAAAACCGTATTCTTTCTTGGGATTCCTTCACTCTACACCTATAATCATGTAGTTTTTTTTATAAGCCTATCATAGTAGTTGTCCCTCATGGATGTGGCACTTTCCTTCAATTATAGAGGTCTATTCGTTTCATATAATGCTGGAACTTGGCTCATCATGACCATTTCAAGCACTATGAACAGACCAATAGAGACCATGAAAAGCATATCCTGAAAAGAAAACCTCTAGTGGTTATCGCCCCTCCCCCTACAGGCACACAGACTCCGATCAGTTATAATTTATAGATCAATTGATGGCTCAGTCATTAATGCTCATCATCACTATTATTATTTAACCAATCCAAACAACGAAGGTCAAATAATATCCTTCTCTTTTGGGTATAGGATTAAAACCTTTTGTGTAACTTTCTATGTTTCTCTTATTCTTTCCAATTTTAAATAAAAAAAATGTTCACACAACCTAAAGCCTTGAAAAAGTTCTTTTTACAGTTTCGTTAACAAATATTTTCAAGATTTGGAGTAGTGAAAATTTTTAATTTTCGAAAACAGAAATTATGTCAAATAGACAATTTTCGCAACTATATTTTTAAAATGTCAATTTATAAATAAAAAATCAGATTTAGATTGGTTCAATTTCTTGCAACATTTTTATTTCATGTTTGGCATGTTACCAATAGTAATGGAAAATTTCGTCCTTATTTGTAAAATTTTTTGAATTTACATTAATTACCAAATAACCTAATTAATGCTACCAACAATTTTGTAAACCTTTTTTAGTTATCAAATTCACATTAATAAGAAAATAATCTAATAGACACGTAAATTCAAGCCTATTTTGGATTTTAATTGGCTAAGCCATTAACACGGAAATTGATAAAATCTAGACAGGTTATACATGTAGTTATTCCAATTGAAAATTTTCCTATGTATATGGGTCCAAGCCCAAGGGTGGAGGCTCTGTTAAAGTGGGTATCATTTTATTCATTGTTTTTAATCTGAAAGCAAAATGGGAAAGGGAAAAGCCTCTGATTTATTATGAGTTGTGTGTATGTGGGGTAAAGGAATGGAGTAAAGGGACTTCATTTGATTGTCCTTTTGCGTTCATTTTTCACTTGTAATGATGGGTTTTTCTTTTCCCTTCTTTTGTTTCACAGCTAGACTTGTTCTTGCATACCATTCTCTCTTTTACTTTAATAAACACCAAAAGAAAAAAAAAACAAAAAAACAATGGAAAAGAAGCCATTCCACTTGTAACTGTCACTTGGGACTCACTTTTGAGTGAGAATATGGGTTGCCTAATTATGGGCAATAATATCTAGACATAAAATTAGACAACATTATTTGATTTTATAGCGTTCGAGAAATTTTTGAAATCTTTGGATCCGCATGTTTATGTTATCTACCTCTCATTAGCTTTTATTACCATTTGCAGATCATTGCTGTAATGTGTTCTCCACACCATTTTATCCTCATTATGATTCCGAAAAGGTAACTTTCATAAGCTCAAGATTATGTTTACTTACCTAGTGTTCTCATTATATTATTTTCAGTCTGCTTTAGATAGACTCGTGCAATCAAGCCAAGTTTGTTTCCTTTTATGTTGTATGCTCTAATTATTTATAGATTCAACTGTCCAAGAGGCTGCCTCATTTCCATTTTTCAGTCTTAAATTTCTCCATTTTGACCACAAGTTTGATTTCTATTTGTTGAGATAATTACCAGTTTTTTTCATTTTTCTTTCTTTCAACACATGGGCTCTTTACTGATATCTTTTTATGCAGTTCACTTTGTAGATTCTACTAATAGATCCAATAAAAATAAATCACATCAAGAAGTAGGTATCCTAGGCACTAATATAAGGACCCTAAGTACTTTTCTTCTACTCAGTGTACCTTTTTAGCCTCTCTCAACTTTGGATTGTTGGTTAGATTTTTGGAAAAAAAGAATGAAGAACTGTTCATTTCAACTTTTTAGTATTAACTAAATTAGAAAACTTAACCCCAGCCAGAAGAAAAGAAAAGGGAATATAGAACATTAGACTCAATTTCCTTTCGAAATCAACCTCTGAAGTCTTTAATTGATGGCTCTAAAAGAGGTAATCCCCATAAACAATGACACAAATATGATGTCTTTGAGTCACATTGATGAGAAAATGAACTGAAAACCCATATGTTTGTTATATTAGTGAAATTATATGTCCTCTGGAAGGAAGTGGAGGGGGTGGGGATATGTGAAAACTGGGAAACTGTTCCCAATTAATCTGTGTCTTTTCATTGAGAAAATGACAAAGAATTAAAGAAATGAAGAAAGCTCATTCTCACTGCATAAAGCAGCACGGGAGGGACAAAAACTGCACACACAGTGGACATTAGAATCTGCAGTTCCCTTCACAAAACAACACAATCCAAACATAAACCCTTTTGCCAAATCCAAATCTGTTATCTTCTTAATCTCATCAGTTTGCAGGCTTTGACAGAAACTAAGTTAAAAAATTTTACTTCCTTCCCCTGCCTTGGTGTGGATCCATAGGCATGCATGGATTTGTTACTATTATTGTTATTATTATGGTGTTTTTCTGGGCACAGGTGATTGAAATTTGTAGGTAGTTTAATATTGTTTTTATAGGATTATCATAATAATTCCAATAGATTGTAGTGTAAGCAAATCTTTGCAAGATTCTTTTGCTGTCCATTAGCCTGGAAGGTGAAAACAAAATGAAATGATTAAGTTTTGCTTTAATACTGTTTTAGATCCATGTAAGACAACTTTGAACTCTTCTTTCTTTATCATTGTTGGTCATTAAATATAGATTGTAGTACTTAAGTAGGCTATAATATACTCAATATCAGTACATGAATAGTTAAAAAGTTAACCAATTTTTGTGTAGCACTAATGGTCAGACTCGTAATTTTGAGATCAGAAGTTCAAATCACCAGTTACGTTAATTTCACCTTTGATTAAAAACAAACCCATTAACTTTGCTTGATTCGATATCATTTTTACCTTTTAGCCTCTATTAAATATAAATTAAAAGCTTTTGTCCCTTCATTGCTTTTGGCTGCGCATCTTTCGGCCAAAACAATCACATATATTGTATACCAACACTAAATAATTTTCGAGGAATACAAAATATATTGGAGAAATCATTCAATTGGTAAAACTTAACGGGATAATCTTAAACCTTAAATCTCAAAGTCCTCTCATTCCCATTTCATGTATACATTTATTTGCCAAGAAAGAAACACAAGACTCAAATCATTGGGATTGTTAAAAATTCAAAAGGCCAACAAATTTGGAGTGAGAATGTAATTATATGTTAGTGGAACATAGATGGGATGGGATTGTAGAGTTGATTATTGTAAGGTGTGGGCCTTCTTCCCCACAACTTCAACTATTTTGGTCCCAAATTCAATCTCTCTCTAGAATTCCATGCAGACATTTCCTTATGGGAGCAACCCAATTATTCTTTCTTTTTTTTCATTAAAAAGAAATAAAAAACAGAGCCAAAACCCTAAATAAAAGACAGATCACTTGCACAGAAAAAGAAAGAAAGAGACAAACTCTTAATCCTTTTATGTTTTTTAATAAAGGAAAAATGAAATGAAATATATTAATAAAGGAAAATTAAAAGATAGAGGACACTAATACACTTTACGCCTCATAATATTCAAAATTTAAAAACATTGAAAAGAAAAATACACCCACACCCCAATCAATGAAGTAAAGTTGGTGATAATTACCATCATACCCCTCCCTCCTTTTTTTTCTTTCATGTGATTGCCCCCAACCGCCTCCTCTTCCATCGTGACTTTGCGGTGCCCAAAATCCTTTTCATTTCCCTCTCTCTTTATATATAAATTTCTTATTTTTCATTCTTTTTAGGACTTTAAATAAACTATTAAATTTAATTTACTTTACTATAATTTAATAGAATATCAGTAAGAAATTTTATATTTAAATTTTTATAGTTTTATTTTGGAGAGTGAGTATTAAGACTATGAATAAAAACTTAAATATATATTTGTTTTTTTTTATATTGATAATGGTTTGTTTTTTCTCTTTCTAAATGTATTTTGTTTTATTGGTTTGATTAATATGACCAAGTTTGTTTTTTTATTTGGAAAATCCCTACTTTTTAAGGATAAAAAAAAAAAAAAGAGTCAACTTTTACCCTTTGAACTGAGTTGAGTCTTTTTTATGTAATTTGTGGACTTCATCAAATTGGATCCCGTCTTCGGTACGTGTTGCAATTTTAACTTTTTTTTCTTTTAATTACGTTTTCAGTGGAAAGTCGATAAAAAAAATTTATTATTTTATGTGTTTGATAAATTACAAATAAAGATTAATTTAAATAGATGCAGTTTTTATCGTAATTCGTAAGTTATTAAACATTTTTTTAAAGACTATTGATGTATTAATCGTTGTTTGTTTTTTTGTTTAAAATATTGATTTTGAAAGAAAAAAAAGTGCAAATTGATTCCCATGATTAGGAGTTTCAATTGGTATGAATATATTTACTTTCGACTATAAATGAAAGAATCTTAAATATTCATTTAGTTGAAATAAAAAATAAAACAAGACTTTAATTTCTTAAAATAAAAATGGCGTGTCCTTTTAAATTAACTCTATTAAAATTTCTTATTATTAATGTTTATATTCATATTAGTATACTTTTATCATATTTTATTGATTTTCTTATTATATAAATAAAATCACGATATTAAACTCATAAACATATAAAAATATTACGAAAATTCAACATAATGTTAGGAATAATAAGATTCGAAAGGAAAATCAGGTACGGTCAGGTCCATGGAAGTGATATGAGAACTGTGGGCCCAAAATTTGAGGCCTAGTGTTCAGTAATTGATGCCACCGCGGCTTTGTATAACCATACGTAATTCCTACGTATGCACGTGTGCTTTCATTTGGTCATTATTATTGCTATTATTATTATTATTATAACTTTTAAGGTTTCTAATCAATTTTCATAATAGGTCAACAATTTCTTAAAATTAATATTATAAATTTTTTATATTTAATATTATAATTTTTTTAAAAAAATTAATTTATTAAAAAAAATTTGGGGCATCCCTTAGCAAATATGGAAAGGGATACCAAAGGCAATGTGAAAGGGCGCCTTATTCTTATTCTTTTTCTTTATTTCAATTTCCAATAAAAACACGGAATAAATGGCCAAACAAAAAGTAACTCTTCATCCAGTTAATAATTAAGCTCATTTATAGAAAATAACTTTAATTTTAATTTTTTTTAAAAAAAGTATTACTTTTTATCATAAGTTTTAGATTAAAAAAATGTTTAAATTTTATTAATACGCACAACTTATGAATTATACTTTTATGTTAAATTCTAACCGTTTAATTAATTGAATAATTGGTTTGATTAATGAAATAAACTTGCAATACTCGCACACAAAAAGTTATTGTCTAATGCTAGGATCGTACATTTTTTACTGTGCAGTGTCATGATTTTGACATGCTTATGACAACTCTTAAAGGAAACTCAGTTCTATTTCTATTTTTTAGGACTTTGTGGCTTCGTCGGACCTTAGGTAGGGTTTGCGTTCGCCAACCAAACACAACTCATGCGCAAGGTAAGCTTGTTGAACTACATATGTCGTCTGTGCGTGCATATTCAATCATTTACAATCTATCCAACTTGCTTCATCAACCATCGTAACTCACATGGTCATGTCCATCAAGAACGAACCTATGTGTCGTTTATATCATTGGTGCATTCCGAACATCCATCCATTTGGGTTCTATCGAGGCAAGGACCCTCTTGTGTCCATGCTAAGTCATTATACGGAAACTGTACTGGATAGGAGATGCATATTTCAACCTCCGACACATGGTGAGGGTGCAATGTTGGTACACCCCATGCCATCTGATATTGTTCTTGAAAAACCATTTCAAAGGAAGTCGCTCGAGACACTCATCTCGCAACGTTTGCCTCACTATGACACATGCATATGCCATAGGGTAGCTCGCTTAGGCCACTAGGGGTGGTGGAAAGCCTCCCCCTAATGTACATTATGAGGTATTTTTTGTTTAACAGAAGTAGACATGATTTTAGGAAATGTTCATAAATCTCGTGGAGTGTCCGTTTGATGTCCATTTGACACCAAATTTAGTGAGATTTCATCTTTCACATGGAGAGACTTAACTTTAAAACCACAACCCAAACTCCTGCCAGAATCCCGACATTTGAGGTTAAGGCCTGTGGCTCTACTCGACCCTTCATCAAACTTATCTTTGACCCCCTTGTCTACTTTTTACCTCTATCTTGTTTATGTCTCAGCTTGGCTCAAATGCACTTCTTCCTTGGTGTGTTAGATAATGCACCGTCCTCCTCAGTCGCATCCTAGCACTTGACTATCTTGGCCCTCACATGGCCGGATGGGTGCTACTTGAGGGTTGTCGTCTTGTCTGACTATGTGTGAGAGCTACAACCTACTTTTTTCTTAATGTGGTTATGACATTCTTCCCTACTTAAACTAGTCATCATCCCCGATGACTTTCTTGGGGGCATAATAACATCATGGGTTGTGACACTCTCCCCCACTTAATATCAACATTGTCCTTGATGACGATCCAAACTTTGGAGTGCCTGCTAACTAACCCGTTGGAAATAGCATGCTTTAGAACGAATACGAAACTTGCACACTACTTACGGGTTATCCCACTGACCTTCTCTTGGTCTCCGAAACTTGCAGCATAAGCATGAAAAACACACACTAATCAATGGTTATGGGCTATTTCACCAGGGACCTAACTCGCCCTTTTCTCAAACTCGGTCTGGGACTTACCAGACAAACCATGGCAAAACTAGCATCAACCTTCACCTAAACTAGGGGGAGCATGCCCCAAGCATGACCATTTGGCCTCACACACTCGTATTCTCTAAGTCGCACATAATAGTGCACCCCTCAAGTTGAGGCTCGCAAGCCAACCACGACATGACTTATCCTGGCACCAACCCATACGGTAGCGAAGTCTGGAAGCTTGTAACACAATCCCACGTTGGCACTATACTTTAGCCAACTTTTCACATGTCATCTTCATGTGACAATCGCTACCTTGACACTTCTCTTGTTATAGGTTCATTTATTTGCCCACGTCCAACCTGATGCTCTCTTCTTGAGTGAATGTTGGTTTTGACACTCTTGTGAAGCCACCCACCTTAGGTACAAGGCGATGGCTCAAGGAATACATGTGTGCTCGCTTCTTAGAGCACTCTCATAGGATGAGCTACCCATTCTCTTGGGCTCTCTCCCATTTAAACTTAGATGTCTCATCTGCAGCATGTTGTCCCCAAAAGGACATGCATTGTGCATAACTTGGCACTTAGTTAGTGTCCGTCTCATTTGATGTTCGACCTTTTCTTTTACAACCATGGACACTATTCCTCTACTGCAATGATTCTTTTGAATACACCATTCCTGATGTGTCTTGACAAACCCTTGGTGGATGAGATTGGTTATAGTTTCATGACTGGTAGAACTCCCGTCACTGATGTGTCACCTAACTTATTCGCCAGGTTAGAACAAGTGTTTCACAATCGTTGTTCCACTACCGCAAGAGTGCAATTGTGACACCTGACACCTTAAACCAACCCTTTAAGGAAGAAAACTAGTCACAAGGGACGAGCTCGAATCGAAGTCTACCTTTGGTTATAAGTAGCTCGTATGGGCATTCAAGGCCATGTCGAACACCCTTGGGCAACTTTTATTGGTCAACCTTGAAAGCCACAATCGACTCCACGAGGGGTCGACCATTCGTGATCGTGGATGCTACCATCGAGATCAACTACCTTGGATCCTAGTCGTACCTTAAAAGGGCTTGGTCCTCTAGCTTCAAACATGATTTAGCTTATTATTTCACCCCTAATAAGGGTTTGGTCCTCATATTAAAAAGTTGTTCTAAAAATTTATAAACCATAAAAAAGAATATATATTATTTTTAGAATTTTGATCCAAAAACCCAAACAAATATATCAAACACATATTTACTAAATCCTTTACTAAATCTAAAAAATTACCAAAAACACTCTTGGTAGTCAAATAAACCGTTAAAGATCGAAACATATGAATAACTGTAAAATTTAAGAAAGACGTTAATTAAGTATTCGTATCTTGAAACGAGGTAAAAAAAATATTTACCATTGAAGATGAATTTTCACGAAGAAAATTAATAAAGGTACAATATGGCATGAGTAATGAAAAAGATGTTAAAAGATGTTATATCGGTACGAGAAGTGACAAAACAAAACAAATATTTGGACTTTAAGAAATAGCCGTTGAAAAAACATCAAATTATTATTTATTTATTATTGCAATACAAAACCAACCAGAAATAAACAAGCAAATTGGGATTTGGGAAGAAAAAATAAATAAAGGGAAAATATGGGAAAGCCATGTGATTAAAAATAAAAATAAAAATAAAAAGAAATCAAACCCTTCTTCAAAATCTAGTTTTTTTTCCACCTTTGTTATCATCTCATCTAAGGAATCTTTTTAAAAGGAAAATTCACAATAAAAGTAATTAAAAGAAAGTACAATATTTTCTTCTCCACGTTTTTTTTTTCTTCTTAAAGATCATGATCGTTTTTTTTTCTTTTTTTTAATTTGATTCGATTATTACCAAATTTAAATTATTTATTCGATATTTTGCAAGATCTCATACCTAGAATTTGAAATTCAAATTCGATACCTAATAGTCTCGATATTCCTCTGCGTCTCTAGCGCATGATAGTATTACTTATTTGTTTGCAGTGTTTGTACTAGTGATGACTATCTCTACAAACCAACACAAGTTGTTATTTTAGTATGTTTGGTCATCAACCCGTATTTACCAAAACACCATATTAGTTAAATTTGTACCATTTATGAGTGGGTAATATTCACACAAATATTTAAAATTTATTAAAATTCATGTCTACTTTAAGTAAAAAAAAAAAAAATGAAAATCAAAGAAAAAGTTAATTTTTTTTTAATTTTTAAATTTTTAGAAAGATTAAATTAACTATTTCATTCTTCAAATTAGGACTATTATATGGCAAATTAGTATTTTATTTTATTTTTAAAATTGTTTTTCAATTAAATATAAAAGTAAAAATGAGTTAGCCAAACAGAGGCTAGAAAGTGTAGGCCTGGGGGCAAGGGGGAGTACAGAAGAAGGGTACAAAATGGTAATTTCACAGTGGCGCATGTTCCTAGAATAGTAATTTTCTCTTCTTTTAACAACGCTGAAAGGAAAAATAATAATTAAAAAAAAGCGATAAGACACGCAGCCTGTGGGCCCCACCCTTCTTCTTCCTCCCACAGAATTTTCAGTCGTTTTAACCTTATTTTGTTTTCTGTCCGTTAGACCCAAATTCTCTCTCTCTCTCTCTTCTTTCTCTCTCCTGATCTCAATTTCACTCTGCTTTGTAACATGACCAGTAGCTGTTGCTTTTGCATTACGAATCAATTTCACCGGTGATGAATCCAGTCACGGAGGCCCTACCGCCATTGCCGCCGCAGCCCCACCGTCCCTCTACCTCCTGCGACCGTCATCCACAAGAGCGTTTTACTGGTTTCTGCCCTTCATGTCTCTGCGAGCGTCTCGCTGTTCTCGAACCTTCTTCGACTTCTTCCTCTTCTCGAAAGCCACCGCTTAACTCCTCCGCCGCTGCCGCTTTAAAGGCCATTTTTAGACCCTCTGCCGGCGGTGGTCTTCCCTCCGCTGCATCTGGCCGGAATAAACCGTCTTCGTTTTTTCCTGAGCTTCGTCGGACTAAGTCGTTCTCTGCGTCGAAGAACGAAGGGTTTTCTGGCGTTTTTGAGCCTCAGAGGAAATCCTGCGACGTTAGGGCGCGGAATACTCTGTGTACTCTTTTCACTCAGGATGATGAACGGAATCCGTTGAAGAATGAAGCTCCTCCGGTCAGTAATGGCGGTGTTCATATTGAGGATGAACCCAGAAACTTGGCTTCTTCGTCTGAAGAAGAACAAGACGAAACGGAAACTGAATCTGAAATTGAGATTTCTGTGGAATCCAATGCCGGTAACGTAGTGGACGACAGAGTTCAAGAAATCGTTGAAGAAGAAGAAGGAGAACAAGGCGAGGAACAGGATCATGAAGAATCAAGTAGGCCGGAAACTGAACTGGTTCAAGACGATTTCAAGAGCATAAAGGATCACATAGATCTCGATTCCCAACCTAAGAAACCCTCCGGTCGTGATTTCAAGGAGATTGCCGGCAGTTTCTGGTCCGCCGCCTCTGTTTTCAGCAAGAAATGGCAGAAATGGAGAGACAAACAGAAGCTCAAGAAACAGAGAACTGGCGGTAGCTCCGTTGCATTGCCGGTGGAGAAGCCAATCGGCCGTCAATTCAGAGAAACTCAGTCGGAAATCGCCGATTACGGCTATGGCCGCCGATCTTGCGATACTGATCCTAGATTCTCCCTCGACGCCGGCCGAATCTCCTTCGATGATCCTCGTTACTCCTTCGAAGAACCGCGAGCTTCTTGGGATGGCTATTTAGTAAGCCGTACTTTCACCAGAATGCCGACGATGCTCTCTGTTGTTGAAGATGCTCCGATTCACGTTTCACGAACTGATACTCAAATTCCGGTTGAAGAGCCTGCAATTCCCGGCAATGACGACGAAACCGTCCCTGGTGGTTCAGAACAAACCAGAGATTACTACTCCGACTCCTCTCGCCGGAGAAGAAGCCTGGACAGATCAAGCTCGTTAAGGAAGACGGCGGCAGCCGTCGTAGCGGATATGGACGAGGTCAAATCATCCTCAAACGCGAAAGTCTCCCCGGCGACAGTCGATTTCTTCTCCGGTCCAAAATTGGTAGTTCCAGACAAAATCCAAAGAGATTCCAACTCGAATTCCTTGCGAGACGACTGTTCGGAGACCTTCGAAATCCCTTTCAGAAACGGCGAACGGAAGGAGGCGAAAAAGTCCCGGCGGTGGGGCAAAGGCTGGAACATTCTGGCGTTTATCCACCGCCGAAACGGCAACAAATACGAAGACGAAGACAGATACAGCAGCAGAACGAACGGCGTAACGAGATCCTTATCGGAATCATGGCCGGAATTTCGAGGCGATCGAAACGGCGACGTTAGAGGTATCGGAGGAGGAGGAACGGCGGGGTTTAATCCGAAAATGATGAGAAGCAATAGCAGTGTGAGCTGGAGAAGCTCGCAGAGCAACAATGGCGGATCGTTTGGAAGCATGAGAAAGAGCAACAATGGCGGATTGTGGAGGAAGAAGAAAGAAGATTTGGTGTTGGAGAGAAATCAAAGTGCGAGATATTCACCGAACGAGGTCGTCGACAATGGGCTGTTACGATTCTATTTGACGCCGATGAAGGGTGGTGGCAGCCGTCGTGGGGGGATTGTGAAGAACCGGCCAAATCCGGCACAGTCCATTGCCAGAAGTGTACTGAGACTGTACTGAAATTCAAGAAGAAGAAGAAGATGATGAAGATGGTGTAATGTTTTTGTTGAATTTGGTGAATTTCTGTGTATTTTTTTTGTTGGAATTGGATTAAAAAAAAGAAAAAAAAAATAGGAAAAAGAAGAACAAGCACCATGAACACTTTATTTCTTGCTGCTGCTAATTATGATTTTACCATAAAACTCCCAAATTTACTGAAATAACAAAGATTTCAGTGTTTCTTCTTCCTTTAAATTCTTTAATTATATATTTTTTTTATGTTTGAAACAAAAATATACATATATATATCAAGGGTTTGTTTTATTTATTTTTAAATTTAATGTGGTCTATTTATAATATCAAATATTTAGTATTACCGATTTAAGTTATTATAAATATTTAGTATTACCGATTTAAGTATAACTCAGTAGATAAAAATATTAATACCATCTTAAAAGGTCAATGTTCAACCTATTCTCAATTTAGTTTAAAGGCAAGATGTGTACGTGAATCAACTCATCCATCGAAATAGGATCTACGCAAGGAAGAGCACTTACCAGGTGTCACAATCGCACTCTTGCAGCAACGAGACAATGATTGTGCGACACTTGTGAACCCGACTAACAAGTCAGCCTTGAAAATTTTGGATTTCGCGAACAACGTCGATGTATGCTCGAGTCTTGAGTTATGTTTACGAGAAATGTTTTAGAAAACGTGAGCGAGAAAATACATTTCAAAACAATTTGAAAGAATGGAAGAAAGCATCGTTATATGGCTATAAGCAAAAGAAAAGAAACACTAAGCCTTAAATAACATATAATTTAAGGCAGGAAGAATTGACAACTAGTCACATCACTTATAGTACATTTTGGGGCATTTTAGCCCTGACGGGTGTAGATATGATTTTGGTACATTGTCACACACTTCCATATTGACACAACATGAAATAGTAAATATCTATCTAAGAGAGAGCATACAGAAGAGGTTTGAAACGGGCATGTGGTCATGGATAACACGTCCTGAACAAGCATGATCGAGACATTCCGATATGCGACCATAAACAACCGGTCTTAAACAAGCATGACTGTGACACTAAAAATCTCATCCTCCAAAGGGCGGAGTAATGATTTTGTCTTGAGAGAGAGAGGAAAGAGGAAGAAAACAAAAACAAAAATGGAGAAGACAAGAGATGGAAGAGTCAAAGCAATCAGACATATATTTTTTTTTAAATAATATTAATTAATAAAATTTCAGACAATGTTTCTCTCTTTTTCCCATATGTTTTTACTGAAAAAGCTAACTTTAGACAAATTTGTGTCTAAAGTAAAAAAGACACACATTATAAAATTTTCAAATATATATATATATATATATATATATATATATATATATATATTTGTAAAGGACTTTCAATCCCTCCAATTTTAAAAATTAAAAATTAAAAATTAAAAATGATAATAATATTTCACCAATAATTTTATTTCTTATAATTTATTTATTAATAATTAATTAATTCCCTGCAAAGACATTTTTTTAATGGTTATTGGGACGAGAAATAAAAATAAATATCAATATGTTTAATTATCTGTATTTATCTATAAAAAAAAATTATCATCTAAAATGAAAAAAAAAAGGCCCAATTGTGGAATTGGGCTTTCCCAACAGAGGAATTGAATTGGATGGTACCGTACATGTTTGGTTATTAATGTAACATAGTATGTTTTATTTTTAGTTATTAATGTAACATGTACTATAAATAAATATAATTTTTTTTAACAATTTAAAAAATGAACTATCAGTTGGTCCAAAAGATTTTCTCAATCCGTGTATATCCTTATTAATTAAGCCTTGAAAATGGGAGGATTTGACCAAATGACGTTTGACAAGGTGAGATGAATGAGAAATGGTTAAAATTAAACCACATTTAATCATTTAAGAAGCTAAAAAATAAAAAACTTTTAAAGATGTAAAAAGTGATTTTATATAAAATTAAAAAAAACGTGTATATTACCAAATTCTCAAAGTTTTATTAGATATTAAATTTACGTACACAAACTTTTAAAATTAATATTAATATCTTTTAGAAAAAAAAATTAAAAAAGAAAATTTTTATCTCTATATAAATTATCTCTTCTATCACCTTTCTCTCCTCTCCTCTCATTGTCTTTTTCATTCTTGGAAGACCTTTAAATTTTTTTTTTTTTTTAATATTGAATTTAAAAGAACCCTTTCATTTTTTAAGTTGATTTATTTTTAAATGGATTTTTCCTCTATAAAATAATTTCAAAGAAACTGATAATTTAAGCGTGAAATTTCTTATATTTAATATTTGAAAATACTAACAAATCGAAGAATTTTTGGTTTGTCAGAAAAAAAATATAAAAATAGTAGAGATTAAATAATAAAATAAATATGAGAAATCAGAAATTGTTGAATCATACGTTAAGAAATGAAATAATTAGATAATTTATGGTACTAACAGTTTGTCCATATACTAACAATAAATATATCTTTAAATTTTGTAAGAAAATTAAAGTATTAATTTTTTTTTTTTTGGAAAGTTTAAAATATTTTGTTATATTTATTTTTACAGTTTTAAAAGTTTAATTATATTTATATTTAAGTATTTTAAAGTGAGATTTAAGGTTTAAAGGTATTTTTAAAAAATTTAAATTTGTATTTAAAAATTTTCGTCAGGCCAAAGTACTGTCCAATAATTGACTTCCTTTCCAAAACGACATTTCAACTAAAACCCTACCCACTAAATCTGGCTTCCCATTGGATGCCATTTTTTATTTTTATTTTTAAAGTTAACCAAATAATTGTTTGGAAAAATCTTAAAACTAAAAGATGTTTTAAATAAAATTAAAAGTTTCATTTCTAAACTTTAATTAATTTTTAAACTTTTTTTAAAAATAAAAATATAAATGTGAGAACGGTAAAATAAGATATATGCATGAATATTAATAATTTTAATCATGGCCATAATCCTCAGCTCAATCATCCGATTTCTAAAGGTTGCTTGAAACTTAGAAATGATAAGGATGATGCTCGAATTTCTAAGGGTAAAAGTTTCAATTTGAGATTTTAATTTCATTGCTTGTGTATTTATAGTCTCTCCACACAAAACAAACTTCCAATTCTTTAAATGTTCACAAGTTAGTGCCCATAATTTTATCCCGATCCCTTCAATCGTAAGGAGAAGTCAATTTGACCAATAACTTCCACCAGTTTGCCCCTTACAAGAATTATGAAATTAAAAATAATAAATAACCTTTTGCAACAACTTATCGATGAAGTGCACTTTATAGCAACTTCATCCACTACTTCAATCATGCAAATATTTAGTTCTGAAGCTCCAAATAGTCATTCCTCAATCGAATCCACTTGAGTTGTTAAAATTTAAATTATAGATAGCCAAAGAGTTTTAGTCACACATGAAAAGTTTAAAATCTGTATTTTTTCAATAAAAATTATATTAAAAAATGGAAAACTTTTTTTTTTTGAAAGAATAATAAATGTGAAAAAATTATCATCCCTAAATTTGATCCTTGCAAATTTATCGAAAATCCTCATCCCGATCCCTGCAAAAATAAATGAGAAATTTCGTGAGGATGAGGAATGAAATATGTGGTCGTGATGGGGATGAGGAAGGCTTCCCGTCCCTGTCCTGTCTCATGGACATCTCTATATCTACCATACATAATCATTCAATATAATTTTAGATAAAAAAAATATTAAAAGGTCACCGAAAGATATTAATGAATTTATAATCATTCAAACATACATATCTTCAAAAAAATAGATGCTTCGAATGAGGTAAGGTTCCCTCGTACTTTCGAGCAACGAAGAACGGTGGAGCTATCAATGCGAGTCGAGAGGCTTCTTTTGCTGTACTGTATATTGTGCTGCTCCTTCAAAACATTCAGTCACCCTCACTCTCTTGTTTTCTTATGAGCAAGTGAATGAATGGGAATCCTATGCCCCCGTGCCTTTCTACTTTCACGGCGCCTTGTTGTGAAATTAGTTTACTTCGCAAGTAGCTATTTCTTTTATTCATCACGAGGTATTATAAGTTTGCGGTATGAATTGGGTTCTCGGTCCAACCTTTATTTTGGCTCTTAGTCTCATCTACTATGACATCTCATTCGTTATAAAGTATTCCAGTTATCCCTAAGTTTTAACGGTTGGCTTTGCTTATGCTTATTAAAATAATCTTATGACACGTATATAAGATTCGCTCTCGATCAAAGACGACCCGTCTACTAAACTCTCTGACGCCCTGAAATAACACACAACCCGACGGTTAGGAATACTTATTGTTCCTAATTTAACACACAGTGTGTCGGTTAGGGTTTCACGGAGATTAGTAGACTAAATATATCCGTAAACAACTCATAGCATAACCAGCTCATAAGCATAAACTAGAATCACACAGTATACGTTGTAATTGTGAATTCGTAACATGCTCACAATGCGTGCATTCACAAACATCATAAATTAAATCATGTCATTCACATAGGTTCATTATATGAAGCTCCTAATCACACCGTCAATATTCTCTCTATATATAAAATAAGTTAAAAACTTTGTTTAGGATTTTCGATAGGCTACGTACTTAGATCGCTAATCTCTCCTTGGAATTTGCTTATAATCGGTATGTTTATTACAATTTCTTCTAATTGGACCTATATTTCATAACTTTCAAGGTTAATATAGCCCAATCTTAATAGAATACATCAGAAATGAGTCAAACGGGACGAACCAAAGTTCGATCCAAGGCTGCACGCGTCCTCACTTGCCAAAATACCTTGTCCTTTAACCTTGCGCAACTTGCTTCAAATATTACAATCCTTCCCTCTTGCCCTCAAAAGTTTCTAATTCTAAAAGCAATTGCGTTAATCACGTTTTATTTCTTCTTTTCTTCCTTGACGTGTTGGTTTTTTCGTAATACTTTAGCAAAAGGAATGTCTCTATTATGCAGCGATCTCACTTCATGTGCTAGAATTTTTATGCCCAGTTCTTCATAACTCAAATCTTCTTTCAACTGTAAAGTTTCGTAGCTGATAACATGAGTTGGATCTATAACATACTTGCATAACATTGAGACGTGAAAGATATTGTGTATTGCGTCAAGTGCGAGTGGTAACACTAATATGTAAGTTACTCGGTCAATTCTTTCCAAGATCTCAAAAGACCCCCATAAATCGTGGACTTAATTTTTCAATTTTCTTGAATCTCAATACACCTTGAACCGGTGCAACTTTTAAGAACACCGAGCCCCTCATCGCAAAATCTTGATATTTCTTCTAACGTCGCCATAACTCTTTTGGCGATTTTGGGCTATCGAGATTCTCTTTTTAATTTTTGTACTACTTCATTAGTTGTCCGTAACAACTCTAGACCCAACAACCGTCCACTACTACTAAAAAATTGGAGTTCACACTTACATCCATACAATACTTTGAAATGTGTCATTTGAATGATTACGTGATGACTATTGTTATAGGCAAATTCTACTAGGTGTAAATAGGCATTCTAACGGCAAGCAAAGTTAATATACATGCTTGCAACATATCTTCTATAATCTGATACACGCTTGCAACCAAAGATTTTTACAAAGGTAGATTTTTATTTTATTTTAATTTTTAATAAAATCAAATCGGTTCAAAGACGAAAATCGAAGAAAGATGATACGTATATAAATGATTTCGGTTCATATATTAATAATAAGATAAGATTTAAAAAAAAAAAATTAAAGTAATTTTTTAAAGAATATTTTTTCGTGTCATTTTTTAAAGAATATATATATTATATTACCTCCGCCGGAGAGTCGACCAAATTCGTTGTGTTGTGTTATGCTTATGCCTCGTTTTGGAACAGGAGAATGAGAAGGTCTCCAAACACTCAAGTATCGGCGCTGGATACATATTTCCGCCGGAGATTTGACGCTGATTGCAAGTCCGATCTGAAAGTATCGGCGCCGTCGTCATAGCATGTCCTGAACAACTCAAGAAACTTCATTATTACCGCCATGGTTGAGCTCCCCAAAGTCCTATCCCCTACTCTGGTTCTAAAGCTCCTCAAAGCAGAGAAAAACTCCAATTCGGCGCTCGCTCTGTTCGATTCGGCGTCTCAGCATCCTGGGTATGCTCATTCACCATTCGTGTTCCACCACATTCTCCGGCGACTTATCGACCCCAAGCTCGTTGTTCACGTTGGTCGGATTGTCGAGCTGATACGATCTCAAAGATGCATCTGCTCCGAAGATGTTGCGCTGACGGCTATCAAAGCATATACTAAGTGTTCGATGCCCGATGATGCTCTGCATTTGTTTCAGCGAATGGTAGACATTTTTGGGTGTAAACCGGGAATTAGGTCATATAATTCTATGCTTAATGCGTTCATTGAATCTAATCAATGGAGCCGAGCTGAACTGTTTTTCACATACTTTCAGACGGTGGGCATGTCGCCCAATCTGCAAACGTATAATATTTTGATCAAGATATCGTGCAAGAAGAAGCAATTTGAAAAGGCGAAGAGGTTGTTGAATTGGATATCGGAGAAGGGTTTGAGCCCAAATGTTTTCAGCTATGGTACTTTAATTAATGCACTTGCTAAGAGTGGTAACCTATCGGATGCCCTGAACCTGTTTGATGAAATGTCTGAGAGAGGTGTGAACCCTGATGTTATGTGTTATAATATTCTGATTGATGGGTTTTTCAGGAAAGGAGATTTCATGAAGGCTAGTGAGGTTTGGGAGAGATTACTGAGGGAATCTTCAGTTTATCCGAGTGTGGCGACGTATAACATTATGATTAATGGTTTATGTAAGCTGGGGAAGTTCGATGAGAGTATGGAGATATGGAATAGAATGAAGAAGAACAAAAGGTCACTTGACTTATTTACTTATTGCTCTATGATCCATGGCTTGAGCAAAGCAGGAAACTTCGATGCTGCTGAGAGAATTTTTCAGGAGATGGTTGACATTGGGTTATCCCCTGATGTGACAACATATAATACAATGATAAGTGCTCTATTTCAAGCCGGTAAGCTAAGTAAATGCTTTGAGTTATGGGAGCTTATGAGTAAGAATAACTGTTGCAATATTGTCAGCTATAACATATTGATTCAAGGGTTGTTTGACAACAAGAAAGTGGAAGAAGCGATTTGTAACTGGCAGCTCTTACATGAGAGAGGCTTTACTGCAGATTCAACTACTTATGGACTGTTGATTCACGGGTTGTGTAAAAATGGATACTTGAATAAGGCTTTAAGGATACTAAAAGAAGCAGAAAATGAGGGAGCTGATTTGGATACATTTGCATACTCCTCGATGATCGATGGGTTATGCAAAGAAGCGAGGTTGGATCAAGCGGTAGAGCTGGTTCATCGGATGAACACACGTAAACATAAACTGAATTCTTTTGTCTTCAATTCACTGATTAATGGATATGTCCGAGCTTCTAAGCTTGAGGAGGCTACTTTTCTTTTAAGGGAAATGAGCAAGAAAGACTGTTCTCCTACTGTGGTCTCCTACAACACTCTTATCAATGGATTGTGCAAGGCAGAAAGATTTAGCGATGCATATCTTTTTCTGAAGGAGATGCTCGAAGAGGGTTTGAAGCCTGATATGATTACCTATAGCTTGTTGATTGATGGCCTTTGTCGAGGAGAGAAGCTCGACATGGCACTCAACTTATGGCATCAATGTATCGACAAGGGTCTTAAGCCCGATGTAACCATACACAACATAATAATTCACGGTCTTTGTACGGCCCAGAAAGTCGATGTTGCGCTGAAATTTTTTACTGAAATGGCACAGGTGAACAGTGTTCCGGATCTTGTAACACACAACACCATCATGGAAGGCCTTTACAAAGTCGGAGACTGCGTAGAGGCTTTAAGAATTTGGGACCGTATCTTGGAAAAGGGTCTTCAGCCAGATATTATTTCTTATAACATTACCTTTAAGGGACTCTGTTCTTGTGCTAGAGTTTCAGATGCCATTGGATTCTTATATGATGCTTTGAAACATGGAGTTCTTCCGACTGCCACAACGTGGAACATTCTTGTAAGAGCTGTTGTTGATGACAGACCTTTAATGGAATATGCTCTTGTTTCAGAGTCTCGGACGTGATCGGATTCTTATGTGATACTCTGAATCCAGTTCTTCCAATTGCCATAACATTAAATGTTCTTGCTTAGGGAAATTATTGACGATGGATCTTCAACATCTTGATTGAAATGATTTTAGAAGTAAGTCCCTCTCTCTCTCTCTCTCTCTCTCTCTATTAGATATCTTTTAGCGAATCATACCGACTCCTTTGACTGTGCTTTTAACTGTTTTATGAAAAATTTCAAATCCTGAAACCAAAAGTCTGCTAGATATGTTAGCACTTGCATTCAGCCTAAGAGAATGCCAGATCTGCTAGTACATATGTTTAGAACTAGTTCTGTTCTTTCTTAGCATACCGAGTGCATTGATCGGATATTATCAGCTTATAGGTTCTTGCTCTAAGCATTGTTAATTTCATTCCTGGCAATCTTTGTAAATCTGATATGTTATTTGTGTACATTCTCTTGAAGGAGACTCCAAGGCTCTGGGCTTTAGAGGTAGGACCATCAATTGGGACTACCATGCCTCCTTCATTTTCATTTTTGATGGCTGACTAGTGAAGTTAAGATTCTCAAGATTTTCATTTTTATTTCAGTATGGTGATAGATTTCATAGAGCCAGTAGTAATAATGATAATGTTTCGAAAAGAGTTGCAACTTTTATTTGAATTTGAAAGCTTTTCAATTTGGCACCAACTATTTGGAAGGTTAGATTGGAAAGTTATTTCTTCTCCCCAGAAAATTCAAGACTTTATGTAATGTCTAGTACAAAACAATATCCGTGGAGTCAAACATCAAAAACCGTTACAAACAACACAAGTCTTAAAGTAAGTAAGGTTAAAAATGATATTAAAAGTGACACAAAGGGAAAGACTCCTCTAGTGCCCCTCCATAGCCCCATGGCTCTGTACGTCCCTGCCACGACCCTGATCTACTGTTTACTTGAAAAATAAAGTGAAGTAGGAATGAGTATAACAATACTCAATAAGCAGCCTACTTGTAGGTTCTCGTCGGGCTTAATCCTTATGATAGTCTCTTAAACTATGTGCTCAGATTCTGACTCTAGCATTAGCCAATGTCATGGCTTACCGTCTATACAAGCCCTATAAGGCTTATATATACCTAAACCCTATAGACTCCTACTCTATGGTGTATAACTAATACCCTTCGGACCATAATGTAGGGTTTGGTTGTTCTTAGCTTTTGTTTACGTTTCCCAAGGTCTATTATTAACCCTGTGGTATTGGCACATGAGTCAACTTGCCCTATAACGAGCTCGTAGGTAAGCCTTGTGTGTATAAAGTAACTTGGCACTATATGTAGACTAGTACTCTGACCGCTTGCACCCCATATGAACTGTCTACTAGGTGCACCCCAGTAGCATACCCTCTACGACATAAATCCAATATAATATTCGGGCATACAAGAGTGTTTAGTCCCTTTAACATACTACCATGCATAATTCTACCGACTTCCTCTTTTTCAACTTTGGGTAGATGGTAGGAAGAATAATATATGTTCTGCTTGCGCTATTTTATTAAGCTTCTCTGCAACTTGTACTTGGTTTTCCTCCCCAGTAAAAACAATTAAAGAACATATAGAAACGAATTTTTATGCAGTAAAGAAAGTACTGCAAAAATAGATCATGTAATTATGTTGAAGATATTGGTACAAGATCTTTTCTTCAAATGACTGCCATGAAATTTCCAAGCATCAAATGTTGTAATTCATTACAGAGGTCATGGTGATTGAAGTCATAATCTCCAAGGCCAAATGTTATCGATGCAAAAGTGAAGTTGCTTGATTTATCAGCCTCGAGTAGAGAGGATTTACTTGGGGTTATGTCTCATGCTATATTTATTCTTTTCTTTGCTCACAATTTCACCAATAACGAAACTCCTTCACTTTTTTTCTTCAGGCTGCTCTTTGATTTCTGTTTTTTCCATTTCAGATGACAACCTTTGTTCATACGAAAACTGAAAAACCATAGCAATAAGCACTACCCCAAGAACTGCAACTTTTCGCCAATCAGGTGAAGAAAGGAACGACTCGGCAATCGCTACAACAAGCAGGCCAATGAATGCAAGGTAGACGTATCGCCTCGTCTTCGAACCAGCACTTTCCTTTGTAAGCTCTTTAATCTTCTCCATTTCTAGTTTTGCATTCTCTTTGTCTACAGGCTTTCTCTGTCTCAGATTCTTAAAGAAAAGGCCTTCATTTCGTTCTTCTTCGATTCGGCCTTCAAACTTAGCTAACATATCATCATTCTTCTCTGTTTCTTGCCTGTTCAACTCTACAGACTCCTCAAAGACCTGCATCTGGCTCTCAATGTTCTCCATAATCTGTTCATCAATAACATGAACAAGAACAAATGGGTTACATTCCAAACTGAAAAATTCATTGACAAATGAGAAAAAAACCAAAAATATAAACCCGGGCACTGGCATCCTCAAGCTCTTTGAAGGCATCTTCTCCAATCTTCTCAAACTCGGCATCGGCCTCTTCGGCAAACTGAGTGAGATCAGCTGATTTTTCGTCTAAGAAATTGGTGAGTCGGAGTTTTTGAGTTTGAAGCTGCGCTATTCTGGCCAGAATCTCCTGCTTTTGAGGGTCTCCTTCGGTTGAATCAGAAGTGTTGGACTGGCAGAAGCGCAGGAAGGAGGAGGAGGCCTTTGAATTGGGAAGTTTTGGTGTATATAAGAAGGTGTGTTTATGGACTGTAAAAGATGTTTGAATTGGTTTGAAGACTATCATCTTTGGTTATTTTAGAGAGAGAGAGAGAGAGAGAGAGAATTTGCAGAAGGAAGAGGAAAAAGAGGAAGCTTAGATGGAGTTCTTTGTGGACCTCTCATTTTTTATTATGTACTTTATCACTTTCGTATTTAAAATATGAGATTTTGATAATTGATTCTCATTGGAGTTTGGTTCGTTTTCTTATCCTTTTCAAAATTGGTATTTTCAGGTGGTGGCCTAATAAAGCATGGCAATTGCAAAAGCCAATTTATTATTTTAAAAAAAAAAAAAAACTTACTAATGTTATAAATTGGGCTATTAAATGACTTCTCTTATTATTATGGTTATTTTTGTGAAATTATAAAAATTAATTACATATGAATTTTGAATTTTAATTTTTAAATTTTGGAGTGTAATCATTGTCAAATTAGCAATAGTGAAAACCATCACAAAATTAACTAGCGAATGCTTAGACAAACCAGGCCCAATTAGTGTGTTGGTGCCACAAGAATATGGGCTTAACCCAGCAAAATCCCCTTACATTTGGGCTTGAGCCCATTAGAAAAATACTACACCAAACATTAGTGGGCCAACGGTAGGCCCAAGTAGAATAAGCAAGTGGTTGATAATGATATAGGGTGTTTGACCCCAAACTTATCGGATATTGAGAAAAAGACTGATTGGGCCAAACCCCAGTTCATCAAAAGTAGGAACTTAAAAGTTAAAAGGTTGACTCTGCCCCAAAATGATACTGAAATAAAAACAACCTCAAAATTCAAATTAATCTAAATCCTATATAAGGCCAAATATAATTAGAGATGGTCAATTTGACCTATAAGATTGGAGGTCCGGATTTTATGGAGACCTGCACCAAACAAAGTTAGTGTTTTTAAATAGGGGACCAGAGAGGGAGTGAAAAGAGATTTTTCTCTATTAGCTAAAGAAAGTCAGAAATGAATTATATTTCCCGTCCCTAATCTCGCCAACCCCCACTCCGCTCACTTTATATATTATACATACTTTTATATATATATATATATATATATTCACTCATCCCGTGGACATCTCTAAACATAACTTTCAATAAAAATATAACGTCACCATTGACATCCTTTCACTCAACATGAAATTTAATTTTAAATCGGATTGTTCTTTACTAAATTACAAATTTAGAAAAGCTAAAATTTAGTCTATATAGTTTAAAAAGTTATAAACCCTCGTTAGAATTCCATAGAATAATAATCCTGTGATTTGAGATTCTACCTTATTTTTAAAATTGATTTTAGAAATGAGTACTACAAAAAATTCCATAAAAATGTAACACAACAAGAACGATCTTATCCAAATTTCTTTTTAAGTTATTAATTAAAGGCCAAAGTAGAATACATAAAATAGCTAAGAAAAAAGTGTTTTTTGGATTTTGTGGGTTACAGATTTCATAATTGTGTTGGAAGTTCTTTTAACTTGGATTTTAATATTTCATTTGAGTGTTGTTTTGGCAACTCAATTCTGTGTTAATATACCTTTATTTGTCAATTAACCCTCTAATTTAACCATACAAAATGCTAATCTCACAAAATTACAACTAAATTCCAAAAACCAGAATTTAAAAAGGAACTAATTTCCTCTTCAAATCATAATTATGGAACCAATTAGGATAAAAAAAAAAAAGAACAAAAAAGGGGTTAAATCCAAACTTAAATGGGTTGGGTTGAATCTTCATCAACAAGCAATTCAAACTCAAATTCAAATTATTAAGTAATTAGAGACAGAAAGTACTTACAACAATGGTTTAATCTTAATGGAAAGAAACCATTAGTTGGGTACTCAACTGGAGCTGACCTGAAAGCCATTTCCCAACAATAAAATAAATTAAAATAAATTTAATTATTTATTTTATCTTTTTTTGCAAACTATCCATTTTCATCTTACTTGAGATTTGAGAATGCCACCTTCCTTCAACCTCAACTTTCTCTGCCCTTTCCTCTTCACCAGAAACCTGAAAATGACAAATAAACATCTTTTTTTCAAATCTCTAAAGCTAAGTCGAGTTTTGAATCAAGATCTTCCATGTATTAGAAGCCCATTCCCGAGAAGAGCGCTCGAGTCGGGTCTTCTTGAGAGCGATGAAAGAACATACGTTGTCTCGATCGTTAGAATAAGAGTCATTCCATGTAATTCAAGCAACCAGCACCTAATACATCATTATTCAGATATGAGTTGGTGTGAGATCTCATATTGGTTGGGAAGGAGAACGAAACATTCTTTATAAGGGTGTGGAAACCTCTCCCTAGTAGACACGTTTTAAAAACCTTGAGGGAAAGCCTGAAAGGGAAAGCCCAAAGAGGACAATATCTGCTAACAGTGAGCTAGGGCTGTTTCAGTTGGTTTGGTCGGAGAGTTTCTTGGCTTCCAGAACCGGAGAGATTAGTCCTCTTGTTACTTAAAAACAGCAAAACAGCTCTATCATTCACCAACCATGCAAAAACGACATTTCAGCTAAGCTTTATATAAGGGAGGCTTTCCTATTATTCAATAACCACATCTAAACAAGGCTTGTATACAGTAGAGGGAGAGAAAAAGAGAGAGGTAAATGGGTTTAATAATTCGAGTTTTGGTTCTCGTGGCCTGTATTTTCCCAGCTTTCGTCGAATGCCGAGTTCGACGCTACACATTCGAGGTAAGTACTGATTCTTTTATACCAATCACAAGCAGATGACAGGACTTTCTTACACTCACAATCCCCAGCTTTGTTTTTTTTCTCTTCTTGTTCACTTTTGTACTCAAAAGTGTGTTTTGTTTTTAAGGCAAACTTGGTTTCTGATCTTTCATTTTAGCTGACCCATCAGTGTTAACTAAGACAAATCCGACCTTTTGGGGATTCAAATTCCTATTCTATATGTTAATGGCAGGTGGTTTTGAAAAATACTACAAAACTATGTTCGAGTAAGCAAATCGTCACAGTTAACGGAAAGTTTCCAGGGCCGACCATCTACGCTAGGGAAGATGACACAGTACTCATTAAGGTTGTTAACCATGTTCAATACAACCTTTCTATTCACTGGTAAGCCAGACTACAAAACTTCTACTTCACCTCTCTTATGAAGCCTAAGAACGAATGATTTGTAGTAATATTTGAAGGAAAGGAAAGTAATGAATGATGCTACCTCACTTTCTTGTTCTGGTCAGGCACGGAATTCGGCAGCTCCGAACCGGTTGGGCTGATGGACCGGCATACGTTACGCAGTGTCCAATCCCATCAGGGCAAAGCTATTTATATAACTTCACTGTTACTGGCCAAAGAGGCACCCTTTTTTGGCACGCACATATCCTGTGGCTGAGGGCAACTGTCCATGGTGCTTTGGTCATCTTGCCTAAGCTTGGCGTTCCCTATCCATTCCCAGCTCCTCACAAAGAAGTTGTCATTGTATTAGGTGAGCAAGCTTGAAAGTAAAACAATCTGTCCTTGCCATCCTTTTTAGCTTCACTTGGACCTGACTGAATTGATTCTAAAACATGATCCTGCTTCTGCAGCTGAATGGTGGAAATCCGACACCGAAGCCGTGATCAATGAAGCTCTAAAATCAGGATTAGCTCCAAATGTATCAGATGCTCATACAATCAATGGTCATTCAGGACCCCTCTCAAGCTGTTCTACACAAGGTACAAAGTCAATCTAAACATAGAACGACCATTATGCATCGATTACGACGCCGTACACTCGAATCTAACATCGACGTTTCTTATCAGGGGGATTCACATTGCCTGTCAAGAATGGAAATACTTACTTACTGCGTATAATCAATGCTGCACTCAATGAGGAGCTCTTCTTCAAGATTGCTGGGCACAAACTCACAGTTGTGGAGGTTGATGCTACCTATGTGAAACCATTCAAAACAGACACGATTGTGATTGCACCAGGCCAAACCACCAATGCCCTCATCACTGCTGATCAAAGCTCTGGTAAGTACTTAGTTGCCGCCTCCCCTTTCATGACCGCTCCGATCACAGTCGACAACAACACCGCCACAGCCACACTACATTACTCCGGCACACTCGCAACAACCACAACGACGTTAACTGCCCCACCTCCTCAAAACTCAACATCAGTCGCCAACAACTTCTTAAACTCTCTCAGAAGCATTAATTCAAACACCTACCCTGCAAGAGTTCCATTGACCATTGATCATAACCTTCTCTTCACAGTTGGCCTTGGGATCAACCCTTGTCCCACCTGCAAAGCTGGGAATGGAAGCCGGGCAGTGGCCAGCATTAACAATGTCACATTCGTAATGCCAACCACAGCCTTACTTCAAGCTCATTATTTCAACCTCAATGGAGTTTTCACAACAGATTTCCCCGCTACCCCACCTCATGTTTTCAACTACACAGGCAGTGGACCATCGAATTTACAGACAACGAGGGGAACAAAGCTTTATAAACTGAAATACAACTCGACGGTGGAACTTGTTTTACAGGACACCGGGATCATCGTCCCAGAAAACCACCCTGTTCATCTCCATGGGTTCAATTTCTTCGTCGTTGGAAGCGGAATCGGTAACTACGACCCTAAAAATGACCCCAAATCATTCAATCTCGTCGATCCTGTTGAGAGAAACACCGTCGGAGTGCCTTCCGGCGGCTGGATAGCCATCAGATTCAGAGCAGATAATCCAGGTAAAAAAAAACTAGGTTAAATTACAGTGTTCATCATTAAATCGAACCGATCATCAAAGATTAGAGAAAATCACTCACAAATATCATTCCTAATCGGAAATCTTGGTGTTGATGATGTTTGTTGGTGTAGGAGTTTGGTTCATGCATTGCCATTTGGAAGTCCACACAACATGGGGATTAAAGATGGCTTTCTTGGTGGAAAACGGCAATGGACCGAACCAATCGATCATTCCACCTCCAAAGGATCTTCCAAAATGCTAAGCGAACGGCAAGGGGAAGAAGAAGAGGGTTATAACATAATGTTGATCGAAAAGTTGAGGAAGAAGAACATAGCCATTGTTGGCAATTTTCTTTTTTGCTTTCTTGAAAACAAAAATGTTCAAATAAATTTCTCTTTTGTTTAATTGTTTGAAAAAAAAACAAATTCTTTTTTTTTTCTATTTTTTTCCACGAGTTTGTATTGAATGAAGAACAGCGAAAATAAATTATAAATACTTTTTTTATTCTATTATTTATCTTTTACATATATTTTCATAAACTTTGTAAGAATTTGATTAAGAATTCCAATATTTTCAAAAAATATATATAATTTTTTGAAGAAAAATAATGAAAAATAAATATAATTTTTAATATTTAATATCTACATTATCTCTACAAAATTTTAATTCACGCTTATTTAATAAAAATTATATTATCATTATCATTATCAAAGTCAATGAGTAAATATATAATTAGTTAAAATATCAATATATCCATAAAATATTAATTATTATTTTAAATGAGAATGTTTTGATTATTTTTAATAAAAAAAATTAAAAATTGAAATCTTAAATAATAAAAAGTCATATTTTCACCCATTAAATTTGGAATTTAGGCGTTAGAGAATGGGCTTATTGGACCGAGTGCTTCATGGCTGGCCCATAGCTTAATGGGCCGCCATGACCCACTACCATGGAGATTACCGGTTTTTTCCTTCTTTATTATTTATTTTTTTATGCATTGACTACCCACAGTCGTGTTAAGAATGAGAAATATAAATATAATTATTGACTACCCACAGTCGTGTTAAGAATGAGAAATAAAAATATAATTAGAATCAAAAGTGTGTATTCTCGTTGATATTCATAACCTTTAAATATGATACAAGCTATCAACTAATACTTACAAATAAGGAAAATATAAACTAATTAAATATTGAAAATAAAATAAAATATACTATAAATCAAATCATAAAGGAAAGAATATAAAAATATAATATCGAACATATATTCCATAACTAAATATATTCTCAAAAACTATTATATCTCAGCCAATTCCTATTAGGTTTGGATTTGATTCCAAAAATTTATTAATTTATATATTGTCATGTTGTTTGAAGCGAGATGAAAATAATTATTTTTAAATTTATAGTAATTCCAAACTAACCTTTTCAACTGTAAAATTAAAAAAGTACTAATAACTAAAAGATGATAGCTAAATATAGTAAAATTTTTGTGCCTTAATTTAAAAAAATAATAATAATAATAATAATAAATGGTCAAAGTCAACCTCAAGTTTGTATTTACCCTAATGCAGACGTACTTGGAGAAGAAAAAGGAAAAGAAAAAAAGAAAAAAGAAAGGAGGTCGGGTAGAAAAACAGTCTTCAACCTTGAGATCCGATATGTTGATTGTTTGGCTGAGCATCCTTCATGTCCGAGCATTCTAGGTAGATCTGGCCTTCTTAATCACCATAATAAGTCAAGAATCAAAGAACGTATAACTTATAGGTTCAAAAATATTGTTCTACGAACGTTTAGTTGGTGAAATATTTTTTAAAATTATTCAATTTGCTTTGGAAGATTATTTTAAATAAATCTTGTGGAAGAAGTTAGGAGAGAACATTTGGAAGATCGGTTTTTAATTAAAGTCAAACAAAAGTTTAAGCCTACTTTGAATGTATTTATCTTTTTTTGTAATTGGGACATATCAAAATTTCGTCCAAACGAAGAAAATTTTGAAATTCTGAAGAAAAAAAAAATTGCTTGAAATTCATATGCAGATACGTTCATATGAAATCGAAATTGTGTCGTCTAACTTGAAAATTGGGAGCTCTTAGCAAGTAGAAAAATAGCCCAATTTAGTAGGCATTGGACTTACTTCAAGTAATACCGGTAGGGATCGCTAAGACATGCAAGCATATTTTACCTTAGGTTTCTAGAATATACATGATTAAGACTCTAAAAGGTCAATTTGGATGATAATGATATGTATGATATAAAAAATTACCAAAATGTCCCTAAAATGAGATTTAGAGATGAATGGTGATTGATAGATGTTATCTCCCTATTGAGCTTGCATGAATGTTTAGATAATGATTTTCGTGCTTTAAGTGATTGATAGGAATATCTCGCTAATAAGCATGCATGAATGTACTATGTTGAGAATAGAGCGGTAGAGATAGGTTGGTTTCACGTGAGCTAGGTTAGTATGATTTCAATAGATCGAGTGCTCCCATAATTTATATTAGCTCCAAGGAGCTAGTCTCAAGCATCTCGGACATGTGAGATTGAGATTTAAACTACTTAGATGCCCTACGAACCTAGTAAACCTCAACAGCACCCAAGGAACATAAAGAGAGCTTACGAGACTACTAGTAGCATGAACGATATCACTATAGCTTGACTACCTCATATTTTTCTATGGTATCTCAGTAGCACTATTCGTTGACCTATTTCAGACCCAGTAGTACGTCTGCCAAGCGATAGACATCGAGGAACTCATACCATCAGGCTTGACTAAGGTCCAATAGGGTGGAGCGTCATGGTGACTTGAGGAGCTACTATTATGTGTAAAGATGAGTCAAGCTTAGGTCGTGATTTCGTAAACTCGTCCTAAAAGAGACGAGAGACTACATAAGTAATTTAGCTTACGATGTATCTCACTATTATGTGTAGAAACAGGCCGAGAGCCAAAGTCCTGATTTCATAAACCTGCCCTGAGAGGGGATGAGGACTACATATGTAGTTTAGCTCGAGAGGAGTGCCACTATCATGTGTAGAAATGGATCGAGAGTCAAGACTTCAATTTCATAAATACGTCCTGAGAGGGGACAATAGACTACATCAGTAGTTTAGCTCAAGAGGAGAGCCATTATAGTGTATGGGGATGGTCAGGGGCTCCATGAACAGGATCACTGCACTATAAACCCACATTGAAGGGTCGAGGGACCACACTGGTTGAAACGACTCGATTTTATTAAAAATAAGATCGTCACTACATGCATGACATGACTGTTAAGTGCGGAAATGTTCATTTAAAATATTTTAAAACAATGTCATGGACTTAAACATTGGTAATAAAAGCTTTAAAACAAAACAACAACAACAAATATATATAGTGGAATTTAAATAAAACAATGCTCTAATCTTACCTAAGGACTATAAAATAGACATACAACTACCCTAACACTGATTTCATGGCTTTCATCGCAATGCTATCATCGGTGGAGGGGTGTCTTACTTAAAAAAAAGAAGTAAAAATAGCGTGTGGCTTAAATATTTTAAGAAATACTCAATAAGTATCCTTTTAAAACATGCAATAGGGTGGGATCTATCCTTTTAAAACATCATGGCATGATCCTAGACAACTTTCTTGTTCGAGCAAGATTGAATGTGTAGTACTTCTCTATATATAGCTCATTCATGCGGTCCACCCGACATGCTCGTATACCTCCTGGGTTTGACTCATCAAGCTAGCACTCATTAACGGACTACTACACACCACAAGGGAAAGGGCCTGCATAACATCATGGCAAACATAAATGTCGTATGTCTTAAGTCGTAAGATACGCATTCGTACTCATCATGGCGGGGAAGTATCTCGAGGCATATGACACAAAAAAATGCATGAAGTCCACATAGCTTAAAATGATGGCATAAACTCATGATGCAAGTCAAACCTCCGTTCATCTATAACATAATGAGTCTGTGAACTATGTAGACATAATGAGTCTTTTGTACATAGTATAGCTTACATGACACGGTCTATAGAGGTTTATGCATTATAGATTATCATCATCATAACATATTGTCACACATGGTATAACACAACATAGCGTAACATGACGTGACACGACACAACATAGTATAACATGGCATACCATAACATAGTACAACTTATCATAGCATAACATTATATGGCATAGTACAACTTAGCATAACATGACATAACAATCATAATTATGACACGTATCGGTGCCATGGGACACACATCATCATGTATTCAAACAAGCCAACAATAGAGCCACTTATTTGGTTGACCTAAGCTAGAGTTACTAATTGTTCTTGATACTAGCCTGAATCTGCTCCTCAAAGTCCAATTCAACCTTAGATCCATCTTCTGATATACTCTAGTCTATTGGTTCATACTTAAAACTTTTTATTCTATGGCGGTCCCGATAGAAGGTCGCTTGCTAATCTTATACGACATTGAGAAAGAGATGTCATACAGTCCTATAAGATACAATGAAGTCATGTCTCAACCTAGGCTAGGATACCGATCATTAATGCCTAGATAAAGCAAGTTACCTAAGTCCAAATATTAAAATATTAAAAGGTTAAGCTACTTGCGCAAACCCCAAGCGGTGAAAATCATATAAGAGAATTACTGGAAACTTCAAGACCTCTTTAGAGGCTTAGATAGCAACAAAGATGTTCAAACTTCCTAGAACCTTTTTTCAAGTGTTCAATGACTACCAATTGAAGTGGGAAAGCGTTCAGGAGCTTTGCAGTCATAGAGTGGGTCATCTTAGGGCATCAATCCATCCGTGTATTTTAAAGTCTTTTTATATATTTTAAAAATTGTATCTTGATCCCGAACATCATTTGTAATTAGATTTCGATTTATTTTTAATTGTGATATTGCTTGATTTAAATTAAGCAAAAATTTAGTCAAAATTTCATTTGTTTTTGTCTTTTTTTTATCTTAATCCAAAATTCAAAACCTTAAAAATTGGGGCGTGACATAAAATATAAACAATACGACAATGGTCGATTGAACATCAAAATCACTTTAGAAAAGAAATATGAGCTGGTAGGTGTAAAACTAGAAGCACTCACCAAAAACATTTAATTATGGGGAAAGAGTGGAAGCAACAAAAGCACTTACACTATACACACTTACACATGTCCCCCCTCACTCCATACATCAATATTTCATTTTCTTTCTTTCTTTTTTTTCCTTTTAATTATTTAATATTATAAATAAGGCTGCCAAAATTTAATATTATAATAATCCTAACTTCTCCGTTCTCAATTTAGGCTTTATAATTTTAAATGTCTCGAAATTTTATCAAATTATAGAAATTATTTTAAAAAATTTATCCAACTTTATTTTGTTTTAATTATGCGCGTATTATTTTAATTATAATATAATCCCTATCTAGGAGATTGTTTATGATTAATGATGAAACTTTTTAAGTGACTTTTTAAGGTGATTAATGTGCTTTTTCCCTTAAACCACCAATAACATCTCCTTAATGTCCCTTGCTGTTTGGAACTAAGTTTCCTAATCCCCATGTGTTTAACATATTAAACCCATTTTACTTTATAAATATATATATATATTTATATAATTTAACTATTTATTTTAATTTAACAATAATAAAAATTCAAATATCTCATACATCTTAACGAGTTAATTTATATATATAATATGTTTTTTTACTCTAAAGAAATGAGCTATTTTTGTTTTTGAACGACTTTAGTTATCGTCTTTTTGTGAATTGTAAGCTTGTAAATGATGATTTCAAGTCGGTAACAACTCCGAGTTCAAATATGTGATTTTATTGTAAATTTGAACGTTTTGAAAAAGAATTTTTAAAAAACAAATTGACAAAAAAAAAGTTTAGATTCTTGTCTATCTTTTTTGTTTCTTTACTGTATTGGCAATAGTGTTTATAATTATTATAGCCAACTTTTTTATTGGGATTCCATTTTCATAAATAAATAAATAAATAAATATATATATATATATATATTGTAAGCATAGAACAAGTGGATGGGATTTTGGGTTCTTGGATGAAAATTTTTATAGAGCCAACAGATTGTAAGATGAAACCACCCTACTCTTTCACCTAATTACTAGCATGTGAGGAGGGATTTCCCAAAACTAAAATATACTTTTATTTTATTTTATTTTATTTTATTTTATGTGAAGATCTAACAAGTGTCGTTCCGACGTTTAGATGATATTTTTCTCATTTTGGTCTTTTACTATACTTACATAACCGACTTGCCTCTTCGTTAGTCTAAGTCATTCGATTCAATCTTTTCTCTCCTCGTGACCAAGATCTCTCAATGCAACATCGCATCTCATTTTACCTTGTTGGTTTCCAATCAACATGGCTCATATGTCTTGACACCATCCTAATTCTCGTGGTTTCGTCGGCTATCACAACTCGCTTGAACATGCCATCAACAACGGGCCCACGTGTCGCTCATTTCATCGGGACATCCTGAACATCCATCCATCCAGATTCTATCAAAGCATTAGCCCTCCCTTATCCATGCCATGTCATTTACAAATATCGCACTAGATAGCGAGTGCATAATTCAACCTCCGACACACGCTGGAGCGCAATACTAGTACACCCATGTCGCCCATTACTCCCTTGAAAACCCATTTCAAAAAAAGTTGTCCAAGACACTCATGTCACAATACTCACCCTCCCTATGACACACATGTGCCACAAGACAGCTCTGCTTATACTACACTACAGGACCCAAGAGTAGGGTAGAAATTGTACTAAGACTAAAATGATGATGATGATGATAAAAAATAAAAAAAATAAAAAAAAAGACCAAGTACCACCGTGTACAAGATCTTATGAACTGAACTCGAAAGAAAAAATCTTCTTAAAACACTTAAAAGTATTCGATGAAAAAACTGAATTAGGATCGATATTACTCGAGTGGAAGTAGGCTCACCAAGTCTTGGATTTCCACGATGGCCACAACCGCCGATTCCCTAATGGTTTGGGAATTGGCATCTCTCTAAACTTTTATGTGAAGAATCATCTCAACAATCACACCACACCCACCAATTACACCTCAACACTCTTCACCTTTCATTTTCATTCTCTTTAATTCTCTGCAATTTCCTGCTCCTTTCATTATCACTACCTCCACTACTACTTCCCTACGCCTCTCTGATACACCTATTTCAAACATTTTCCATTATTCCTCTGTTTTTAGCTTCTGGATCTTCCATTTTTCCATTTGGGTCTTCTTCTTTGCCTTTGATTTCGCATTTTTCTTAGTTTTCCTCAAATGGGTCGTCTTCTAATCAAGCTTTTCTGAACGAAAACAAGAACAAACCCCCCTCTGTTCTTCGCATTCAATCCAAGCTCGGCCATGGCGATGCCAGATTTACTGTATTTGTTGCCTTGGATCTGAATTTGACCCTCTAGGGTTTTTGGTTTGTTCTGTTCTTGACGAATCTTCCTTGAGCCTCTAGGGTTTTGTTTTAATCCTTTCATGACCTGAAAATCTCTCTGCATTTCCTCTCTGAGAGAGATTTTCCGCCATGGAATTTCTCTCACCAGCTTCGTATCTTCGAAATTCCAATTGGTTATTTCAAGAAACAAAAGAAACCCAATGGACCCCTGAAGAAAACAAACGATTCGAGAATGCTTTGGCCTTATACGACGAGGACACTTCTGATCGGTGGCTCAAAGTCGCCGCCATGATTCCCGGAAAAACCATCGGCGATGTGGTTAAGCATTACCAAGAACTTGAAGAAGATGTCTGTGACATTGAGGCTGGCCTGATCCCTATTCGTGGCTATGACAATCGCCATTCCTTCACATTGGAAAGGGTCGATAGCAGCCATGGATTTGATGGTTTGAGCCATTTTTATGGCGCTGGATTCAAGACAGGGACCTCTACTAGACCCTCTGATCATGAAAGGAAGAAGGGAATTCCATGGACTGAAGAAGAACACAGGTATAGCTCTTAGCTCTGTTCTTTGTTCTGTTAATGTTTTGGATTCACATTGCTGTCTGTGTTCTTGTCTGTTCTTGTCTGTTCTATGTGTTTTTTTTATTTGATTTGGGGGTATTTGTTGGTTTAAAACTAGGCAATTTCTGATGGGTCTTAAGAAATATGGTAAAGGAGATTGGAGAAACATTTCTCGTAATTTCGTTACGACGAGAACACCGACACAAGTGGCTAGTCATGCTCAAAAGTACTTCATTAGACAGCTGACGGGAGGGAAGGATAAGAGAAGATCGAGTATCCACGACATAACAACCGTTAATCTCCCCGATATGAAAGACAGCAACAGACCACCATCAATGGCTACACAGCTGCATCAGCTTTCGAAAATGGTTGGTCGGGTCGAGCAGCCATTCGACTGGAAATGTTCAAATCAAGGGATGGCTAGAGTTCTCGAATCGACGACGACGAACGGTAACATGTTAGATGAAGCTCAGCTACTGGATCATAACACTATTCATGGATCTGCTATTGCACCTTACTATACTATTTTTGAGATGCAACATCATGGATGAACTTTTTGTTTTATTTGGAGATAATTTGATTGTTAGAACTTAGGATGAATCAATCTTGGATTGTTCTATCATAATTGTGTTTGATATTGCTCTGATGTGAATATGATGTGAATATGTTGATGAACTACGAGGCTTCAATCGAGCTCCAAACGTTCGAAACTCCACCCCTAAACTCTTTAAATGATCAGAATGACTTGTTACAATCTGTAACGGTCCAAGTCCACCGCTAGCCGATATTGTTTTTTTTGGATTTTTCCTTTCTGGTTTCTTTCAAGATTTTGAAAACGCGTCGGCTCGAGAGAGGTTTCCACATTCTTATAAAGAATGATTCGTTCCCCTCTTCAATCGATGTGGGATCTTACACAATTAGCCTTCGAGGCTTCAATCGAGCTCCAGATGCTCGAAACTCCACCCCTAAACTCTCTAAGTGATTCGAATGGATTGTTACAATCTGTAACGGTCCAAGCCCACCGCTAGGAGATATTGTCCTTTTAGACTTTTTCCTTCGAGTTTTCCTCAAAATTTTCGTTATAAAGAATGATTCGTTTCCTTCTCCAATCGACGTGGAATCTCACACCGATCGAGATTATTATAAGGAGTATATTAAATTTAATGAACTCTACAACATGCATATCACTTACTAACCCACAGACCGACATTATTATATAATTAGTTTGAGCCATTTGTTTTTTGTCATTTATGAACTGGAAGAGTTTGACTTGAATGAATGAAATACTTTTTATAATAAAAAACAATAATAATAATAATAATAAGAATATATTTAAAGAAAAAGGGAAAAAGGAGAATGCAAATTAAATAGAAACCTAATCCAAATGGAATATTCGTAATAGTGGTTTTAAAAGTCTTTGCTTTGTTTATTTGTTTGATAAGACTAAGGAACACTTGTCTCTTCCCTCAGCTATCAAATATTTCATTCTTTTTTCAAAATTAAAATCTCTATTCAACGTTATCAATTTTAACGTAAAATTAACGACATCGAGCCTTATTTTAATATAATAATGTATTTAATTCAATGAATGAAGGTCGAGAGAGTAAAAATAAAAATTACTGAAAAATGGAGACACGGGTCAACAAAAACATTAAAATTTTGATTTGAGAAACTAATCTTCGTACTTCTCAAGCTTTTTCCTTATCTTTGGCTTTCTGACACGGCGCTCTATTTGCTCATCATTGTAGCCTTCCCTTTTCCTGTTCTATTTTTTAAAGTGACTTTCTCCCTTGCTCCGAACGGAAGAAAAAAGAAGAAAACTTCTAACACTGTTACAATATAAAACTAGGAGTGTATGAAAGATTAGGTATCGTGGGACGACCAATAATTTAATATTTAAATTTGAAAATGGTTGGGAGTGTGGCATAGCTTTTGTTGAAATCATAGTGGGAAGGAAGGCCCTCCTTCCACCTTTATTGGTTCTTCATACTATTTGTGGCATCCACACCACACAAAAAAAGCCTCAAATTTATGCAACAATTTTATTTTATTTATAACTTTAAAATTTTGCACCACTTTATAATAATAATAATAATATTATTATTATTATTGTGATTTAATGGTCTCATAATTAAATCATAAGTTAAATTTAATGAAAGAAGAACATCGAAAAAAAGAAAATTGGGGTGAGAGAGGCTCAAACTCTCGACCTCAGGATAACTTAGAGCTATGAGACCAACGCGCTAGCCAACTGCGCCACCACCCTGGGATGCCCAATGACTTAATATTATGTTTTTGGAAGAAATGAAAAATAATAGAAAAAGTGACATAAGGCTTTTAATGGGCCTTATTCCTCGTGTCGAGCAAAGTCCATTAAAGGCCCAAAAGGAGACCTCACATTTTAGATTTAATGAAAAAAAAAAAGGAAATTGGGGTGAGAGAGGCTCAAACTCTCAACCTCAGGATAACTTAGAGCTATGGGACCTACGTGCTAGCCAATTGCGCCACCACCCCGGGTTGTCTAATGACCTAATGTTATATGTTTGGAAGAAATGATAGAAAAAGTGACAAAAGTCTTTCAATTGACCTTATTCCTCATATTAAAGGCCTAAAAGGAGGTCTCACATTTTAAATTTAATGAAAAAAATATAGTAAAAAAAAAAAGGATAAATAGATTAAAAAATATATAATAGAGTTTAATTTTGTGTAAATAGATTCCTCAACGCTTATTTATCAATTTAAATATTTTAAAAGCAATGAACTTAGTAAATACAAAATTAAAAATCTAACGTTGTACCGGAACAAAATTCAAATTTTATTTTTAATAGATTCATTATCATATTGGACAAAATAAAATTTGAAAGTTTAAAGTTTTTAAATTTTAAGGACTATTAAATATAAAAATTAAGATTTAGTATATAGTTTATAAAATTTATAGATTTATTAGATGAAAAATTAAAGTGGTAAGATATTTTTGAAAATTAGGTTAAGATTTTAATGATTTAAAATTTAAATTTATGTTATGATTTTAATTTATTTTGACAAAAACAATAAAAACATTAGCAATTAAGCAATAAAATCATTTGGATTTTGTATGCTTCTAATATTATGAGGTTTATTATCATTTAACTTAATAAATTAAAGTTTTTTTTGTTTAATCCGGAAGGAGCCCATTTGAGGAAAGTAACGACTCCTTACTTTTTACAATAACTATTTATTTATTTAATTAATTGTTAATTTTTATATTGATGGACTAAAATCATAATAATTACATGATTAATTTATGTATCAATAGATTTCAATTAAAAATAATTATTGTTAATCTAAAGTTAGCTAAAAAAAATTGAGAGAGTCCAATTAAGAAAATAATGACTCCTTCCTCTACATTTCTATTAAATTTTAATTTATTTATAATTAATTATATTCGAATCTCTGCTCGATATTATTCAGTTGGGCTGGAGTGGAGCCCATCAACCTGACTGATATTAGGCCCATATTGTTGTGAGAGCCCAAATAGACTGAAAGTGGGCTCGAAGTTGGAGCCCATCAAGATATGCCAGGCCCATTTCTAGACAAGACTCCAATTCCCTTTTTCCTCAACGCAGACATTTTTAGCAGGTTTTTCTAAAAAATAGTAATTATAATTATAAATATTCTCATAGGAATTTTATTATTATTATTTAGTTACAACTTTTATAATTGACATTCATTATTTTTAAAAAGAAAATAATAATGTAAGTGATTTTTTTGGATGTTTAAATTTATGAGAGGAACTAAAAATTAAAAAAAAAAGAAAAAGGAAATAAACATGGCACATTTAAAAGATTAAAAAATAGAAAAAAAAATTAAAAAAGCAAAGTTTTTATTGGATAACGATTTTATTTATTTATTTATTTTTAAGAATAGTGTGTATATATTAAGTTTATTGTATTGTTATTGGAATTCTAGTTTCATTTCGAAAACTAAAACAAAATTAGTTAGTTAGGATTGTAACTATTTATAATAATTTTATCAAATCATAAAAATTAATTTTTATATTTAAAATTATTGAACTAAATTTTAATTTCTCCCAACCATAAAAATTATTTTTACAATTTAATTAAAAATAAATCATTTTATTAATTTATGTTATTCGAACTTTTGATTTATGGAGAGAGTTTCTAATACCTTAACTCGTTAGATTGTGTTTATCATCGAATTGATCGAAAGAGAAAAGATCCAGTTTTTAGTACCTTAACCGTTAAATCAGTCTCACCTTAACTCCAACTCACAATTATCCTACTAAACCGAACATAATTCAACAATAATTGACATATATTTGTAGTAAAACACAGGAAATTGAATCTTTAAAAAAAAAAAAAAAAACTAAATCAATATTATACTCATTTTGTTCCCATTAAATTTTTCCGTTTACATTTAAAAAAAATGTAGATATAATTTTTTAAAAATCATTTGCATGACGTAAGTAACACATGAGAATTATTCATACTTACGTATCTAAGTCAACTTGAGTGACCTTAATTAATCTCACCAAACAACCTCTAGCCCTACTTCATTTTTGGTTGATATTAAATCTTAGGTAGGTAGCCAACATGAATTAAATTCGTTCCCTCATATTTTTTTCAAGACCGTTTTGATCATTTAGCTAGCCCGTGTTGGTTCATAAAATAATGTTTTAATGACGTCGATCCCACCCCGACACAACTAAATTTATATCTTTTTAAAAAAATTCAATGAGAGAGAGAGAGAATGGTTAGAGACAGCTAAAACCTACTCTATATATTTGGTCTCTCTCTCAAAAAAAAAAAAGAAGGAAAAACAATGTCAAAAATAAGCTCAAGCAGAAGAGTGAGTTTCAGCTCAGATCAAGCCGCCGCCAAGCCCACAACTCTCCCAAGAAACAGGAAAAGGGTGATTACAGTGTTCTGGGTTTTCCGGCTGCCAAAATCCGGCAGATTCTCGCCGGAAAGTTTCCTCCGCCGCGTAGGCGCCAAAGTGGCCAAGGTTCTACGCTATGTGTCGTTGAAAAAGAGAACAGAGTGTTCGAAAAAGGCATCCGCCGCTTCTAACTTCAACAGATCCCATTCGGTGTCGGATTCCATGGAAGAATCTCACAGAGCTGAAGCTGTCAAAGATTGCATCCACTTCTTCAATTCTTCTTCTTCTTCAGCTGTTTGATTCCCACAGCATTTATTTACCAGTGATTTTCTGTAATTCTTGAGGTAAATTTCTTGGTTTTTACCTTGTTTTTTTCATTTCTTTCTTTTTAATTTTAATTTTAATTTTAATTTTTAGTTTGCTTAGCTTATTATTATTATTTATTATTTTTTCATGGGTGTAGTTTTTTTCTTTTTTTAATTTTTTAACTTATGCCTTATTTGAATGAATTTCTAAATTTCAAAAAGTTATATTTTAAAAAGTTTGTAAGATTTGAATTTTGAATTTTATCCTTTTTTACCAATGATTTTCGATAACTTTTTTAAGTTAAACCAACTAAATATTTTAACTTGTTTGAAAGTAATTTATTGTGGAATTTAACCTGATTTACTTATAATCATATACGAGTTAGAATTAGTAAAATAAGATAGAAATTTATTAAATACCTAATTAAAAATAATATACGAAGATTAAATAAACCCAATTCTAAAAATTTAGAGATTATTATTTATAATTGGATTTTAATTATTATTTTATTTTAATGAGAAGTGGGAGTAGAAAAGTTTGCCAAATTGGCCATTTCATTTCAGGCAAACAAAACTTTAATTTGTCTCATTACGTACTAAGTTCCATTAAAAAAAAGTTACCCATCCATTATTATTATTATTTATTAAATAATTAATTATTAAAGAAATGCTGTACCTTAGTCCATAAATTAATTAAAAATATGTGCAAACATTCTATATAATAAGAAGTCAAATCAATAGAAGATCATTTTTTATGAATAATTAAATAAGAGATATTATAATTTAATTTTGAAAGCCTAATGACAAATATACCCGTATTAAAAAAATGATCCTAAAGTGGATTAATATTTTTATACAATGAACTAATAATGATAATATTAATTTAGATTGACATGGAAATTAATAAATAAATAAATAGGTCAATTTTAATTTCTTCATCACCAACTTCAATAGTTGAAAACTTTCAATGATTGAAGTTGTAATTTGTTTAGAATAATAAATTAAAAAACTTTTTTTTTTAATAATTTAGAAAATCATATTATATCAAAAGTCTTTGAAACTAGTGATTACTCTAACTATAGGCTATCCCAATCTAATTAAATCAAAATAATTTCATTTTAATAAACTAAGTTCTTATTTTAGGAGTCTATTTTACTATTTTAAAGGGCACAATTTGAGCCTTAGATAGGCAGTGGAAAGTATCAAGCTAGAATACGATAGGGGTATAGGAAATTTTTAGTGGAGAAGTGAAATGCGTAGAGATCGAAAAAAACACTAATGGTGAAAGCACTCTATTGAACCGACACTGACATCGAGAAACAAAAGATAGGAGAGCGAATGAGATTAGATACCCCAATAATCCTAACCGTAAACGATGGATACTAGGCCGTGTGCATATCAACTCATGCAGCGTTGTAGCTAATGCATTAAGTATCTTGCTGGGAGAATACGTTCACAAGAATGAAACTCAAAGGAATTAAAATATAATAATTTTTTTAAAATCCTATTTCTTTTTATAGAAAATTTAAATTTCTAATATATATATATATACACTAAGAAGTGGTTGAGAAAATACAAAGTTTTTTTTTGAAAATTTGGATAAGTTTAATGAGAGGGGGAAAGATAGCAATAATTGTGTATACATTAATAAGGATGATTTTGAGAAGTTCTAGCCAATAAGGATTCGAAGTTGAAAAGAGCATTAAATGGGTATCATCAATAATTATAAAAGAAAATCCGAAACAAATCTCCTCATCTTTTTGGAGCTGCAAATCCAATAATTAAAAGGAAATGTCTTAAATTTATATGGAAATTGGAGGCACCATTGTAGCTTGAGTTGAACCTTTCTTAGAGGCCCACTCTAACCAAACCCCACTCAAACTTCCCCCTCACCACTTAAAGAGTCATTGAATTTGAAGTGTCAAAATCACAGCCATTCAACTCTCCATCTCCTTATAAATGACATCTCATCTCATCATATTAAATTTAAGGGTTTTGATTTATATTCCATTTTTATTTGTGTTTTTAATTTTTAGTTTTGTAAGGAAAATAAGTTTGTCCATTCCTTTCTACTCGATTCAAATAAACATCTCCATCACCCCCTAATTTCCGTCATTTTCGTCCAAAATTCTAAAGAATTTGTACTCTAATAACAGTTTCGAACCAAATATAAAAAGTGAACTACAATATTACAACTTTTGAAAGAGGCAACTCAACTAGTTTTATAAGATAACGGTCTAATCCTACTAAAGTTTATTACAAAACGAGCTCATAAGATACTAAATCCGACATATAGCTACCATGACTCGCCCCATTTACTTTCTTTTTATTTATTCATAAGTTAGTTAAAAATATAAATAACTAAAAAGTCAAGAATGAATTGCAAAACAAAGAAATGATTTCTAAATTTTTAAGAAAATTTTAAAAAAATAATAATAAAGAAACGATCCTTAATCAATTGAGTAGATGATATTTATTTTCAAGAGCATAAATTGTCTTATATAAGCACATGAGCACTGACAATTTTTTGAGAAGATATAAAGTACATATCATATTATCAAGCGTCCAAATCATTCCTCTCACTCACATAAACTAAAATGAATTTAAAAATCAAAATTGTTGTCCATATAAGAACCAACAAAAACATTTGCACAATTTCTTCATTCAAAAAATGGCCTCTTTTTCTTTTGAATTCAAAGATAAGAGGAGCATCAACAACTTTTTCAAAAGCCTTCTAAACAAACAAAACCTTCAAAAGTAGAATATTTCCATTGTCACAGTCTGGAGGGGCCACTCCATGCAAAGGATTTCTTTGCATATTATCCTTCTTTGACACACTATCTAACAACAATACTTACTTAAAGGGGGGAAAAAGAAACATAAATTGCGAAAAAGAGACAGAAAGCTACATATCATGAAATTTTGTTAAACTATATTGAAATATGGAAAATTTGTCCAAAAAACAAAGTATTTAAGATTCCAAAATCTATAAACCACTCAAAACAAAAGATGTAACAATCTAGTGAGTAACAAAGATCAGCAGTTCAAGTTTTGAGAAATATAGAGACAAATTGAAGTAAATCATGTAACCAAAGATGGAATGAGAAATATTGAGAGCACCTGGTTCTTTTGTAGAGTCTTGCTTTGTGCAATGTAGGAGAAACATAGTTTTTGAGAAAGAAGCCGCGACCGCAGTTATAATACGTATCTTCAACCGACTCGAGGTCCTTTGAGAGTTAAGAATCTCAAGGACAAGCAAACATAAGATTTAGTTTCCTGATGCAGCTGCAGCACTAGCGGATTTTGCATCCTCTGCTTTTTCGTGTTCTTTATTTAACATCTTTACATTTGTTGATGAGAGATAATAACCATCAGATCATCATTTCGTGTACTATTGCAAGTACCAAATTAAGGAGGATGTTACCTTGTTGTTAATCAAGTTATGGAGTGCAATTACACTTCGGATCAAAGAAGAGAGATATATGACCAGCAACATATCATTGGTTTTTACTGCATAAAGGGGTTGATATAGATCAAGTTATGAACTACCTAAACACAACTATCCCATGACCAGCATATTTAAAGGCTGCGATTTATTTTACCTGAAAATGCTTTAACCAAATCAGCCACATTCAGATTAGGAAGCAGGTTGAATACATCCTGTAGTCAATGATACAAGAAAATACACTGTATTAAGAATCCTCAAAGCATAGATATGTTGGCTGTTCCAAGCCACATGTACTGAACGAATTCAGCATCACTTTTTGAAGGCAGACAAACAAAGGGGAAGTGGATTCATCCATTCTACAAGAAACATACATAACAGGTGACAGGATGCATAGAAGCATGAAAACAATCAAAGCACAGAATAAGAGAAGTTCGAGAACAATGGGCTCATTCAGCTTAGTAAGTAGCAGATGTTGTTGGAACGTAATAGAGCATTGGAAGAGAATTTAAAAAGTCTCATCACTTACGACATAGTATTGAAGTCATTTCCTCATTCTGGGTGATATTTTAAAGCTTCTTTAAGATGATAGTTTTCACATAGAGGCATGATATACTGTAGTTGTAAGTGGAATTAGGACTTTCTGTTTGATATTCTGGTATGTCTAGGGGGAGTATGTCTTATCTTCTAACCTTTCTTTCCAACTTATAACATAGAAAATACATCTTGTACTGTATTCAATAAGAATACAACATGGGAATGCATAAAGAAACAATGAGACGGCAAGATGAGTGGACATGTCATAAATTGAACCTGTAAATGGTATAGAATCTCATGATTTATAGGAAGTTTTTCATCCACAACAAGGTCCAGGTAACTACGAATCTCTCGCAAACGTGAATATAAACCTTTTAGAGCTGTAAACTTTCCAGAAACCTGCAAAATGAAACTTCATTCAACTCCAATTTCTCCGTGATTTTTGTTTTTTTGTGAGCCATAAGAACACTCCCAATTAATTGATATATACTTTGAGGTATCTTTCATTTTTTCTCAATGAAAGTTAATTTTTCATCAATAATATATATATCTATATCTTTATAGACACACACACACACACTTTGAGGTAAAGGTGAAGTGTAAAGATGAATATGGAAGTCATCTAACACCTAGCAACATCACAACAGACCTCAGTAGCAAGCGTGCTGATGGTGGCGTCTTTAACATCTCTTAGTAAGTGTTCAACTCCTGTTGATGAGCAGGGTGAGAAAATTCAATTCTTACATGAGATACCCCATAAATAGAAATGCAATTTTCTGTCCCACGGGAATTACCAATTTCCTCAACCTCGTCTGCTCGAATTTCTGAAGACACATGCACAAAAATCTTTTGGCTCTTCTGAGTAGCATTCTGTGAAATATGAAGCATTAGTATCACTTTAAAAGAGTACAAGTGTTCCTTACTACATCTTGTCATAGTCTTCCTACTATCGTAATCCATCTTTCAAATCATTTTACTCCAATTTTCATGCTATAATACACAACAGAGTGACATGCCTATACCTCCTGAACTTCTTCAACATCGTAATAGGCCTTGGTAGGTACGCCAAGATCCTTGGGTTGGACATCAATAATTACGAGAACAGGATTCGGGACATATCTGTAGCAGAAGAAAATAATTAAAAAAAGAAAACCAAACATCGATTATGCACATCCTTTATCAATCTTCGATAGATCAAAGTTGAATTAAAAGAATACATAAGAATTCATATTGAGTACGGCTTCCCATGTAAAGATAGAAGCACATCACTTTATTCAAAATATTCAAACCAAATGCAGATAAGTGATCTTACTTGTGGAACAATTGGTGAATGTCTAAATCATTTTTCCGTAATGTTGGACCAGTACTATACCAGCCTATGATGTGCTCCTTAGCTGAAACAGTTAACAGGATGATAATTAGAAATTCAAATTGAAAACAGGTAAATAAGAAGATTAAAAGATATTAATTAAAAAATAAACACTAACCATTTATTCTTTTGAACATTGAAAACATAGATTCATGATAGTTGTGGTCAAGAAACCATATGCTAGAGTCTTTATCATCCTCCTCAAAGGGCACTGAAATGATGAGAATATATAATTTAAATACAGTCGGACACTCCGCATATTAGAAATGTGCTACAATTCTGAAGAACCTCTGACTAACCGGATGTAAATGTATTACAATTCTCGAACAAAATTCTAGAAAATCTCTCTCACAAAAGAAATGTTTAAACTCGTTCAACAAATCAGCACACAAGTGAACTCGAGCAAAAATTGAACCGGACAACTAAATATAAATGACTAGAAGACCTGGATTAGTTCTCAATTATAAATACATTGGAAAAGGACTAACTATTAGAGCACTTGCAGCCAAGAGGTTTGAGCCCAAATTTAACAATCTCAACCATCAATGAAAATTCACTTTAGAGAAATTCCAAGCAAAATTATCAAGAAAATTGCCTCTTCAACTTCAAACTCGATGGCGTTTTATCTAGTTAACGATAATAGAGGCAGAATTCCATTTCATGCAAAAGCAATACTCAAAATCAGTAATGCAAGTCCTAATAACAGGCAGCAACAACAACAAACCAAAGTTGCTTCAATGCAAACCACAATTTCACATAAAATCCCGAATCCTACTTCAGATAACAATCAGTAGAGCCAAATTAATGCAGTTCCTAATAACAAAGCCCTAGTTTCCCATACCGAGTACATCCATTCTAACATTTCCTCGGAAACCAAACCAAGTCAGAACCTCTTAAATCCAAGCGAAGAAACTCCAAAACAAGAACCAAAGCAAGTTGCCAAGAAAACGAAATACAGACCTGCATAACTATTGGTGACATCAACATTTCCTCTGAAAGAACTTCCGAGTAGAACTCCAACAACTCGTTTATTGGTGTCCTTGGCAACTCGGTTGTAGTTGTCGACAATGCTGAGCAATACCAGAGGATGAACAACTACGTTCTGAATGGGACGGGATGATGTTTGCTGCGACTTAATCACGTCCATGGCGAAATCTCAGGCGCCGTCCGGTGATGCTTTTACTCGCCGATGTTCTTTGAAGAGCTTTCTTCTTCACCAAGCAGTTAAGGTCCTCAACCTTTTTCTGGTATTCTCCAAGTTGAAGAGCTTTCTTTTTCTTTCTGTTATTGGCGTTTCTTAATCTCAATTGGTGGGAAAATGTCTCCAAATATGATGTATATTTTGAAATTACAATAATACCCTTATATTATCCCTATCTTTGTAACTATCCCTACAAACAGGTCGAGACTCTACTCGACTTTTCCTCTTAATATTTTAATATCTCAAAATAGTTATTAAAAAAAAAGAATATATATATAATTTGGAGAATAAAAAAGTAAAAAGAAGAATGATGATATAATTATTTAATATTTTTGAAAATTGTATTTATTTTTCGATTTTCATCTAACTTTTACTGAAATTCAAAAATAAAAAACAAGAGCCAAAAAAATATTTTTTAATTTTCAACACTTAACTTAAATTTTAAAAATATTTATACAAATAGATAATTAATAGAAATGTATACAAACATTAAAACTTTTAAGATTATTTCAATTTAAGTTATAAATTTGTATAAATATTTACTTTAACAATTTTTGTTTAAATTCTGCAATAAAATAAAATAAAAAACTAATATTCCATTTTCAATTTTTATATATACTTTTTTATTTTTAAAATTTTAGGGTTTAGCTAAAAGCAATAATTATTAGACTAAATTTGAAAATTAAATCCCTCCACCTTCCTTTATACACTTGTCAATCTTTGAAATAAATAAATAAATACTTGGATTAAGAATCAATTTTAGTTAACTGAAGATTAAAAATAAAAAATATTACTATCACGTTCATAAATTAATATTATAGTTGCTAATTAAATATATATTTTTCACTAGAGTTCCAAATAATATTCTCATCACATATCTTGTTGAAATTAAGAAAAAAATACTTTTAATTCTTAAAATATGGAGATTTTTTTAAAGTACAATTATTAATTTAATGAATAGATTACAGCTTTATTATTTCAAAGATTGATAATCCTAATTTTCAAAAGAAAAAAAAAACATATTATGATTAAATTTCAACTATATCATAAACTTATAATATATTTATGAAAACCCATTTGATTGAAGGTTTACATATCAATAACTTCCAAACCGACAATCAAGTTAACAAAACAATATTTTGTCCAATTGTAAAAAATTATCGTAAAATATTAGATCTTATAAAATTAGCCATAACAGCTCAATTCTATTTCTTCCAAGTCTTTGTTATTTATATTGACCTTTTTATATATATATATATATATATATAAACTTTGAGATATATCTTGGCTTTATTGAATATTGAGTGACCCTTATGGTTATAAGACGCATAATATTCGGTTGCAACTTGAGGTAAAATCCAAGTTGTGTGGAATCATGGAAAGCATATTAGACCCTATCAATTCCCGCACGAGAGCGATACTGAGTCAGACTCGTTGAATTAGCAAACAATCAAAGGCTTAGAATGGGAAATAGAGGATAAATCCTAATAGACTACCAAGTACTAGAGGTGAAAGAAATAGGACCGAACCGAGGACCCGACGAACCGAACCCATATCTGTTCCATTTGAATTGGGTCAGTTTTTAAAGCCAATTTAATCTAACCGAGCCAAACCGATTTAGTTCCCAGCCTTGCCCCAATGCCGACCGGCACCTTCTCCCTCAGCAGCTTACGTTCTTTTTCTTCAAAACTCACAAAATTTACATAGCCCCTTTTCTCTTCACTCTCTCTCTTCTCACCTCCTCAGCCTCCTATTTACTCTTCTTTCTCTCCCAAGAAATAGAGTTCTGAGAACTTGAAACACTCTTAAAATAAAAATAAAAAATTGAAACTAACCCGACCCGTTTCAAAGCGAGCCAGTTCAAACTCAACACAGTTCACTTCTGGTTCTGGTTGGGTCAGGTCAATTGTATACAAGGCCCGACACGTTTCACCCCTACCAAGTATAACACGAAAAAAAAAAAAGAGAGCAAGATAATAAGGTATATACTCTCGATGAAGGTTAGAAGTTTAAATACTCCCACCCCTCCATATACTCGCGCAAAAAAAAAAAAAAAAAAAAATAAATAAATAAATAAATAAAACAGACAGCCAATAACACAGCAAGTCATTCTCCTCTATTTTTAACCGACCATGCAACCTATGCTTCAAAAAGTAAGTTTCTAAAGCACCAGTTTGGCATAAATCAACTTATTAATTTACCATAATGTTACAAACAGAACCATAAATTAGTTATTTCAGATCTAAACAGCCTATACTCGAAAAGGAAACTTGAAACCACAAGAAAGGTTTTTCTTTTTTCTTTTTTCTTTTTTCTTTTGTTTTTGTGGATATTCTAAGTGGTGTTTGAAGAGGAAAGGGAAAGCTATTCAATGTAGTGACTGCTCTTTCCTAACTATTGGATGTATAATTTCTCCCCTACATCTAACGTATAGAATCATCATCTGCCACAACATTCCACTGAAATACAAAGCATACATACAATATAATCCTAAACGTTTGCATGTTTGTACCAAAATCCCTCCACCCCCTCCTCTCCTAACTATTAAATTATCCCAGCCTCTCAGATAATTTCACGAAGAAGAGGGGGTGAGGGGAGTATGGTACAAACATTTTGGTACTTCTATCTGAAATGCAAGGCAACATTAAAATGCGCGAGGAAATTACCATGTACAACCATTCTAGTTGGTCTGTCAATCTTTGCATTGTAATGTTTTGAAGTGGGACAGCGAGACAAACCTGAGTAGGAAAAGAATCAAGCAAAAACATTAGCAAAGAAGTAGTGAAAAATATGACAAAATCCCTTCCGAATACATTCCTGTCCATACAACCGTTTCCGCCCTGCTTCTACCTTGGTCAAAGTTCAAAAGCAGAGCAGTACACAACAAAGGAAAGATCACAGCTGTTAGAACTCTTTTTTTTTTCTTCAAGATCGTACCAACATCTCTTGCTTGCAGGGATAGGCATCAAGCAAAAGGAAAACAAAATGAAAGGAACAATATTGAACAAAAGAGAAAGCATTACAAGCCGTAGAGGTACCATAAACCATATTATCGGGTATTGATTGACTGAAAAATATACACCATAAATTATTTGTCTTTATTTTAAATACAAAAATATCTTCTTCAAGCAAACAGAGAGCTTCAGATTTCTCAAATTGTTCACTGCTAATGTCTTTTCTGAGAAATTGCACCGATGATAGATATAGAGCAAAGGTGGATTCTGGTCTAAGACCAAACTTGGAGCAGGACTTGGAGCAGAATGAAAAGCAGTAGCAATGGAAACTTCTGATCTGTAGCTAAGTATGCAATGCCATGAACAAGTTCTGCTTGCGAGCATGCTCTGGAATAAGTCGATTAACGGTATCAGGTGGTATGTCAGCAAGCTCTGCCAAACAAAATCAACCCAAACCTTAGCATGAGAAGCGTGCACGAAAGTAGGTGAAGAGTAAATTGAACAAAAACATGTCTGATTATAGAAATAGATTCATCAGATGTCAGAGATCCGTAATGGACATCACAGAAATTTCCTACGCATAAAATCATGATAAAAATGTAATGAGTGCTGCAAAATAGATATCAAGATATAACTTCACTCCTTGAAACGGTTTCATCCAATTACGAGATCCTATGCGTCCTACAATATTGGTTTGAAACAGCATCCTAAGTTTCTAAATGGAAACCATGTCAATGATCAAGATACCTAGTCAATAATTGTACAAACAAAACATCTCCGCAGCACTTAGACAGCATAGCACAAAGAAACGGGTAAAACTGCATACTCACCCTGAGGTTTAAAATTAAATAATGGAGGAAGTGGGCGGCCATTAGGAAGTCGTGTATTAGGGTCCCTTAACTCATCAAAGAAGGGGTGGACACAAGCTTCCAGCTGAAGTAAACCACATAATATTACGAGAAATGAATAATACCTTACATCCAGGAAAAATTAAAATAGTGGAAGGTGAACTTACAGCAGTACACCGCAAATTAGGTGAATACTGGAAAAACCTGCATACAAGGTCCACAGCTTCAGGAGGCAGACGTTTCTGGAAAACCTGTCCATGATTGTGGTATTCAAATAAATATCGATAGCAAGTCAATTCAGTTTCCTCTTTTTCTGTTGAAAAGGATAGATATTTTAAAATAACTATGTACGACTACAAAGAAATAACTACAACTTACCCTAAATATTAGAAAACCAGTATGAGAAGAACAAAACAGTACGAAACAAATTAAAAGCATGCAGCACTGAAGCAAACAAAGAGCCCTAGAGTGCATGTGCAAGCCTGCCCCCTGCAATTTATCCAGTGTTCCAAAACCACAACTACTGTACCTTTTAAGTAATTAACTGATTCTATGCACAAGCTAGTAGGCAAACTCCACCTGTTTATTCTAGTGAGGAATGAACATTCTCGGGCATGCAACATAATGATACTACTAGAAGTGAGCCCCCAAAGGTTGAGCAGTTTGTAACTACTTAAGAGCAGAGGACAATGAACAGAAGGGCTGAGGAGGGGATGATACATCATTAATCCAACTGAGATACCAAGTAAAATTATTCAACATTAAAAAAGATACACTTGGAGGTCGAGATTGTGAAAGGAATTGTGTATCCAACAATGAACCAAAACGTGATAGTAAGTATGCCTCCTTCAAGTAACGGCCTTTATTTGGAAGTAGTAATCTCTTGGAACTTGATGGAAGATTACATTGAAAGCCTTTGGAAGAGTGAGGGAACATAGACTTGCCTTGTGCCAGGGATGAGGCTTAATCTGTGGGAACTTGAACTCTGTGTAGTTTGGATTCATGCATTTTATTTCTTCTCTGGTTGGAGTCCCCAAAACCTGTGTACGTGATTGAAATGTTGAAATGACAAGTTAAAAAACATTATTTTTGTAAATGAAATCAGTCTTCAAATACAGACATATGATAGGCAGGTATTTCCTTCAATAACATAGAACCACGATATAAATGAACTCAATAAATGATCAAATCATAAGAGCAACAGGAGACCTATTCAAACATGAACTCTAAGATAATATCATCCAATCAAGAAGTTAAAGCCCCCACTAATTCTCTTAATCAGTCTTCAAATACAGACATATGATAGGCAGGTATTTCCTTCAATAACATAGAACCACGATATAAATGAACTCAATAAATGATCAAATCATAAGAGCTACAGGAGACCTATCCAAACATGAACTCTAAGATAATATCATCCAATCAAGAAGTTAAAGCCCCCACTAATTCTCTTAATCAACAATACATACCACATATGTAATACCATGTTGTACTGGAGATAATTTCACAATCTTAAATGACACAGAAAATCCACCTACTTTAGAGGACTGTCCCAATATCCACTTGAGACTTTAACTTAGAATGAATATGAAAAATGAAAAAGAATTAAAAATGAGGTGATAAATAGATAGACCCACCTTGATAATTTCAACCAGTTGATCAACACCACTTTCACCAGGAAAAAGGGGCTGCAAAAGTTATCAGAAGCATTAGTATTATGAATAACACACGCAAGATCCATATAGTTATTTGAATACACCACCTTTCCAAGAAGTAGCTCGGCCATTACACATCCTGTTGACCATATATCAATTGCAGTAGTGTATTCAGTGGCACCAAATATGAGTTCTGGAGCACGGTAGTATCTTGAGCAGATGTATGAAACATTAGGTTCCCCTTTTACCTGAACAAATGGCAAGCAAATTAAATAAATTCAGAAGGAAAAAGACAACAGTTCTCCACTCCATAAATGGTTCAAAAGGTACTTACCAATACTTTTGCACTCCCAAAGTCACAAAGTTTGAGCTGATGTGTATGTGGATTCACCTGAAACCAAACGCTTGTCTTAAGGCATCACTCAAAAACATTTTAGTAATCCATTTGTTTTTTTCCTTGTTACTTTCTGTAATCAAAACTAAAATAAGAAAAAATAAATAATAGACAGAAACATATGAATCCAGTCATCTAATAAATTCATTGATCTTAATATCCCAGCCAATCAAATATTTGTGAAATATGTATAATAGGTGAACGTACAGACATTACCAGACTTTAAGCCAAATTCTATGGTAGACCAGAAGTTACTACAAGGGCCAGCTCCTTATATGGAAAGCAACAGTCACGGGATCAGAACATAAGCATGTACTCATAGGTGATAGTAATAGCATTAAGATGTATCCCATAAAACCTTCCACTTTAAGTCAACCATCGAGCAAAATAATATCATCTTTATAATTATTATTTACAACTGATTCAATCAAGTAGTGTTGAAATTCTTCACCAAAATTCATAGCACTGGTAACCCATCAATTATCCAAAATTCCAAAAATAATCTTAAATTTCAGAAAATTTTAAAACTGCACCATGTTTCATTTCCCGTGTTTAGTGTTTTTGGATAACAAAATACTACTTTCATCATAAAATTAATAAAAGATGAAAAGAAGGCAAGATAGGCTACCCTAAGGCAAATAATAATAATAATAATAAATGTAAGAGATAACACGGTAGAAACTCAATTATGTACGAGTAAAATAAAGGAATATCCTCAAAAACCTAACCAACAGGTCCCAAAGTCATGCGAGAAAAGCTCTAAGCCCCACATTAGAGTTTTCATCAACATTCAATCCAAACATCACAACCTTATTTCCACCTACATGGTATCAGATACACCATAATGAAACTAATACTAATTCTTAAGGCAGCATAAAAAAGAAACATATGCAACCCTGAAACAATTACGAACAATATGATAGCATATAAAACATAATACTAAGCTCATATGCAATAAGTCTAACATGTAATTGCAAACCAGTAAACTTGTGAGAGAAACTTACAAGTAAGTTTTGAGGTTTGATATCCCGGTGACAGATACCAATGCAATTATGTATGTATGCCAGTGCCCTACAAATCTGCAACATAACAGACAAATGATCATAAGTTTCTAATAGCATAATTACCAAACATTACAATCCAGATAATGTTGATCTAGAAACATAAATGTATGTTTGTTATTAACTTATAAGTAACATTGTTACATGCAAAAGCATATATTTGTACCTTTTATAGCCCCAAAAGATTGAGCACCTATGCAGAAACTTCTTAATACCAGGTGACATAAAAATAATTCAAAAAAGAAAACAGAACAAAGGCCCTTACACTACAGAGGAATATAAATATGATTGTCATCTATCACTATAACAGAACTAACCAAAGTTATTTCAAATTTTATAACCACAATTCACAACTACCATTACTCATATCTTCATTCATGAAATTTAATCATGCAAACTCTATTGTAAATGAGAGGACATATGCAACAAGGAGCTATAGAGACAAAAGTTCAACTCTACTACGAGTTATTATTGATTAAATACCTGATAGGTATATAGTTTAACATAGATTAAGGGCATTCGCTGACTGATCCTGCTGTAGTTTCTTGCAATACGGTTGACAGTTTCAGGAACAAATTCAAGCACGAGGTTCAAATAGAGCTCTTCTTTGTCTGTTGTTGAAAAGAAACAATGCCTAAGGGAAACAATATTTGGGTGATCCAACATTTGCATAATCTGCAGCTCCCTATTCTTGTATCGCTTGTCTTGAAGAACCTTCTTGATTGCAACAATTTCTCCAGTTTCTCTACATTTTGCCTATCAAAAGTGACCAGGTTACCTCAGTTTTTCAACTATGAAGTTGCACGGAAGAAACATTGAATAAGCATTAGATACCATTTATACTTACTTGAAAAACAACACCAAAAGAACCAGTTCCAACTACATGTTCAGAAATATAGCTGATAGTCTGGCACACCAAAGCAAAACATATGTCACAGAACAATTAAGACATCGTCATCAGTAACATTTTCGCTTCCAACCTGCTTAGATTGACCATTTCGACCACCAATTGTGGTTCTTATCACATGCCCTGCTTCAGCACCCACTCCGTCAATGATGTCTGGCTCACTATCCTGCATGAATGAAATCATAAAAATGCCAAAAGAAAAAGGGGAAGTAACGGTGCCATGCTTTCATAGACAATAAATAGCTTGGGTAAAGCTACTGCAATAAGAGATTGCAAGAGTTTCATTAAACCGCCAGGACTTGAGCTAGAAAATATAAACAACCAAAATCCAAAAGCTTACTCTCTCCTCGTCAGTGTCTGTTTTATCCCTCAGTCTCATCTCATGCATCTCTCTCCCGAGCCAGTCAACTGAACCAGATGAACCCTTGAAGCCATTGATAGACCTAGAACTTCCAACTTCCCCATTTCCTAGGCTCGCAGACGCCATTTTGTTATCTCTGTTCATTAGGAGTACTAGTATTAATAACCATCACGGGTCTTTGTATTCCTTCACTCCACACTACCCACGTACAAAGGTTTCTATTGAAATGGCAAGAAATGAAGTTAGGGATGAAATAAGAAGAGTGAAAAAAAAAAACGATGAGAAAAGTTCAATAAAATATATAAATGGTAACAGATCGAAGGACATAAATATTTGTGATATCAAAAAGACGATTACGATTCTCCGGAAAATTAAAGATTATTCTATTTAGTATTCCAAGCAAACGATGTTCGTCCATTATAGTTCGGTTTTCTTTTGAACACCGAAAATGGGTCTTTGTAACAATCAGAATCAGAATCAGAATCAGAATCAGAATGCAAATAAGTACTCAAGCATGATCTACCCAAAGACTCAACCCATAAAACGAACACAACTCGGTCGGATCTAAACTTCAATCACACAGCCTTCGCTTCCACAACTAAACCAAAATTTAATTTCAAACCGAAGGATGAAAAAAAGCAATAAGACAAAAACATAGAATCGATACAATTCGGTTGGAATGGAATCGGCAAAGAACGTGCCGAATTAGGCAAATAAACCCTAGGAAAGCTCAGAGAAGCGGAAATTGAAGCAGATCGTTGAGAAAGCACATTAACCTGGGAGGATTTCGCCAGCGATTGGAAGTAATGGTCGTTCATCATAAGCTCCGGATGAGAAGTTTGGTGGGGGGATTTTTCAAGGGCTATGGCTCTGGTTTGTATTTTATGGAGCGGACATGGTGGGGGAGTGGAGGTCGGATTTGCTCAGTTAGCGTGAAGTGCATTGAGGTATAGGACAGAGACCGTAGAGCTTTGTGATTTCGTAAAAAACGAAAAAAAATTAAAAAAATTAAAAAAATATATATTTGTTGAAATGCTTTTTCTCCAACATTTTTTAGCGGTGAAAATCCTCTTTAAAATAACATCCGCAAAACGTCAAACTTGGTCAAACGTTTTAGCAATTCTACCATTTTCGACTCGAGACCCACACCCGAGTTTCATAGCTTTGGGTTTGCTATCCCGATCATGATTTTTCTACCTCTAAAGGAAAAAGGTTAGTGAAGTGGGTATTATTTAGTCGAAGTGAGATGATACATTTTTTGACGAAAAGATAGTTACAAGGTTTCTGGTTGGAAGTATTTAGTTGGGTTTGAGTATTTTATGTATCTGAGGGGATGTGTTTGGGGAAGGGTTATTAGAGTGGCGGTGTGTGGGTTTCTTTCACATCAAGTCCGGTGCTGCTTTTGCTGTGAGCTAGGTTGCCCTCTTTATTACAGTGTATTACGTACTCAACCTTCTCTCCTGCATCGTCTGGCTCTTTCTGATGGGTACGAACTGCCCGGAGGGGTGCGGGAGCAGGTATTAGCGGCCAAACGTGGTAGCAGATCGGCGATAGGGATGAGGGGGGCACCAGGGGAGCACGACCAAGGCCGTCGAGAGTGGATAGAAGATACCACAAACTCAGTGCAATCGTAGAGGATGATCCAAGAGTGTGGGACTCGTGGCACCAGAGAGCAGGGCTGCGGGACAGAGGGCAGAGGTACGAGGAAGGAGCGACAGACTAATGATATGGTGTCGCTCTAGAGGGTTGAAGAGCTGGGTGGAGAAGCGCACGAGGGAGGCGAGAGAGAATCGGGGCCGGCAAAGCGCAGAGAAGAGGGGTGTCCGCGATCAAGGCAGGGAGACACACGTAAACTTACACAAACATCAGAAGGGGGAGGGAAGGAGGGAGGGGGGGGGGGGGTGGGGGGGGAGGGGGGGGGGGGGGGGGGGGGTGCATAAGGTGGTGTGTTGGTGGGGGGAAGGGGGGTGGCGGGGGGGGAGTGTCAAATTTTTGTGAGGTGTTGGCTTGGAGATATGGGGTTACCCCTTTTTTTTTTCTCGTCTTTTTTTTTTTTTTTTTTTTTTTTTTTTTGATTTTTTTTGTTTTTTGTGGTTTCTTTCTTTGCTGCTTTCTTCGGCCTGTCTTGGGTTCCTGTGTGGTCTATTATTTGTGTGTTCTGCTCCTTTTTTTCCGCCCCTTTCTGTCGCTGTTGTCTTCCTATCTTTTCACCTGTCCCTTCTTTCACTTTGTGGCTCTCCTTCTTTTTATATTGTTCATTGTTTCCCATGTAGCAGGCTGAAAAAGAGCAAATCTCCACGTAGGAAGTTCCTAATTGGATAGTCAATGACCCACGTGACCTACTGCTTTGGATTATAATTTCTATGTCATCCCGAAAAATTTTCTTTTTGAATTGCTTCAGCATCAAGGTCAGCAATTTGTATAGACATGTCATCACTAGCATGGTTGTTTCCAGATTTGCTATAGCATTATGGTTCAACATAAATGTTCTGAAATTTTATCAAATAACTCAATTAAATGTACAATTAGGCTCTATGAAAATTAATCTTTTTTCATATTGAACACACTGAACTATTTCATGTATGCTAATTAGAATAAATAGAGCAAATAATGAGAAAATGGAGAGTATGAGTACAAAATTAATTATAAAAAGATTTGGTATAACTCTACTTTCCAAGAGTTATCAACTAACTCGTACAACAACTAGTAACCAACTATATGAAGCATTAAACTTGATTGTATACACTTTTCTATACCGTCTTATTCCCTATGTAACCCTATTTACTTTGTAACGACCCAACTTTTCGAACACATATCTGTCGTAAATCTCACTTGACACTAAAAGTTTGTAATTTAAAAGACGTGGGTACTTGTTTCTAAAAAAGAATTTAAAGACATGCAATTTATCTAAATAGTCCACCAACAAGAACATTAAAAGGAAAACGTTTCCAATCCAAAATTTTCTAGTTTCCATAAACTAGGAGTATTCTAACAAGGTTTTAACAAATAATTAAACGAGAAAAACATATAAATGTCAGAGTTGCCCCATGGTTGACTTTTCCAATCTGCTTCACTGTCATGCTACGATATTACCCTTACTTGAAAATCATTCTAAAAACATGGTGAGTATTAAAAATATTTAGTAAGACATTCTCCTATTAGGATAAGATATGCAAACTATTATAGAGTAATCAATCAAAATCGAGGGACCCTAGTGGTTGATTACCCAAAACACACGTGTAATATACTCACTAAAAATCATTTTAAGGAACCACTCCTCAATGACCATTGGTGACTGGTTAACGGACAAACACAACGTGTAGCCTTTATCACAAAAATAATTATCAATCATCTCATGTGACCATTAGTGGTTGGCTACACGAATACACCGTGTGTAGCCCTTCTCACACTCTTTATATTTATAAATCATAACATGCATGTATATATACGGTCCCAAAACATATATTTTTCATAACCAATAAAGCATGCAACACACAACATATAGTCATACAATAGCATATAGCATACATATCTAACTGTATTTAGAAAACAAAACGAATTTAGTTTCAATAGGAAGGTTCGGGACTTTGTGGGTCCTATTTCCACTTTTCCAAAAGTATGAAGTTTGGTTGATTGGCACATCGAACCTTCAACTTTGGAATATCATATCCTCACTACAAGTTTAAGGTTAGTAGGGACGTTATGTCATAATCGGAACTAAGGAGTATAAGAGTTGAGGCTCATGAAAACTTATCATTTTCCCTTCAAATAACATTTTTGAAAATATGTGGCGGTGATGAGGCAACGACTTTGTCGAATGGTCGCGACAGCTGTACTCGAGGAAAATAGTTGTGCGCGATTTTTGCAAAGGCCACAACGGCGACAACTAGAGTAGTGGTGGCATGTGATTGCTATAGTTGGTCGGCGGAAAAATTAAAGATGTAAAGGAAGCAAAATAGAAAAGGTAGCGACCGTTGGATATGACTCATGATCGAAATATACCGAAACAACTAAATGAAACATAAAGAACAACTTTGAGGGGAGAGATTCTCTAGACGAAAGAACTGTGAGCACTATATTTTTCAATTCTTTGTGTTGTTGTGTTTAGAGCTGATGATGAGTATTTATAGTAAGAAAATACTAACCATTTTTCTAAATTTGTTCTCAAATTTAAAACCACCGACAATCCTCTTAATTAAATCACTAAAATTCATCCAGACAACTACTCACAATTTTCCTAAAATTACTCCATAAGTTAGTAATTTCTACTAAGTCAAGTTTATTGGCTCCGCGTGTAAGGTAGATTTTGTTCGAGATTCTTCACTCCCAACCGCTAGTACATCTTTGCAAACTTAACCCTTGCAAGGGCCTTGGTAAGAATATCCGCACTGCTCTCTAGTGCATATGAACTCCACAACAATCTATCTCTTTTCGACACACTCACGGATGAAGTGGAAGCGAGTGTTTATGTGTTTGCTATGTTCGTGAAATACCATTTCTTCACCGATGTAGTCGCAAATTGTTGTTGTTCACTTCTGGTCACTTCACTCAACAAATTTCTCAGCCACAATGTTTGGCACAATGTCATAGTTGCTGCCATGAACTTGGTCTAACAAGAAGATAGTGTCACAGTTCGATACTTCTGTTGCCAAGAGATCATGATGTCGCAGTTGCTATCGTGAACCCGATCTCACTAGAAGATAGTGGCACAACTCACTACTTTTAAGATTGCCAAGAGATCAAATTTTCATTGAGATAAAACGTCATTCTTAAGGTGCTTTTTCTATTGTCAATGTGTAACGACCCACTTTTCGAGGGAGTCGAGCCACATATTGTTACTCAAAGATGTGGAAATAAGAAAAATGTGTAAAATTTAAAACTTTTAAACACATGCATGCACTTTGAAATTTGATTAAAGTAATGATGCAATTTTTACTTCTAACAAGAAACAAGAAGAGACCACTAAAATACACCACTAAAAGAACAAACTATTTAAAATGCATGAAATAAAGGATTTAAAGGTAAATACAAGGGGACTTCGGACTAAAATGTGATGGGACTCTCTATAGTCAACAACCCATGTGTGCCTCCGCCTCGACCACTACGTCAAACTCCATCTGAAAAAAAAGTTGAGGTAGCAGGAATGAGTATATAAAATATACTCCGCAAGCAGCTTGCTGTTAGTTTATATTTCGTTGTTAAGTCTTATTGATCTTGTTCATACGTTCGGTATCTTATTCTCTTTTGGGGATTCGTTCCCTCGTATAGGCTCTTTCTAGGCTACACCCTAGGTTTTCTCATTCTACTTTCTTTTCGTTCTTGGTCCCATCTGAACCTTCAGCCCCCAAAATATTTTTAAGTTCTCTAGGTCTCCTGGTTAGTCGTTTTTTGCTAGTCTCTCATCATCATCATCATCATCATATCTCAGAGTCTTCGAGGCGCGACCTTAGTATAACTCATAAGGTTCATGCATGTTAAGGCTCGACCAACTCTAAGGTGCAACTGCGGACCCTTACCGCTCGTGGCAGGTTTACCCAAAGAAAGTTAACTCGCAAACTTCCTAATAGTCCTACAGAGCACAAATCATAAAATCATATGCCAGTTTTATGGTTATTTGGACCCAAGACAATCAAGTCAGGTTTATGATGAGGGGCTAGTTGGTGAACCCCTACCGTCCCCATATAACCGCTTAAATCACATGCATGAATGATAATCATAACCAACTCGTAAGGTACAGCTGTGGACCCCTGCCGTGATAAACTCACTACAAGAAGCTAACTGGAAAACTTCACAGTAGTCCCCACACGGTACAATCATAAATTATAAAATATCATAAGCCAGTTCTATGGTCATCCCGACTTCTGACAATCGAGTCAGGTTCACGATTAGGGGCTAGTTGGAAAACTCATACCGTTCCCGTATAACCGCATAAATCACATATGAAATAGAGACATAGTATAGCGATCTAAACATGGATACCTAGTCATAAATTCAATTCTTTAACTCTTGCGTACACGTTTTAGTAAACATACATAATGACATTCGACCTGTGCTATCTCAGCTCATTCTATACTCTCAAACTTGTATAATCACTTTCCTATAACATGCTTTATATCATAATAATAAAAACATGCTCTCAATCTCGGTCACATTATAGCTCAACAATTCATTCATCGATAAACATACATTATAACATTTAGCGTGCTCTTACATACATCAAACCAACTCATTTCATGCTCAAGTTTCTATGATATGCTTCTCATATCCTACTTTCATACATACTACGAGCATAGCTAAATCCAAAGTTTCAAGGTGCCACTTACTTGGGAAGCGTGACACTTTTTGTTCAGGTTTGCATCCTTAGAAGACTCCAAAATTTGTCAAACTTCTCAAATAGTTCCTATATTAAGAAAAATAATGAAAACCAGTGAAAACGGTGCCAAAATCAGAGTTAAAATGGGAAAATCACATAGGTAAAACTGGTCCAATTGGGCCGGACTAGGTCGACCGAACCGAGCCAGACCGCGTCAGGTCGGTCGGCTACACCGGGTAGGGCAAACTGCCCAGATGGACCCGCCCTTCGTCGTATAGGTCGAAACTCTAGTCATTTTCTTCAACAAAGTCGTAGATCGTCCTCTTGCAAACCTTAGCGTTCTCCCTCCGTTTGACTTCCCGCTTGGTTTTTTCCTGTTCAAAATCGACCGTCGAGCGTCCGTGGATCTAGAGCTCGAGTTCTTCCAGCGAGCGTGGATTTTGGTCCCCAACCTCTGGTGCATTCTCCCTTCGAAAAATCCGAGTCCCTTCTTCCTCTCTCAACCGGCAAGCCGCTTAACATCCGCTGTCACCCCTTCTGTTCTCGCATGGTCTCGATGAGGGATAGGATGGAGGTCTTTCGCCGCTTGCCTTCTGTACGTACTACAGACGAGCTGCGTACGACCCTGCCAACCGCCAGTCATTTCCCTCTTTTTTTTATTTATTTATTTACTCATTCATCTTTTGGACGGTTGGGTATTACACAATGTCTCCACCTAAATCACTATCGATAAAACCGACTAGTTCTTCTGGACCTCGCACTCTTTGATACTACAACCTGTAGCTTGTGGTTCACTTCACATAGCTGAGAATGTGCTTAACCGCTTGATGATGCATCGTAGTAGGCTTTTCCATGTACCTACTCACCATTCTAACAACATATGAAAGGTCACGATGAGTATAATTCAAGTACCTCAGATTTCTGATGATGCGACTATACTTAGTGAAATTTACCAAGCTTCCTTCAGCATCTTTTCCGAGTTGTAACTTTGCTTCCATGGGATACTTGGTCGAGTTGCACTCTGCCATCTTAAGTTGCTACAACACTTTCTTAACATAAACGGATTGCTTTAGCATGATGCAATCTTTCCTTTGGTTCACTTCAATACTGAGGTAGTACATTAGTAACCCGAAAGCAGTCATCTCAAATTCTTTCATCATTTGCTGCTTGAACTCTTTGATGTCTTCCTCACTTGTACCAGTGACGATCAAGGCATCAACGTACATGCCAACTATGATTGTTTCAGCTCCATTGTTTTTTGTATAAAATGTTTGTTCTTTTGAGCAGTTTATAAAGTTTAAACTCTTGAAGCTCTTGTTCTGACATATGTTTCACGCCCTCGACCCTTACCGTAAGCCTTAGAGGGCCTTTGATAACTTGTATACTTTGTGCTCTTCAGTTTTGATGACGAAACCTTCAGGTTGGGCAACATACACTTCTTCTTGGAGGTCACCTTAGGAACGTTGATTTGACGTTCAAGTGATGGACCTTCCGCCCATGTTGAGCTACGAGGGTAAGAATCAGGCTTAAAGTGTCGAGTCTAGCCACAAGCGCAAAAACCTCCTTAAAAGCAACTCATTGTCGCTACACATATGCTTCGCCACGAGTCTTATTTTATGTTTGATGACATTTCCTTCACTATTTTTCTTTAACTTAAACACCTACTTCAAACCCATGGGTTTGTGTCCGGTCGGTAAGTTAGTGAGTGTCCACGTTTTGTTCTTCTCAATGGTTTCAAGTTCTTTTTGCATGGCCTCCTGCCACGTTGTCTCACTTGCTACCTTACGGTAAGTTGTCAGCTCCTCGACCGCGAGCAACACTAACTCATCGGGATCCAATTATTTTTCAAGTGTATCTTTGTAAATTTCCGTAAGAGAACAAAATTTCTTTGGTCCACACTCTATTGTGGATCCTCCTGCGCTCACGTTTGAGCTCTATTGTTTTAGAGAATTCATCACGTATTTCAGTGTCACCAGTGATGACATGTGTGGACTTGTTGGTGTCGATTTCGGTGCGCCAACAAGTTCGTCACGTCTCTCTCTTCTTCTAGAGTAGTGACTTTGTAACAGTCTGTTTGTTATCGTCGACGTTGCACCAATCCAACTTCTTCTCTTCTTCGAATTTGACATCTCTACTTACATGGATTTTCTCATGTTGCGAATCGTACAACCTATGTGCCTTGGTTCTATCTTCTACGCCAAAATACATCATCTTGTGGCGGCTTTCATCAAGGTTTTTTATATGTGGCTTTGCAGTCTTAACATGTATTGTACAATCGAAGACTCTTAGATGCTCGAAGTGAGGTGTCTTACCGAACCATGTTTTGTAGGGGGTGCGAGTGTCCAACACTTTTATTGGTAAACGATTTAGAAGATAAATCGCATGTTGCATTGCCTCACCCTAGAAAATCACCGAGACTTGCATGCTCTTGAGTAAACTTCTCTAAGCATGTACATTTGCATCTAACGACTATAATCGTCAACAAGTGAGAGAAAATACTTGTTACTAGCAATCGACGAAGGAGTGATCGGGCCACATAAATCTGCATAAACCAGTTGTAGTGGTTGCTCAACACGGAAACTGGTTTAAGCCGGGAATGACAGTCTTACTTGTTTGGAGACTAGGCAACTTTTGTTAGATAAAAGCTATGGTTTCCTTAGATTTCGTTAGTTGTTTTTTACTTTTGAAAAATCTGAATTAACACTCCCCGTCTGATGGAATAGCCTATTTTTTGCTAGCCATTTTGGCCAACTTTGGGAGCAAGTTTGTGCCACTACTGCTAAATTTAGAATAATTTTGTTATTTAAATATCTTAAATTGAATCAAATAAAAATCATCGAGTCTTCAGGAAAATATTCTCTCCTTTGTTTTCCGTTATTTTTTTTTTCGCCGAAGTTTTCCTTCGGCCGGTTTTTCTCTGTCGACGTTTTTCTCTCAATCGCTAGAAGTCAACAAGTGGTATTAGAGCCTGGTTTAATCCATCGGTGGTATATCATTGCGGAGGAGCCAACTTTATCAACAATCAAGTTGAATAGCTCAAGTGGTTAGAGCGTCGACCTAACAACACACAGAAGTAGAAGAAAATGCAAAACGTGAAAATGCACACATCGTGGGGTCCATCTCGAGCAGGCTCGCTCACTCCTCCACGCCGCCGCGATGACCGACGTCGAGCGAGTGATCAGGGAGACGACCGCCACCGTGCAGTACTCTAATGCTAACGAGGTCCAACTACATCGAGTGGGCCTTGTTGATACGCGTCAACCTACAGGCCCAGGGGTTATGGCACGCTCTCGAGCTAGAGGAAGGAGAAACGATTGAGTACTGGGAGGATCGACTGGCGTTCGTCGCCATATTACGGACTGTGCCCCCAGATATGCTGGCGTCTCTCTCAACTAAGCGCACCGCGCAATCGGCCTGGGAGGGAATCAAATCTCGTCGGGTTGGTGTGCAACGAGTGTGTTTTAAGGACGGTGAATCCGTCGATGACTTTTCAATGCAGATCACGAGACAGAAATTGTGAAGAAAATGCTGCAGGTCGTCCCCGATCACCTCCGAGCAAGTCGCGATTTCAATCGAGACATTACTTGACGTGAACAACCTAACGGTGGAAGAGGTGACCGGAAGACTGCGTAACGTCGAGCAGCGGAAGAAGAATGCCCGCTTTAGGAGTCGACTGATGGCGGTCGCGGGCGCACGCGCGGGAAAGATTGGGGGATCAAAAGAAGGAGTCGACCGATGGCGGTCACGGCACACGCATGGGAAAGATGGGGAGATCAAAAGAAGGAGTCGATCGATGGCGGTCGCGGGCGCACGCGCGGGAAAGATGGGGGATCAAAAGAAGGAGTCGACCGATGGCAGGCCGCTCAAACTATGGGAAGAAAGGTCTGAGCCAGCTATTTTCATGGTAAGTGCATCGGTCTTATCCAACGTCCCCAATTTCGATTCCAAATCCACGGAGGTGGAGGTAATTGGCGACGGCGGAACTCCTCTGGTGAGCGTCGAACCCGAGGAAGAGCTCCAGCTGGGCGTAGCAAAGGCACCAGCTGGGGAGCCAATTCAACTTAAGGAGGAGTGAGTGTTCGCTCATATCGGCAACAGGGACGAGCAGCATGAGCATCGGCGAGAGGGACGAGCAGCATGAGCATCAGCGATGGGTCCTCGACACAGGGACAACAAACCATATGATCGGGGCTAGATTTGCGTTCTCCGAGCTCGACTCGGGGATTCGCAGGACGATGAAATTCGACGACGGCTCCGTCGTCGAGATCGAAGGGCGCGACACCATCCTATTCATCAACAAGGGAGGCGAGCACCGCAAGCTGACCGACGTCTACTTCATCCCGAGGCTCAAGGCTAACCTTGTGAGCCTGGGTCAACTCGATGAGGCCGGCTGCTTCATTTCCATTGAGCACGGGCTACTCAAAATCTGCGATGATCGACGACGGCTGCTCACGCAAGTTTGGCGCACGAAAAACTGTCTCTACATCCTAGAGTTGGAGATAGAGCAACCCGTCAGCCTCTCGGCCAAGACCGAAGAGGTATCTTGGAGGTGGCACGCAAGGTACGGGCACTTAAACTTTCCTGCTCTACAAAAATTACACGAGGAGGAGATGGTGCACAATTTGTCGGCAATCAGAGGCGTGAACAAGCTGTGCGACGGGTGCCTCATCGATAAACAGAGACGCACCCTCTTTCCGTCTCAGGCATCCTACCGCGCCGGTGAGCCATTGGAGCTCGTGCACGGCGATATCTGTGGGCCCATCAAGTCGGCGACCCCAGGCGGCAAGACCCTCTTCCTCCTGCTGGTCGATGACAAAAGTCGCTTCATGTGGCTGATCCTGCTGCAAGCGAAAAGTGAGGTGGTAGAGGCGGTTAAGCGCATTCAAGCACGAGCGGAGGTCGAATGCGGGAAGAAGATGCGAGTGCTACACACGGACCGATGCAGAGAATTCACCTCAGCGAGCTTTGGTAAGTACTGTGACGAGCTCGGCATGCAGCGACAACTAACGGCGCCCTACTCCCCCAGCAGAACGGGGTGGTGGAACGCCAAAATCAGACCATCGTCGGGACAGCAAGGTCATTGTTGATGAAGGCCGGGATGCCTGGGAGGTTCTAGGGAGAGGCGGTAATGACGGCAGTCTACCTCCTCAATCGTTCACCAACGCAAAGCCTCGACGGGAAGACGCAACACGAGGCCTGGTACAACAAAAAGCCAGCGGTACATCATCTCCGTGTGTTCAGCTGCGTCGCATACATGAAGGTAGCGCGTCCACACCTCGCCAAGCTCGATCCCACGGGATGAAAGTTGTCTTCATCGGCTACGAACCTGGGAGCAAGACGTACAGACTCTATGATCCTTCGGAGGGGGCGAGCTCATCTGTCTTGCGACGTCATCTTCGATGAAAGCACCTTCTGGTAGTGGAACGACGTGATCGAGGCAGACCACAACCCAAATCAATTCACGGTGGAGTACCTCATCACCGAGCCAGAAGAAGAAGGAGCACAGCATTAGAAACCGTCACCACCGCTAGCATTTACACCCCCTGAACTAGTGGAGTTTGCAACACCACGGATTGCGGATTCGATGCTGGATGCCGATCAGGATGATGATCTGGTGGCCAGATACCGGAGGATGGACGACCTAGTAGGAGGAGGTGAACCACCTAGACTGGCGCCACGCGAACTCGAACAAGAGGTGGTCGAACTGCATGCCATCAGCGCAGATGAACCGAACACCTTCGCCGAAGCAGAAAGGAACCCGTGCTGGCTGAAGGCGATGCAGGAGTAGATGACATCCATCACCGAGAACCAGACGTGGAGTCTGGAGGATATGCCGCCGGGACACCAAGCCATAGGGCTCAAATGGGTCTTCAAACTGAAGCGCAACGAAAAGGGAGAAGTTGTGAAACACAAGGCCCGTCTGGTGGCGAAGGGCTACGTCTAGAAGCAAGGAGTGGATTTCGAGGAGGTATTCGCGCCGGTGGCAAGGCTGGAATCTATCCGCCTATTGTTGGCAATCGCGGCACATCATTCCTGGGAGGTCCACCACATGGACGTAAAATCCGCGTTCCTGAACGGAGAGCTAAAGAAGACCGTCTATGTTCGACAACCACCGAGCTTCCTGGACAACGACAACTCTGACAAGGTATTGCGCCTGCATAAGGCACTCTATGGGCTTCGACTAGCACCACGAGCTTGGAATGCAAAGCTCGATAGTACCTTACTGTCGCTGAAGTTCAAGCGCTGTGCCTCTGAGCATGGCATGTACACGCACGGCCACGAAGAGCAGCGACTGATCGTGGGAGTGTACGTCGACGACCTCATAATCACTAGAGGCGACATGGAAGTCCTCGGAAGGTTCAATAGGTAGATGTCAAAGAACTTCAAGATGAGCGATCTCGGCGTGCTCAGCTACTACCTCGGCATCGAAGTGCAACAGAGTTCTACCGGCATCACCATCTGCCGAATTGCGTATGCGAAGAAGCTGCTGACACAACTGGGCTTGCGGACAGTAATCCTACAAGGACGCCAATGGAGGCCCGGCTCCAGCTAAGGAAGGCCGGCACTACGACGACAGTCGACACCACCTATTACTGCAGCATTGTCGGGAGCCTGCGCTATCTGGTAAACACACGCCCTGACCTTGTTTACTCAGTTGGATACGTGAGTAGATTCATGGAAGCACGTCGGGAGGAGTATCTTGTGGCTGTCAAGCGCATCCTGCGCTATGTGGCTGGAACCAGAGGCTGGGGTGTGAGATACTGCGCAGGGAGAGGAAAGGAGAAGCTTGAGCTGGTCGGCTACAGTGATAGTGACATGGCCGGTGACATTGATGATCGTAAGAGCACCAGCGGCACGATCTGCTGGCAATCAACAAGACAAAAGGTAGTTGCTTTGTCTTCCTGCGAAGCAGAATACATCGCCGCTTCGACGGCGGCAACACAGGGGGTCTGGCTTGCGCGACTAATGGAAGAACTCATCGGAAGAGAAAGCGATCCACCAATGTTATACGTGGACAACAAAGCTACGATCTCCCTGATCAAAAATCCAGTTTTGCACGACCGGAGCAAGCACATAGAAATTAGATTCCACTACATCCGAGAATGTGCAGATCGAGGGCTCATCAAGATTAATTTCATCCGAACAGAGAAACGGCTTGGAGACATTTTCACCAAGTCCCTGGCGCGGGTAAAATTTGAAGAACTACGCTCAAAGATCGGAATTCAAATAATAAGATAGATATACCACAGCTTTTAGGAGAAGATTGTTAGATAAAAGCTATGGTTTCCTTAGATTTCGTTAGTTATTTTTTACTTTTGAAAAATCTGAATTAACACTCCCCGTCTAATGGAAGAGCGTAATTTTTGCTGGCCATTTTGGCCAACTTTGTGCGCAAGTTTGTGCCCACTACTGCTAAATTTAGAATAGGTTTGTGATTTAAATACGTTAAACTGAATCAAATAAAAATCATAGAGTCTTCAGAAAAATATTCTCTCTTCTTTGTTTTCCGTTATTTTTTTTTCTTCGAAGAAGTTTTCCTTCTGGCGGTTTTTCTCTGTCGACGTTTTCCTCTCAATCGCCAGAAGTCAACAACTTTCACATAGTTGGTTTGGGTGTATGATTTTGGGTAGCCCCATAGCCATCTTCTGCTCTCCCATCATTTTAAGCGCCAGGAAGTTTACATGCCCAAGTCTTGCATGTAATAGCCAGACTGGGTCTGCGAGTTCCATCAATAGAGAGGTGGGTTGACTGGTTTCCAATAGTATCTTGTACAAGCGGTTATGCGATCATTTTACCGTCATCAACAAGGCTCCATTTATGTCGAACATCTTAATGAACGAGCAAACTAACTCCACTTTCCTACTTTCTTTCGTTATCTAACCAAGGCTAATAATGTTACTCTTCAAGCTTGGGATATAATATACCTTAGTCAGCAGACGTTGGCCGCCGTTCTTGCACTGGAATAAGATGGATCTTTTGCCTTAAATCGGTACAATGATCTGTCGCCTAACTTCACATTTCTAATGAGTTTCTCATCAAGCTCCTTGAAATTCGCTCAATCTCCGATCATGTGGTTTCTTGCTCCATTGTCTAGACATTACATGTTGGTCTCCACTCGTTCTTCTCCTTTTGCACAAAGGTTTGCCATAACCTTCTCTTTGTTGAGCATCAATAGGTTGGACATCTTCTCACCAACATCAATATGGGCTCTTGATCATGCGTGAATGTGAGGTTTACCTCCTCATTGCGATTCTTCTTATGACACTCTACCACATAGTGTTCGTATTTTCTACAAGAATAGTACTTGATCATAATCTTGTACTTTCAGGGGCTGACATTATCATGGATTTATCAGGTATTGTCACGACTTCCTTTGTCATCACGTTCGTGGCCACAACCATGGCCACGCCCATGACCTCTACTTTTCTTGTTGTGGCCGTCATGTCTCTTCGTACCTAAAAAGGAAGAATCAGTCACATCTTTCTTTTTCGTCCGTATCCAAGTTGAATTTCCCTAGAGTATGATGTATAGACTTAAGATTAATGTTTTGCTCTAAGGTTGGAACTAGCCTGTTGAGTGAATTTCAACAATAAGTACGATTAAGATCGTGAGCTCGACACGCATCTCGATGTCTAAGTGCCACTTCATGGAAAGAAACGAGCCTAGCCTTCCTATGCAAAAAATCACATTGTACTTCATTTATCTTTCGTTACACCACGAACTCATGACCCGCACCTCGATTGGTAAGGTGTCACTTATTATATTACTGACTCGATTAGTAGCCATATGATTTTGTACTGGCTACGTGACCTAGATTGGTCTAGGTAGGGAAGTATCTTAGATTCAAGAGTTATGATTGTGTATTGTGTGTGGAGATAGACATGGGCTCTCAAATAGAACCCATGCTCTATAAACCTACTTTGGAAGGGTAAGGGACTACATGAGTACATAAAACCAAGGTTTAGGCATGGGCAGTCCAAAAACCTAGATCATGATCACGTGAATGAATATTGCATGAATTTGCAAGAATGAATGATAAAGAACTCAAGTTAAGAACTATAATACTTCAACTAGACTCATGATATGATCAAGATTTTATAAGACCATCATGAGACATGAAATTCGATATCCCAGCACTATAGCTGGCATGGGTGTCAATGACACATCAGTCAATATTGAGGGAAGAACCAATAATAAGTGTACCTTATGAGGAGTGGAGAGGCAAGCCAATTATTTGTTATCTATGAGACATTTACGCTAACCGTGAATGAACACCCTTACTGACTCACAAAGCGTCAAGGGTTCAAGACATACCTTGGATCACATTTGAGAAGAGTACGACACAAAAGCAAATTTTCGCTAGTAGTGTGTGATAGAGAAGCTAATTGTCGTATATGCATGACACTTGGAATTGTTAGCAAAGGCTCATAGCTCACCAATTACGGTGCATCTAGGCAATGTAGAGATGTACCGAAATCTTGAGACCTATTATTGTTGACTTGATATGTAGGGGGTCGTGGTGGAGTACATAAACCAGTATTTGACTTGCCAGCAAGTTGAAGCACCTAGGTAGAAACCCTCATGATTAAGACATCCCCTAAGTATTCCACAATGGAGGTGTAAGGACGTGCCAATGAAGTTTTATCTCGAGGTTGCTAAAGGCAAGAAAATACTTCACCATGATTTGGGTCATTATTAAGAGACTAACAAAGTCGGTGTACTTCATGTCAGGTAAGGCCACATAATTAGTAAATAAGTGAGCACGATGTACTTGGAGAAAATTATTAGATTGTATGGTGTGCCAGTGTCCAATGCATCAAACCAAGATACTCGATTCATGTCAAAATTTTGGAAGAGTTTACAAAGATCTAGGTTTTCAATGACGGTTTAGTATTACTTTTCAACCTCAAACTAGTACATAGGTGGAACAACTACATCAGATTCTTGAGTATATGTTGGAAGCCTATGCCTTGGACTTTGCAAGTAGTTGGGACGAACACCTGCATTTCGTAGAATTTGCCTATAATAATTTGAAGCTTGTATGGTAGGTGGTATCGATCCCTTGTATTCTAGCAAGGAGTTGAAAGTCAACAGTTGTTGGGGCCTGAGTTGATATAGATGAAGAATAAGGTAGTACATAAGATTAGGGTACGGATTCAGATTGTGTAGAGCGCATAAGACCAGTCGCATGCAGGCTAGTCGTGTCGCCGACACTTGCTGCTGTCCATGATACGTTTTGCTTGTCAATGCTTAGAAAGTACACTGATAGCCCATCTCACATCATTAATTTCAAACCACTACCTCAGTGAAAAGATTTGAGTTACAAGGAATAATCCGTGCATATTCTTGCAAATTGTTTGAAGACCATACAGATGAAGGGGGTCAGTTTGGTGAAAGTGCAATGGGGAAAACTAACGGCTAGAAGAAGCAAACTAAAAATGAGAGATTGACGTACGAACCAAATAACCAAATTTTTTCAAGAATTAAGAACTTTCGTAGATGAAAGTTCTTAAAAAAGGGAATGAATTGTAATATCCCGCTTTCAAAACAAAACAAAAGAAGAAAAAAAAACAAGTTATAAAAACCTAAGACCTATTTTGTTGTCATGGGCAACACTCATTCATGCATGTTACATGTCACGTAATCAAGGATAACTTCTTCAACATGTTATGTATGAACAAGTACTTCACAATATTCTTTTTGTTCCTTTGTTCTTCATTGATTTTCGACAACATGAATGAATCCGCCAAAGCGTACATTAATTAGTGTATATGTAGAGAGTATCATGCAACAAACCTTCCCTAAATATTTTTAAATACCCATTCTAGGTAGAAAAAAAAAAAAAAAAAAAAACAACAACAAGCTCCAAAGACATTATAGTTTAAATTAGCTATATTTCCAGCTTTGAATTTATTTTAGGAGATGTTTATCAATCATTTTCATTGCACTTTCTGGTTATGAGCAGACTAGTTTTAAGATAAAAATGCATTTAAAATAGACAAATAAATAACCATCATTAACATGCATATAGTAGTCTTATTGTTCAGGACAAAGTAGGGTCGTTACAACAACTCCAAATACCTCAAATCTTTACTAACTTGAACTTCAAGGTAAGTACTATACAAGTGAAAAATGTAAGATAATTTATAGAAATACAAGCTGTGTATAGTAATAAGATTTTGAAAGAAATGGTTCTCGACCATCCAACTTTTGGAATAATATTACAAGTTGTTTATTGAACTAAATTGTGAACTTTTTTGCCAAAAAAAATACGTAGATGATACATGAAGTATTAAGCACACCATTCCTTTGATGTCTAAAAACCTATATGACGCCTCATCAACATACATTAAAAAAGAAGAAAACAATGCCAAAATTGAAGTGATGGATGGTAATATTAACTCATTCCTGTGATGCACCCACATTTGTTGTTGAATCCATTGGCTCAGCCACCGTTGATTCATCGGGTTTGTTGTCACCTTTCTTACCTGAATTTTGTCAATAAAACTTGGTTCAATATATCCATCCATATCCATACATCATCTTCTAAGCAAGTATGGATTGCAATTACCTTTCTTCTTCTTCCCGCCACCCTTCTTCTTAGTCTTTGTTCCAAGTGCTAACCAGGCCTTTATTTCAGGATCATCAATAGTTTTTGTAGGTTGAAGTTGTTGCAGTGCATGAGAGGTAATTCGATCCGAGCCATTAGGCATTAGTAAGACGGTAAATTTAATGTGGGCAATGTAATCGCCTGCAAAATAACCCATTGCATGAGAAGGTACACTACTTGAACAAAATTTAAAATAATTTAAAAAAGGGGAAGATGATAAATACCAGGCTTTTCATGGAGGACGGGATATGGTTGCAATAGATCATGATTAACACATTCTACTAGTCCCAGCCTACCTCTTTTCTCTTCCAAAGCCCTATTATTAAGGTGTTAAACCTATGCTTCAGAATTGCAGAACCAAATGGCCTCCCAAATAAATTCATTGTCAAAACACAACCAACCTAGCAGTGAAAGGTAGAATCGGAAATTTCTGACTTATTTCACTGAAAATAAACCTAGATGCTTTCATTTTCAAGTGGTAGTTCTTGTCCACAGCTCTCTTATATATGGTCGTCTGCTTCTCATCCACCAGCTTAGGCTGCACAGATATGTTCATTCATAAACAATTGGTATCACATGACAAGAAGTTAACCCGTAACGGTGGTTAGTTGAGTGAAAGGCCTTATTACCTTGCCTTCACCTGTGCTTGTAACTATATCTATAGCATAAACTTCATTCTCTTCAAACTCTGCATCATCAACTCTTGTTTCGGGATTTGAGACACTGAGAACAACCTTGTTTCCATCGATCACAAATTGCTTCAACTGGTGGCTAAGCACCCCTTCAACAATTTTGCAATCATAAGCAGCAGCAACCTTTTGAAGGGCTTCTGTTACATCTTTATTCTGAAATCAAAGGGGTTTCAATTAATCAATAGAAATTTTCAACCAGAAATCCATCATGCATTAAACGGAAAAAGAAAGAACATCCAACTATGTATTAATCAACAAAGTGAAACATCATAACTATGATTCTAATAGCCTCAAAAACTGTATATAACAAGTTATGAGAAAACAGATAATTGGTTAACTATATAAATTCTACCCACTATGACAAGACATCACAAGAGACTATCAGAATGTATATCGTACAACAATTTGGACTATTGCTTGAGACATCGGCATCAGCCTATGATATACCAAATCTGACCATTTGCATTATAGGCAACAGGGAAAAGAGGCAAACCAAAAGTCACAAATCACTTCGGCAAAGTTGCCTTCATTACAGCTTACGGGAAAACAGATCATTTGTTAATAACAGAAAGTCTACTCACTATCATAAGACATCCCAAGAGGTTATCATCGTGACAATATATTTCTACAATAATTTAGACAATTGAGACCATAGTCATCATCCACAACAAGTCAGCCTATAATATCCCAAATTTGACTATACACAATATAGGCAACAGGGAAAAGAGGTAACCCACAAGTCACAAATCACCTCGGCAAAGTTGCCATCATTATTCGGTTATGGGAAAATAGATTGTTTAATAATATAACTCTACCCTCCATCAATAGACATTGCAAGAGATTAACATGGCCATATACTCATGAATTTGGACAAGTGAGACCCAGGCATCATCCATGACATGTCAGCCTATGATATCCTTAATTTGACCATACACTATAGGCAACAGGGAAAAGAGGTAATCCACAAGTCTCAAATCACCTCGGCAAAGTTGCCTTCATTGTCCAGTTACGGGAAAATAGATTGTTTAATAATATAAACTCAACCCACCATCATAAGACATCACAAGAGATTACCACGACAATATATATTCATTAACTTGGATAAGTGAGACCACAGACATCATCCATGAAAGTCAGCCTATTATATCCTTAACTAGACCATGCACAGTATAGGCAACATGGAAAAGAGGCAATCCACAAATCACAAATATCCTCCGGCAAAGTTGCCTTCATAATTCAGTGGATTATTATAGTTGATTCAATGAACTGATATTTCTGTAGGGAACATACTTTGAACCATCAATAGTCAAACTTCACAACATTGACTCGGTTCACTAAACCTGAAATAGTGAGTGAAAACATTTCAGGTTATGATTTGTGTTGGAGCAAGATCAACTGTACACGGTAATATCACCATTGGTTTATTTTGTGAGCTTCACAAAAGAAATAAACCTTCAACTTTGGTATCGTTAAAGTAGGATACCCAAATATAAAGTTAGAGAACAAACTGCAACCATAAAACCTATAGCACTAATAAAATTTTACTGAAAATATGGGTCATTAAGATCACAGGCATCAGCCATACACAGTATGTCCACCTACAGTGATTCAAGCATGACCATACTCAATATGGGCAACAGGGAAAAGAGGTAATTCACAAGTAACTAATCACCTCGGCAAAGTTGCCACTAAAATTTTTGCACATGGCGATGTCTCCCCCATGAACTAGACAATACAATGCAAAAGAGTTCCTTCAACACTCCTACTAAAAGTCTAGTGGACTTGAGGGGAAGAATTCTATAAATTCCGATAAACAAATATCACCATGGAACAGAGGAACTGCATCTTATAAATTATGACAAACAAACACCTCTATAGATCCATAACATAAACGAGTTTACAATGTTGTAATCAAAATTTCTGAATAACTAGTCAAGGATTAATACTCACAAATGTGAGTTTGAACAAGTTCTTAACATATTTAAGTACTTATTATATTCCCTATCAGAGTAACTATGACAAAAGCTTCACATGGTGCATAACCATAGCTTAAGACAAAAGTTCATCATTTAGGGGCAGAAGGACTGAGAGATGCACATTGTGAAGTAACATAACCATGGCTTAACCGATAGTTTCTATTACAAACAACTAATCCACATAATCTAAAGGCCGTCCAGTCAATCGTAGCCTTGGTTATTATACAAATCGAGCAATGGAGATAGTAAAAGACAAAAATAATTGAAACAAAAGGGCAAAAAAATCATAAGAAATAATAAAAATATTAACATACAAGATCTTGAATCAAGTTCTACAATTAGAAAAGGTTCCAAACAGTATTAGCAAGAACTATTACCTTTTTTCCAGGCCGAACAAGTCTCAAGGCAACTTCGGCAGCAGTGTTAGCTGCTGCAATGACATCGGCAGCCCTTCCAGTGACTGGACCTTCTTGCAGAACATGAGTATGAGCAGCTACAGCGATGAACCCATCAATGTGACAGCCCATATCACTGCCGCAACAAAAACCCCATCATCAATTAACCATTAAATACTCCACGAGAAAACCGCAATCAATTAATGTATATGTCGGTTACATTTTGAGTATATCTCCTTCTTCCATCACTGTTTGATCGCTAGGCAGAGGTGAAAAGTGGCCGACTATGTTGTTTACAGAGATGCAAGTTGGAAAGGCAACGCCCCGTTCTATCTTCTTCTTAACATTCTTGTACATGTTGCCAGTTTGCCTTCACATTCAAACAAAAATACTTACTAAAAAAACAATCAGCGAAAAATGGGGTAAATCTAGAAGTTCTAATCCTGAAACCTACTCTCTGATAAACGAATCTCCTATTTCGCAAACGTCAACGATTTTTGCTTTAGGTTTACATTCGGATAACACCAGCTGCAATGCCTCTGCAACATTTTTTGGTTTCCATCAACAGTGTCGTAATTCATATTCAATTAGACATGCTAATGAGAAAGACAATGGCAAAGATTGCAATAGAAAGACAGAAATAACTCACTGTTTATGATCTCGGCAGCATTTTTGTACTTCGTAACAACATCCGGAGAGGAGAGATCCAACTCTACCTCCTCCCTTTCATCGTCCGACGACATAAATCTTGAGGTTCAAAAACCGGTGAATTACCTGAAACAAATGATTCAGAACGAAGAACTCGAGTTTACCAGCAAAGAACAACAAAAGAAACCCTGTGAAAGAAAATAGGGTTAGCTTCTTCAATGGCCGCGTTTGTTTATATAGGAATGACTCTGAGCTGGTTAGGGTTTTGGGTTTTTTCTTATTCTACTTTTTATTTTTTATTTTAAAATTATATTTAATTTGTACGTCACATTATTACATAATTAAAATTAAATTTTCTTTTTAACGGTATAAATAATTTAATTTAATTTAATTTAATTAATAAAAAAAACAAGTTGTACTCAAGCTTAATTATTAAAATAAATCCCAAAAAAATTCTAGTTTGTCCTTACAAAGGTCTCCCTATTTTAAATAATAATCTTTTATAAATTTTATACAAAATTCGGTCAATAAAATCCCAAATCAGCCCAAGAATATATTTCAAATGACACAAATTTAATTAATTATAAAATAAATTTAAATATTATTTTATTCTTTAAAATCAAATAATAAACTACTACTTTTAAGTATGTATCAATATTTATGAGCAAGTATGAATATTTAATTGATGAATAAATATGAAAAATAAATAATTAAAAGTCAAATATATTTATTAATAAGATGATGATTTTGGTATTTCTCCAACATTAATATAATTTATTTGCTAATAATAGCATTCTATCGTTAAAAATAATTTAAATGCGTTCATTTTAACTATATTATTAAAAAAAATAAAACAAAAATTAAAATTTATCGCGACAAAAATTAAAATATCTACTGATTTTTTATGATTATTTATTGTAGTATATTTAATAAATTTAAAATTATATAACAATATTAAAAAAATAATATTCCAATAAATGGTCATCCACTCTGATTTCAATGTCAACAAGAGAGAGGGAGGAGAAGAGAGGGTAGCAGGGACTTAACAACTTAATAAAAGATAACCAATAACAATTATAGCAAACATATATTTTTATTTATACAAATATTTCTCAAATATACTATCTCATAAATAGTAAGTAGCATTCTATTTGTTAAATATATTTTTATTTTAGAAAAATATTAAATCTAAATTGAAAGATTAAAAATTTATTAAATGTACGGGTTTAAAGCGTAAATGAATTATTAGACTAATTATAAATATAAACTTAGTTTTCTAGAATAATTTTTCATTTCAAGAATTTTAAATGCAAAACAATAGATTGATTTGAGGGGAAAAAAAAATAGAATATGTATGTCTCTGAGATATTTATTTATCCTCAATAATTGGATTACAAGGTGGCTGATCTTTGCGGTTATTTTTTTTAATTGATATCATCGAGGTGATGGATTTGAGGTTGAGTTGGAATTTGAGGAGAAAATTAAGACTTGTACAAAGAATAATTAATAGCCTAAATCAACCAGGTAAGTGGATATTATCGGTCTGGTTAGAAGAATTGTTTTATGTATGATGACACGTATATAATGGTCTTGTACGTAGCATGTGTGTGATATGTCTTATGATGTATTGTGGTGAATATGTCATATGATATGCCAAATGATTTGATGGTAGGAATGAAATGTTATGTTACAATATGCTATGTAATGTATGAGATGTCATGATGCACTATATCTTAGGTCATGATATGGTATGACATGATATGAAACGTCTGAAATAAAGATAAGCTACAAAGCACAACCCTGTCTTATGATTTGAAAGTTATGTCATGTTTGACTCCTTATAAAATTAGGACTAATCAGAACCTACATACTCACCTCGAGTTTTTGTGAACTGGTTCCCTTCTCTGCGCCTTTTTCCTTCTATTTTCCACTCCCACACATGAAATCCCTCGGTTCTTGTCAAATGGTCCTCTGTTTCTTCACGATTCGAGCATGAATAAACCAACGAGGGTCGGTATTTCCACTGAGGTTTCAAGCAAGTATGCCCTCAAATCTCAACATATTACTTCTCCAATCTCCTTCCACTCGATTTAACCATCTTTACGACCTCCAAATCCCCTATAATCCGGCTTCAGCTTCTCCTCTGTGGCATAGTAGAGGCATCATACACTATGGCTAACGACCACAATGTACAACAGCATCTGCAACACGAATTTCCTTTTATTCTCTCTCTCTCTCGCTCTTTTCCAGTGATCTTTATTATTTTTATTATTTTCAAAATGGGTCATTAGAGTTAGCTCTCACAAAGTGAGTCATCCTGTGGCGTCAATCCAGTGTATTTTGGGATCTTTTGTATTTTGTTTGAAATTGTATCCCGAACTCATTCCCTGTTTGTAATAAATTTGAATGGCATTGGATCGTAAATAGATTTTGTTTTGTTTTTACTTGTGTTGTTTGATTTAAATGGCTCAAAATTTAGCCATATTGTATTATGTTTTTTATTTCTATTTTCATTTTATTTGTTTTTGTTTGTATTTGTAGTCACCGTCAGAGATTCGAAATCTCAAAAATTAAGTCATGGCATATTGGTATCATAGCAGTCGTGTTTTCGATCTTATAGACTAGTTTAGGCAGAGAGTCGTACACCTTTTTGACTTAGCTTAACGACACGCCCCACCACAACCAGGTATGTAGTCTAAACCTATAAAGTAGTATATGAAATTATGTAAGTCCTGTATGAACTCGATGTATCATTTGGGTTACGTAGCTAAAACATTCAGTTATGATGACATATAAAAACTTTAAAGAGTGAACGTCAACCCTATAAGACAAGGTTGGATCTAATTATAGTGTCTAAATATGGTGATGAGGCTTCAAGAGGTCATGAGATAGCAAACTGGCCTCATGAAGACAGAATGTTGACACCGAAGAGAGTGAGACGTCCAACCCATAAATTTAGGTACGAGATCCCTTAAGGTATGTAATACCATACTATCTATTTAATATCATACTCTCTAGTGTGTGTATATATATAGATAGATAGACATCCCTTACCAACTATCTTATGTCTACAATCTAGATAATGTCTCTTGTAATTAAGAAAAATGATACGAGAAGAGAGAAAGAAAAATGGAAGGAAAAAATGGATGCTTTTCTCAAGGCAATCAAAATAGAATGTGGTCCAACAGCTTAGCAAAGCCCATTTAGAAGGTTCCCAAGGATTCAATATGACCACTTAGGTCTGCGTTGCCACGATATTGTTCTATAGAAGCGGACGGGTAAAAGTTTGGCCCGACTTTTTTTAGTAGGGGAGGGATTGACCTCTCTAACACATATTCAATCGTACCGGCGTGGCCCAACTATTTTTTTTTTCAATCAAAGCATCCATGTAACGCAAAAAAAAAAAAAAATAATAATAATAATAATAAAAAGCTAAGTTAACTAAGGAGCAAAAACGTCATTTTGCCCCTCTAGCCATAATAGGGGTCTGAGGAAAACCTCGCCAGATCCCCTGCAAAAGAAGAAGAGAGTTAGAGAGAAAACGAAGAGAAATCAGCCACCAAGTTTATCGGACCACCGTCGGAATCCATCTTCAGACGAGACTTGTACAAGGACTGAGAAGCTAGCGAGACTGACGCTCCGTCAAGATCCAAGAACGTTTCGCGAGGTAAGGTTTTGAACGACATTTCTCATATCTGAGCTTTTCTTTTGTGAATCGAGTCCTAAAATGCTGAGATATTCACCCAGGACCAACTCTAGGCATGATCTGTGGAGAAGTTTGGCCGAGATCTCAACCCGGAGACGGAAATCCGAGAATCGTCCAAGAACGGTAAGCGAACTTCCGACGCTCTTAACCCGTCCGGTAGTCAAGCAAAAAATTAAGAAAAAAATACTAGAACGTAGCCCGTAACACGATCTAGAACTTTGCCGAAGAAATCATATCGATCCGAAATACGGATCAAAAGATATGAAAATCAGAAAAGGGCAATGTGTTACTGATTGCAGAGGACGGAGATGAAAAAAAAAAAAAAAAAAAGGGTCGGCCGGCGAGCGGCGGAGGGCGGCGTGACAGGCGCCGGACACGCATCGACCGTCGGTTGGAGCAACGCAGCTCCAGCGAGGCGACGACACGTGTCGCCTGCAAAGCCCGAGCCGAACCGCGAACGCGAGCCGAGCCGGACTGAATTGGACCGGCCGAACCGCGAGCGCGAGCTGAGCCGAGTCGAACCAGACCGGTCGGGCCGCAACTACATGGAAGCTGCCGCGCGTGGAAGGCGCGCGCGCGGTCTGCGACTAGCGTTATTCCACGCGTGTGGGCAGCGCACAGCCGACGCGTGTGGATGGGCCGTTTTGGCCCGGTTGCCCTCTGTTTGCCCGATTTTTGTCCCGGTTCCAGTTCTAATACTGTTTACATGTCAATAGGGACCTAACTTAAGGAAATCAGTATTTTTGGACACCTCACGGGCAGAGAAATGCTAGCGAAAGGGCACGCGTGAACCAGGTAAGTCACCACCCAGTATTTAGGAAGAAATACTTGTAGGATTCGCTAGGATTGCATGCATGCTAGTAATTCTGCCTCATATTAGCTCTCCATGAATGAGATTAGATAACTGATTATTATGAGTGTATTGGGTGAATTATCTGAGTGTTGCTTGTATGCTTTAAGCTTCTGTTGTACGTATGTATGCCTTTAATTTATGATTAGAATTATGCATTCCGCGTTCCGGGTGCTTGATGGATGATTTCGCCCCATTGAGCGCGAACCTCGTGTTCTTGGTGCTTGATGGAGGCCATCGCCCCGTTGAGCCTGCGTGCTTAGTTTATATGAATTATACATTATGACGTTACAAGCTGGTTGCATGCATGCTCTGTTATCTTCTATGACCCAATTCTATGATAAGACTAGGCAATTGCTATTAGGAGCGATAAGTCGCTCTAAACCAGACTTAAACTTCCCCTAGGAACTTAGCGGAATTACCACGACAACAAGATACCTTAGGAGTGTTCATAAATTGCTAGTGTGAGAACGGTATCTATAGCTTCGTGGGAGGACCAAAGGTTCCTGACCAGTCCTTACTGCTCTTAGCCATTTGACATGGGAAATCTGTCCCCACGTCGTATAGCCCATTAGCTGCATGGGAACGGGTTGGGTCGCGCCCCCCATAGGAGAACCACATGGGCTTAGGAGGTATTCAGCACACCCCTAGGCTAGATACCATGTAGTCCCAAATAGCCATGTCGAGGTAGCGCCTCATAGAGAGATACCGACCATATCAGCTTAGCGTAAAGAACCTCTAGGTGTCTAATGAAAGGTTGATGAACCGGTGAAACCCAAGGAGCAAGCTCCAAGGGACTACGATTAGAACTAGATGTCCTAGAACCGGATCAGGAGACCGTGGGAACCTGCTAAAATAAGAATGCGAAGAGAGCCTACAAGTAGGTGGTTTACTGAGTATAATTTTTATACTCATCCTTGCTATGTTTTCCTTTTTCAGGAACGCGAGGTGTCGGTCAGGGGCGGGCGTGATGGAGACGAGAATTGTCACAGAGGAATGGGTTGTCCCGGGGCGTCAGTCCGGTCTTTACTTTGTATTTGCAATCTTTCGAAATTTGTTTCCAAACTGTCAAATGCTTTGTTTGTCTGTTGTTTAAAAACTTTATTGAAATTTAAGGATTTTCTCTATCTCATTTTTAAACTATTTCGTACATGCGTGTGTCGTTCTTAGTCACGGCCCGTAGTAAATTATTGGGTCGTGACAATCCAACAACGCAACCCAGTTCTACTCATCCAAAAAGGGAGTTTGCTTTACCCAACTCTCTTTGATATGAAAGCGTCCCAAAGTAAACAATCACTTTTCTTGTTCTTTAACAAATATAAAATACTCATATATTTATTTTAGTTTACTTATTATTAGAAATCACCAAAGTGTGATTAAATTAAATAAGTAAATAAATATAAGAGATATTAACACTTCACATTTTTGTTAACAAATTTTTTTAATAAGTGATTCAAATCCGTCCAAACCTAAAGATTACATATTTTAGTTGGTTGAGTTCATATTATGTTAATGAGAATTGTAAAAATGCCCTTCAACTTTGAGGTTATTTTCAATTATAGACTCCTATCTTTAAAGATGTTTCACTTTTATCCATTCAAATATGACTTCAAATAAATTTATTAATAAAATGAAGGATAGAAATTGACATGAAAATAAGTGGTAAACAGGGAAATAGCATGACTTTAAGAAAAGAAACAATAAACGTGGGCAACTACCGGCAAACACTAAGTAATCAGTAGATGATTTAGGTGTAATACATACAAATTTAACCTATTGAAAGCTTTGACATCGAAAATAGATAATAAGTGATACACAAGCCTAAATCAAAGCTTTGAAATATGAAGGAAGAGATCCAAAACCTGCGGTTACCAAACAAGACATCAATTGAGCTGTGCTGCTGGGGAGAGTCCGCAGGCTTGGCTTCCCGCTCCCTCTGGCCTTGCGCTCGACTCAAACGGCCATTGCTGCACTTTTCATTCTCCCCATGTTAAGACTTCAATGGCTGGTTGCTAGAGCAGTAACCAACAGACCCAGCACAAGAAATGGTTGGGCACTCGCCTGAAATGTTATTGCAAACGGTATAAGTTGAAAATCTGGACTGATTGTGGTAGTAATACACGACACGATTACGAACGAGACATGGGGTATTGTACTTAGAGATGTTTGGAAAAGGCAGAAGAACTATAATGCTTTTCCAGATAGCGTAGAGATAAATGGGGTTCTACATAACAGTCTATGAACGCAAATCTACACTTTGAGGAGATCTTCAGTACCTGATATTTGACATCGTACTTGACGGGGTCCTTGAGGAAGTATTTAAACTGTATAAGTCATGAGAGCATGGATTAGTCAAGTATTTACGTTCCTCGTAACTAAAAGGGTACGATTGTCGTACGATTGTCGTACATAACTATTAAATTATAGTTCAAGATAATGGAGAGATGGGATCACAATTTTCACCCCCCCAATCAGTATCAATGGAATTTGCAAGGACAAATAACCTGACTGAACTTAGAAAAAATATTATCATTTGTACACGCATGCTGAAATTTCGAATTTAACTACATTATAAACTACTCATCTTTATATTGAATGTTCCTTTACACGTTGCGCAAACAATTAGAATGTAAGGTAGTATTTGAAATTCTTCTTCAGGCATCTGCATTCATGTTTGGCAACGGCTGGCCTTCTCAGTTACAATTAGCTAGCGGCCGTTATGATATTGATGATCATGAAAGTTACAACCTTTCAATTAATCATAGGTTACTATAAGGTTTATTTTCAAGGTTATAAATAGTCATTATGTTATTGCTTTAGTATGAAAATTTTGGATATTAAAAATGAAGTTTGTATATTATGCTTCTTAAGCCATGAGCTTGTTCCTTTGCATTTCTTGTATTTAGATTTGCATGCTAGAGCCATTCAAGTAGTCTTGATCAAACTATCTTGTGGAGTGATTCGAATCACGAGTTTAAAAATGAGTTTTTTTTTTACTCTTGATCTTGATCATCAAAATAATCTGTTCCAAAACTTTCCCTTGAGTTGATTTTTATTATTTTTAGCTTCTTGGATAATTTAGATCAAATCCTAAGAATTTCATATCAGTATGGCCTTTTGTTGTTAACTTTTTTGCGCATCTTTCAAAGGGCAGATTTTCGTGTTTCGTATCATGGGTATTACTTTACAAGATTTGTTTTTTTTTTTTGGTCTTTCTTTATGGCTAAAGCTTCTATAGTTTATCTTCAGTTTGGTTTGTTGTTGATCTCCCTCTTTTTGGCTTTACATCTTCACAGCTTCCCTTGTGTTTTTGGAGGATTTAATCTCGTCTTCAGCGACCATTTTGTGTTATTTGGGAGGGCTCTTTTTCGTGGTTTAGCTTTAGGGGTTTCTTTATTTCCAAGCATTTTTTTTTCTCACTATCAGCATCCTGTCTGTTTTTTGTGGAGTTTAGAGTCTCAAGATTGGTTCGAGCCTCAAGATGTCAGCAACCTTGTTCTTTTCAGTTTCCTAGTTTAACATTGGGGCTCCCTTATGGAGTTTTTATCTCTTTAGCATTAATATCTTTTTATTTATTCAATGAAAAGTTCTGTTTCTTGTTAAAATAAAGAGATTTACCTGGAAAAAAATTTGGGGAGCGATTAGAGCAAGGAGGGCCAATGCATAATACGGCTTACCAGCTCCCAACAGATAACCTGCAATAAGGAAACATCATTTACGGTCACGTTCATTTCAAACACATTATAGGGAACAGTGTATGTAGTTTATCTTTCAAATCAACGCCTTCAATTTACATTAGATGTTACAATAGTCGTCATGATTTCAGGGTCTACATCGAAAATAAATAGGATGATAGCTGTAAGAAAAGTAAAGATCAAAAGTAAAAAGTTGTTAGAACTTCAGCTGCGAAGAACACCATTTTCAGACTGAGATTCAGGGATTATTTTTCTGGAGGTAAAAGAGAGATCCAATAATCCATCTTCCCAACAATCAAAAAGCCTTGTATTTTAAACTCCTTCCGTTGAGTTGCAAAGAAATTTTTGGGATCCTTGTCCATTATTACAGGGAACTGCTTCATTGAGAGTCAGGAAAATATCATTTCCGGTACTTTTACCATTGCTCAATTCCTTCAATGACTAACAGAGTTAATAGATGCTAGGTGTCACAGTTGTAAGTTGTAATCTTCCAACCGTGCGGCACCATGACAAACAAACAATCATGGCAAATGTTAAGAGGAATTCAAGCCTCAATATACTTTTTTGCTCTTTTTTGTGACTTCGCCTGTGAGATCCCACGTTGGTTAGAGAGAGGAATGAAACATTCCTTATAATGGTGTGGAAACCTCTCCCTAACAGACGCGTTTTAAAACCGTGAAGCTGACGGCGGTACATAATGGGCTAAAACGGACAATATTTATTAGTGTTGTGCTTGGGTTGTTACATCGTCGGACCTTAGGCAACGCAGCTTTACTAGGTCATTGCCTATACAAGTCCCAAGGATCAACCTTGTCTCTACACTCTGTCAAGATCCTTTAAACCCAACATCGCAATATTTCTCCTTGGTTCTCAACAACACAGCCCATGCGTTTCTACATCAATCCTAAACTTCACCAAGATGTGTTCGGACCCTTCTTTGGGTCAAAACAACCTTAAAACTCTCAAGTGGAGCTTACTGGGAGCATAACTATGCAACCCAAAACTTATTGAGCTATTATAATGCTTACTGAGACACAATGGGCAAGTATTGTGCCAACGAGGAACAATTGAGTCCCCTTGATGCTTCATGATATCACCCCGGGCATCGGGTTGTCATCTACCTTTGCTACTCGCTCGGACACACTTATCGACAACTGACTCATGGAGTTATCTTGTCTTCAAGACCTCCTGAACATCCATCCATCTGGAAACTATCGATGCATCAATCCTTTCGTGTTCATGCCGACTCCTTTTTTGCATATTGTGCTAAAGCCCAACCCTATAACGCAACCTCCGACCCATGGGAAGGGCACAATTTCAGCACACCCATGTCACCTGACACTATTTTTGGAATCTCATTCTTAAAGGAAGAAGCTCAAGACACTCGTCTTGCAATGCTCCCTCACACCATGACACACGCATGTACCATGACACTTCGGACATGAGACCGCCTATAGTACACTCTAAGGGGTTTTTGGTCTTACACCCATACTCATCATGTGGAGAGCATGTCTAGTGTCTGATTGACACCAAATCTAGCAGGCTTGCATCTTATAATGCATGTAACTCCAAAGTCTCTTCTCCAAACTCACAACAGGGTCTCGACTTCCAATTTCATGGCCCACGGTGCCATGTTGCACCATCCTTTCTCCTCAATCGTATCATTGAATTTCTCTCTCTTGACCATTGACATGGCCCGACAGGTAACACTTGCATATCACCCTTACTCTTGTCTATAACGTGGGAGTCACAACTCGCTTCTAGTATGGTTGTAACGCTCGCCCCATGTTAAAATAGTCATCATCTCGATAACTTACTCAGGGGCTCAATCCACCTCACCACACAATGGATTGTGACAGTCTCCCCTACGTACATAAGGATCCACCAAAAAGTAAATTACAAGAAAGGCCGAAACCAAGAAAAGAGCAACTTGAATTCTATGTGAAAATGATCGAGCAATTTGAATTCTATGTGAAAATGATCTTGTATGCTTTAAATTTATTTCGCAAGGTTTTAAAGTGAAATTCCCTCGAGAACAAGAAGTGCCAGAAGCATTACCAGCAACAGATAGTTGAGTTATGTCAATAGCACCAACGCAAATCCATTTAGCAGTTTCAGCACCAAAAGCTACTGGAAGCGACTGTAAAAGCAGTAAACAACAAAAGCTGACATTAAAATAACAACACCAAAATAAACCTGATACGACCTATATTAACTTTACGAAATCAAAGACCCTGTTTTAGAATGAAATACCTGAAGTCCCATAGCTCTATCCCCCTCAATACTTTTGAAATCGTTTACAATGGCTATTCCCAACTGGTTATGGCAAAGCAGAAGGCAGTCTCATTAGTGTATTGGATTTTGCGAAAACACAAACTCTGAAAAAGAAATTGAGAAGCATACTCCAGCTATGCTGTACAAGAGTGTGAGAACGACAATATCAGGAGTGAGAGTTCCAAATAAAGCTTGACCTGCCCACCTGAGATTGAACATTGGTTGTTACTGGAAAAGCAAACTTATCATATAATAAAGAACAAGATAGTTTTGAGCTACGTATGGTTACTGGTAGAGCCTGGAACAAGCCAATTAATTGGGAATAAATAATAAACCAGAGATAGAACCAGCCATCACGGGGGGTTCCATATATACGAGGTTCTACTCAAAGTGGATTAGACGTGGATAAAGTATTCATTCTATGAATAGGCGAGGATAAAGTGTAATCATGGTCAATTGATTTCAGTTCAGTTTGTGGTCAACGGAAGAAAGGATGTTCTCCTATGATCAGCTTTTGTCTATCATACAACAGAATGCTCAAAAGTCCGACTTGATTTGGCCATTCAAATGAGTGCGACTATTGACTGCTAACCAGATATATAGAAAGCTTTCAAATTTTCATATGAAACACAAATAACTTGGTCAACCAGTCAATTACATAGAAATTACTGGTCGACTTTATTGACCACCAATTTATATCAATTTACCAAGATCTATGGATCACAGGATTACGCACCATGGTAAACTGATATAACTTGCCCCGAGAGCAAAATTTCCAATCCAACCATTTTGTTTCAGCTGCAACCACATAACAAATGTTCTTAGCATTCAGAAGATCCACTTTAGAGACGATAAAATTTTTGTGTTACCTTTAAAGGTGGAGCGGAGTATATATACGATAACAGCGAACCACCCAGAGCAAGGTAAAAGACTATAGGGAAGTCATGCCCTGCCTGGAAATGACAAAAACGAAGTTCAGGAAAAACAATCCATATGAACGATGAGTATGATCCATCAATTTAATGAACCTACCCACACATCCAACAAACCAGCCAAGCCAAGTCCTCCCAGAAGCAACACCCAAATTTGAGTTATAACCTGATAAAATTTTACGGATGAAGAAACCAACAAGGATTGATCATACATGCCTTTGCAAATGGATATCAATTGGTTTAGCTCATACCTCATTCTCAGATATTGCCCCAGATGGGATTGGACGATAAGGTTCATTAATTGCATCGATTTCTCGGTCATACCAATCATTGATTGTCTAAAAAACCAAAGGACCAATTCTATCTCATTTGTGCTTGAATACTTTCATAAGGCAGAGGAAAACTTTGCAACGAGGAGAGTTTACCTGTGTGTAGCCAGTGAGAAATGGGCCAGACATAAGCATGCAAGCAATTGATTTTGCCACATCCTCGAAATTCCAATGGAAGTTACCTGTAAATGAAAATCTTGTATCGTTGAAGGTACATTAAATGGTTCAACGAGGTAACTAATCAATGAAGCAGAAAAATTCCAGTTAGTACAATCCCCAATTTATCTATAAGCGTAATCACTCTTTTGACCACCATCAGATGCATTAGACCATATAATACAAGACTTGAGAATGGATCTTTAAGTTTTGATATGAGAAGACCTTGTTAATTCTTATCAGACACGATGACAAAGAAGTAAATTCATCAAAGAATTTTCAAATGCAACTTTAATGTCTTCCTATGTAAAAAATGAATACCAGAAGCAGCAGCACCGCATACTACTCCCCAGACCAATGGCGGCCATGTAACAGGCTTCGTCAATTGAAGACGAATCTTCCATTTATTCTGCACAAAATGCACATGGCGAACTTAATAACGAATTATTGTAACATATACATTCAACTCTTCCTAAAAAACAAGCTGAGGACACGGTAACTCACAGTTTCTTGCGCAGCACCTTTAATTCCAAGAAGCTGGTTGAAGCTCGAACCACCACTAGCCGGCGCCTTATCTGGAGCCTGAGATTTAACTGACCAATACGAATAAGAAAAACATAAATACGAAGCACAGCATGAAAAGGAAAAAGAAAAAGAAAATTAAAGCAGCTCAAATTTAATCATTTCTCAAGTTTCAAGAAATATACGCTGCAAGATTCGAATTATTCCATTAGTCAACATTAAAAAGAAAGCAAACTGAAAAAAAAAAAAAAACGCATGAAAAACCTTCATTGGCGTCAGTTTCAGCGGCAACAACCGAAAGCCTCCTCCCTGGATCAGTAACAAATCGTCGTTACCAACACAAAAACGAAATCAGCACATAAAATCTCAAAATCGAAACCAAAGCCAGAGAAGTCCACGAAGAACAACAAGAAAATTGGAAAATTCGTGCATATAACATAAAACTAAAAACGTTCATTCTTCAATTCTGAAGTTCTTCAATGTCAATGCGTATTCATTTTTCGTCATTTTCAGAAACTAGTGAAGCATTACAGAGTGAACTCACTAGAAAACGAAACAGAAACCGGTGATAGAGTAGAGTGAATTCGAACTCGATTGGCTTGGATGCTCGATAATCTCAGAGATGGAGCCGTATTCAATGTTAACGCCATGGAAGCACAATCTCCGGTCCTTCTTGGAGCTCCCACTGAGACTTCGGATATTGCGCGGAGAAAAAGAAGAGACTATGGGGTGAAATTAAGCCGTCTGGTGGGAGTTGATAACTTAACCATTTCGCTTTGGATACGAAGTAAAAACTAAAAATATAAATAAAACTAACCCGAGGAGGGGTAATGTTACTCTACGTCTAAGCCTATGGTAATTAAGGTGCTCTCACTTACGATGGCTTGGCTGTCTTAAATTTTGTTGATTTTTTAATTTTTAAATTAAATGGATTTTTATTTTTTCAGAAATAATAATTTGGGAAAATATTAAATTATATTCTAAAAATATAATTAAGTTGCTTCGCACTTCCAAACTCAAAAATCACTAAACCACAAATTGTTTAGCTTATTTTGTGTATTAATAACTACAATTAACCATGTTAGTTTTTAGCAAATAATTTGTTTAAATGGAAAAAAATAATAATAAAAATATCCGATTTACCTTAATTATAAGAGATTCAAAAGTAGAAGCAATTGGGCTGGCCCATTGGGCTTAGTCAGACAAGCATTTGGTTATTTATTTATTTTTATTTTCTTTTCCTTCACCAATATTTATATGAGAATCTTTTAAATTAGATTAAAGATAAACAAATTAGACCGAGCATGCATGTCACGTGCTCCTGTGAAGGGTCGTCGAGGTTGAATTTGGGCTTTGGCCCAAATTTCGTCTCACATTAAACTTTCTCCTTGTTCTCTTAGTCCAATTCTATCCTTAACATTATAAATTTTAATAGTTTATTTACTTGCGTTCTTTTAATTTCTTTTTTTTACTTTTACAACGACATATTTAGAATTTTATCTAAAAGTGAAGGTGAAAGTATTTTTCACCATCTATTTAAAATTTAGATAAAATTTTTTTTAAAAAATGATATTTGTGTAAAATTATATATTTTCTTTAGAAAAAAAAATATATATTTTCAATCTAAATTTAAAAATAAAAAATAAATAAAAATTATTCATTTTAGTTTTGATTTTGAAAATATTACTAAAACGTAGATAACAAAATTATAAAGGAAAATATAGGTAGAAATTTTATTTATAAACTTAATGTAATTTATATATATATATATATATATATATATATATATATATATATATATATATATATATATATATATATATTTTGGCAAAGGAATAATTCCGAATTTTGGGTTTAATCCCACAAGCATCTTTGCTCATAAATAATTCCAAGAATTGTTCCGTTTGTAGAAATCATATTCCATTTATTATGCTTTTGGCTTTTTATTATATTTTTTATTCGTGGTATAAATGATGTAAAAAAACAATACAAATTTAAATTGTTTGCTTAGTTTTAGGTATATTTTGACTTTATTCTAGATTTTACCGAAGATAAAATTCTATTATTATTATTATTATGAAAAAAAAATGATAGTAATATTTGCATATATGTCACATAAAAAATAATTTATTAATTTAACTTCATACTAATTCTAAGATTTATTGAAAATATAAAAATAAAATTTAAATATTTAAAACCATATTAATTAATATAGAAATTACAAAATATAGAGATTAAAATGGATATTTTAATCTTAAAAAAAATATTGGGTTGCCTTTTTTATTTTTAATTTCTTTCTCATTGGAGAGCGTTTGAGGACTTTTACGAGTAATAAATAATTTCTTTATGTATTGTGAGATTAAGTCATGTCCCGCATTCATAAGGTTTTTTCATATATTTTTAATTTTTTATTAAGGTTTCTGTCGATGTTAAAAAAAAAATTGTAACTTTTAATCTTAAACATAAAAAATGATTAGTTGTTGTTGTTGGGAGGGAGTCCCACATTGGCTAGTTTTAGAAATGATCATGGGTTTATAAGTAAATGAATACATCTACATTGGTACGAGACTTTTTTGGAAGTCCAAAGCAAAGTCATGAGAACTTCACTCAAAGTAGACAATATCATACTCTTGTGAAGGGTGGTTGTTGAAGAAAAAAAATACTAAATAAAAAAAGTAAAACATCAAAAGAAAAACATCATATACTAACTTAAGACTAAGAAAATAAAATGCCACTATGTCATGGTGTCTCTACTTGCGTTGCTGTCGCCATTATTGAGATTAGGAAATGCAAACACTGTTCTAGGGACCTCATTAAAACCCTCATAGGGGACCTCCAATCCAGACAAAATTAGACGTGTAGTACTTTCCTACACATGACCCACACGTGCGAGCGTGGGTCCCCAGGCGGTTCGCATCCCCTAGACCCATCATAGTCAAGCTAGCTATCCGTAGCAACGTCCGGAGATCAGCAGACCCCTGAGTGTCATGCGAGGCATGACCATCATCATCATCATAGTGTACGCGCCCGTACTCATCATCATAAATGGGGAAGTATCCCGATGTATATGAACACACAAAATGCATGAGGTCTCTATAGTTTTCATCCTTAAATCATCTTTATGACACAACTTATACACCATTCACATATTACTCTAAATAACATGCAGACATTGACCTTCATACATTCATCATGATTAACATTAACTAGGTTGTGTCTTTGAAAACTCGTCGGCATAATGCATCGTGACATTTAATACATGCACATCATCTTAATATGAAATATCATCGTATTAAGTCATTTCATCATCATAGGTCTCTCATCATCTTATTATTATGCATCATCATCTTCATGTCAACAACATGCACATCATCTCATCATCAGATAACATTGTCACATCATCACATCATTATCTAATGTTATTTATAACGTCATCACATCATCATATAACATCATCACATCATTATCTAAAGTCATCATATAACGTCATCACATCATCATATAACATTATCATATCATCATATAAGATAAAACACAAATGACACGTGCAAGAGCCATTGGGCACGATTCATCATATATAAGACAAGTCTTCCGACTGAGCCCATACTAAGGCCACTTACTTGGTTGGTGTAGGCCGAAGCTACTACGACTCTTTGATGCTAGCTTAACGTTGTTCTCTGAAATTTAATTTTATGAGTCCAACAATCATAAATTAGAATTCTAGTCTAGAAATTGGCTCACATAATTTTGCATATAAATAATTTAAACTAATTAGGCTTAATTATGCATAAATACTTCAAACTCTCTAAAAATTTAAACCAGCTAAAAGGTAGTCCTACTAATTATTAACGCTTCGTCCTAACAACCTTTAACGCTTTCGAAAAATTGAAACTATAAGGAAAGAGTCCAAGCATATCAGGCAACGTGGGACAATTATTTATTTTTTTTAATCTTTGGGTTCTTACCCAAACTATCTAGGTTGAGTTGGGTTAAATTTTTCGATTTAAGCTGGAGTCTATTTTTTAGAAAATAAAAAATTTAGGACGATTTAGTTGATAGTTCTTTTAGTCGAGTCAATCCAATCAACTTGAAAATAGAATTATAATCTAACCCAACCCTACTCTACTTACTATACTTTTAATACTATTACAAAAATTAAAAATATTTAATATTTGTAACAAATATTAGTGATGCATTATGACTTGAGAATGTTTAATATTTGAGTTTTACGACATTTTAGTAATTAATATAACATGTATTTTAAATAATTATGTTTTTTTTTTAAATATTAAAAAAAAACCCGACAACTCAACTTAATCAAACCCTCTATTTTCGTTTTTATCCACACAAAAAAAAAAAAAAAAAATCAAGTTCACCCAATCGGTCACACTCCTATTCCTATCAACGTATCGTGTCATACTAGCAATTTGGATTACGTTGGACTTAGTACGCAAATTGCATAAATTTAAAGCCGACAATAACTTACTTTTTTTTTTTTGTCAAATATTCCTACGGTTCTTGCTCAAATTTTCAAAGCTTATTTTTTAAATTAAAAAAAAAAATCCTTTTTCTACCATTATTTTCCCTTCATATAAATCTAAAATGGAATAAAAACAAAATAATCTCCCATTTAAAAGATATATAAATCAAGAATTACGTGACATTTAATCTTTTATTAGATGATTATTACAAGTAATGTTTTACCAAAGTACGGACTTTTAAAAAACTTTCTTCTTTGAAAATAGTTTCTACTATATTATTCTTTTTAAAATGTTCATAACATCACGATGGAATATGAATATGTTTTTTTTTTTCAAAAATAAAATGAATATATTATTATACCTTTTTAAAAAAAAAATAGAAATGCGCTTATCAGTTTTTAACCGAGCACAAATAAAAATTAAAAATATAATCTTTTTGTTTAATCTAATTATATAAGATTAAGAGAAAATTTGGGCTTAATTTACGAACCTGAGCTATAAGCATAATCCAGATCCACCAAAGTTTATCCATTTTTATTTATAAACAATACAAATAATATAAAGGAAATAAATAAATAAAAGTCATAGTTCCCTTATTCACAAGAAAAATATTATTTTCTAATTATTCTTACTATCAAGCCATAATTAATTAAATAAATACTTGGAATTGTTTTTTTATTATTATATATAATTAAATAAGCTTTAGCTCTATTCCTTTGTTTTTTTAATTATGTTGGAAGCTTTGTAACCTTTTTTAATTAATATATACGATATTATGGATCATGTATTTTTATTCTGATCTTTCATATTATTATTATTATTATTATTATGTAGCGTTGAAATAAATAATACTTATGGGTCAATTTTTTTTAATACTAAATCCGAATTATAGGTTTTTTTTTTTTTTTTTTTTTAAGGAATTTAGCATAATGGTGGGATTTTATATTTATGGTAAGAATAATCCAACATTTTCAACGTGTCCCAGCAACCAGCAAGTTTGATGGGACATTGGAGGCATGACGTGGAAGGGTGGATAATGTAAATGATATCCATCCACTCATCACAGAACACGATCCTCCCCCTCCATCACTCTTGGGTCAACTTTTTTGTTTTAAGCAGTCTAAGATATTAAAATTAAAAAATTAAAATATCAATATATATATATATATATATATATATATATATATAACTCCAAAATATTAATACAAACCAACTCAATACCGTTTAGGCTTCATTTAGATAATAAGTTCAAATAAATAATTTTTTTTATTTTTATGAATGGAGCTAATTTATGAGTTTTTTAAAATTGGATTGGGTTAAATCAAAGTAATTATATATTTATTTTATTGTTATTTAATTTCGTCATTTTTATATTATTTATTCTCTAATAACTTTTACACGTAATTTTTAATTTTTTTAAAAATATATATTGAAATTAAGTTACAAATTTTAATTAAATATTTGAAAATAAATAAATATATGTTTTTCGAACTAAATTTGTTTGAGAGCTAGTGTAACATCGAGCCATTTTTTTTTAACAAATAGCACCGACGCACTCCAAAGAGATACGCTAGGGTGGATGAAACCCTTGTTCAATAGATCTTATAGTTGCATCTTGAGTTCCTTTAGTTTTACTGGCGCCATGTGGTGGGGGGCTTTAGAAATAGGTCTACTGCTCGGCTTAAGTTCTATACTGAAATCCACAGCTCGGGAAGGGGGTACCCTTGGTAAATCCTCCACACAAAAAAAAAAAAAAAAAACATTTGAGAATTCGTTCATTATTGGTATCGCATCCAAGGTCTTTTCTTTCCCTTTGGTATCTATGGCTGCCAATATGGCGCATCCTCATTGTATCAATTTCTTGACCTTCATCATTGAAACCACCTTAGGGCCAATTCCAGTGCAAGTACTCTTGAATTTAAAGTTGGATCCAAACGGTGCTGACAATACCACTTCCCTTTTATGTCAATCTATGCTGGTGTGGTTCTCAGCCAACCAATTCATTCCTCGTAACTATTATCAGGTCTACGTTTAAGGTCTGTCCCGCCACTATTACTTATCTACCCTTTACTCTATTCTTAGCAACCATGTCTGCACTTTCTAGGGTATTGATAGTCAATGCATGCAATAAGGGTTCTAATTCGAACCCTACTTGGCTAACAAATGGTACAGATATAAACGAATGCGTAGAGTCTGAATCAAATAAATTTAAAGCATAGAGTTCTATGACAAATAAAGTACCTGTCACCACTGTGTCGAATTTTCTGGCATCCCTACTAGTGGAAGCATATGCTCTTGCCTGAGAGCGGGTCTACATAGGTCTCTCTATACCACCTAAGCCCCTTGGCGGGCAATCAAGTTTCCGTTCTCCTTACGATGTAATTCTTAGCAATGTGGCCTTCCCGTCTACACCTGAAACAAGCCCTGGATTTGGCCATACACCTACCCTAATGTTGCTTTCCACATTCATCGCATTGTGGTTTCTCATTCCTTCTGGCCTTCTCTTGGTCCCTGCGGTATCAATCCGTTTGTTGCGGTATGCACACCGATGGTGGACGATTTAGCTCCCTCTGTTCATATCATCGCTTCTGTCCTATAGTAACTACCGACTCTCGACGTTCTTAAACCCTAGGCTCCTCCATAGCCTTAGGTGCCCTTAGGGCGACAACATAAGTAGTAGGATCTATGGCCTCCACAGTACAACGAATCTTTGCGTTAAAGCCTAGAATGAACGTCTCAGCCATCTTCAATTTTATGTCCACCAGCTCCCGTGCGAACCACTTCAACCTCAAAATCCAATCTCTCACCCAAAACTCTCTCCAAAAAAAGTTTGCCTCACATAGTAGCTATTATAAAAGTCCGTAGAAATTCTCCATGAGTTCCAATTGGTGAAGGAAGGATTGTCTTTAAGAGGTCGTCACAATTAGTCGATTCTCCAAAAGTTTTTTTTTGTTTTTTTGTTTTTTTTTTGTTTTGTTGTTTTATCAAGTTCCACCAACATAAACAACATTTGGATTATGTGTAACGATCCTAGATTTCTACTTAACCTAAAGTTGCTATTGAATACATAACATACTCATTTTTGTGGAAATACTAATTTGAAACTTCAACATAAAACACCGTCATGGACTTACGTATTCGAAAACGTCGTTAAAATGACAAAACAAGTTTCTAAATAAAATAAATAAACATTAAAGATAAAAACACCCTAGTCTGACCAAAGTTATAAAAAATAAATACAACTATCTTATGCATGTGCCATGGTCTCGACCTGCAATATCATCGTGAGCGTATATGAGTGTCTTGTCTTTACCTAGAATAGAAGTAGCACTGAGTATTTTAAGTACTCATTAAGTGACCCCACTATTGAGGTTGGATGCAAACACATAGAATCATGAATGAGATCTATCCTTTCAATCTATATTCCATTTGGCGGCTATCCTAAACGCATGTCATAACATTAACATAACATAACATATCACCGATATTTCATAGTCATATCGTTTTATAACATATATTAATCATATCATTTCATAAACATATCACGCATATCATATCATGACCATATCATAGTCATTTCATCACATAAACATATCATAGTCATATCATTTCATGAACATATCATTTCATAATCATATAATAGTCATATCATTCGATAAACATATCAGAGTCATAATCATATAATATTCATATCATTCGATAAACATATCAGAGTCATATCATTTCATAAAACATCTCATAGTCATATCGTTTTATAAACATATCATACTCATATCATTTCACAAACATATCATAGTCATATCGTTTCATAAACGTATCACACATATCAAACATATGACACGTGCAGAACCATAAGACACGTGTCGTCATACAAATCATCAATTTCTAACCATACCGATAGTAAGACCACTTACTTGATTGGCCTTGGCCGAAGCTACTACGACCTCTCGATGCTAGCTTAAGCTCTCTAAAATTTAATTCTACTAAAGGAGTTCCACAATTATAAATTAACATTCTACAGTAGGAATTGACTCACCTAATTTGACATACAATAATTTAAACTAACTACACCTAATTTTGCATAAAATAATTTAAACTAACTAAACCTAATTTTACATAAAAATAATTTAAACTAAATTCCAAAAAATTTAAACTAACTCCAAAAAATTTAAATTTGATAAAAGTAGTCCTATTAACCTTAAACGCTTTCGAAAAGTCGAAACTAGTAGGAAGGGACTCGAATGTATCAAACCCAAGCTGGATCAACAAATATGTTGGCCTTGAGCCGTTAGAAAGTGTATTCTTTGACTGGCTCGAACCGTTCAAGTGGGATGATAAAATGAAGTGAGAGACCTCCCGTGGAGGCCAACTCCTACTTCTCAACTTAAGCCATGTGGGAAAATTTTCCTTATTTTATTCTTTTAATTTTTTGGTTATTACATCATACACATCTAAAATGAACTTTCATCCTCGAGAGTGTCTTAATCTTAAAATTACTCGAGGTATTTCTCCCTCATCTTTTCCCTCTATTTTTCACATAGTTTCTTCCGTTGGATGGTTTTGTAAATACCATTTTCCTAGTACATAAGACCTCCACTTCCCAGGCTAAAATTCTTATTAGTCTTTTCTCGTAACTTGGGTCATTGTCTACCTGTAAGGACTCGTAATTTATGACGTAAGTAAAGTCATCCAACTTACGGACGAGACAAACAATCTCATGTTCCTTTTGTAAATATGAGGTAGGATGCTTAACTTTTGAGTTACATTAGTACTCTAATTAGTTATCTCTTCATAACATCGTTAAACTTTACTAACAATCATATATCATCCAACACATCTTTATACTATGCTTGAGGCCAACAATTTTCTTGACTTCCGAATACTCTTCTCACAGACTCATTGTAAGTGCGAGTTGTGCTCGCAGGAATTAACTGAGTCCAATTCGAAACATTTGAACAAATCTTCTACAAGTCTAGGCCAACTAAAAATTGTTCCTCGTTTAAAATGCTTCACTAGACCACATTATAAACATTCAGTGTCCAAGGGAATATTTTTGTTCAATGAAGACTCATAATCTGAGAGCTTGATTTAACGCTCACTTTATACGGATATCAAGTTGGCTTAAGGGTTCATCTTGTCGTCCCTTTTGTCCCTAATTAGCCTCTATAATCGTAGTGCATAAACATCCCCAATAGGAGGGTTATTTCCTCCAATTTCTTTGTACCATTAAGGAGGGACTTAACAAAACTCTCCTGTAAGACTGATATTGCATAAGTATAACATATATTCTTGTATGTAGTAAAACTCAAGATACTTACCATCCAATTTTCTATACACGTCATGTCACTTGGTATTCATAATAAACCTTAATTTTGTTTATAAATGGTCTTTAGGGGTAGTTTCATCATTTTCCTTAGATTTCATACCTCAAACATGTTCTAATCCCCTCGTGAGATCTCGCATACTTACCCTTAAAGTCATTAATGAGTCCTTGAAAATCTTAAAAACATTTTAGAATGCTTACAGAGTATTTTGGTCATTTACGACCTCAATTCTTGGTTTAAATCCTCGACATATTCCAATGGTCTTGTAATTTTGTATAATCCCTTTAAACCATGACATAAGACTCCTCATCAAATTTCATGCTATTTAGAGTCACTTTGGTCATAAGTCAGCCCTACATAATTAATATGAGCATTTTGGTCATTTTACACCTACCCTTGGTTTAGCCTCCTGTCACAGTCTAATGAGCACTAAATACCATACATGGTCGTATCATGTCATATTAAGCCTTCACCTAAAATTTTATGAGCAACAGAAACCATTTAGTAGGTTTGTGGCTTAGGCACTTCATTGAAATCAACATTCATGTGGACACTAATGTTGAAAAGCTTTAAATACTTGACCTTAATTCCATCTCTATGATCATAACACTGCATTTTTTTTTACTATATTCAAAACGTCTAACTGAAACATCTGACCTTGCTTACCAAAATTATTTTTGTGCATATAGTACCATTCAGTAGTTTTGATAAATATTACTAAATCTAAACATTATCAATATATCAATTAATATTCACATTCTATGCAAGGTAAATCATAACATATTCTACGTCTTTCTCATTACATTTGTGTTCTTATTATCATTATTAAACCAACTCTTCTTCATCATTACATCACTAAAGTCCAAAACATCACATCTCTATAATATATGTATAGGGAAAACATTGTAAACCAATTTAATTTTATTAAAAATTAAAATAAAACTACCCAGAGCAAAACTCTACCTTTTGTTGGTCAATTTTTTTAAATTAACGAATAAGGTTTGACCGGTAATCATAGGTAAATTACAAATTAATATAATTTAATAATAAGGATTTATATGTAAAAGAATTAATCCAAAATTTTAAAAATTTAGGAATATGGCAACAGAATAAATTCCAAAAATTCCCAATCTGTATATAAAGTTTTAAATCTGTATTTTTTATCGGCGGAAGATAAGGCGGCTTGAATAAAAGGAAAAAAAGGAAAAAAAAAGAAAAAAAAGAAAAAAAAACCCAATAGAAAATATAAATAATTAAATGTTTTTTAAAATAATGGAAAGGGAGGGCAGAGTAGGAGAGAGAAAAAGTGGTAGTGTCCATCTCTTTCCTTCTCTCTCTCTCTCTGCACTCTCTGGGTTCTCTCTCTCTCTCTCTGATATCTCTTCTCTATAAATATCACAGCAATGCCTCCATTCTCCGATTAAACTCTGTTCTCTGTTCATAATTTTGGTGCACTGTATTTGTTGGTACGATTCAGAGCTTTTTCTCCTGGAAGAGACGCGTCGTTTTCTCGTAGCGAACTCCAATGGATACTTATCCGCTGCACATGGCCATGGCGGCTCTTATTGGGGCCTCCGTCGTCGCTGTTTCGGCGTACTATATGCACCGGAAAACCCTAACTCAACTGCTGGAGTTTGCCAAGACTGTGGATAGGGAGAGGGAGTGGGAGCGGGAGGATAGCTTGGAGGTTGAGTCGCCTCGTCATTCGAAGAAACATCGCAACCATGTGCGGCGGAAGGGGAGCGGTTATAATCGGCGGGCATCGGCTTCTTTACCGGACGTCACTTCTATTTCCGTCGGGATTGATGGCGAGGAGAAGCGAAATGGTCTCGTGCTGCTCGACGTGATTCCGGCTGGGTTGCCGAGGTTACACACGCTCCGTGAAGGTATGGATTCCATTGATTTCCCTCCGGTAGATTTATGGCGTTTGAATGCGTAAAACTTTTCGGTTCTGTATGGTGGTTTGTGCATTATGGTTTTGGTTTTCGAGGGGAATGATTCGTTTTTTTAGCATGTTCTGGATGCGTCTTTGGCGTTTTTCTTTCTAGGCAATTACGGCGGAAGGTTATCTCTTCTATGTTTCAATTTATATATGTAGCTGATGTATTGTCTTTAACCTTAGCATCATGATCAACTATTAATTTCAAATGAATCGGGTCGACGTGTTCTGTCTGAATCATAGCTGACTTGTATGAGCGCTTTCCGTGCGCGTTTTTTTCATTACGATTCTCAATTAGGGGTAGTTAATCTTCATATGACGGACAATACTATAGATATCGCGTTTCCGTAATGCCATGAACTTTCTCTTACTGTATTTGGGAAAATTAAATATGGTCTTATTCGGCTGATTAATTCTGCAATCCAAGGAGTCTGGTGTCATGTATTTCAGAATCCCTATCTTGAATCTGTTTTTTTTTTTTCTTCTTTTCTTTTCTTTCTGAAGTCTCCTGCATATCTGTAATATAACCTGTTCTCCTAGAGATTACTTGTGATTCCTTCATTCTCATCTTGATAATTATTTCTTCTTTCTTTTGGAACAAAAACAGATTATCTTTCCATTGAGATTGTTGAAAAAATTTGGTATGACTATCCATGGCATAGGACGTGAATATTGGTTAAAGCATGATCGATTATTATTAAAAAAAAAGTTAAACTTAATGAGTTTTAAAGAAATTTTGGCAACGTTTGGTTGGAGATCACCAATAGGGCAGGGCAAGTTGCTCCAGTATATTTCATTCCGGATATATAATTTGGCTTGACTTATATAGTCTGTGCTTTAAGAAATGCCAAGGATATGGGTGACTCATAGCTTTTCCAATTGGTCTCTAAACTAGTTTGCATCAGTAGGTAAATTCTATTGTCTTTTTGGCTCATGTTTTTAATGCAAGTCCAACTTCAGAACTCATGGCTTCATTCTGCCCGGAGCACTCCTGATTATCTGAATTATCCTTGCATTTTTCTGACTTTTTTTTCATCTATCGACATTAAGATTGAACGGCTGATAATGTATATTAATGTGCTTTTCCCCCAAATATTCATTTGTAACAGGGAAAAGTTCTACCAAAAAATCAATTAGGCCTACTTCACCGAAGTCCCCCATTGCAAGTGCAAGTACCTTCGAAAGTATTGAAGGATCGGATGACGAAGACGATACTATAGCTGATGATACTAAATTAAATTCAGAATATCTGCATGCTAATGGAAATGCGGTGAGTACTTAGCTCCCTTGCATGTGCTTGGACACCTAATGCCCTTTGGAGCTTAGGAGTATTTACAGTGTTGCGTTTAACACCACCACCCCTCCGCATGCAGGGTCCAGAGTGTAAGGGCATTTTTGAAAATTTGCCTGATCACATTAATGCCACTGGAGAACAGATTGCCTTGGCTACTTCAAGTATGATTCGATCTCATAGTATATCTGGTGACCTGCATGGTGTTCATGATCCAATCGCAGCTGATATTCTGAGGAAAGAGCCCGAGCAAGAAACTTTTGTACGGCTCAAAATTACCCCATCTGGTATTGCTAATTGGATCCTTTTTATGTGACTTATTTCTTTTCTTTCCTTGGCCATTTGATAGTTATGCTGTATGGTCTGAATTTTAATGCGCTTCACGTGGTCGCACCATTTGATGATAGTACTGTATGGTCATAATTTTAATATGCTTAACATGGTCGCATGGTCTTATTTGTTTGTGTTATGGCTGCATATCGACATTATCTTCATAAAGATTTTATAAGTGATTAGTAGACGTTATATGATCTTTTCTATGCAGAAAACACAATACGAGGTAAGCATGCCATTTAGTTTGTTGTATTGGATGGATTTCTAAGAACTTTGCCAATATGCAAGCACCATAGGTCAATAACAAGTAAAAAAAGATTTTTTTTTTCTCACATGAATATAGATTGGATTTTTAATATGTTTCTATTTCTTTGGTTTGTTTTTTCTAGAGGTACCATTACCTGATGAAGTAGAATCATATCTGGTTCTTCAAGAATGCCTTGAGATGAGGAAAAGATATGTCTTTAGGGAAGATGTTGCTCCCTGGGAGAAAGAAATTATATCACACCCCAGCACACCGAAACCTAATCCAGATCCGTTTCAATACACTTCTGAGGGCAAGTCTGATGTGAGTTTGTCTTTATTGGCTACTGACTCAAGTATATCAGCATGTTATAGATTTGCTTCAATTGACCTTTATTCTCATAGTCCTAGATTTTATTCTATTGTTCCTCTTATTCATTTTACGCTTTCCCTTTCTTCAGCATCATTTTGAGATGCAAGATGGGGTCGTTCACGTCTATGCAAACAAAGAGTGTAAGAACATGAGAGTTTGTTTCTTGGGAGATAATTAGATCTGAGTTTTTGGATGTTTTTTCAATTGCTTTTCTTGTGGGTACTGTTTGAATGTTTTGCAGCAAATGAAGAACTTTTCCCTGTTGCTGATTCAACCACCTTTTTTACTGATCTTCATCACATACTTAGAGTCACTGCAGCTGGAAATATCAGAAGTCTATGCCACCATCGACTGAATCTTCTCGAACAGGTACATGTTCATAATACTTTAGTTATCAAAATGTATATTAATGTTTTTATTTTGTTTTCTTGATGATAAGCCCATAAATTCATGTCATTCAGAAATTCAATCTTCATCTGATGCTTAATGCGGACAAGGAATTTCTGGCTCAGAAAAGTGCTCCACACCGTGACTTTTATAATGTCAGGAAAGTTGATACTCATGTTCATCACTCTGCGTGCATGAACCAAAAACATCTCTTAAGATTTATAAAGTCCAAGTTGAGAAAAGAGCCTGATGAGGTAATGATTAATGACTTGATTTATTGTCTAGTGTTTCCCGTTTATATTTTGGTTGTAAATATTGGTGAGTTCAGCAAACTGCTTTTAGGCATTTTCTTTCTTATTAGCAAGAAAATAATGGTTAATATATTCCTGTAATTAGGTTGTAATATTTCGGGATGGTACATATTTGACCTTGAAAGAAGTTTTTGAGAGCTTGGACTTATCGGGGTAAGTTTTCTTTTACCCATTTTCTTTGATAATGAACCGTTTTTAATTTCTTTTTACCTCTGAAGAACAGGTATGACTTAAATGTTGACCTCTTGGATGTTCATGCTGACAAGAGCACATTTCACCGTTTTGATAAGTTTAACCTTAAATACAACCCCTGTGGTCAAAGTAGACTCAGGGAGATCTTCCTAAAGCAGGATAATCTAATTCAAGGTATTATGTTTCTTACTTTATAAACTATTAGATTCAACATGTTGAGAACAGTGTGACGTTTGATTTTGTGTGCACATTCTCTTGTGTTACATATTTACATATTGAAATTAGCCATGATCAATATTTTTCAACTGTTAGTGGAAGCTCTCGCTCTCTCTCTCTCTATCTTCGTTTGTGATATATATATGAATACTGTTGACAGATGTTTGGATATCTTCAATCCTTTCTTTTACCTTAGTCTATGGACACATTTTCTCAAATGAATAACTCTATATGCCATATATATTCATTCGGTCCCCATAATATTTGAAACTCGGTGAATATTAGTTTGTCATATTTACGAGTTGCCTTGGAAACCAAATATAGTAGGGTCAGACTTGTGAGATCTGCAACAAGATGGCCCGGACACTCCCAATATATATATATATATATATAAAGAATAATAGTTGCCATCTCCTTTTTGTCTGTCCTTTCATGCATGAATCATGATAGCATGCATGTGTTCATTGCTGGTTTAAATGAGACGTGGTTGAAGATATAGCTAGAGGCTATGATGTCATTTATGTAAAATCGTCAAGCAACTTTTGTAGACTATTGGATTTTTTTGTTTGTTTGTTTCTGATGGGTGTCTCTTTGAAGGCCGTTTCCTTGGTGAGCTGACCAAACAAGTATTTTCTGATCTTACTGCAAGTAAATATCAGGTACATCATTCTTCCTTCTTTATAATTAGGTACAATATTCTGGCTTCATTTGCTTTATGCTGGGGCTTTAATTTTTATAGTATACTAGGTGTATTCTCAATCTTTCTCGTATATATTCTCTGTTTATTAAGTGTGTGCATAGCAGGTTAGAGGGAAGGGAAAAAAGTATCAACTGTAAAGATAACAAACACTAGTAACAGGAAATGGATTTGTAATAAAATAAATAAATAAACTACAAAGAAACAAACTTGGACGCAAAAGCCAAATGTTCATTTTGAGTCAAATGTACCCAAATGTTGATAAAAGAATTGGCTTGCCAAAGGAATCATCCTCTACCTCGAAATGGGAATTCAGAATTTTACTTCCATTGATGTGTTGTGAAATTTGGAAGGGATAGCTTAGGACAACCAGAAAACGTTTAGGCTCTGGTTGTTAGTTCATGATAATGAGAAGAGTTCCAAACCTAAAGGTTCTTCAAATTCATATTTCCTTTACAGCTTTTGTTGAACTCTAGCACCTACCACCATTGCATAAGAAAGCCCATCGTCATATGCCAAACTGAAAGGCTTTGTCACAAAGAGAGTGTTCATGTTAAGCATACAATCTACAGTTCTAAGACCTATAGTTTCATTGCTCTTTGGCTCCAGTATACACTTGTCACTAGCCGTACAAGCTCAAGCATTGATAACATTATATGCCTTAAAATATTGGTAACCTAGACTCTCATTCATAGGTTATCCATCATAAGAACACTACAAAGTCAATTCTTTTGAGTCAATCAATACTGAAAAATCTTATGTCTAGTTTAACTAAGCTCACTTTAGCCCGGCTCTTTCGAATCTATCTCAACAATTGAGTTCACAATATTCTACTAATCTGTGCTCATATCAATCATCTATATTACATGGGCACTTTTAGCCCTGCTCTAAATGGTTTTCTTGTCAAGACATTTCCTACCTCATTTCACCGTACTAAAACTCGTACCTGTAGAACACCCTGTGAACGTTTTAGTAAACTTAGATATAATATGTGAATGAGTAATGGTGTTATTATTTCAATACAATTCCATATTTATATTGTGGGATGTTTTTTTTTAATGTTTCTGTAGAACTTCTATTTTCTTATTAAAAAAATATAAATTTTTATTTCCGGACATTTTACCATTTAGAAAATTGTAATTGTTATATAATTGGAGTTTGTAAGTTTATGAAGTCTTTCCTATTTCTTTAACAGTATACGAAATAAAATTTTATAGTGATGCATATGTCCAGGACCGTCTACAGTATCATTTTTAAGTTTATGAATTCTTTCCTATTTCTTTATCACTGTCATCATCAACTAGAAAAAAAATGTTGTCGTCCCTAGATACACTAGCATCCATCTGATGCATCATTTGATCTTTGACGGGCTGTAAGCATGTTAGGAAGAATAAAAGCTGATGAGCTAATTAATTGGTATAAAATTTTTGGCAGCATGTTTATAGCTCTGTATAAAACTTTAGATGACATATATGCATGGAAAAAAAAAACTCATAATAGCTTTATGCAACTTTAAAGTAGATGTGAATAATATATATCGTACTCCCTACTTTCAAGATATGGATCCCTTTCTAATTTACCATGTTTGATGTTTCACTCTTTTAATGCACAGATGGCTGAATATCGGATATCTATATACGGAAGGAAGCAAAGTGAATGGGATCAACTTGCCAGTTGGATAATTAACAATGATCTGTACAGTGAGAATGTCGTATGGTTGATCCAGGTAATGCGGCCTTCAAAATCACAAGGGGAAAAAAGGGTCCATTTGGCTAATCATATATGCCTGGCTTGTCATGTTGAACTGAAGTCTGTCTATAATTGTGTCACGTAACTTTCTATGATTGCTGTTTATTTCTGTCTTATTTTATTATGGTTTGTGTTTCAGCTGCCACGACTTTACAATGTGTATAAGGAAATGGGGATTGTGACGTCGTTTCAAAACATTCTCGATAACATCTTCATTCCTTTATTTGAGGTTACGGTGGATCCAGATTCACATCCGCAGTTGCATGTTTTCTTGAAACAGGTTTGTTATCTCCCAACAGAATCTTCAATTTATCTTACAAGAGGTTATCGACTGATAGCGTCTAAATATGATCTGAAACTATTGTCGATAGAATTGTGGTCTCATTATTCTCCCAGTGTAACTTATCTTTTATTTATTTGTTTTTTTTTTTTAAAGGAAGCAACTTATTCTCCTTTATGAGCTTTTCAGGTTGTTGGTTTGGATTTGGTTGATGATGAAAGCAAGCCTGAAAGACGCCCCACCAAGCACATGCCGACTCCTGCTCAGTGGACGAACATTTTTAACCCGGCATTCTCATACTATGTCTATTACTGCTACGCCAATCTCTACACATTAAACAAGGTTTGTGACGCCTAATGATCTTAAGATCTTTACTTTCTGTCATATCTTTGTGGGTGATGTTTTATTTGTATTCCTTTTTGGGCTTTCTCAATGTTTCATGCATTGATATCATGACCGATGCTTTGGTCTATGCTTCCTCCGTGTTAAGGGTATAACCTGTCGATTTTGCTTTCCAGCTTCGTGAATCAAAGGGCATGACCACTATAAATCTTCGTCCGCATTCTGGGGAGGTACTTGTGAAATTTATTCAAATTGGATGCATACGTTATGTTTTTACGTTCAACTCTGCATGAATCCTCTTCAGGCTGGTGATATTGACCACCTTGCTGCTACTTTCCTAACTGCTCATAGTATCGCCCATGGAATCAATTTGAGAAAGTCTCCAGTGCTTCAGTATTTATATTATCTAGCCCAGGTATGGACAACATTATTTCCCATTAAACGCAGCAGAATTTTCTCTTATTTTGAACACGACATATGCATAAACAGGTTGGTCTGGCTATGTCACCACTGAGCAATAACTCTCTGTTCTTGGACTATCACCGGAATCCCTTCCCTACGTTCTTCGCTCGCGGTCTAAATGTCTCTCTTTCTACTGATGATCCTCTTCAAATCCACTTAACAAAAGAACCTCTGGTGGAAGAATATAGCATAGCTGCTTCGGTGAGTAGCTTCGGTTGACCTTACCCCTTCAACTCTCTCTTCTGAGTTCAGTACATGAGCCTGCACTCTATACTTATTTTACAGGTCTGGAAGCTAAGTTCTTGTGACCTATGTGAAATAGCTCGCAATTCTGTCTACCAATCAGGTTTCTCTCATGCTCTAAAGGTACAATACAGAACCATGGGGCTATTTAAATTTTCAATCAACCCCTCACCCATATATGATGCATCAAACTACCATCTAGTCTAAATATGTTGAATGGAAAATATTTATGCTTTCTCTACCTCTTGTTAGAATCCTAAACGAGCTAGATCAAATGTTTCTTTTTCCATTAAACTGTGTCCTCGAGTTCTTAGAATGTAAGGAGCAGCAAAATTGAGTTCAAATGTAGAAAGAAATAATTGTTATTTTTGCTTGTGAGCGTGTATTTTCTGTGATGCAAAAACTTATTCATTTATTCTTTCTGGAACCCGACCTTTCTGTTGTAGGCACATTGGATTGGAAAAGAATATTACAGGAGAGGGTCGGTAGGAAATGATATTCACAGAACAAATGTGCCACACATTAGGGTGGAATTCCGTGATACGGTATAATTTTTTTTTTCTTGCTCTATTTTTTTTCCCCTCATTTGGAACATCCATCTCTGGCATCATCATCTAACAATTTCAATTTTCTTCCTTACTTAAAATATTATAAAATATGAAAAAGATATGGAGAGATGAAATGCAGCTGGTTTATTTGGGAAAGGCCAACATTCCGGAAGAGATTGAGAAGTGAAGAACAATGGAGAAGTGTGCTCTAAACCAAACTGGAATAGATAAATCTCTAAAGGGGCGATGGTTTGAATTCTCGATTATTTGGGTATTGGGTATCATGTGATCGACTCAACAAAGGAAGGAAGCCAGATTTTGATTGTTGCATACAGATGACAAAGATTTGCCGTAAATCTACACTCCTGGAAGTGGGAAGGGGAAGGGTACATACAAATTGGGGAAAGACACATTTTTTTGGGATCGACTCAACAAAGAACAGTCTACAAAGATATATGATTATTATATACTTACCCAAATGCTCATAATGTTGGAAAATAATGAGAGAGAGAAATGTCACAATAAAAATCAGTTTTCCCACAGTTGGAAGGGGGAAAAGGGCTCCCTCTAAAATCCCAATCTTCACCATCATTTATCTATTACGTTCTATAATTTAAGCAATTGCTCATGATCATAAGCTCATTGCATAACGTCCTTATGGAGTGAGATCTATAATCTATAATTTAAATTTAATTTGTTCTAATACTCTACTCTGATTATAATGAGCTCAATCTATGATTTAAGTTATGTGGGTCGGTTTAGTGAGTTTCATATCATAGTTTACTTTTGTGGATTTAGAGACTTTTCTGAAGAGAGTTCCATCACCGGTTTACAATTTAATAAAAACAATTTAATAAAATTTACCAAATCAGACTCTTTTTTAATCCATTCTATTTAACAAACACACAACCTAAGAATAATGTTCATAATCTACTTTCACTAATCTCTCAAGGAAGTTTGATTTCATCAAATAAATGTATAAATGTTCAAAGGTTGACGACCTTACTTTCTCGGGTCATAATCTCAGACATTTTGGTTGAGAATATATGTCCTAACCAAATAAATTATACTCCAATTGACAAATTTTCATGTCCGGAGTTGAAAGGAAAAAACTGAGACGTATTACATGTGAAAGGGGGAAATGAAACTGAGACGTATTACATGTGAAAGGGGGAAATGAAATAGGCAACATGAACAGAATACCATACCAATGGCTAATTCTCCAAAAAAGTTATTAATGTTATAGAACATTATTAATTAAGACAAAATCCTATTGTAGGTTGACCAAGTAAAAAATGATTTAAGTTCGAAAATCAACTGACCAGATTGAAGTAGTAGAGTAGTAGTAGTAGTAGTAGTAGTATAATAGAACTTGGTTGATCAAAAGCTTTCTATTTCTTCTTGTAATGCTTAATTTCCTTGATTACTCCATCTGCAAGTGAATCAACGTCGTTGTTTTTCCCAAAAAATTTTACAAATTCCATCTTCTCCGGACCCATTAAGTACCTGCCAAATTTCCCCCACATCAGATTCTCACAAAATTTAACAATTTTGAACCAAATTCGAACACTCATACTTACATCACTATGGAGTGATCGACAAGATAATCCGAGTCTTCCTCTTCAGTCTTCATATAATAAACTCGATATGCTCGAGCTACATTCCGTACCTCATCTGAACTTCCAGTTAGTCCAATCAAGTCCGGATGGAATTCTGCAACATACATTTGGGCAAAAATTATAGTAATTTGGTATGATGTCTAACAACAACTAACAATTATACGATTAATAGACTCCTATATACCTTTGACATATTCCCGTACTTGTTCTACCGTATCTCTCTCAGGATCAACGGATATGAAGATAGGCACAATTTTAATTCCCGCCTTTTCTGCTTCCACAACAGAAAAAAAAGTTGAAATTATAAAATTTAAGTTCAACAGAGAATTCAAGGATTGTTGGACACGTGAATGATTCAGCAAATAGCTTAGCTTAGCTTTAATTGGAAGAAAGTTTTGCTCATCAAAGAAAATATCAAACGATCTGTAGCAGTCCTCACTATTATTATAAGCCACAATAAACTTAACTTAATGAAACGAACAGTTACTTAGAAGATGTCCCAATAACCTGAATTAACTTAATGAAACGAACAGTTATTTAGAAGATGTCCCAATAACCTGAATTAAACACTCTAAGATGTCCCAATAACGAACAGTTATCTTAAAACTATTTTCGCAAACAAGCACCAACAAGTGTGTGAAAGAGCCAATGACTTACTGATTTTTTCAACTGCAGCAGCTAGCTTTTGTAGTTCATCTGGGCAGATATCGGGACAGTGTGTGAACCCAAAATATATCAATGTCCATTTCCCAAAAAAGTCTTTTTCCGAGACCGGCTTCCCGTCATGATCGACAAGTTTAAACGGCCCCCCAATAGCAGCTTTTCCTACAGACGGTCCTTGTTTGACTTCTATGGAAGCCTTGTTTATTTCTGTTAATGAACAGAAGAGTAATCAAATCAAGCACACAAATTTGGAGAGAGAACATTGAAATAAACTCATACGTGAGCAAGCTAAAAAAAAATATTACCCCTTAATTGCTAAAAACAAGCAATGCCTCTCACTAAATCTTCCGGTTGGTTAAATTTTACAATGGCCATTACAGAAAAATGGATTCCAGTTCCAAAAAATTGTGAAACGACTAACAAGAATGCACAAAGCTATAGACAGTAGACATAAATCTCATTATTGAGCTGGAAAGGGACCCAGATGAAACTAAATAACTACAGAAATGGATGCAGCAATATCAAGAAAGAAACTCTGCCAGGTCATGTGTGACATTTCATACGACTAAATATTTAGTACAAAGGTTAGATATAATATGGGCAAAGATGTAAGCAACAAGAGTCGAGTGCATTTCAACAAGTACCTTAAATTTTAACAATAGATTACCTTAAAAACTGCATTGAAAAATAAGCATCATCTTATTTTGTTCTCAAATATCAAAATAAAGGTTTTAAAGCTTATAGGATGCTCGATTGTAAAGGAGAAGGGCAAAGCTGCTTGACTGTAAAGGATAGAGGACTGCTAAATGTAGTATAGTAAGTAATAGGCTGCTACTCTAGGCTCGCTTTGCTTCTCAAGCTCCACCCCTTATTTCAGCGAGTCGTCTATGTGTTAGGAGGAAGCATTAATTAAAATATTTATACTATATGTACCTACAAGTCATGTTATGATTTGACAACAAATTAAGAAACAAACCCCCTAAATTCTGCCTGCTCAAGCGAGCTTTTCGAATAGACATTACTTGGAAGATTTTCCTCTCTAAGAAAATGTGGGAAAGAATATTTAATCCACTCAATAACTCACCATAGTAGTCTACCTTCGATATGATGTTTCTTTTCCCTGTCATAATAGAAAACCAGTCCGGCTCCAGTGGCAACCAGCAAAAGAAAACTCAACCATGATACAGGCTGCGAAGAGTAAATCAATCAGCTCAAAGAAATCAAATCCCAAAAAGAAAGCTATAGATAAATGTAGAAAGCCCCATTAGAACAACTAAGGTAACCATACCCCACCACGAACAGGTTTGCCAGTATCTTGGCTCTGATTTGATTTTCCTGACTCATCCCCTTCACTAGAGTTCGACTCTGCCGATTTCTCAGAGGCTGTGGTTTGAGAATCCGGAGTAGTAGAAGTTGTACCATAAAGCCGCCTCATATAAGAAGCTAAATAGTTGATTCCAAGCCCCTAAGAAAGAAGAGATAATCACAATAGAAATAAAAACACCAATAGAGAGAAATGCTAAACACAATTCTCATAGTATAATCCCCTACCGATGGAGATAAGTGAGAATTTAAAAGAAAAACGACGAAAGAGAATTCTTATCATCGTGCCAGTAATAATATAAACAATTAAACATAAAATGTTCGGCTGCTAAATAGCGTATAACCTACGATCTTCCACTAACTTTCTGATTGAAGCGATTATTTATGAACATTATCAAATTTCCCAGAAACTGAACTATGAACTAACGCACGACTCCTTAACAACTATTTCTCCACACTACAAACCAGTTATTGAAAACCGATAAGGAAACCAACCGAGTGAAGATGAGAAAATGCTGGATCATGAAGATTCGCGCCCGCTAGAACGGAAGACGAAGATGAAGGCAACTGTAACCTCAGCCGGTGTGAAGAGAGACAGCGATTGGCGTAGTGAAAATGCTTGGCACTCCTAGAAATAATGGACGCCATAATCAACGGTAAAATCTCGCAAAACCCTGAAATGTAGAAATGGCGTTCGGAAACCCTCGCTGCCGCTGCCGCCGCCGGAGTATGGAGGGAAGACGGCGGTTATTTATAGGGAGAACTTTTGGACCCGACTTTGCAATTGGAGCGAGATATCACCAGGGCCGTGGGCCACATTAATTGGATTCTTAATGGGCTTTGAACAGATTTATATATTAAACTCCAGAAACATACCCATTTTGGATTATTAATAAAAATACCCTCCTAATAATATCATTAAACTTTTAAAAAAATTTAAAAATAATATTATCCTCTTTTACTTTTATAAAAAAAAAAATTTTTAAATAACTTTTAACTTAATTTTGACGTGGTATTAATAATTAGAGTATTCTTTTATTTTTATTTCTTTTTAAGTTTAAAAGTGTTTTAAAAATTTTAAAGTTATTAATGTAAATTTTGAAAATTTAAATGTACTTTTAATAAAAGGGTATTTTTGAAATTTTAATAAAATTTTGAATATATCTTTAAAACAAAATATTAATAGTCTCGGTCTCTGTCTAATTAAAGATAAGTCCATCTTTAACATTTTCTTTTAAGTTTAAAGTTATTATTTATTTATTTATTATATTTTTTTTGTTGGAAAGTTAGCATTATATATATTATAACATAATTAAAAAAAATGTACGGTTTTTATTTTAAATATTAGTCTCAAAATTGATTAATTTATTTTTCTAATTTAATTTTTTTTATTTTTCACATATATATTTTATATGAGTTAAAAATATATTTATATTAAATGGAATGGTACGAGTTTGGGCGTGGACGGGAAATATAATCTCGTCCCGGCACCATTTTATCTAACAGAAAAAAATATTCCCTACTCTCCCATTCTCCATCTAAACCGGAGTTTCCTCCCTATTCAAAGTGGATCCCTACAAGACTCTAGGCCGGCAGGTAAAATAGACATCTCTAAATATATGTATATGGACTAGTTCCAATTCTGTCCTTATAATTTAAAATTTTTCAATCAAGTTCATATAGATTAAATTTTTATGATTGTGCTAAATCCAAAACAAAATCTAAGTTTTTTTCTACGCATGATATAGGACTTTCAAATATACAATTATTTTGATCGATGATATATGTCTTAACTAATTGATTCATACTTAAGTTGACACCTCACAATGAGACAGTACATGAAATCCGTGTAAAAAAGAAATACATGAATTAACCATATGAAAGTCGAAAACACCACATCCTTCAAACTAGCCTAATAGTTTTATGTGTTAAATAAATAAAAATAATAAAAAGTTAAAAAAAAAATTTAAACAACCCTTCCCCAAACTTCTCTTCCCGAACCTTAAAAAATAATAATAATAATAATAAATAAATAAATAAATTGCATTCCAAATTTATACGGTTTTAATTATAAAGTAGAGAAATTGTCACAATAAGTTATATTTTAGATCTTCATTCTCTGTATGGTATTAATTTTGTTGCAATTATTTAGATTTGAGTTAGAAATTAAATGACAAGAATTTTCTGAGTTTTAGGAATATGTGTTTTAGATTAGAAATTAAGTATAAAAAAATCATCTACATGTTTACCGCAATCCAACGAATATAACTTACGGTAATGTGATTGTGTATTAGTAGGGTTTGATGTGAATTTGGACAAATATTTACATGTTGTAGATGTAGATGAGAATTATTGTAAAGCACGGACGCGACTTACGACTTTGGTGTTGACTGGTTGGTGCAAAAAGACGAGAAATTTTTTCGCCAATTTTTTTTAATATAATATTCATATTATATTAAATTAGAGTTCATACACAAATAGTTTAAATACAAAATAATAATTAAGACACAAAATAAGAATGAACACAAAATATTTAAAAACAAAAGGGGTTAAGGACGACAGGTGAGGCTTGTCTATGACACATTTTCCAGAGTCTACTCCCGACCTCGATCAACTCCTTATTTACTTGAAAAACATGGAAAACATTTGTGTATGCTAGGTTGTCACTCCTTGTCTTGCTCCGGTTCTTGTTACAAGTACTTAGGCTCTTTGGTTTTGTTAAACTTATGAGTTCTCATCATGCTCTATCTTGAGGACCTTGGTCCTTCGATTCTAAGGTCTGAGCTTTAGTTCTGATCTACTGTGGTTCTACGTTCTTGTTTTCGGAACTTGGATCTTGATCCATGTTCTGGTTCTTGATCGTTGCCTTTTTCATGGTTATTTTCTATGTTCTTATTATGTTCTTGTTTGTTCTCCAAAACACTCCCCCTAGGATTTACGATACTAGTCATGTTCCTGACAACTTGTGCCCAAGGCTTCATATGTTCCAAGTCACATAGTCTAACCTACGTCCAAGGTTTCATGAGTTCTAAGCGATGTAGTCTGAACCCGCATCTAGGGCTCATACGTTCCCTACAATACAAACTGAAAACTTATGCCTAAGGCTTCATGCTTTCCAAACAGCATAGTCTAAATATTTCTCAAGGCTTCTTACGTGCGTAGTCTGAAACCTACATCCAAGGCTTCTACGTTCCAAGCGATGTAGTTTGAATCTTGTATCTAGGGCTTCATGCATTCCCTGCAATATGACCTAAATACCTATGCCAAAAACTTCATACATTCCAAGCAGTATAGTCTAAATACCTGCTCAAGGCTTCTTACGTTCCAAGCAGCGTAGTATGAAAAACCTATATCCAAGGTTTCTTACGTTCCAAGTGATGTAGTATGGGTCATGAACACGATATAGCGTGGGAGGTTTAGGAGTTTCTTGAGTTTTCTGAGTCTGAGGACCTTGGTTCCTTATTCTTGAGTGGTACCTAACATTCTTCTTGTCTTAATAGATGTAGAGCTTGCGTGGTATTTTCTTTGATTCTTAATCGTATAAATTTCTAAGGTTCTTAATTTTTTTAAAGCACAAGTCCTAATATGCTTTCTTAAGCTTCACCTAACTTACAGTAATATAAATGAGCCATTCAAAATGTCATGGAGTCATAATGTGTTCTTTTAGACAATTCTAGAAGAATCTTAGATCTTGGTAACGGTTACTTGAGGTATTTCCTCTAAGCTCCCCTACTTTGGTTTAGGTTCCAAACTTGCCTGGATCAACTTGAAATCTTGAATATACATTTATGTTCTTATGATCATTTTAAACCGTTACTTGGTTTAACTACCTAACCTTATCTAATGACCACCAAATTTCATATATAATCTTAACATGCCATAATATGTTCAACATTAAAATTTCATGGGTAGTGGAGTTCATTTAGTAGTCATTTTAACGTTACTTAAATTTCGAGCGAATCGATCGGTTCAGGACCTTAACTCACAGTTCTTGGTGTTTTTCCTTTCATATTTCCTTAATTCATACTTGGTCTAAGGTTCGTACAAAAATCCAAGCGATTCCTACGAGTATTTCTTAAGAAAAGTCCAAGATGGCTACTTACCTCATCATCGATATTCAAGACCTCCGTTCTCGAGCTTCCACAATCCGAATTACTTCAAATTCTTTGACAGATTTCTTAGAGTGTCTAGTTTATAGAACCATAAAGATTTTCATAAGAAACTATTTGGAAGAGGGTTAAAATTGAGAAGAACCAAGGGAAGGTCGCAGTTTGATTTCACATGGCCGATTCAGTTGAACCAGCCACGTCATCGTCATCGGCTTCTTCCTCTGGAAGGAAGAAGATGCTTGCGACCGATAGCTCCTCCGTCAGAAAACGCTTCTCTCCAGCTTCATTCTCGACATTTCTCTCCTCGATTTCTTTATGAAACTTAGAGATGGTGTTACAAGGAAGAACTAGGGATGACAATGGATGAATGTTAGAATGACCATGGAAGCTAAGATAGAATACTAGTATGCATTGTTTTCAATTAGTAGTTTTATAAACGACCTCTCATTTTTGTATTCAAACATTTTGTTAAGGTTTTATTTTGACGTTGTTATTTTTATTTCTTGTTTTAAACTAAGCGTACAAGTTCATAACCTCATTCGAAACGTTTTATTTAAATTTTCGAATTTAGGTTAAAATAATTTACACATTTAAATCATATTCCAAATTTCTTATTAAAGATTGAAATAAACTTTGAATCGATGCTCCCAAGATTTGTGTTTGTTATTAATAATATTGCTACAAATGTGCGTAAAGTATTTGATTCCAAGTATCGGGGACGCCGGGGAGGCACCAGTGGATGCAGTCGGCGTGGTGCAGCGGGTCCGCTTTCTGCTCCGTCGTTAGCAACCGCCCCCCGGTTTCGGTGTAGATAGAGGTGTGGGCGTCGATTCTGTAGTCGGAGAGGTGCGTTATGTTGATGAATGTCACCGGAACTTTCATTCTCTCCACCACTTTCGCCACCACACTCATCATTCCCTTGTCCGACCCACTCCCCCAGAATTTCCTCTCCCGTATTGGCTTTGTTTCGTTGAAGCATTTGCTCCCGTTTACTCTCCCCCAGTCCATGCTTCTGTTAAAAAATATCATTGTCTGTTAGTAGTGGATTTGAGCTCTAAAAAAAAAAAGGAAATAAGCGAAGGAAAGACCTTGTGTGAGTCGGAGACATTGTTGTAAAGAAGACACGTGTCGTGTTGGGATTGACATTTGAGTCGACCCAATTGGCCCAAGTCTTCAATCCCATTCTATAAGCAATTGGTGTGTCAAATTCTTCGTATCCTTGCTCTCCATTCTCGAACGATCCCCACCTGTGTTGTGTTTTTACTCGTATGTTAATTCAAACACAATATTTTAGAATTTTGAATCATAAGTTTTAATGAGAGAGATTAGATTACAGGGATTTGATTTTGACGCCGCTCATCCACCACACGTAGGTATTGAACACAAGGATATCGACGTTGGTCCAATGTTTGGAATGATTGGCTACTGAGTCTACTCTTAATATTCTTTGATTTGGATCTCCAATTATGGGATTGTCAGAATTTGAGTGTACCAGAAATGGGGCCCAATAAAACTCAATGGTAGCTTCGTATTCCTGGAACAAACACGTGTCAATACAAAACCACCAACATATATAGATGTTCATTTAACTCGTTGGAGGCAAAAATTCTAGTTTAAACTAGGAATAGGGAAGAGAATGGGGATTTTTTTTTTTTTTTTTTGCTAGAACCTGATTTTTGCAAATTTCCGCATATAACCCTAACCCTAAGAAAAATGTGAAATCTCATGTCGATTGGAGAAGGGAACGACATCGATTAGAGAGGGAAATGAGCTCTAGCGAAGACGGTGGGCCCTGAATGGGGTGGATTGGAAGATCCCACATCAGGGAGGAGAATAGGACATTGGGCCCTGAACGGAGTGGATTGTGAGATCCCACATCAGGGAGAAGAATAGGACGTTGGCCCTTGAACGGGGTGGATTGTGAGATCCCACATTAGGGAGAAGAATAGGACGTTGGGCCCTGAAGGGAGTGGATTGTGAGATCACACGTCAGTTGGGGAGGAGAATGAAATGCTCTATAAATGTGTGTAAACCTCTCCCTAACATACCCATTTTAAAACCGTTTTAAAACCTTAAGGGGAAGCTTGGAAGTGAAAGCACAAAGAGGACAATATCGGCTAGCTGTAGGCTTGAGCTGTTATAAAAAATGTCTGAAGATTGAAATAGGAGTCGGAGACGTATTTGTCCCCACCACGTCCCGTTGACATCTCTACCAAAATGACACGAAAAAAACAGAACAAAGAGTACCTTAGCACTGAAAACAGAGTGAAACCGGCCTCTCTTGAGAGACTTTTTGTCCTCTGGAATCAACCATTGAACCATACAAACAAAAGACTGCCATTGGCCACGCTGCAACGAATCCCCAACGAACATCAGCCTCTTTCCTCTAAGCTTCTTCAAAGCAATCTCTGCGTTAAATCTGTCATTCAAACCAAACTCCATCAGCTACAACCAATCCAAATTTAACCAACTAAAAACAACTCAAACCAACTCAAACCTCGGTAATCTGCAATCGTCCGGCTGCCACTCCCAATGCCGGTAATCGGAATCCTCCCGCCCGTTCTTGACACACGACACTTGCCGGTCTAGATACGGGCACGACCGGTCCGTGTACAACGGCTTGATTGATCGGTCAAAAACCCACTTCCCATTTACTACGCTACACTCCTCCGGGTCGAACTCGAACCGGTCGTCCGTTAACGGGTCGCTCCACCGCTCCTCCGCCATCGGCTTCTCCCCTCCAATTCAGAAACATAAAAAATTTAAAACTAAAAGTAATACACACAAAGTTAAGAAAGACGGTGAAACCTACTTGTTTTCGAGGAGGCAGATTTTCGAGTGCATGAATTGAGTTTGAAGATGGAGGAAGAGGAGAAGAAAGTGACGCGTTGGGTGTGGAAGAGAGCGAGGAAGGTTAAGGCGAAGAGGACAACGGTGAGGAGCGGGAGGTGGGGCTTGAGCCGGGCGACGGAGGGCTTCGCCATCGGGGTGGAGGGGAGTGGCACCGACAAGCTCATCGAGGAAGAAGAGGAGTTCATTTTAGGAGACTTTAAGGTAATATTTTATGGGTGTGTTTGAGTAGGAGTGAAGGTAAAGGAAGGTGTGGTTGGGTTTGAGTTTTTATTATCTCTTCTTTTATGGAGGTTAAGACAAAGAGGGGTGGGGTGGGTGGGCTACCCTAATTTCTTAACCTTCTTTTTACATCTAATTATGTAAGTGGCTAATTAAATTATTTCTCTTTCGCTTTCGAACAAAATTTTATATTTTTTATTGGGTTCGAGGTTTATATTTTTTATTGGGTTCGAGGTCATTGACGAGAATAATTTGCTACTATAGTCAAAGGTCGAGAATCAAAATCAAGAACGAGATGATTTATAGGAGGATCATAACCCATGAAGAATCCGTGAAGCTACACTTCCACGACCTCCCACTTAACAGGGCCTAACCAAAGAAGAGATCATGAGGCTCCAGAGAAGAATGAGCCGAATAAACCAATACTTGGCTTAGATCCTAGAAAACTTCCACAATCAAGTCAGTTCATCAAAGACCCAAGATGAGAAACAACTGATACGAGATCCCAAAAAAAACTGATAGTAGTAATAAAATCAAAAGAAAAGCTGGTCCTTGGAAAGAACCGAACGAAAAATTGTTCAAATAAATAAAGTGTGAGCAGCATGATCGATGGTGCCAACGACGATGTCTCGAAAAGACGAAGCAATATGATAAGACTTAAGAAAAGTCAATCTAGTTATCCTGTCCAAATTTTGACAACTCCGTTCTTTATTCATTTATTTTTTAAAAAACAAACATTCTTCAACTACTTACATTAAAAAAAATCCTTCTACTACTTGAATTCGTATGGAATTGACAATTTAGTCCTTAAGTTTTAGTTTATAATGACTTAGTTCGCGCATTTTTAATTAGACCAATTTTGTCATTATACCGATAAAATTATTTATATATGAACTAAATTATTAGAAAATCTAAAATATAAGGATTGAAAGGTGCCATAAATTAATTATAAAAATGGGATAAATTTTATTTAAAAATTGTGAATTTATGACTGATGTTTTGAGTATTTTAATTTCAAATAAAAAGGGGGTCATTTTTTAATAACACAAATTGATGGGGTTTGTTTTGTTAATTTTGATAATCTAGAATCACCAATTCACTGTCACATGCACTTATATCCATCCCTTTAGTGCTTGTGTAATCATAGACTCTAATTCTATGGCTATTTAGTGAGATTAATATCAAAGAAAATGATTATACATTAATAATTCGTTTTAATAACTTAAAATGGACATTAATATTCACTATTACACCCACACATTTTAATAATTCAAAAGTTGTTGGTTTGATAAACGCTCATAATTGTTGGACAATTCTAACTTCAAAACGTTCAATTTCAGTATATAAATCGAACATAATTTAGTTCATAAGCCACCAACGACGACTTTTTTTTAAAAGTAAAAATTTGCTTTCTAACATAAATTTAAATTGAGTTTATACTCATTACAATTATAGGACGATTTCAAACATGACCGTTGATAAAGTACAAAGTACGCACAGTTAAGTACATGTAGACATTTGCAGAAGAAAAAAAATCAATTTAAGCATAGTTCAACTAATTAGAATTCTTGACTGACACTCACACGTTGTTGAACTAAAAAAAAGAAGAAGAAATAATGCTATTATGAAATATCCCTAACTCGAGACTTGGAATATGGATTAAGTGTACAACTTCGAGACTTAGAACTTGGATTCAGTGTATAACTTCGATTTTTTCCTGCATCTTATGAACTATCCCTAGCTCGAGACTTGGAACTAGGATTTAGTGTACAATTTTGATTTTCTCCTGCATCTCCTGTGACCTAGTCCCACCAACTTGTTACGAGTTGATTTACGAGTTGATTGTATCAAAAAGATTCAAGAAGTGAATTCAAGAGAATAAGGATGTGAATTAAACGATACGCAAACAACATCATTGTGTTTTTTCCCCAACAAAAGCAATGATGGGTGAAAAGCCAATATTTGCATTCCCATTATTTTTTGTCATTGAGGCCCCACGTCGAACACCTTGTGCGCATTGGAAGTGGACCAATTAACCCACTCTGAGCCTTCAAACTGAAGCTTCTTTTCCTGTTTCGGAATCTGAAAACGCCATCTCTGCCCATCCCACGAATCCCATTAGAATCCTTAGGGTTTGGGCGTTGTTGGTCTGTGTAGTCATTTTTATTTGGCCCTTAATTTCTTTGTTTCCTTATCCTCTGTCCAATTTCACTACCAATTTGAAGTTTCATATGGATAAGTATGGGTTAAAAAGAGTAACAATTTAGAAGTAAAAAATAAAAATAAAAAATTCATAAAAGTTTCGAGTGCTTCTCTTACATGTCAAAAATCCTATCAAGTCAAGTCTAGGAGTTGTTTACCGGGTTCTAGCGTCGTGAGTCTACCTGACCACATATCTCATCCTGAGACGAACAAACTTATCTGATCCTCATACTTACTAAGCTTGCATAGCCACATTAGAGAATGACTAGCATCTTGGGTTGAGACGCGACCTCATCATATCTATTTGAATTGTACGACATCATCTGTGTACAGTTAACTAGCAACTGTCAACATAGGGCCATAATGCACACTGAATTAGGGAGAGCGACCTCATGTACTAGGCAACTACTAAGTTTAGTTGTATGGTTTCACGTCCCTCTCATATAGATTTATGATGGGACGACCATGTTCAAGAGGTATGGGGCCATTTCCATACTCACTAGGGACACACACCACGCACCAACTATTCGTGTAGTCTCAAGTCCCTCTCAGGATCGGTCTACGAAATCTCGATCTCAACCTTTGACTCATTTCTACACTCCGGTAAGTGCCAACAATGCTGGATTTGCAAAGCTAGAGATCGTTTCAGGATCCTTGCAAATTTTCACCAAAAAAAAAAAACTAACTTAACTAATGATTCCAACCAATAGCTAGTTAGAAGGATGAATAACTCTTAGATCGAACTTGGAATCTATGATGATCACTCTTAGATCCCAAGATGACTCACTCTAGAATTAGCTTGATCAAAATTAATCCAATGAATTGGTTTAACTTCAAACCTAAATCAAGGTTTGAAAAAGAATAGCACCAAAAAGGTTTCAAGATAACACAAGGAAACAATTAAACAAATGTATCCTGTCACTAGAAACCAGTGCATTTTTGTTAATTATACAAAGAAACAAATGTATCCTATGTCACTAAAAACCAGTTTCTTACCATTCTTGAGGAGGGACTTGAGACTAACACAAGTAATTAGCTCGAAATGAGTCTTTTTATTGAGTGCAATAACGGATCTAGACAAAAGTTGTCATTTCATAAACCAGTCTTGAGAAGAGACTTGAGACTACACATATAGTTGCCTTAGGATGAGTGCTCCTATTCAATGTAGGAACGAGACAAAAGTTGAGGACATAATTCCGTAAACCAATCTTGAAAGGAGACTTGGGACTACACAGACAGTTGGTCCATGATGAGTGCCCCTAATGAGTATGCGGGGTTGCTCCTTTAGATTTAATAGACGTTATGATTATGTGTTAAGGGTTGCCAACTAACCTGATAAACACCAACAATTGTTGGATTTGCAAAGTTAGAGGTTCTTCTAGGATTCTTGCAAACGTTCCCAAATAAAACTAATTTAATTAGCTTGATCAAAACTAATCTAATGAATCGATTTTACTTCAAACCTAAAATAAAGTTTGAAAAAAAAAAAAAAAAAAAAAAGAAGGGTTTCAAGAAAACAAGATTTTTGTATTTCAGCCTAACTTTTCAAAAAGATAATCAAAATGTAATGGTAGTTCAACTACAAACTATCAACAAAAACTATTAAATGAAAATTGAAAAAAAAAATAAAACACGACAAAATATAGTTAAATATAGTTACTACCAAATACTGACACTCATTCTTTTCTTGATTTGATACAGTAATATTATAAAGATTTTTGTGTTTCAACTTGTACATTAGTTGGGATGTAATTTAAAGGTCTCTTAATCTTTTTTATCATGCTTCTTGTAATTGCCTATTTTTGTGTTTCAACTTATACATTAGTTGGCTTTTGAAGGTGTAATTTAAAGGCCTATTGAATCTTCTCTACCCTGCTTCTTGTAATTGCCCCTTCGAGTACATACATTCAGAAGAGATGATGTCTTACCGTCCAAATAGATTTGAGAAGGTCTAGCCTCGACCCAGGATGCTGGTCATTCAATGTTGCGGCTATGCAAGCTCACTAAGTATGAGAACAGAAAAATTGGTTTACCTTAGAATGAGATCCACCATGCGACCGATCTGTGGCACTAGAACTCGGTGAACAACTTATAGGATCTGTGACATATAAGAGAACCACTTGAAACTTCGAGGTCTTCTCAAAAGCTTAAATACTTATAGATTTAGGCCCTAACTTCTTAGATCACGTTTCTTATTGAGTATTTTTATATTTATCCCTTTCCTAATTTTTTGTTCAGGTGTTTGCTTATTGTCGGTGGGCTTTGGGCCGTTACAAATGATATCAAGGCCAGACAACAGGTGATGTGCCAGCGAGGAGGCTGAGCCCCGAAGGGGGGTGGACACGAGGCGGTGTGCCAGCAAGGATGCTGGCCTCGAAATGGGGTGGATTGGAGGTCACACTTCGATTGGAGAAGGGAAGGAGTGGTAGCAAGGACGCTGGGCCTCGAAAAGGGGTGAATTGTGAGATCCCACATCGGTTGGGGAGGAGAACAAAGTACCCTTTTATAAGCACGTAGAAACCTCTCCCTAGCATAAGCGTTTTAAAACCCTTGAGGGGAAGCCCAAAAGAGAATGTCCAAAGAGGACAATATCCGCTAGCTGTGTACTTGGGCGGTTACATAGGGATTATTCGAAAGTTGTGCGGTCACAAAAGAGGTAGTCTTGGGGCGTCAATTTGTCTATGTATTTTGGGTCTTTTGTATTAAATCGTATCCCGAACTCATTCCTCGTTTGTAATAAACTTGAGTAACACCGACTTATAATCGAATTGTGTTTTGTTTTTAGTTGTGGTGTTGTTTGTATTAAATTGACCGGATTTTAGACTTTTTTGTTCTCTTATTTTAATTACTTTTGTGTTTGCCAAAATCTTGGGGTGACATTACATGATAAGCTAATTCTTATATTGACATTACTATTTTCTCTTTCTCTTGATATGATTCTAACAAAGAGGGATATACAAGAAAACATGAATGATTTGAGAATCATGAGAGAGGAAAAATCGTACACTCTGACCCATATTACTTTTAATCACAGTAACTTCGAATGTCTCATCTTTACTAGGACAAGTGAAAAAATATGTTGGGATAGAGAATGCCATAAAATATATGTTTACTTGTTTAGACAAGTAGGAGATTGTTGTATTTATGCCCTAAAGTTTCGTAATTAATTATTTGAATGATATATGGTTGACATACGAAATGATCATTATCAAGTAATAATCTAAAAGTCCTGTAATATATGGATAATGTTTTGTATCTTATTCTGGTAACACTATTGTGATTTTCATAATAAGCTAAAAGACCTATAATATATTGATAAATCGTTCACGTGGAGACATGTAAATAGATTATCTTATACAATGGGCTTGTATAAAATTAGATCACGAAATATTTAATCTTTCTTTATAAATCTTTCAATGAAAAGATAAATACTTCACAAGATCACACGCGACTCAATATTAATAATAAGTTTACGATATGAACTTCACTCCTTTTTATATACCGTAAGTAGACAAATAATTCCAAGTGTTGATTTTGGGACTTAAACAATGAGACTTCACCCTCTAACTGGTCCGAGAGAGACTTAGTTTATGGTTAGATTATAAACAAATTGTTCACGGGAGATTAGTGGTATTTAAGGTGAAAAATGTATAAGTGTTGATATTGGGACTTAAACAATGAGACTTTACCCTTACGGGTCCGAGAGAGACTTAGTTTATGGTTAGATTATAAGCAAATTGTTCATTGGAGATTAGTGGTATTTAAGGTGAAAAATATAATCACAATGGTAAAATACACTTTTGACGGTTATTAATAAATAAAAAAAAATAGTTATTGTAAAGAGTTTAATTAATTTGCAGGCTGTGGGGTTCGAACCCACGCGCACTTATGTGCAGAAGATCTTAAGTCTTCCCCCTTAACCACTCGGGCAAACCTGCTGAGTTTGATGTAAGCTTAACAGTTTAAAATTATTAATACAAATCTTCAAATTAAGTCTGAAGTATTATTTTAATCATTAAAAATTATATTAATATTTGATTGTTTTTCATTAATAATTAAAAATATGTTTTTGAAATGATTTAAATATGTCAATTTAATCATTTCAAAATTAATCGGTACAATTTTAAACTCCTATTAAACAGTTTGACTCTGGATTTAATTATTATTATTATTTTTTTTAATGGTAAGATTTTAGGTTGAGATATCTCTATCAATGAATGAATAAAATATTATCATTTAATCAGCGTATGAATATAAATATTAACCATACAAATTTAACCCACTTAAAAGCACAAAAAATTAGCAAATTTCGTTCTTTAAAAATTATAATTTAATTTTTATGATTTTAAAATTAATAATGAAACATCAAAACTCATCAAGTTTTATAAAAAATTATACCAACTTTTATTATGTCATTCTCAAACCAAATTTATATTTTAATTATTCAACTAGAAAAAAAAAACTAATTTATTTGTTTAAATATCTATTTTATTAATCTCTGCATTCATATCAATATATCTATCGACATATCTATAAAAGAAAATATTAGCTTTTATATCGAGTCATATAATCTTAACATCTTGTTCAGATATATATCTAATCTTAACACTAATGTCAACTTCAAATTTTACGAGTTTGTAAATTTGTGTCTATATGATCCTTAAACTTGAGAAAAAAGAATCAATTTTATATTTAATAGATTTATAAACTTTCAATTTTGTATATTATAAAAAGTCTAATATATTTAAATACACAAATATTAAATCAAACTCAATTATTATTATAATTTATTATTTTTTAAAGAAAAAATGTTATTCTTCTATACAACATATTCTTATCAAATACTTAGAGAAGTCATTCAAATCAAATTACAAACTCTACCACCAAAAACGGAGCACGAGATAACTACAAATTCTCAATCAGTTTCTACAGCTAAAGCTAACCATGCAAAACCCTCGAGCCCAATTCTATCGAAACTAAATTCGTTACCAAAATTATTCGGTCTTTCAACTAATTGTGTATAGAAACAAACCATTGCAAAAATGGCCAAGAAAAGAAAATTGGTGCACTCTATAAATTGAGAATTTGGGGAATCATATTGCCAAAAAGAGTCAAAGTTTCATGGCTTTTAAATCATTTTCGGAACAAGGGTGGAAGATCATCGGAGCATGTAAGAAAGGTTGGTACAAGCTTCGAGCTAATCTAAAAATATAGCTAAAGTCGGGTTGCAAGGAAGGCGCGTGCATCTCAGATGACTCGAGATTAACTATTTGAAAGGGTTAGAACAATGTATGACTAGATATCGTTAAATGTATGAGAAAGAAAGTAAAAACTCTGGTTTGATCGTGAATTCGACGAATACTTAACTTTTCTGCATTTTTCGATTTCTTTTATTTTCTATAATTACGTTGTTTTATTTGTGTGAAGTATGATCGTTGGCTCGAACTTGTATTGGTGTGATTTGCAAATTGTAGTGAATAATAAATTTTACAAATATTAGAAAAAAAATGTTATTCTTTATTTTTCATCCCTCTCATGATCGACGGACATTTTTTAGGATGTCAATTTGAACCTAATTCAATTAAATAAGACATTATATCGTCCTCGATAAAAAAACTCAAAAGTTTGAATTTCCTCTCTCCATATTATTGAACGAAAAAAAATTAAAGCTCGAGGATGAAAAGTATTAAGGGATAAAACCAGCCTCATTTCTACCTTTCCTCACAACGAGAAAACAATCATATATTACTATAAGTTAATGTTAATTTTATGTAACAACGGCTTTCCGAGAGACTCGAGCCACAAATAGTCACTTATTGATGTGGAATAATTGAAAATACACATTAATTTAAAACTTTTTAAAACATACGTGCATTTAATAAACATCAATTAAAACCTTACTTTTAATTTAAATCAAATAATACATCAAATCATTAAAAAAATATGACAAGGCACAATTTACACGATTATGTAAAACATAAAGTCGAAGAAATACAAGACATTGATCTAGTCTGACCCTTATAGTCTCGCAACTCGTAACTTGCTTGTAGTTTTATTTGTTTGTTCTTAAGTCTTATTCTTGTTGATTCATCCATTCATTTGTTCCTAAGTTTTAGGTTTTTCTAGGCTACCTCGAGGTTATTTGGTTCTCCTAAACAAAACTTGGGGTCATGGTGCAGAAGTCATAAGCTCTCTTTTTTTAGCCTATCTAGGCGGTTAGTTCTCATGGTTCATTCTTGGGGTTCTTAGGTATCTTAATTAGACATTCTTCATTATCGGCATCATCATTAACCTAAATCTCATACGTTCTCGAGGCATGACCACAATGTCATTTGAACCGATAGTTTTCATCATACTGTAATAGACATTGTTCTCATACTCGTTGACATGTTCCTAATAGGCCCCCTAACGTAAATCATAAAAGGAGGAGGAGTGCCTCAATCTTGCCAACACTCATCTACTTATATGTGTTAGGATTTATGTTCTAAAGTCTCATAATTAATTATTTAATTTTAATAATAACTTTGATTATTTTATTTAATATTATCCATTCGACACCCAACTTTATTCGTACACTATACATCTTTTAGGTTATTACTTGAACATGATCCTCCTGGATGTCTACCATATCTACCTGATACGGTTTAAGATTACACTTTGATACGACCCACTTTATAATTATTACAAATGTTTTGATCCAAATTATTTAGGGAGACATGTGAATAGGGTATCTTATGTCTCTTTATAAATATGTTAACTAAAAAGATTTTTCACAAGATAATCATACCTGAAACATAATATCTAATAAATGTTATGTTAGTAGACGTTTATTTGTTAAGCATATTTACCTTCCAAAAAATATTAAATCTAAACTGAAAGATTAAAAATTTGTTAAAAAACAACACTTATGCTCACACCACACTTAGTTTTAAAAGTTTTATCAAAGTTAGGCGTAACTGTCGTTAATTTCTTTTTAAACTCATTGAAGGCATTCTTTTAGTGGGGGAGGTATATACTAAAATCTTTTATAAATCTTTTACCGAAACGAGCTCATCCATGAAAACTTTCAACTTCACTTGCATTTTTTGACGTTGGCGAATTCCTGTTGCCTTAACTTCTTCTTCAAGAAAGTTAACATTTTTCATGCAAAAACTACCCTTATTAAAATTAGTGGTGTAATCGACTTAACATGCTCCATATGCCATATGCCGAAGAAAAGTCTTTGGATAAATCAAAATATAATTAGAATACACAACAACATGCTTTCCCAAATATTTTCTCAAAACATGATTTATTAAGCACATAACAGGAGCATTAGTTAACTAGGGATAACAAGTTATGCATACAATCTAAACTTAGTTTTGAAAGTTGTTTTCAATTCATCTCCTACATGCATTATAATTTGATGATATCCAGATTTTAAATCAATATTTGTAAATAGACATTAACCATGTAATTCATCAAGCATATCGTCTAGCCTAGGAATAGGATGTCGATACTTAATAGTGATCTTGTTGCTGGCTCTACAATCCACGCACATGCGCCACGTTCCAACTTTCTTTGGCACCAATAAGATTGGTACAAAACATGAACTCAAACTTTCTCATATATAGCCCTTCTCCATGAGCTATTCTACTTGCCTATGAATTTCTTTAGTCTCAGTTGGGTTGACTCTATAAGCTGCCCTATTAGGAATGACTGCCCTGGAATGAAGTCTATTTTATGTTCAATACCTCTAAAGGGAGGTAGTCCTTTAGGTACTTTATCTTGGAACACATCCTCAAATTCCTGTAAAAGAGATTGTAACATACTAGAGAAACACAAGTTGTTATCGTTAGAGACCAAACATCTTTCATTGTACATAAGTACAAAGATTATTTATTTTTTATAAAGAAAACATTAACCTTCTCACTTCTCCAACTCTAGCCAAACAACTCACTTTCTTTCTTTTTTTTCAATTTCATCTCTTTTTTTTTTATTTTTCTTTTTTCTAAGATTTTTTTTTATTTTTCACTCGATTCTTGTTTTTCTTTCTTTCTTTCATGTTAAAGAATATTACAAAGAAATGGAGGCCCTTATGAATAGAGCATGCATTGATAAAGACAAGTGGGTTAAACCGACAACTTGTTCATCAAGTGGATAAGCAAGCGTACTTTGATATGCAAGAATTGTTACACCTTGCTATCAAAATCGAAGGGCATCTAGCTTGGGAGAAGGAGAACTCAAAGAGGTATACTATTTCTAAGTCTAATACTTTCAACATTTGAAAAAAGAATGCAAATATTGAAAAGATAGATTTCAAGGTTAGAGGCAAGTATGAGCTTGACAAAAAGAACAAAGTTGAGACCTCCAAGGGTAAAGAAAAAGTGGATGAATACAAGGAGGTTCGAGAAAGAAATAGAGACATAAAATGTTTGAAATGTGAAGGAATTGGTTATATTAGTTGTGATTGTCCTAACAAGAGAGTCATGATCATCAAGAAAAGACAAGTTGTACAGATAGTGAGGAAAGTGACCAAGATGAGATAGTTGAAGAAGAAGTCCAGGAGAATGATGAGGAATTGGAAGATGGGAATCATTTGGCACTTGTTGCGAGAAGACTTCTTAAAACTCAAGTTAAAGAGAATGATGTTGGTGATCAAAGAGACAACCTATTTTACACAAGGTGTTTAGTCAAAGGGACTCCTTGTGGTCTTGCTATTGATAATGGAAGTTGCACAAATGTAGTAAATATCATAGTGATCAAAAGGTTGCAAATTCCAACCCAACATCATCCTAGACCTTACAAGCTTCAATGACTCAATGACAGTGGAATAATGAAGGTAGTTTCTCAAGCTTTAATATCTTTTACTTTGGAAAAATATAAATATAAAGTTCTTTGTGATGTGCTACCAATGCTTGCTGAAGACATATTGCTTGGCCGACCTTTGTAATTTGATAGGAAAGTCATGTATGATGGTTATTTGAATAGATGTTTTTTTATAAAAGATGGTAGAAAAACTACTCTGGTACCTTTGAGTTCTGTAGATGTATTTACTGATCAATTAAAGTTGGAGAAAAAAAAGGAGTTCGAGGAAGAAGAATTGAGAGAAAAAAAAGAAGAATGAAATTGAAAAAAAAAGGAAAGAAGGTGAGTTGTTTGGCTAGAGTTGGAGAGGTTAGAAGGGCAATGTTTTCACAAAAAATCATCTTTGTACTTATGTACAAGAAAAGAGTTTTGGTCTCTAACGATAACAACTTGTTTTTGCCTAGTATATATTTCAATCTATTTTACAGGAATTTGAGGATGTGTTCCAAGATGAAGTACCTAAAGAACTACCTCCCATTGGAGGTTTTGAACATAAAATAGACTTCATTCCGGGGCAGTCATTCCTAATAGCCCAGCATATAGAGTCAACCCAACTGAGACTAAAGAAATTTATAGGCAAATAGATAAGCTCATGGAGAAGAGCTATATACGAAAGTTTGAGTCCATGTTCTGTACCAATCTTATTGGTGCCAAAGAAAGATGGAACGTGGCGCATGTGTGTGGATTGTGGAGCCATCAACAAGATCACTATTAAGTATCCATATCCTATTCCTAGGCTAGACAATATGTTTGATGAATTGTATGGTTCATGTCTATCTATAAAAATTGATTTGAAATCTAGATATCATCAAATTATAATGCATGTAGGAGATGAATGGAAAACAACTTTCAAAACTAAGTTTGGATTGTATGAATGACTTTTTATGCCTTTTGGGTTGACTAATGCTCCTAGTACATTTATGCGCTTAATGAATCACGTTTTGAGATAATATTTGGGAAAGCATGTTGTTGTATATTTTGATGATATTTTAATTTATTCGAAGACTTTGCATGAGCATGTGGAGCATGTTAAGTCAGTTTTGATTACACTTAGAAAAGAGAAACTTTATGTTAATTTTAAAAAGTGTAGTTTTTGCATGGAAAAAGTTAACTTTCTTGGCTTCATAGTTGGTAAAAATGGAGCAGAAGTAGATGAAGAGAAAGTTAAAGCAATCGGGTTTGGCCAACACCAAAAAATACAAGTGAAGTTCGGAGTTTTCATAGGTTAGCTAGCTTCTATAGAAGATTTATAAAAGATTTTAGCACCAACCATAGCTGCCCCACTGAATGACTTAATTTAAAAGAATGTTGTTTTTAAATGGAGGGATATGCAAGAGAATGTATTCAATGAGCTTGAGAAGAAATTAACCAATGCACCTTTATTTGTCTTACCTAACTTTGATAAAACTTTTGAAATTGAGTGTGATGCAACTGGTTGGGGCATAGATGCTGTTTTGATGCAAGATGGAAAACCTTAATGTATTTTAGTGAAAAACTAAATAGAGCAGCATTGAACTATCCTACCTATGATAAATAATTTTTTGCTTTAGTTCGCACATTGCAGGTGTGACAATACTACTTATGGCCTAGAGAATTTGTTATCGACTCTGATCATAAAAAGCTTGAAGTATCTTAAGAGTCAAAGCAAATTGAACCATATGCATGCAAAGTGGGTGGAGTTTATTGAAATATTTCTGTACGCGATCATATATAAACAAGGTAAGGATAATGTGGTAGCTGATGCATTATCTAGAAGGTAGAATCTCTTTAATTCTCTGAGTGCAAAAGATCTTAGATTTGAGCGTATTAAAGAATTATATAGAGATGACCAAGACTTTGGAACTATTTATGCATTTGTCTTGTAAAAAAAAGTTGTGGATGATTATTATGTGTTTCATGAATTTTTATTTAAGAAAAATAAGCTTTGTATTCCTAAATGCTCTATAAGAGATTTGCTTGTAAAAGAAGCACATGGTGGCGGCTTAATAAAACTTATAATATGTTGCATGAACACTTCTTTTGGCCGAAGATGAAGCACGATGTTCATAAGTTTTGTAGCCGATGTTTTAAATGCAAAGAAGCTACTTTTACCCTTAGAAATTCAAGCATCATCTTTGTCATTTTTATGTTTCAAGCGATTCTTGTGGTAGATTGCATCTGAACCATTCAATCAAGCCTTGATCAAGTTCGATTGTGGACTGACTCAATTTAGAACAAGGTTCCAAATCTTGCTTTTAGATCTTTGATCTTAAGAGTAATCTAATTCTAGCGTTATCTCTTGATTGATCTGAATTTTGTATAAGAAGGTATTAATTTCTTTGATTCAAGGGTTTTTGCTCCAATAAAAACTTGGATCGTTGGGCTGATGATTAAGGCTACCTTATCAACGCCGGCCAAGACCAACCATGTCAGCGACCTTACTATATGATAGTCTAGTTATTTGCTTGATGTATGACGATACGTGCCAAGTGGCACCCGCACGTGTCCTTTATGCTTTATGATGTATGATGTATGATGTATGATGACGTGTATGATTTATATGATGATGTTTTGTGATGATTATGACGTATTACGATAGCGTTATATGATGATGATGATGCATGATGATATGATGACATAGATGATGTTATGTCCTTAATATGGCGTTATTTTTTCATATTAAGTTGAGAAGCATGTTGTGAATGCCATACTGCATTATGATGATAATTATGACTAGGACACAACCCTAGATAACGCTAATAATGATGATAAAATGAAAAGTTGATGCACATATATTACTTATAGTAATATAAGGATGGAACTAGGGTTGTGTCATAAAGATGTGTTAAAGACGAGAAACTATAGGGATCTCATGCATTTCTGTATGTACATAAGCATCGGGATACTTCCCCTTTTTATGATGATGAGTATGAACGCGTACGTTACGATGATGATGGTGATCATTGCCGAGCATGACACTCAAGGGTCTGCTGATCTCTAGACGTCGCTAAGGACAACTAGCTCGACTATGATGGGTCTAGGGGATGCAAACCGCTTGGGGATTCACGCTCGCACGTGTGGGTCGTGTGTAACAAAGTACTAAATATCGAATTTAGTTCGGACTGGAGGCCACCCCTAGGATGTTTTAAAGATAAGTCCCAAGAGCATCATTCGCATGTGTTTGCATTTTTCACAGTCCCTATATTGAGGTCACTTACCGAGTATTCTTTGAAATACTCAGGCCGTGTGCTACATCATTTTTCAGGTAAACGCAAGGCACCCCGGTATGGTTGACGACGACATCGAAAATTAGAGACCATGGCACGTGCATAGACTAGAAGCATATTTAATTTCCTAGACTTAGGTTAGAATAGGTTGTTATGCATTTCATGTTTTAAATTAATTTCATTATTGTTTTCAATTTCATTTCTAAATTATGTTTAGAACACGTGAGACCATGACAATGTTTTCAATGATGAAGTATGTTTATGTTAAAATTTATTATTTAAATGATGATGTTTTAAGAGTTATATTTTGCATGTGCTTAGACTAAGATGATAGTAACGACTTTAGGTAGCTAAAATCTAGGGTCGTTACAATTTCATTCATTCATAATTTTATTTTTACATTCCAATTATGTAGATATTTATAAGCTTTCCCACAAAAGAAATCTTAATTAAACCTTAAAAAATTAATAAATAGATGTTTTAAGAACTAACATTTTACTTTTATTAAAATAAAAATTTGAATAAATAACCTAAACAACCCGAACCAACCAAACCCAAAAAATTTATTGTTAGATTGAATTGAGTTCATTATTTAATAAGATTGTTTTAGGTGAAATTTTTTACGACCGGAACGATTGAGATGAATCTAAAAAATGTCTCAACTCGACCCAATTCAACCCACGAGCAAATCCGCCCTTATTATTGGATTTTGTTTTACTTATCACTAAACTAATACAATCATTCAAATAAGAAACACTTGGGTAATTGATATTAGATAAATCGAGAGGTTTGACTAAACAATAAAAGCCAATTTGAAAATCCTAAAACCACGTGAATCAATTGCAATTTTCAAAACTGTAAGGACCAACTTGAAATAAAAAAATTGTCGCACAATCAAATTGTAACAAAACTTAACCTCAATCTGATTAAATTGAAAACCATAAGGACCAATTTGAAATAAAATTGAAATTGGAAGAGCCAAATTGAAATAAGACTTATAGTTTTGTGATTAAATTAAATTAAAATTAAAAACTCTAATATTTAATTATATATATATCTATATTATATAAAAATTAAAAAATAACTCTTTAGGTAGATGATTTCCGTCCTATGTTAAAAACTTTGTTGAACTTTTTTGAATAAAAATTAAGGGTGTTTATGACGTATATTTACTAACCATGAAATTTTTGAACTTTTTTTAAAAGTTGAAAGATATTAATGAATTTTTAAAAAAATAGAGTATCTTTAAAATATTATTAAAAATTTAAATATACTTTTAAAACGACTCATTTTTAATCCAAAACTAAGTATAGAGATATGAATTATTTATTTTAAAAGTTTAAGAATATTATGGAGTTGAGAATATTTTTAAATTAAAGTATTAAGTTAAAAAATATTTATATTAATTTACCAAAAAGAAAAAGAAAATCAAGCTTAGGGAATGGCCACGTCATCAATCAGCCATATTAGTCAGCGCTTTCAGCATAAACCGTCCCAATTGCCCCCTTTCCCATTGCCATTCCCTTGTGAGAAAACAGAGCCTTTGACGGAACGTTTATTTCTGTCCGACCAAATATTTCATTTTACCTCTCTACCCCTTACTCTCCTCGTTGTCAACTCTGTCTGATTCTAAATTCATCCTTTTCCAAAGGAGAAACTCGTAATTTCACCCCTCCCACCTCAACACTCCCTTCTCAACAAACAATGTCATCGGAATTTCGGAATCTAGCCCTATTTTCCTTTCCCCCTTTTCCCCCCTTCCCCGAGACGACCCAGATCTGCCAAGCTCCATTTCAAATTTCGAAACACAACAGCACGCCCTTTCGATCTCTTCGATTCGATTTCTTACTGGTTTCGAATCGGGAGCTCGTTAACAACGATGGGCGATTTCAATCTCGCTCTTGTAATCGTCGCGATTGTCGTCTGTGTCATTATATTCATCTTCAATGTGTACCTTCTGGTTAATTACCAGCACCCTGATGATAAGAATCAGGCGTATTTTCCTAAAATTGTCGTCGTTTTCGGCCTCTCTGTTGCCTTGATTTCTATTTTGATGTTACCGGCTGACGTCGCTAACCGGCAGGCTTGCAAGCACGCTTTGTATAATGGCGCTTGTAATCTCACATTGCCGATGAAGGATCTGTGGCTCGCTGTCTATATCGTCGATGCTGTGCTCGTCTTCTTCATTATTCCTTTCGCCATGTTCTACTACGAAGGAGACCAGGACAAGTAATTGCTTAGAAGTTTTTAGTCTTTTCTGAACATAATTATATCTATTGTCTGGAGGCTTTATTGATTATTATTATTATTATTATTATTATTATTATTTCTGTTATCATTGTGAAGGAGCCTTGGCAAACGGATCAAAAGCGCCTTGATATGGGTTGTGGTAATGGCTATTGTCTGTGCTCTCCTGTTGGGAATTTTATACGGTCAGCTCTTATGCTCATTCTTGTGGATTTTTGCGTTTTTTGGTCTTATATTTCGTTTTTAATTGAATAGAAGAAGTTGTGCCGATTCTACACTAAACTTGCTTTAGTTTTACGCTCATTTCTTGTTTGCTCTCAAGTTAATTGGACTTCAGGCTTCTTCCTCACATATCAACCAAGGAAAGCTTGAAATATGATCATGCTTCGATTTTTTTCTTTCCTTTATAATTACATTCTCATTTTACCTGAAGAATAGCCAAGTAATGAATTGACTGTTCCATGGTTCTCTTACTGTAGAATATAAACGTTCTTTCAATTGGTGAATATGTGTATCTAGATTATAACAATTTCTTATTTCCCTCTAAGACTCAGTTTTCAGTTGAAAATTTTCCATGTGCCCATGTCTTTTAACTACTAAACTTTGTTGGTATATTTATCAGGGCTTGTAGGAGAAGTTGACTTCACCGTTATGCATCTCTCCTCAAACACTGCTTCTTTTCCCAATCAGTGGCAGTTCTCTAGCAGCCAGCCATGCATTGGAAATGGTGCCCGGCAGGTTCTACTTCTGTTTGGAAATTTTAGGCGTCATATATGGTTTTATTTGGCTTCAGTCATCAGATCTTAATTATGGATTTGCATAATGTTAACATCTACATGACTCCTTTTTCTCATTGTGTTGTAGTGTTCAGCGTTCACAACAAGTGCTTCATCGGAGAAAACATGGACAATGCGCACTACTTTTCCTGAATATGTTGTTGCTCTTGCCACTATTGTTGGATCCGTACTCTTCTCTGTAAGTTCATTAACGGATATTGGAGGAAAACACTAGATCTCCATCATTTACGAAGTAGTGAACCATTTGAATACATGTACTCTGCCCTTTCTCATATCGCCTATTAGTCTGTCTAGTTATTGGAATTCACGAGGAATTATGATATTGAATTTACTGACAAATGCTTCATGTTTAGTTTATGCATACTGCTCATCTTCCCATATAAATATCATTAGTGAATTATTTCCACAAAGTGAACCTCTTGGTGTTTATCAATTTATTGCCTTTTAACCTGCAGGTAATATTTCGTGCTGTTTAATTTTACAATAATCAAACGAATTTTTTCTGATCTCTTTTTCTTTTCCTCTCCACTAGATATTTGGAGGTGTTGGCATTGCATGTCTGCCCTTGGGCCTCATTTTCTCATTCATTAGGCGTCCAAAGGCTGTTATCACTCGCTCACAATATATCAAGGTACTTTTTAGTTTTTTATAATGCACATTAGTTATTATTTTGATGTTAGGATTGACTTGCTAATTTCTATCATGTAAGTTATATTTTCTATTCTACAGGAAGCAACAGATCTAGGGAAAAAAGCAAGAGAAGTGAAGAAAGCTGCTGATGCACTTCACCAGGAAGAAAGAAGTGGTTCTAAGGGTAGAAAATGGCGAAAGAATGTGAAGGCTGTAGAGAAGGTATGTTTTACTATCGATACATTTTGGTATTGATGCTATTTTGGGATCCTTGAATTTTGTTTTGAATATTGTTTTGAATACTTGCATTCTTCACTGTTATCATATAAATACTGAAGCACTTCAGCTATGGCCTAGAAGTCTTGAGAGAATCATCTTTGTTAGATGAGAACTTCAATACATTATAGAAAGCTTGATTTAAGATGTCCATCCTTAATTCCCACTGTGCTTATTGGGACATCAACTTGTTTAATTTTGTAGGAGTTGCTTCAATTGGAAGAAGATGTAAAGCTTTTAGAAGAGGTGTACCCACAAGGAGAAAAGGTGGACTGCTGGATATAATTTCTGTTATCTTTTCTATAGGACAATTGCTCTAACTTTATTATCTCCTATATTAAAATATAAATATACAGGCGGAGACTGCATGGGCAATGACTGTTCTTGGGTACTTGGCAAAACTTGTGTTTGGAGTTTTGGGGTAAGTGAAGTTATGATCCCCCAAGATATTTATATTCAAGAATATTCTATTCTTTTCTTTCTTGTCAGCCTAGCAGCTGTTTCACATTCAAATTTTATTTCAAAATAGGTGCACAGCGTGGTGCACAGCGATTAATTGAAAATTGGGGGAGGTGGCATCTTGGTTTAATGTGTATATATACATATATATGTTGCTAGATTAAGAGGTAGATAATATTGGAGGAGGGGGATGCATTTCAGTCGCATTTTATATCTATTATAACCATCAACAACGGAAAGAGAATATTTGGTGGAAAACTTGATAAAACATTGCGTTGCTCTTCTAAATCAGGATCTTGTGGGTTTCTTAAAATCTTCTTCTTTTTTTTTTTGTTGAGAATAGATGATGTCCATTTCACTTCCCTTTTGCTTTCTGTTTATCTGCACTAGGTAGTTGGCACATTTCTTATTTGTTTTTCATAGTTATGTTCCATCTCTTCTGGAAATAAGTTTCTTGAGAAAGTTTATAGACTTGAGTGTATCTGTATTTTTTCAGATTTGAGACATTCAGTCACATTGTATAATTTACCCATTTTTCTGTTCGTCAGGTTGATTGTTTCAGTGGCTTGGGTTGTACATATTGTTATATATCTACTAATTGATCCCCCGCTTTCTCCTTTCCTGAATGAAGTTTTTATCAAGCTGGATGATGTCTGGGGTACAGTTTTTCCTCTCACGTTTTCCTTTCATGTTTTTTTTCTTTCTCTGAGATAAATTTCAGTATGATGACTATTTTCCCATGTCACCAGGTCTTCTTGGAACTGCAGCTTTTGCCTTCTTCTGCTTCTACCTTCTTCTTGCAGTAGTTGCTGGAGCCATGATGCTTGGCTTGAGACTAGTTTTTATCACAATTCATCCCATGAAGTAATTACATTCTTCTTAGTGTTGAGTTTTTATTTATTTATTTATTTTTTTACTTTTCTTTTATTTTGTTGTTTGTCCAGCTGTTGATTACTGGAAATTGATGTCGTGGTTTTGCTTCTCTTTTGTCTATGCTTGCATATAGGTGGGGAGCCACTCTGATGAACTCGTTCCTATTTAATGTGGGGCTTATCCTCCTCTGCTCTATCAGGTGGGGATCTTCAGGTTCTATTGCTTATTCTTACCCGGTTTTAAATCTATTTTTATTTCTTATTATTTCTACTTGCATTAAAATTCTTCCGTGGCAACCAATAGTAATCATTAATGGAGAAACAATGTAGGGTTATAAAATCTGGGATACATTTGTAGGGATATGGATAGTAACGTATCATTAGTGTAAAGGGCGTACAAAGTGGGATGGAGAAGGGAGATGAGGTCTCAAACTCCTCTCCTTAGTCAAGGTGCTACAAAACCTCGATGATTGAATTGAATAAAAGGGAGAATGACTGCCGAATTCTCTGTTTGAAATACAGCACCCCTGGCCACACAAGTGCGTATGCAAAATTCTAAAATAAGAGTTCTTTTTTTTTTTAAAGAGTGAGAAAACTTTAAACTCCCTCATTCTATCATTAAGAATCCCATTACTCCTCCCTACCAAATATTATGGTTCTGGTTCATTAGTATGATGTAAATGTATGCTATAGTAACGCCAGCACACTTTTCTTCCAAGTGTCTACTTGTCTGGTGTTGGAATCCTTCTAGCCCTAAGCGGCCACTTGTTGACCATACAAATTGTAGGTGAATAGTGTCACGGTCGTAGTTTTTAACCGTACGGTGTCATGGCTTACACGCTATCATGAGTATCTTAAGGGGGAACTCAAGCTCTGTTATACTTTTTGTTCATTTTATGCTTCATTAGACCTTAGACAAGGTTCTTTCTTCCTCAACCACACATGAATTATGTAGAACTAAGCTGCATTTGGCCAAATATATAGTCTATACATGTATTTTTCTTCGATTGCAACTTTAGCTGACTTGCCTCTACTATGAGCCAAGTCCTAAGGCCGGACGTTGCTTAAATTCTTGGCCAAGGTCCTTCAAATGCAATGTCATTTCTCATGTCATCATCTAGGTTCTCAACAACACAATCCACATGCTTCTACATTGATCTAAAACTTCACCAGAATGTGTTTGGACCCTTCATTTGGTCAAATTGGCCTTAAAATGCTCAACTAGAGCATATCGGATGATTTGAGCACTTACCGAGACTTATTGAGACATTATAATGCTTAATGGGGCATAAAAGCTAAATGTCATGCTAATTGAAAACTCTCGAGTCTCATCAATGCTTTATGATGTCATCCCGAGTGTCGGGATGTCATCGACCTTCGCAGCTCGCTTGGACATGCTTATTGAGAATCAACCCATGAGTCAATTTTGTATCCAGAACCTCTCGAACATCCATCCATTTAAACATTATTGAAGAATGAGCCTTTCCATGTCCATGCCAAGTCATTTCTACATAGTGTGTTGGAGCGCTCAACCCTATATTTCAACCTCCAACTTAAGGGACAGGCCACAACACACGTGTGCCACCCTGCTACAAAAAGCCCATTCCCAAAAGAAGACGCCCAAGACACTTGTCTTGCAACACTTGTCCATAATTTGTTACAAAAAGCCCATTCCCAAAAGAAGACGCCCAAGACACTTGTCTTGCAACACTTGTCCATAATGGTACATGCATGTGCCATGGGGTAGCTTAGGCCCTGAGACTTAGAGATGGTGGAGAGTCAACACCATGCCTCCCTCTATGGTACATTTTAAGACACTTTTGGTCTAGCAAATGTAGACATCAAAATTAGCAAGGAGTCACATGCCAACCTAGAGTATTTGTCTAGTGTCTGATTAACACCAAGTTTTCAAAGCTTACATATTTTACTTATATAGACTTAACTCTAGAGCGACTTGTTGAATCTCATGACAGAACCTTGATTTTCGAGATTATGTCTTGTGCCTCATCTGTCCCATTAAGCTTGTTTCTAACACCCTTGACAACAATGTCGCTTTGATTCTTGCTTACGCCTTAGCTTGACAATTAAGATCGCTCTTCTTGTTGTATTAGATGTATCGTCCTTCTCGGCACTTGTCTTTCTCGATCCTCATGTGGCCCGATAGGCATCACTCACGTGTCGCCTTTTATCTATCATCACTAGTGGGAGTGACAATCTACCTTCTTCTAGTATGGTTGTGACATTCTCCTCTACTTAAACTAGTTATCGTCCTCAATGACATCGTGGATTTTGGCACTCTCTTCCACTTAATCCCGGCATCTTTCTGACGTCAATTCCAATTTTTGGTTGGTTGCTAACTAACTCGTGATAAAATAATCTTGTTTTAGAACGAATATGATAAATGCTCAGTACCTATGAGTTATCTCATCTTCGGACCTACTTGTGCCTATTCTTAGGACTTGGCCTTGAGACTCACAACATAGGCCAGACAAAGCTTTTAATGCCTCTTGGTCATAGCTTAACTTCTAATGCTTCTTGGTCAGCTTGGTGACACTTGCCCCGACGTAATTTTGACACTATAATACACATTCTCATAACAATGCACTCTTTAGGGTGAGACTCGCAAGCCTACCTTTGAATTGCCTCTTTATGACACCAGCCCATACGTAAATGCTACAATGATGTTTTACTCTGGTCTTGTTACAACTCTCTTCTTTGTTTGTTACATCCAGCCTAGTGCTCCTTGAGGGAACGCTGGTCTCAACAACTTCTTATGAAGCCACTTACTTAGGCATGTGGAAGACTTATGCGTACTTATTTCTCTCGTAGCATTTCCACGGGCAAGCAACCAATTCACTTGAGTTACTTCCCTCTCTTTTTGCTCTCTCTTCGCTATGACGTCCACTCTTAGGATTACTTTTTCTTTTCTCAACGAGCTCTTAACTCGGCCACAACGTCCACCCACATGGACTTCGTCAATTCTCACTTGGCACTCGACTAGCATGTCACCTTGACAATTGGCTTCTAGTTTTGATACTACTATCACAGTCGCTCTTTTTAAACCATGCGACATCATGACTTACACACGATCATGACCAGTCTTAAGGGGAAACTCATGTCATGTTATACTTTTCGGTCATCTTTGTGGCTTCATCAAATCTTAAGCAAAGTTCTTTCTTTTTTGACTGAAGATGACTTATGTGGAACTAAGTTTCATTCTACCATACACATCGCTCGTGCGTATATTTTCCTTCAATTTACTCTAGTTAACTTACCTCTACTCCAGGCAAAGTCCTAAGACTTAATCTTGCCTTTACTCTAGGTCAATGCCCTTTAAATGCAATGTCACATCTTATTTCATCATATAGGTTCTCTACAATACAACCCACACATTTCTACATCAATCTAGAGCTTCACTTGGATGCATTCAAACCCTTCATTGGGTATAAATGGCCTTAAAACGCTTAGTTAGAGCTTTGCGAGTGATTGCATCACTTAATGAGACTTATTGAGGCATTATAATGCTTAAATGAGCATAAAGGGTATCGTGTTAACTGAGAACTCGAGTCCCATTGATGCTTCATGATACGATATCAAGTATCAAGATGTCATCGACCTTTGCAGCTCGCTTAAGCATGCTTATCGAGAATCAACCCATGTGTTAGCTTTATATTCAGGACCTCTAGGATATTCATCCATCCGTCGAGGCATTGTTGAGGCATGAATCCTCCTATGTCCATGCCAAGTCATTTCGACCTACGGTGCCATAATCGACCCTATATTTCAACCTCTGACTCAAGGGATGGGGCACATGTCAGCACCCCTGTGCCACCCTACATTTTCTCAGAAACTCATTCCCAAAGGAAGATACCCAAGACACTCGTCTTGGATCATTCGCTCACACCATGACACGCGCATAGTTCATGGGGTAGCTATGGGGCCTAGGGGTGGTGCACAACCAACATCATACCTCTATATAGTACATGTTGAGGCATTTTTTATTTGGCAAGTGTAGACATCAAAATTAACGATGAACAATAGTCAATGTGGAGCGTCTGTTTGGTGTTCGATTGACACCAAATTTGGCAAGCTTACATATTTCACTTATACGGACATAACTCAGAGCTACTTGTCGAATCTCATGATGGAACCCTGACTTTTGTATTATGGCTTGGACCCCAACTGATTCCATTAAGTTTGTCTCTGACACCCTTGATAACACCATCGCTTCTATTCATGCTTACACCTTAGCTTGACAATCTTGCCCATTCTTCTTGGTGTATTAGATGATATATCGTCCTCCTCGGTCACATTATGACACTTGTCTTTCTCGGTTTTCATGTGGTCCAATAAGTGCCACTCATATGTCGTCTTCTATGTCATCACTTATGGGAGTCACAACCTACTCTCTTCAAGTATGATTATTCAAGTATGGTTATGACACAGCAGTAGTTCTAGTTTGTGAGTACATTGCATAGGGAGGAGGGGCTACCTCTAATTGTTTTGTAAATATATTGAGCTCTTGGATGACTAAGCACGAGCATAATTGTTTGGTCTCTTGTGGGACACTGCTGGATGAATTTAAGATGTTCAGTAAAGTCTAAACTTAAGATTAAAAACATCTTTATTAAATGTTAAGCAGTTGTCATGTATGAAATTAGAAGGGAACCCCGTACCTTAATCAATTTGCTTGGTTGATTACAGCATGCCTTTTCTCTATTTTATAGTGTGATTCAGTTTTGTTCCACGGCATTTGCATATTATGCACGAGCAACTGCGGCACAAGAAATCTTTGGACACACATTGCAGTCTCTTCGCGGTATCAAATATTTGTATAAGTGAGTGAGTTGAATTTTATGTACTGATTTTTCTGCTTCTGAATCTTTTCCATGTGTGTGTTTTCATTCGGTTCGATAAACTTGGCTGTTGCATTGTAGGTATAATGTGTTTCAAATAGCATTCATTGCATTGGCGGGATTGACCTTCGTGTATTACGCTGCCTTCGTAAGCTTCCAAAACCAATGTGTACTTGTTTGTGCTTTAAACTCCCAATTTCTTGGTTCTAATTCCATGGTTTCTCCTTTTGTCTTGTAATCTTAAAGGGATGGAGAAGAAAGAAGCCCACAGGCAGATTCCAGCTATCCTCGTAATCGTATGTGTTTCCTCGACAAATCGATAACTGACTAAGCCAACAAATTCTCTCTTGTTCGTCATCCTTTTTACATTAATTTATTTGAAGGTCGCATTTGGAGGAGTTTTTCATTGTTGAATCTTTGTGAAGTTGGCTGAAAACAATCTGAAAACAATCCAGAGTTGAGTGAGACATTGTGAGTGCTGCTGCTCTGCTTCTTGACTGTTTGTACTTTAAAAAGCCTTTTGTATGTATTGTTTCTTTGATTTGGGTTCTACGTTGGCTTAGGGCATGTAAAATTAACAAAATGGTTGGTTCTTTGAACGCTCGAAAATGGTCTTTAGGAAATGCCTTTCTTTGTAATATATAGCCAATTGAGGATGAATAGTTGTTTGTACCATTTCTTCAATTCATATTGATGCTTTTATTTTTTTATTTTTTTTATTTTCCTCTTCTGTTTAGATCAGTGCTAAGGTTTGGTTTGGTTTGGTTTGGTTGCTTATTATGTGTCATTTTCTATGTACGCCTTTCCATGTTATTATAAAAATACTCTACTTTTTATATTGTAAGCCATTTTTTTTATAAATTTTAAACTCTCAAATGAAATTTAAATGGTAAAATTAGAAATCTATTAAAGTTCATTAACACATATTGTCGAACTAAGAACACACACAAGTGGGATTAGGAGCTTTGATGCTTATTCTTTTTCTATGTTCCATTGTCTATTTTAAGCTACAACTTTATAGTTTAATGGATACCAACAATATAATTGAAGTCTACTTTTAATATTGTAAGCCATTTTTTTTTATAGCTTTTGGACTAGCAAATTAAAAAAGAAAATATATCATAATTTTAAATCTATCATTTTCTTCCATGTGTGAGTGAAATTTAAGTTTGAATAAATATAATATTATTTTACATCAAGATTTGACAATGAGGAACAACACCAACAACCAACCAACGAAAAGAAAAGAAAAGAACAGAAATTTTTTTTTGGTGTGAGGATCATATTTGTTCTGCCATTGCAACCTCTTTTTAATTGCTTTCAACTTAAGCTTATGTGTATGTGCATCGATAAAATCATGTTTACACCACTCAAGGTTAATTTGCCTCAAAATATACGGTAAGGAGATGCGACTAGTTGTTAGCTCTTCCTACCCATAGTTATCAATATCGTTGTTTATTGCTTGTAAGCTTATAACATTATTTTCTCAAATTGATTTCTAAAACTTTTTTATGAACCCATTTTCTAAAAGTATTTTCCAAGAAAGAGGCTGAAGGTTTGAGCATACGTCGTTCGTTTCAACGACGACCTAAGTTTAGTTGGCTAACTTACTTAAGGGCAAGAGTAAGTGTTACACAATCGTGTTAAGAGTCTTAATATATTGTGATTATGATGGTTGGTATCATAGTCAAGTGGGTTCCTAGAATTTAAGTTAACAAACATATCAGATGCAAAACAACAACTAAGCAAGTCTCAAGTTGATCGATTGGTCGAGATCGAAGAATAGATGCTCTATCTACGAGAAGTCTTGATGGTCTTGGATTTTTTAAATCTCGTCTAAATGAGATTGCCACTAAAGCCGACAGGATCGACGCGGTGGTGGGTTGTCTTGATGGGATACTCATTTATTGAGGGTTGAGACCCTAGAAAATAAAATCATAAGAACGTCAACTAATTAAGTGGAGGAAGATGTCATGGTCATGTTTGTCCAAGATGTTTTGTCTGTAGCCGCATGCTCATTTCAATCTCTTTTTACTTATTTTCATGTTAGCTAAGTATTTATTATTTTACTATTATAACTTATGTGTGTATGACTCCTTGTCAAGAATAATTTGCCTCAAAATGTATTAGAGGGTACCAAACTCGGCTAGACCGGCACAAATGTACAATCCTCGTTGGACATCGACATGTCGTTTTAATTCCTCATAGTCGTACTGTACTCGGAGGGTCGAACTACATGTCGTTCGAGAACTGGAGAACAAGTGATTAGGTTTTCAATTTTCATCCAGTCTGATTCGTCCCGCTCTCGCTCGTAAATGGCAATCCAATTGAATTTGAGCCATGTTTGATGGTTCACGAAGCAGTAAATTCGAGCTCCATTGATTTCGCTTGCGCCGCTCAGCCATACATAGCTTAATTCTGTGCCTTCAATTCTGCATCTCTCTGCAAATTGCAAGAAGGAAATGGACATAGCTCTGTTTTCTCCGTCGTCGCTTTTCCCCGACGAGGACGAATCGTCTAATGGTACTTACTTCACTCCTCTCTCTGTCTCTCCCTGCTGCTTGTGGATCGTGCTATGATTTTACTTCTTTATGATGATGTATTTCGATCCTCTCCCTGTTTGTTTGCTCAGATGAGGGGACTTCAGAGACGCAGCAGAGCTACGAGGAAAGGAAGCATCGATTTCCTGGAATGGTATTGTTTCTCTTCTTGAAGTTCTTTCTTAAGAATGTCGTAATAGAGGTAGTTCAGATGCTTCGTTTTTTACTTCTAAACGAAGTTTCTTAGCATTAATTTTTAAGCTGACGATTTACTTCAGAGGGAGTTCTTTTGGTGCAAGTCGCAGTGCAAATTGTTATGCCACTGGCAGCTCGAGTTGTTTTGTTTATGTGGATTTTTGTTTTCTCACACTGCGACATTGACATTGAACTGCAGGAATTGATTATTCGAGAGTTTTCATTTCATGAGCTGAATGCAAATTTGCTATGGCCGGGGACATTTGCATTTGCAGAATGGTTGGTTCAAAACCCGTCTTGGATTCAAGGACGAAGATGCATTGAATTGGGAAGGTACAATTATTCAATCGCTTGGGCAGTTAGCAAAGTTTTAAATACAATGTTCATCCCTTAATTTCTATGCCTAGTGCGCTTTCATGGCTCAACTTTGGAATATCATAATTTAGTATGTCAGTTCTTACCAATGATAAATTTTTCATCAGCCCATTTTCATCTTGAAAACTGGCACTTGTTCAATTACATATTACTTCAAAAGCTTGGCCATATAGACATTTATAAATCAAGTAAATTAAACAAAATGTCATGTCAAGTTTCCATTAAATGATTTACACGAAATTAACAATAAGGATTCAAATGATTTTTTTATGCAAAGTTAAAAGGAAAAATAAAATGTTTGTAAGTTTGAGCGACCAAAGTTTAATGAGTTTGGAACCTGTAGGAACCAGAATTTGATTGAAAATTCCCTACACCCTCTGTGCCTCTTTTTATGTGTAGTATCCTTAATCTTCTTCTATGCCTTTGTCTCTTTTTATGTACAGCCTTCTCAATCTCCTATATATGCGCCACCGTCTATTAATTCTGCACCTGTTTTTGCAGTGGCACTGGTTCGTTGGCAATATTTCTACGAAAATCATTTAATCTTGATATCACAACATCGGACTATGATGATCAGGAAATTGAAGACAACATCGCCTATAATTGCAGTGTGAATGGAATTGCACCGGCCCTTCCTCACATAAAGCGTGCGTGAGTTCTCTTTCTATTCTATAGATTAAAGGATAAGACTTTGTGATGCTAAGATAATATGGCTGCGGATCAATTGAATCTTTCATGAAACATTACTACTTCTGAAGTTCTTGAAAGAATATTTCACAATTTTTGCAGTAGTAATCTTCCCCCTCTGATCAAATATAAATCGAAGTGACAAGGATCCTCTAATCGGTTTTCCTATTGATTTATTCCATAATTTTGAAGATTCTTTTGTTTTAAGTCCGAACAATTTTTATTAACATAAGAAGACCGAATTTGATGTGCTACATACCTTTGAACTCATCCTTCGGTTGGCTTTTAGAAGCGGCGAGCATGTCACCCCTCGGCTGGCTTTTACTTTGTTTCAGCAGCATTTTCTTCAGTATTTCAGGAACAGCCAAGAAAATTAGTTTTATGTAATTGTCATTATCTGGGATTTTGTTTAAATCTTTTTTTTTTTTTTTTTTTTTGGAACTTGTCTTTATTCAGGGATCTAAGAATATTACATACTTTTTACATCACTATTTTTCCTTTTCAGATACATGGGGAGAGAACTTTCCAATTAGTGATCCTGACTGGGATCTTGTCCTTGCCAGCGATATTTTATTGTGTAAGCTCCTTGTCTTTAGTTGTCTATTTGAGATATTTTTTTTCCAGGATTTAATCAACTCAGTTTCGATGGGGGAAAAAAAGTCAAGTGTTTAGGTGATGTTCTTGTTTAATACGACACAAGAACTTCTTGTTGGTCTTATCAGAGGTACAAAATTTATTTAGGTCCCATACCCCAAGGAGCCGAAAGGAGCTTTAGAAAAGAAATCTTAGCTGAAGTTTATTATTATAAAAAATAATTTAGAGAGATAGAATACACCATTTGGATACCAAAAACAAAAGTTGTTGATACAACTTCTCCTTCTTCTCTTGGATATCTTGATAAATTCAGTTATCTCCTGTCCAGCTATATTTCTTTAGCAGCATTAGATCATAAAATGTTCTTTGCTTAGCGAAATGCCACACAGCAGCCAGAAGCTGCTCAATACAATTGCCAAGGGACTGCTGAAAGCACCAATGGATCCTGAGAACTTGAAACAATTCCTCCAAACTCTTTGAGTAAAGAGGAGCTGTGATTCAGATGCTGAAAACCCTGGTTTCCGTGCTGTGTTTGCTGAGAATAATCTCTTCTGTCTCCACCTCAATAAGAGTTTGCACAGAATTGAGAGAAAGATTGTTTATACTTTTAAAAAGAGGGGTCTGAGAATTACTAGATAATACATAGATATTAATCTGAATGATTATATGTCGAAAGAGGCACAAAAAGACGGGAATGAGAAGTACTAGATAAAATACATTGTAAACATTGCCAAAGAGACTTTTCTCCTGGTATACCTTACCTTGCTAATGGGAATCTTTCTCTAAACCTAAGCCTCACAACAGGTCAAAATGGATCAAAAACAATTCTTGAACGAGGATCAAGTGTATGGGTTCAATTTCTTCTCGTCGTGGGGATCATCTCTCCGCTCAGTAGAAGAGCATGACTTCCGAAACTCTTAGTTAAGTGGGAGCGCCCAACTTAATTTTTTTTAATCGAGTCCAGATAGAAACCAAAGGTCTTGTCTCATGTCTATCATCCCTTTAATTTTTATGCCTTTTTTTTCTTCTTGTTTTCCCGGCTTTTCTAGTTAGAACTGTCCAACGTTGTTCTGTTTAAACTTTGTCTGCCCGCTGAATCAGGTAAATTTTGAGTATGATTGAGTCCACATGGTAACATTTTGAAAGACAATCATAATGTTTCTAAAACCTGCATTGTTAAGGACCGTTGTGGAGACTGTTATTATTATGAATACTTACATTAGTAGTCCACTTGTTAAGCTTTGTGTTAACATCGGAGTCTCCAAAGTGTTTGAAGATATTCTATAACTTTCTAAGCTTTCGAATCTACTGAATTCACACAATGAGTTTGTAGGTTTTTGCATTTTTTATGGGACATTCAGCCTTGAGATAAAAGAATCATAGGAATTCTTACGAAGGTTATGCTACTGATGTTGCCATTATCAGAAGTAAAGAGCAAACTTCAGATCCTGTTATTATCTCCTAACTTGACAAAGAATCCTTTGATTTCTCTCCTTGCAGATGTGAAACAGTATCAAAACTTGATAAAAACGCTATCGTATCTTCTCACGTCGTACAATTACAAGCGAAAGTGCAACGAAACGGCTTCTCAGAACGACGGTAATGCCAATGTTGCAAGTTTTATGATTTTACATGGCATGGTAAGAACATTTCTGCAACTTTTTTTATGGTTTTTCTGTGGTTTCAGAGGGTGGTGAATCCTTCGCGAAGCCAATGTTTGTAATGAGCTGGAGGCGCAGAATTGGAAAGGAGGATGAATTGCTGTTCTTCACTGGCTGTGAAAATGCAGGTCTTGAAGTAAAACATTTGGGGTCCCGCGTCTATTGCATTGAATCTATCAAGTAAAATTTTCATCATTATGTTAGTAATTACATTATGTAACAGTTAAACATGTTGGTTAATATTAGGAAGTTACTGCTGTTTTCTTACTTAAATTATCTCCTTCTCATATGTTAAATTATAAGTTTAATCGTCGAAACATTTAAAAAAAAAAAGTCACAAATTTAGTTCTTATGATTTTGTTATGGTTTTGTTAGAATGTTGTGGATAACAAAGTTATCATTATAAGAAAATATATATTTTATATTTAAGACGATGAAAAAAGAAATGGAGATGCGGGGTATTAATTCTCGTACTTCTCGCATGCTGAGCAAGCACTCTACCATTTAAGTTATATCTTTTTCTACCATTTAAATTATATCTTTTTATAACGGAAAAACATAACTTCAAAATAATCTATATTAAAATAAAAAATTAAATAAGAGTGAATGGATACTATTAATATTTTTACTTTATAGATAAATTTAAAATATTATGAAGCTATCAATATAATAATAATAACCAAGTTTATCATAATATTGAAAAGAACAAAAAAGAATTCTCCATTTTTTATTAATTGAATTGGGTCCAAATCTTTATTCCTAACCTTGTAAATAAACTCAGTCATCTTTGAATAGATTGATGCAAGCCAACGATCCTTATGTCTCTCACATGATAAGCAAGCACTCTATCATCTAAGCTATCCTTATGTAAGCAAGCACTCTATCATCTAAGCTATCCTTATGTAAGCAAGCACTCTATCATCTAAACTATCCTTGTGTCTCTCACATGATAAGCAAGCATTCTATCATCTAAGCTACATCTCTTTTAATAAAAAAAATATATGTTAAAAATAAATAATCTAATTTCAAAATATTATGAAGCTATAAAAAAAAATATAATAGCAAAGAATAAATTTTTAAATTTACACAAAGAATTGGAGATAAAGATGTCCATTTAGAAGAAAGAAGGGATTGGGAGAGAGGATTATATTAATACTCCTGACGACGTTCATATCACATCATGAGTAGGATACATAGTGATATGAATCACGGTGTTCCAAATGGACCTATTGCCAAGAAGATTAAAAAATGTCAACAATAGGTTTCAAACCTATGCAGGCAAAGCTTAATTGATTTGAAGTCTGTCTCCTTAGCCACTCAAGCACATCAACATTGGATAAAAACAATTATTTTTAATTTGATAAATTATGTAAAAGTCAAATGGTCAATTTGACTTCGTCTTGTGTGGAGATTAAAGGGATCGGGAATAAATCCCGACCACAAACGTCTTTTGTCAGGCGATTATAAATACCAACAATATGTTATGTAAAAGGCAGATTGGTTAATGAATATAATTCAGATCTCAAATTGAGACGTCTCTTAGAAATTCGAGCATCAATTTTGCCATTTCTAAGTTTCAAGCAATTCTTGTGGTAGAATTGCATCTGAGCCATTCAATCAAGCCTTGATCAAGTTCGATTGTAGAGTGACTCAATTTAGAACAAGGTTTCCAAATCTTGCTTCTAGATCTTCGATCGTAAGAGGTAATCTAATTCTAGCATTATCTCTTGGTTGATCCAAATTTCGTATAAGGAGGTGTTAATTACTTTGATTCAAGGGTTCTTGCTTCAACAAAAGCTTGGATCGTTGGGCTGAGGATTAGAGTTGCCTTATCAATTTGGTATCAGAGCCTAGGTTGCATCTTTGTGGCCGACTCTAGAATTGATTTTATCTTTCATTTCTGTTGCTGTTTATCGTTTCTTTAAATCTGTCAATTTATTTTCTTACTATCATTTCCACCGTTCTTCATTATCTTTCTACTTTGTTCTTATTGTCCTCTTAAAGATCATATTTAGATCTTGAAAAAAAAACCAAAAAAAAAAAATTCTTATCATATTGTTCTTAATATTGTATTTATAAATCCTTATCATTAGACCATTTGCACGTTTATTTGAAGATCAATTAAATTTCAATTCTCATTTTTTCCTAACATATAAATCTGGAATTGTTGAGTTCCATATTTTTTTCATCATTTAAACTCGAAGATAACCTCTAAATTTTCCCGAATTCTGTAAAAAAGAAAGTTAGATCGTTCTCAAATTTTCACAACCATTCTCTTTGGAATTCATTTTTTTCCGTGTGCAATTATATCCAAAAATATTTGTCCCTTATTTATTTGTTCATTTCTTGTTTTATTTTGTTGTTACTACATAATTATCTTGTCTTGATTGTCTTGAATAGCTAGCTACTCTAAGAATTGCTTTATCCATATATTAGCCTACCTTGATAATAATTTAGTCACTTTCCCAAACAACCTACCTTTGTGTGTTAAACACGAGTGTTCTTGAGTGTAAAATCAGTGAGCTGAGTGTACATTTGCAGAACTCAAAGGTACAAGTTCTTTGTGATGTGTTACCAATGCATGTTGGAGACATTGCTTGGCCGACCATGGCAATTTGACATGAGGGTCATGTATGATGGCTATTTGAATAGGTATTCTTTTGTAAAAGATGGTAGAAAAACCACTCTTGTACCTTTGAGTTCTGCAAATGTATTTGCTGATCAATTAAAGTTGGAGGAAAAAAAGAAAGAGTTTAAGGAAAAAGAGTTAGAAAGAAAAATAATTGAGTGAAAAATTAGAGAAAAATTAAAGAGAAAAAAAATAGTGAAAAGAAGAAGGAAGAAAGAGATGAAATTGAAAAAGAAAGGAAAAAAAGAGAGTTGTTTGGCTAGAGTTGGAGAGGTGAGAGGGTTTTCACAAAAATCAATCTTTGTACTTATGTACAAGGAAGGATATTTGGTCTCTAACAATAACAATTTATCTTTGCCTAGTATATTTCAATCTCTTTTACAGGAATTTGAAGACATGTTTCAAGATGGAGTACCTAAAGAACTACCTCTCATTAGAGGTACTGAACATCAAGTAGACTTCATTCCGGGTTCTGTCATTCCTAATAAGCCAGCTTATACAGTCAATCCAACTGAGACTAAAGAAATTCGAAGGCAAGTGGAGGAGCTCATGGAGAAGGGTTATATACGATATCATAAAATTAGAATGCATGTAGGAGATGAATGGAAAACAACTTTGAAAATTAAATTTGGATGGTATGAATGGCTTGTTATGCCTTTTCGGTTGACTAATGCTTCTAATACATTTATGCGCTTAATATATAATGTTTTGAGAAAATATATGGGAAAGCATGTTGTTGTTTATATTGATGATATTATAATTTATTTGAAGATTTTGCTTGAGCATTTGGAGCATGTTAAGTTAGTTTTGATTACACATAGAAAAGAGAAATATAATTTTAATAACCGTAGTTTTTGCAGGGAAAAAGTTCACTTTCTTGGCTTTATAGTTGGTAAAAACATAGTAGAAGTAGAAGCCGATAAAGAGAAATTTAAAGTCATTAGGAATTTGCCTAGACCAAAAGGGGCAAATAAAGTACGAAGTTTTTATGGATTAGCTAACTTCTATAAGAGACTTATAAAGGATTTTAGAACCAAAGTTGCACCATTGAATGACTTAGTAAAAAATAATGTTGTTTTAAAATGGGGGAAAATGCAAGAGAATGTATTCAATTTGCTTGAGAAGAAATTAAGCAATGCATCATTATTTGTTTTGCCTAGCTTTGATAAAACCTTTGAAATTGAATATGATGTATGTGGTTTGGGCATAAGTGTTGTTTTAATTCAAGATGGAAACCCGTTAATGTATTTTAGTGAAATGCTAAATGGGGCAACATTGAAATATCCTACCTATGATAAAGAATTGTTTGGTTTAGTTCATATATTGCAGGTGTGGCAACAATACTTATGGCCTAAAGAATTTGTGATCCACTCCGATTATGAAAACTTGAAGTATCTGAAGGGTCAAAGCAAACTGAACCGTAGACATGCAGAGTGGGTGAAATTTATTGAAATATTTTCGTATGTCATCAAATATAAGTAAGGTAATAATAATGTGGTAGCTGATGAATTATCTAGAAGGTACGACCTCTTTACTTCTCTTAGTGCAAAATTTTTTAGATTTGAGCATATTAAAGAATTATATAGAGATGACCAAGACTTTACAACTATTTATGCATCTTGTGTTTCAAAAAAAGTTGTGGATGATTATTATGTGTTGAATGAATTTTTAATTAAAAAAAGTATGCTTTGTATTCCTAAATGCTCTATAAGAGATTTGCTTCTGAGAGAAGCACATGTTAAAACTTTAATGGGACATCTTAGGATTAATAAAGTTTATAAGATGTTGCATAAACACTTCTTTTGGCCAAAGATGAAGCATCATGTCTATAAGTTTTGTGGCAAATGTTTTAAACGCCAAGAAGCTAAATCTAGATCACAACAAAACTGATTGTATACTCCTTTGAATGTACCTAACAAACCTTGGACTAATATATCTATGAAATTTGTTCTTGGTTTACTGCACACTAAAAAAGGTAAAGATTGTATTTTTGTTGTGGTAGATAAATTTATTAAAATGACTCATTTTATTGCATGCAACAAAATGGATGATGCAAAGCATGCTGCTGACTCATTTTATTTGCTTCCTATTTCTCTAATATTTTTTTTGAGTGAAGCAGACAGATTTGATCAAAACATTGCAAAAGGAGGTGAAGGAAAGAAGGTGATGATTTTTCTTATTCGAGGACGAATCCTTTTGAAGAGGGGGAAGATGATAAGAATCACGGTGTTCCAAATGGACCTATTGCCAAGAAGATTAGAAAAATGTCAAGAAGATCGGGCAAAACTGATTTGAATTGAAGTCTGTCTCCTTAGCCACTCAAGCACATCAACATTTGATGAAAAGAATTATTTTTCATTTGATAAATTATGTAAAAGTCAAATGGTCAATTTGACTTTGTCTTTTGAGGAGATTAAAGGGGATCGGGAATAAATCCCGGCTACAAATGTCTTTTATCGGGAGACTATAAATACCCACAATATGTTATGTAAAAATCAGATTAGTTAATGAATATAATTCAGATCTCAAATTGAGACGTTTCCCTTAGAAATTCGAGCATCAATTTTGCCATTTCTAAGTTTCAAGCCATTCTTGTGGTAGAATTGCATCTGAGCCATTCAATCAAGCCTTGATCAAGTTCGATTGTGGAGTGACTCAATTTAGAACAAGATTTTCAAATCTTGCTTCTAGATCTTCGATCGTAAGAGGTAATCTAATTCTAGCCTTATCTCTTGGTTGATCCAAATTTCGTATAAGGAGGTGTTAATTACTTTGATTCAAGGGTTCTTGCTTCAACAAAAGCTTGATCGTTGGGCTGAGGATTAGGGTTGCCTTATCACCCTCTCATTGGTCTGAGAGGGATTTGGTTTACTGGATGGACAATAAACCAATGGTTCATTAGAAGATTAGTGGGACATAAGGAACGAAGTAACTTCAGGGGTAAAATGATAAATTGACCCAACTCTAGTTACGAACAACTTGTGAAGGATCGACTTACTAATCATGGTTATATCAAATGGACAGAAATATATCTATAGTGAGGGGAGTGCAACTACTAGGTTATAGTGGAGTGTCCTAGCAGTTAACGAATGTTGGTTAACAAGGTTAATGAGTTTAGCCTGTTAATCTCGGATCGTTGGAGCCCATGATCTATAGGTCCATTAGGTCCCCCTGCTAGCTCATATCGGATTAAACAATAGAATAATGTGATGAGTGAGTTCGAAGTGTTCGAATTCGAATTAGGGAATAGACGCTAAATATATACGATATATTTAACCGCATTTTTGTTTTATTTACGGATTAAACAAAAAGAGAGAATTGGAGATATTTAAATAAGATTTAAATATTTTAATCAATATGTGTCGGAATTGATTGGGATTGACATTTGAATTAATTAAATTGTTTAATTAATCATTTGATATTACTTTAATTTAAAATTAATTATTTAAATTAATTGTTAAATTAAAATGGAGAAAGTGAAAATGTTGACTTCACTCAAGAAAAAAACCAGGTTTGAGTTAAATGAAATTTTGAGTGTCAAAATTAGGTTTAACCAAACTTGCATGTTTGCCAAATAAACCCCACAAATTTAAGTGGAATTTTGAGTGGTAAAATTGGGTTTAACCAAACTTGCATGTTTGTCAAATAAACCCCACAAATTTGAGTGAAATTTTGAGTGTCAAAATTTGATAATCTCAAATTTGCATGAACATGCAAATATGACTCTATAAATAGAGTGATCAAGGTACATGAAAAGTCTTCCTGGAAAAACCTTAGAAAATCCCTCACAAACTCTCTCTTCACATATACTAAATCCCTTCCAAGTCTAGTCACTCACCTGATTCCACAATCTCGTTCTAAGGCCGAAGAATAGTAGGGAAGACACTAGTGGTGGTTTAAAACCGGTTCGTGAGGAAAAAAGAATTTGAACTACAAAAGGTTAGTACTCAAACTCCATGAGCGTTAATGCTTATGAACATGCTAGCTAATTACTATAATTGATGTACTTAGAGTGCCTAAGATCCGAATTGCTTCCACATGTGTTATAACAACACCATCAAACCCTTTGTCACGAGTCCTATTTTGAAGATCTGTATCTTCTTATCTATACATAATTTTTCCTTTTGTAGATCCATTCATATCCTATGAGTTTAACCTCATCAAGAACATCTACAAATCCCTAGATTTTATGACTTTAACTTATTTATCCTTAGTCATCATCTCTCGTAACTATTTTGAGGGTAATAAGCTTTCCACTCTATCATCTAACATGATAATTTGGATATCAATAGGATTGAATCATCTCATAACTCTCTCCCTACAATAAAGCTTATCCAATGAGTTAACAATTTGTTAACTATTAGCTGCTTCTCTTGGAACTATTTAATTAACACTATCTCACCTTATTAAAGGTGTATGTGGTCTATTTGAACTTCTTTAAAAAATTATATTTGTCATACAAATATGTTTTTCTATTTATAATTAAATAAAAGACTATTTTGTTTATTTTAGGAGTAGCCTACACTTAGGCATAATTTTGAACATATTCAACCTCTTTGAATTTGTCTCAGCATGTATGCTTAATTCCAATTATTGAAGTGTTGGCTCTTCCATAATCCAAAAATTTGTCTCGTAGATAATTTTGAAGGCAATCATGTTCACTATGCAATCCCTATTGCATATCCTAACAAGAGTTTGATAATGGCGCGTGACTATATCTAATATAGTCTTGTTTTATCCTCTTACATGACAATTTTACAAAATTGTATTATTCTTAGAGGTGGAGTACAATTCCACTTTCTATCAACTAATTTTAGTACACAAAGTTCTCATACTATTCATTATATTCATTAGGATCAAATCATAATATCTTGATAGATGTATCTAAATGGATTTCAACTTTAGACTCATTTTTTCTTGAACTTTTTTGAAAAAAAATAGACTAGGTTACATTAGATAAAGATACTTATATATTGAATAATCATCAATCAGATTGATAAAATATTAACAATATTCTTTGACTTTTGCATTCAACGAACCACTTGGGTCTGAATGCATAAGCCAAAAATTCTCTTTGGTCTTGTAGTTTTTATTCAATGAAAGCCCAATGATTATCTGGCAAGTAAAGCAAGATCCATAGACATGTAATGTAATTAACTCTAACGTTTAGAAAATTACTAATCTTTTCATTTTATTCAATTTGACATTAATCAAATGAACTTCTAAAGACAAGTATCATCTCCGAGAAAACCATTTATCTTTTTATTCTTGATTCTCTAATCATGAATGTCTCAATATTTTGTAGTGTAGTAAGTGTTAACATTTTAACACATACTAATTATAGTTAAATTGAGCGGAACCTATTTTCAAACAATTTTAAAAATGTAAACTTTAATGGTTAAAGTAATTCATACTATAGGAACTATTTAGTAATAAAGTTTGAATTTCTCTCATGGTTACTAAAAACATCAGGTTCAATATTTAGTAACAATTTTTACTTCACAACTTAATGTCTCCCCTACACCAACTGAGATTGATTTTCTAGTGTCAGTAGAATCTATTTTACCTTCATCAAGTATTTTCCAAGAATTACATGTAAATGTAATGAAGAACAAATCTTGATAGTAAATCTTATATCATAAGATTTTTCTTGAATTTTGTAATACTTAATTTCGAGATCATTTGGATAACTATCTAAATTTAGCTTCTATCGACTCAAACATCTCATATGTTTTTGTCATTCACTTATCTTTTAGTCATGACATCTAACATGTCAACTAGAAGATATGAACAAAGCTTTCTCATCACCTTTGATTCACCAATCATGTGTTCTTGGAATAATTCGATTCACATTGACAATAGGTCTGGAGAACATTTCTCAATAAAGACAACAAAAAAAAATTATATACTACCATCATAGTACTAATTTTATTTTTCCAAGTATTAAAATTTTCTCAATATGACTTAATCAGTAGTGAAAATTAAATAATTGAGAGATCTTGAACATAATATTTGAAATATATAAAATATTATTTAATTACAAACAAACAAATATCTATTCAGTTTCAGCATGGAAAACAAACAATTTTATAAAATAACTCTATAAATCATTTCTAATGCTATGGTACTTTAGTGATTTAGAACAAGTACCGCTGTAGGGTAGGTCAAGTGTTCCTTCACTAAACTGAGACCATCTCAACCAAACATTATACCCGAATAACTCTTATTCCTACAATATTTAGTTACCATTAGTTCAGTCAAGAACATCATTAACAACTTTAATGATCTCTTCGTAAATGTAACCCATCATTTTAGATCTTGTAATTTTATCCCAACAAGTACCGCCGTAGGGTAGGTCAAGGCCCCACATGGATCTCCCGTTATGAACCAATGATGGAGACCATAGGATATGTTGACACATTTCCTCTCCCATTTACTATAAATATTTTCTCAAGATATTCACCTTGATATTAACTCATGCAAACACCTTCCGTAGGGGGACGGTCCAAAAGCCGCCACGAGACCCGCATGAATCTCACAGTGTGAATCAATAATAGAGAACGTAGGATATCCTGACATGTGTCCTTAATATCTTTATATTGACAAATGTCGTTCCTTTTGGAACCATTCCAAATGTAATTAAAATGAGGGTTTGAGATCTTTCCCTTGGAATCATTCCAAATTTAATATATATTTTCCTTTTTTTTTTGTTTAGGAACAATTCCAAACTACAACTTTTCCTATTGGAACCATTCCAAATATACATATTTTCCTTAGAAAAATTCTAAAGGTAGATTTTTTACTTTTTGGAACAATTCCAAATATAGTAAAATTAAGGTACACTAAATTCTACAGCGAATTGATGAACTTGGTCATAGCTGCGTCTCCGATATTACCTCAGTTCTTGTTCGTTATTCTTTCACTCTTTCACAAGACAAGGTAAATAGGTTAAGTAGCTAATGGCTCTCCCTTCCCTTTCAGCTCTTGTTCGTTATTCTTTCACGAACTGTAAACACTCAAGATGAATGAGACGGAACGACTCTCCCTATCGGTCTCTTCTCTTTTCTGTCCTCTCCCTTCGAGAACGAGGTCAAGCAATTCCATTGCCTTCCCCTCGTCAACTCTCATTAATCTTGCGTTCTTTCATTCAGGAAGGAAAGATTTTGGATGGTCATATACCGTCTCTTTTCAATTTACAATAAACCTAACCATATATATTTGTCTAACAAATCGGTAAATCTAATGCCACACCAATATGCCAAAAACAATCAATTTCGCAAATCAATATTACACATATCACATATATGATTTGAAATACAATACCCACCATACTACTTTTAATTCAAAATAAAAATCAATAGGCTCTGATACCAATTGAAGGGAATGAACTCTTCATCCACGTAGCTGAAGCATTGGAACCGTTTTGATTTTATTATGAATTAAAAGAAAAGCCATAAATAGAAGAGTAAGAACTCTACCTTTGTAGAAACCCTAGCTTGCAAGACTCTTTGGAGTATTCCAATCATGCAGAAGTTCTTCAACATTCCACAAGATTTTCTTTACTATGACTTGAACACAAGGTCAAGGCTTGTGGGAGCCTCTTGAAAGAAAATCCAAAGGGATTTGAGAAGAAGAAAAAGTTTCGAAAATTCTCTAGAGATGTAATTTCATTCTCTAGAGAAAGTGGGAGAGATGGATGTATCTTTGGCTCAACCCGAGGGTCCTATTTATAGAGACTCTTGGAGAATCTTTGCCAAATAATATATTTGCATATTTAATATATTAGAATATAATAACTTATATAAATCATATTTAGATGGAAATGAGTGAATTCCATCCCATGATATTATGTTCCCAACTCCCTATTTGGTCAAGTCCCAAAATTGTAGGCATATTGAATCGGCTAACCGAGTCATTCTCACCCATGTAAATTAAAGGACAAGCCCTCACAGACAGGAGTTCATAACTCATTCAGGATTAAGATCGAGTCGCATATGATCATCATTTGAAATATTAATCTTCTCAATTAACAGATTTATAAAGAGAGATTAAATATTTCTTGGTCCAGTCTTATACAAACTCATTGTATAAGATACCCCCACTTGCATGTCTATACATGAACAATTTGGATCAAATCATTTGTAACGATTACAAAGTGGGTCGTATCAATAGTGTTACCAGGAAAAGGCACCCAACCTTATCCATATACTATAGAATCTTTAGGTTATTACTTGAACACCATCCTCTTGTATGTCAACCACATACTATTCAAGATTACATTCATAACCTTGGATTTTCATACCATGGATAACAATTAAATTACAAATAAAATAATAAAAATTATTGTTAAAAACTAAATAATTAAAGTGTTTTGTGTCCGTTCCTTATATCAACATTTACCATAATTTTTACGAACACAAATTCTTAGTCATGCTCGATAATAATACATCAGCACCACTATGAATGTCTAATTAATCGTGAGCGGCAGGATTCAAACCTGTGCGGGCAAAACTCACATGATTTTTAGTCATGCCCGATAACCACTCCGACACGCCCATGCATATGAACTTGTATAAACATATACCAGGATTTTTACAAAAATAAAAATTGCAATTGAATATTTAAAAATAAAGATAAAGACGGAGGATTTAAACTTAATCAAAGCCAACAAATTTTAAGTCATGCTCGATGACAATACATCAGCACAATTATGAATGTGTAATTAATCGTGAGCGACAGGATTCGACCTGCACGGGCAAAGCCCACATGATTTCTATGAAAATAAAAATTGCATTTGAAGACAAGCATTTAAACTTATGCAATCAAAGCCTTATTTAGTCATGCTCGATAAAAATCATCAGCACAACTATGAATGTGTAATTAATCGCGAGCGGCAGGATTCGAACCTACGCAAGCAAAGCCCACATGATTTCTAGTAATGCCCGATAACAACTCCGTCATGCCCACGCGTATGAACTTGTATAAACACTTACCAGGATTTTTAAAGATAAAAATGAATGATTCAAACTTATACAATCAAAGCCAATAAATTTTCAGTCACGCTCGATAATAACAACTCAGCACACAACTATGAATGTCTAATTAATCGTGAGTGGCAGGATTCGAACCTGCGGGGGCAAAGCCCACATAGCCCACATAATTTCTAGTCATGCCCGATAACAACTCCGGCACGCCCACGCGTATGAACTTGTATAAACACTTACCAGAATTTTTAAAGATAAAAACGAATGATTCAAACTTATACAATCAAAGCCAACAAATTTTTAGTTACGCTCGATAATAACACATAAGCACAACTATGAATATCTAATTAATAGTGAGCGACATAATTCAAAACTGCGTGGGCAAAGCCCACATGATTTCTAGTCATGCCCGATAACCACTCCGGCACGCCCAACTTGTATAAACATTAACCAGGATTTTTACGAAAATACAAATTGCATTTGAATATTTAAAATCAAAGATAAATACTGATATGAACCAAGAGACATCAATCATACAATATACTTCAATGAAGATGCGAAGAAAATGTTGTTGAAATTATCAAAAAGATATTCCAATTCATGCCACATTGAAGGGTAGGTTATAATTTAGAGTAATTTAGAGTTATTGTATTTCATTAATATATTTTAAGACTTTTTATTTACGTTAGTTACAATTACATAATTGTTAATTATGGCCATAAAGTATGAATGTTACAACTCTTGAAATGCCTTTAATAGTTTCTTTTTTAGGCTATATAAATCCATGTATGTTGTAATTTTAAGGAGACTTGGAAAAATATAGTAAAAGAAGCATTTGTGCTTTCTTTAGCCAATGGCTAAATTTCTTTGCAATTCTATGTAGTTTAGGTTGCATGTAGAATCATTCAAGCTCGACATAATCAATCTTGTTTGTGGAGTGATTCGAATCTCAAACAAGTGTTCTTGCTTTGAGATATTTGATCAACCAGAATCATTCAAGCTAGACATGATCGATCTTGCTTGTGGAGTGATTCGAATCTCAAACAATGTTCTTGCCTTGAGATATTCGATCAACAAGGTAATCCGAATCTTACTCCCGTTGTAGTGATTCCTTATCATTTGGTATCAGAGTCTTCCCATGGTTTGATTTCCATATCATTTGGTATCAGAGCTTCAGGCTCAAGATCGGATATATGTTTCCTTTGCGTTTTTTTTTTCTCTCAATTTGATTTTTATTTATTTTTATCTTTTTAGTTTTTAATCGACCCAGAGTTTAAAATCTAATCTTGGCTCTATTGAAAATTTTGAGAGGTGAGAATGAGAGCTTCATTTGTGTAAATGAGTGCAAATAGAGTGACCTAAAATTCCTTGAGTGTATACACGTGAGAGAGTGTTGTGAGGTCCTTTGTATTTCAATAACTTATTTTTTGCAGCAAAGTTTCACAACCAAGAGACATCAATCATACAATATACTTCAATGAAGATGTGAAGAAAATGTTGTTGAAATTATCAAAAAGATATTTTAAAGTATTTGTGCTTTCTTTAGCCAATGGCTAAATTTCTACAAGTGTTCTTGCGTTGAGATATTTGATCTACAAATGTTCTTGCGTTGAGATATTCGATCTACAAATGTTCTTGCGTTGAGATATTCGATCTACAAGTGTTCTTGCGTTGAGATATTCGATCTACAAGTGTTCTTGCGTTGAGATATTCGATCTACAAGTGTTCTTGCGTTGAGATATTCGATCTACAAGTGTTCTTGCGTTGAGATATTCGATCTACAAGTGTTCTTGCGTTGAGATATTCGATCTACAAGTGTTCTTGCGTTGAGATATTCGATCTTGCTTGTGGAGTGCAAACAATAAACAATGTTCTTGCGTTGAGGCAGGATTCAAACTTGCGCGGGCAAAGGCAATATGGTTTCTAGTCATGCCTGATAACCACTACGGCATGCCTACACATATGAACTTGTTTAAACATTTACCAGGATTTTTAAAGATAAAAACGAAGGATTCAAACTTATAAAATCAGAGCCAACAATTTTTTAGTCATGCTCGATAATAACACATCAGCACAACTATGAATATCTAATTAATCGTGAGCGACATGATTCAAACCTGCGCTTGCAAAGCCTACATGATTTCTAGTCATTACCGATAACCACTCCGGCACGCCCACGCATATGAACTTGTATAAACATACTTATAAAATCAGAGCCAACAATTTTTTAGTCATGCTCGATAATAACACATCAGCACAACTATGAATATCTAATTAATCGTGAGCGACATGATTCAAACCTGCGCTTGCAAAGCCTACATGATTTCTAGTCATTACCGATAACCACTCCGGCACGCCCACGCATATGAACTTGTATAAACATTTACGAGTTTTTTTTACGAAAATAAAAATTGCATTTAAATATTTAAAATCAAGGATTCAAACTTATACAATCAAAGCCAACAAATTTTTAGTCATACTCAGATAAAAATAAATCAGCACACAAATTTTTAGTCATGCTCGATAACAATCATCGCACAACTATGAATGTGTAATTAATCGTGAGCAACAAGATTTGAGCCTGCATGAGCAAAGCCCACATGATTTCTAGTCATGTCCGATAACCACTCCGGCACGCCCACGCAAACAAACAAGTAAAATTCCATTCGAACATTTAAAAACAAAGATAAAGACCAAGGATTCAAACTTATGAAATCAAAGCCCACAACTTTTAGTCATGCTCGATAACAATGATCGGCACACAACTATGAATGTGTAATTAATCGTGAGCGGCAAGATTCGAACCTGCGCGAGCAAAGCCCACATGATTTCTAGTCATGCCCGATAACCACTCCAGCACGCCCACGCATATGAACAAGTATAAACATTTACCAGAATTTTTACGAAAATAAAAATTCCATTTGAATATTTAAAAGCAAAGATAAGGATTCAAACTTATGCAATCATCAGCACAACTATGAATGTGTAATAAATTAATCGTGAGCGGCAGGCTTTGAACCTGCGCGGGTAAGGCCCACATGATTTCTAGTCATGCCCGATAACCACTCCGGCACGCCCACACAAATGAACAAATATAAACATTTACCAGCATTTTTACGAATATAAAAATTTCATTTGAATATTTGAAAACAAAGATAAAGATCTAGGATTCAAACTTATGCAATCAAAGCCCACAAATTTTTAGTCATGCTCGATAACAATCATCAACACAGCTATGAATGTGAGTGTGTGCGAGTTGTTTATTTCAAGAATAAGTTGGATACAACCAACTGTACTTTTTTAGTTATAACTACGAAAAGGTGCATGATCCCGTGAATTACTTCTGACAAAATGAAGAAATCATATTGAAGAAACATAGCATTTCGTGATTCATTGGTAAATTTACTTTGATTCTCTTTCAACCAATAATGTGGGACCATTAACATGGTTAAACCTAAGCCGTTTGAAGTCCGGACGCAGCATGGTACTCTTTTTACTACTATGTTTTTTTTCTCTTTTATCCAATACGATGACCTATGTTATGTATAAAGTAACAAAAATTCTTTGGATTTCAAGAAAATAAGAAACTATGATTGTGTAAGTTGATTTCTAACCACGCATATGAACAAATAAATATTTACAATCATCACCCACAACTATGAATGTGTAATTAATTGTGAGCGGCAAGATTCGAACCTATGCGAGCAAAGCCCACATAATTTCTAGTAATGCCCAGTAACCACTCCAACACGCCCACGCATATGAACAAGTATAAACATTTACCAGGATTTTTACGAAAATAAAAATTCCATTTGAATATTTAAAAACAAAGCCCACATTATTTGGGCGTGTCGGAGAGCCAACAAATTTTTAGTCACGCTCGATAATAACACATTAGCACAACTATGAATATCTACTTAATCGTGAGCGACAGGATTTGAACTTGCACGAGAAAAGGCGATTTCTAGTCATTCCTAATAACCACTCCAGCACGCCCACACATATGAACAAGTATAAACATTTACTTGGATTTTAATGAAAATTAAAATTTCATTTGAACATTTATAAACAAAATTTTTAGTCATGTTCAATAACAATCATGAGCACAACTTTGAGAATGTGTAATTAATCGTGAGCGACCGGATTCGAACCTGCGCGAGCAAAGCTCACATGATTTCTAGTCATGCCCGATAACCACTCTAGCACGCCCACGCACATGTTTAAGTATAAACATTTACCTGGATTTTATGAAAATAAAAATTCCATTTGAATATTTAAAAACAAAGATAAAAACGAAGGATTCAAATTTATGCAATAGAAGGCCACAAGTGTTTAGTCATGCTCAATCAATAATTAGTGTTGGATCGCTATGGCTATCCTAGAGGGGGTGAATAGGGTTTTAACGATAAAAGTATTTAAACGTGATTAATTTTTCTAATTATGAAACTTTTTACGTAGAAATTGATAATTACTAGAACAAAATAATTCAAGTCAAAACAATAATCAACTAAAACATGCAATAAATCACAATAATAATTTTGAAATTAAATAGGAAAGAGTTAGAAAATATGACACCGTAGTTTTATAGTGGTTCGGTCAAACTCGACCTACTCCACTCCCCAAGCGCTTCTTGGGATTTGAATAACGAACTATCTCGACTCTTTCCACGGATCAGAGTCAAACCGCTACACCACTCTTTTTACGAGTTCAAGAGCAAACTCAATCCTTTCCACGGCGCAGGATCAAACCGATACAAGTATTTGAATTTTGGTAGTAACACACCACACTATTTCAAAGAGTAGATTTACAATTTGGAGCACTCACATACATTAAAAATCACTCTAAAAAATAAGATGAAGAGAAATAAACTTGAAAGCTTGGAGAGAGTAAAAAACAATGGAAGTTTTGAACAATTGATGATTGAAGAATTATAGAAGTGTGTTTTAAAAATGTGGGGAAGTTGATGAGTTTATATTAGAGAAGAAAAGTGGCAAAACTATAATTGTGTAATTAATCATGAGAGGCAGGATTCGAACTTGGGCAGACAAGGCCCACATGATTTCTAGTCAAGTTCGATAATCACTCCAACACGCCCACCCATATGAACAAGTATAAACATTTACCATCATTTTTACGAAATTAAAAATTCCATTTGAATATTTAAAAACAAAGATAAAAACAAAGGATTCAAACTTATGCAATCAAAGTCCACAAATTCCTAGTCATGCTCGATAACAATCATCAGCTAAAAATTGCACTTGAATATTTAAAAACAAATATAAAGACCAAGGATTCAAACTTATGCAATCAAAGTCCACAAATTCCTAGTCATGCTCGATAACAATACATTGGTACAACTATGAATGTGTAATTAGTCGCGAGCAACAGGATTCGAGCCTGCGCGGGTAAGGCCCACATGATTTCTAGTCATGCCCAATATTCACTCCGACACGCCCACCCATATGAACAAGTATAAACATTTACTAGGATTTTTAGGAAAATAAAAATTGTATTTGAATATTTAAAACAAACATAAAAAACAACGATTCAAAGTTATGAAATCAAAGCCCACAAACTTTTAGTCATGATCGGCACAACTATCAGCACAACTATGAATGTGTAATTAGTCGCGAGCAAAAGGATTCGAGCCTGTGCGAGAAAAGTCCACATGATTTCTAGTCATGCCCGATAACCACTTCGGTACGCCCACGAATATGAACAAGTATAAACATTTACCAAAAACGAAAGATTCAAATTTATGAAATGTACGCCCACGAATATGAACAAGTATAAACATTTACCAAAAACGAAAGATTCAAATTTATGAAATCAAAGCTCACAAATTTTTAGTCATGCTCGACAACAATCAACAGCTGAATGATTAATTAATCATGAGCGGCAAGATTCGAACCTACGCGGGTAAAGCCCCCATGATATCTAGTCATGCTCGATAACCACTCCGACACGCCCACGCATATGAACAAGTATAAACATTTACCTGGATTTTTACGAAAATAAAATTTTCATTTGAATATTTAAAAACAAATCAAACTTTATGCAATTCAAAGCCCACAAGCCCCACAACAATCATCAGCATAACTATGAATGTATAATTAATCATGAGCGGCAGGATTCGAACCTACGCGGGCAAAGCCCACATGATTTCTAGTCATACCCGATAACCACTCCGGCACGCCCACGCATATGAACAAGTATAAACATTTACCTGGATTTTTACGAAAACAAAGGATTCAAACTTATGCAATCAAAGCCCACAAGCTCCACAACTATGAATGTATAATTAATCATGAGCGGCAGGATTTGAACTTGCACAGGCAAAGCCAACATGATTTCTAGTCATGCCCGATAACCACTTCGGCACGCCCACACATACGAACAAGTATAAACATTTACCTGGATTTTAACGAAAATAAAAATTTTATTTGAATATTTAAAAACTATGATAAAAACAAAAGATTCAAACTTATGCAATCAAACAAATTTTTAGTCATGCTCGACAATAATGATTAGCACAACTATGAATGTGTAATTAATTGTGAGGGGCAGGATTCGAACCTGCGCGGGCAAAGCCCACATGATTTCTAGTCATGCCTGATAACCACTCCGACACGCCCACGCATATGAACAAGTATAAACATTTACCTTAATTTTAACGAAAATAAAAATTTCATTTGAATATTTAAAAACAAAGATAAAAACGAAGGATTCAAACATATGCAATCAAAGCCCACAAACTTTTAGTCATGCTCGATAACAATCATCAGCACAACTATGAATGTGTAATTAATCGTGAGCTAATTCTGGAGTGAGTCGTCTTAGAATCTATTCATGTTTCGGCATCAATTGTTGAATACAAACAAAACCTTTGTGTTTAATACTTTTTTGGTGTTATTGTTTTTCAAACCTTGCTTTAGGTTTGATGTTTAAACTGATTCATTGAATTAGTTTTGATCAAGCTAATTCTGGAGTGAGTCGTCTTGGAATCTAAGAGTGACCATCATAGCACAACTATGAATGTGTAATTAATCGTGAGCGGTAGGATTCGAACCTACGCGGGCAAAGCCCACATGATTTCTATTCATGCCCGATCTAAATTATGAAACTCTTGGGATTTAATCTAAGAATCTTGTTGAAGAACAAGACCTTTCAATCTAAATTATCAAAGAACCCCACAAACGATTAAGATGTTTGATCCAAGGAAACCCACAAGATGTTTATTGTTTGCACTCCACAAGCAATCTAAATTTGTTCCACACAAGATGTTTGATCCAAGGAAACCCATGCAGCTTGGTGATTGATAGTGGAAGTTGTACAAATGTGGTAAGTAGTTTCCTTGTAAAAAGACTTCAACTTTCTGTCCATCCCCATCCAAAGCCGTACAAACTTCAATGGTTGACAAACAAATAAGAAATTAAGGTGAACTCCCAAGCTCTTATTTCTTTTACTCTTGGAAGATATAAAGATGAAGTCCTTTGTGATGTCGTACCAATGCATGCGGGGGACATCTTGTTCGGCCGACCTTGGCAATATGATAGAAAGGTAACATTTGATGGGTTGATGAACAAGTATACTTTTACTTTGTGTGGGAAGAAATTTACTTTACTTCCATTGTCTCCATATGAAGTACATTGTGACCAATTGAAATTAGAAAAGAAAAGAAAAAAGAAAAAAATATATATATTCAGTTCTTATCAGGAAGGAAATGACGACTTTGATTTGAGGACAAATCCTTTTAAAGAAAGGGGGGATGATACGAATCCGACAGCTGATCATTTGCATGGACTTGAAGGAGCAATTACAAGAAACAATACAAAGAAGATTCAAGTATCAAATCAAGAAAATAATGGAGTGGCTGACATTGAAAAGTGATTAGAAGACTTACCTTTGGTAGTTGAACTACCAATTAAGACAATTTATGAATGCCTTATTTTCTTCAATTTGTATTTAATAGCATTTATTAGTAATTTGTAGTTGGTGGTTCAACTTTATTAGGTTAGGGTTATCTTTTTTGGCCTATATAAAGGCATGTAATATTCATTTTGAAGAAGAATTGTTGAATACAAGCAAAACCTTTGTGTTTTCTTAATACCTTTTTGGTGTTATTGTTTTTCAAACCTTGCTTTAGGTTTGATGTTTAAACCGATTCATTGAATTAGTTTTGATCAAGCTAATTCTGGAGTGAGTCGTCTTGGAATCTAAGAGTGACCATCAAAGATTCCAAGTTCGATCTAAGAGTCATTCATCTTCTAACCAGCTCCTGGTTGGAATCAATCTGTTAAGTTAGCTTTCTCTATGAACGTTTGCAAGGATTCTAGAAGGACCTCTAGCTTTGCAAAACCTAGCATTGTTGGCGCTTATCATTGCAAAACCTAACATTATATTTAAATTATATCAAAATTAAGTTTATACAAAATATTTTAAAACACAACACATTAGCTAAAACACAAGTTAAGGAACTACACAAAAGGGTTGAAGAACGACGGGTTGAGGTTTGTCTATGGCACCTACTCTAGAGTCCGCTCCCGACCTCGACCAACTCCTTATTTCCTAAAAAAAATGGAGAATAAGGAATGAGTACAAAGACTCAGTAAGCAGCCTGGTTATAGGCTCTTAATCGTGTCCTTGATATGCTAGGGTACCACACTTTTTTTTTGTTTTCTTGTTCTTGTCGTAAGTTCTTGTTATGTTTCTTAATTCGTTCTCCAAGACACTCCCCTTAGGGCTTACGGTACTAGACATAAACTTGTCAACCCGTGTCTGAGGCTTCTTGTGTTTCAAGCAACACAATCTTAAGACTTACACTCAAGGCTTCATACGTTCCAAGCAACGTAGTCTAAGCCATAAGCATGATGTACCGTGGGAGGTAGGAGGTTCATGATTCATGGCTAGGATAACTTACTCTCTTCTTACTCCATTGTGGCCATAGGTTACTCCCCATGGTAGACCATAAAGGTCACGTGATCGATGCATGCATGAACTTGGCATAGACCGTAAAGGTCGCATAATCTAGCATAGACCATATAGGTCGCGTGATCAGTGCATACATGAACATGGCATCCTGCAAATCATAACATGGCGTAGGGCATCTCATCTAGGTGAGGGGAATGAGGCCAAATATGACATCCTGCAAAGGAAACACGGTGCAGGGCATCCCATCTAAAAGAGGAAAAATGCCTCCTTGGAAAGCACCGCGTGGTGGGAGTTATGGGCCACAATTTGACATGTTTAGAGTATTGCCTAGCATTCTTGAATTTTCATGTCTAAGGACTTTGGTCCCTCATCTTTGAGTGGTACCTAGCATTCTTCTTATCTTGGTAGTTGTAAAACTTGTTTGGTAATGTTCTTGGCTCTTAATCTTGTAAGTTTCTAAGGTTCTTATTTTCTTGAACCATAACTTGTAACATGCATTCGTAATCATATGAACCCATCTTAGCGTGAGTTGTTCTAGAAGGTCATAGATTCCTAGGGAGTTCTTTAGATGGTTCTAGAAAAGTCTTGAATCTTGACATGTTTTCTTTAGGCGTCTCCTTAAGTTCCATCTTGGCTTATGTTCCAAACTTGCTCCAACCAACTTGAAATCTTGAGCTTATCCTCGTGTCATATAAAATAGACTTTATAGGAAATGGTTGGTGATTTGGAGCATATTTAGACCTTGAGCTAGGATATGACTTCTTGTTTCATTTTTCAGGAACTAACTCTTAGAGATTTTCATGTCATACATCGTGTTTTGGTCCTGAAACCTCTTCCAAAGTAACCCTTAATTTTCTCCCCATGAGTGCATAGGTGACATTATCATAAACGTGGCATCCTGCTGGCATATCGTGTTGCAGGGCATCTCATTTAGGTGATGAAAATAATAAGTACATCATGACAGCCTACTCATGGTACATATAGCAGGGTATCTCACCTAAAGAGAAATAGGGATCTCGTGGTACACTTCATGATGGGAGATAACGGTTACTCCAGACATGGATCCTAGCAACTTGTTAAGCATACCATTTGCATTAACCTAGGTGTTTCCTTGTATTCTTGGGGATCCTAGGTTTATGCATAACGTCTTTGGTCAAGCTTGGAACTTATAAGCTCTTCTTAAGAATAGCCCGACATGACCTTGTACATTTAGAATCTTATTAGCAACCAAGGATACTTGTGGGGAATTTCTTAATTCATGGATACCTCTTTCGTAATCCTAGGAGGAAAAGTCGCATGGTTCGTGATATGCATTTTTCCCATATCTTGGTTTCCCTACCTAATGTTTTCCAATGACTCCCAAACTTCATTACTTATACAACCTCTTGAGATAAGGATTCATACAACATTTCATAATGTTGGGAGGTCATTTAGGGTTTAACCCGTAGGTAGTCTTCCTTAGGGGCATTATGGTCATTTTACCCATAATTCTTGGTTTTGCTACTTAACGAGTTCCAATGGCTTTCAAACTTTACCCCATCATCACACATTAAGGTCTACTACGGAGTTTCATAGCATTTGGGGGTCATCTAGGTCATGAACCGTAGGCAGATATCCTTAGAGGCATTACGGTCATTTGCCCCGTTTCTTGGTTTACCTACTTATCCTTATCTAATAACCACCAAATTTCATATATAACCTCAACATGCTCCAATCTGCTCAGCATTAAAATTTCATAGGCATCAGGGCTCACTTAGTGAGTTATTTTAACGTTCCTTAAATCCCAAGCAATTTGGTCGGTTTAGAGACTTAACTCACGGTTCTTTGGAATTTTCTTTCTTATATCCTTGTGTCATACTTGGTTTAGGGCTCATATGAAAATCCAAGCGATTCCTACAAGTATTTCTTAAGAAAAATCCAAGGTGGCTACTTACCTCATCGTCGACGTTCGGGACCTCCGTTCTTAAGCTTCCGGTATCCAAATTACTTCAAATTTCCTTCCATAGATTTCTTATTGTGTCTAGTTTCTGGAACCATAAGGTTTATCATGAGAACCGGTCCAGAAGGGGATTAAAAATGAGAAACACCAAGGAAAGGTCAGATTTTGGGCTGACTTAGCCAGTCCAACTAAACCGGCCACGTCATCGTCTTCTTCCCCTAGACAGGAAGAAGACGCGCGCATCCTTTGCGCCGCCGTCTGAAAGTGGCCTTCCACAGCTCCGATCTCGCTGTTTATCCCCTCAATTTCTTCATGAAACTTAAAGATAGTATCACAAGGAAGAGCTTGGGATTGGTTTCATACCTTTTCGTGTATTTTAGCCTAAGATATTCGCCTCCAAACTTCGTCCAAAATGATTTCCCTCGCCGGAGCTAAAACAGACGATTTCTTATTGGGCAGCCGATTCTAGGGGTTTTCAAGGCCCGATTTCTTCATGGAACCTCTTCCATATCCTTTTCTCAAGCTATAGGAATTGGTTTGGAGGAACGTCGTCGATTGTGGGGCCTTAATTTCAGAGAATCATCCTCGATCTGCATCTCACCCGAAACGTCGGATTTTTGATCTCTTAGGTATCTTGTTCTACGATGTTTCGGCTCTCGATTTCTTCATAGAACTTGTGGGTAATCTTGTTTAGAAATAATAGGGATAAGTTTGGGGAGGAATGGTGGAGAATTTCTCTCAAATTTGGAAGAAACCCGAGAGTAGGAGACCCACAAACTAAACGCTCATAACTCTCGAATGGGTGCTCCACCTTGCTCGATTCTTGTTCCATCTTGTTGCCCCATCTTCAGACTTTATAGGAGGAGCTTAAACCGACATTGAGAGCTCCAGAATCGTCGTGGTTTGAAGATTGAACTTTCTAGATAATTCTTCGGAAATATCTGCTCCGATTAGAGGCTTACCGACTTTAGTTTTGAATACCAGCCGTTGGATGTGATGATCGGTCCATGTTCTAGATTATATCCAAATTTGGGAAGATCCAACGGCTGAGATTTGAGTTTCGAGAAATTTTTCTCAGATGGTTACTATAGATGCTCTGATTCTGATCAGAGGGGCATTTTCGTAATTATCCATTCTTCCAGGGGTATATTGGAAATTTTCCACTTTCGAATATTTTAATATTATTTTCCTCGAAATATCCATAATTTTTCTAAAACTCCTTTTATCTCTTGTTGGTCATTTTTCCCTTCTTGAGCATCTCGAAATTCCTTCTCGCTAAGTAATTAAAAATCTGGGAAGATCTTGATAATTGGAAAAATGACATTTTTGCCCTTTTCCCTTACTTTCCCTTTCGAATCTTTTTCCATAGGTCTTAACTCCTTAACATTACTTGTTAGGATATAGGAGTGACTTTCTTAAGATCCTCATCCTTACTTAATCCTCTTAATTTCCCCTCTTTTGATCCTTTGGGTCTTTCATGGGCGGCGTCTTCTTATGGGAGCCAATTTCCTTCATTTTTGGGTGTTACATTTAGGAATAGCGACCGTCACAACATTATAATAAATATAACGATCATTTTCCTACCTCATAGTGTACGCTTCTGTACCATCATAAAAGAGGGGCATTTCTCCAATTCATGAACACACAATGATGCATGAGGTCCCAACATTTTTATTCATTATCATGTAAAACAACTCATTCCATTTTCCTTCCTATCATATCATTTTCATCATAGCTTTCCATGCATAAATCAGGGTTGTGCATCATATCGACACATCTTATCTTATATCATTCATATCATGCATCGTGTCAAATCATTTCATATCATACATATCTCATATCGTCAACATATCATCTAACATCATATACTATATCGCCAAACGTGTTACATCATAACATTTATCATATCATAACATTTATCATATCATCATTACATCACATCATAACACGAGTCATAACATTCACATATCATCTCATAGCTGCAACGTATCATGGACATATCATGGACTTATCATTTCATATTGTTTCATAAACATAACATAGTCATATTGTTTCATAAACATATCATAGTCATATCCTTTCATAAACAAACCATAGTCATATCGTTTCATAAACATGTCATAGACATATCATCTCCCTAACATTTCACACATGTCAATCATATAACACGCGTAGAACCACTAACACATGTCATCATACAAACACCTCCTAATTGTACCGATAGTAAGGACTCTTACTTGGTCGGCTTAGGCCGAAACTACTACGACTCCTTGACGTTAGGTTAAAGCTACTCTCTGAATTTTAATTATACCTAAAATAATTTAAACTAGCTATGCCTAATTTTGTATAAAATATTTTAAACTTAACTAAAAAAAAATGTAACTATAAGGAATAAAAAAAAAAACTCAGTCACCGTAAAACTTGCGGGTTTTTCGGCAACCGCCAAAGTTTCCACGACCAACGTGGAAACACACCCCACGACCCACACAATGTGCCCAGAACGTCAGCCAATAGAAGGATTCCCAATAGAAGGATTCCCAATAGAGAGCAAAGAAAAGTCAGAATAACGAGAGATAGATAGTTATCGAGAACGCCGGCGAGAGTCCGAAACGAAACCCACGACCCAAAACCACCATACCGATGTCCAAACGTTCAGTTGTCGCCACGAGAAGGATTCCCAACGACTGCACATCAACTTAAGGTACGTTTTGTGCTCTTTTCATACGCGTCATCGTCGGAAAACGAGGTTGAGTATTCGGGTTTCTTAAACTTTCATAGATCAGTGGCTTTATGTGTTTTTAGGCCACGAAATTTCCAGGAAGGAAAGAGGAGAGAAAAACAAGGATGGAAATCGGCGTCGAAAATGTCGCTGGAAGGAGAGAGAAACTTCGTCGGAAAATTGCGTTTGAGTCGGGTAAGAAAGAAGGATTCATCGGATCCGGATACCCGAGAACCCAATCCAGCAGCCCAGCCCAAGTCTTCATCGGCTCAGCCCAACCTGGAACGGCCCAGACCCGAGGCCCAAATCGACCCTCGGTCCAACCCGCTCTACAACCCGAACCGCAGCCCGCGTCACCTGCAACCCAAGAGCCCGCGAACCAAGAACCTGAGGCCTGAGTTCTTTCGGCCCAAAACCCAATCCAACCCAGTAGCCCGAGGCCCAAACTAACCTGTGGCCCACCCCGCGAACCAGAGCCCAGCAGCCCACCTGCAGTCAATAACCCGCGAGCCAACCCGACCCGACCTTCGACCTGCGCCTCGGCCCGACGCCTTCTGCACGACGTGGGGCGCTCTGCTGCATCCAAGTGGCACCCAGCGGTGCGGGCAGTCCTTCGGCTCGGCTCAGCTTAGACGGCTCGCGGCCTCCCTCCAACAACTTTTCCGGCGGCTCCTCAGATAATCGGCTCGAATTTTTAGTTTTTAGCCCAATTTCCACCGGTCAACCCTCCCGGACCCATTTTCGGCTCCGATTAAGGTAATTGAGATCATTTTAGGGTCGTATTTCATGTTTATTTATTTAATTGTGAAATACTAACGTAAGGTGGCGAACGGTGTGATAGAAAACAAACCCGGCAACCTTTGGAGCAGCTCTTGAGAAATGGGAGCTTACGTTTAGTTAATTAAGGGGTACTTTGGTTAAGATCAACGAAGTAAGTGACTTTACTATAGGATAGGCTAGAATTGTTTGCGTTGCAGTTTTATTTATGAGTATGATGATGTATGAGTATAATGTTTGAGCTACGATGCATGATAATGTACGTAATTTATATTTCGATGTATGACGTACATGATATGTTTAATGCACTTGATGGCGTTATGATGAATATGATGATTGCATTATGTTTATCTTAATATGTTGATGTTTTCCATGTTAAGCATGTTTTATGATGATGAGTGTCATATTGCATCATGTCGATAGACCGACATAGGACACAACCCTAAGAGCATGAAAATGATATTAATATAAATATCTACGAGCATGTGTTACTTAATGTAACAAAGAGATGAGACTAGAGGGTTGTGTCAGAAGAGATGATAAGATGGAATTTAGAGGGACCTCATACATGTTGTATGTTCATAAGCATAGGGATACTTCCCCTAGAGATAATGAGTATGAACACGCACAGTATGACGAGCAGAGTGTTCATGAGGAGCATGACACCAGGAGTTTCGCTGACCTCCAGACGTCGCTACAGATTAGCTTGACTAGAGAGGGTCTAGGGAGTGTGCGAGCCCCCTGGAGATTCACACTCACACGTGAGGGTCGTGTGTAGGGAAGTACTACACATCCATAGTAGTCTGGGATTGGAACCTAGAGTATAGAGATAGGTCCCTAGAGCATGATTGTATTTTTTTGCATTAGCATAGCCCCTATAATGAGGTCACTTACTGAAGTATTCTTCGAAATACTCCGGCTATGTGCCATATCATTTTTCAAGCAAAGGCAAGGTGCCCATGTACGGATGACGGCGACACCACGAATAGAGACTGTGGCACGTGCATAGAATAGTCGCATATTTAATTTCCTAGTCTTAGGTTATAATATGATGTTTGCATTTCATCATTTAAATTATTTTATTTTGTAATTATTTTTAATTTTTGAATTCCAGCATTTTTGTTTGAAACACGTAAGATTGACAATGTTTTCTAGAAGTTTGAAGTTGTTCTGAACGTTTTCAAAGTTTATGTTATAAATGATGTTCATTTAAGAATTATATTTCAGCATTAAGAGATGAACATAAGACGTTAGTAGCAACTCTGAATATGTAGAAATTTAAGGTCGTTACATTAAACGCTTTCAAAATTAAAACTAGGAGGAAAGGGTCCGAGCGTATCAGACTTAGGCTAGATTAGCCAAAATGATGGCCTTGAGCCGTCAGAAAGTGTACTCTTCAACTGGCTCGAACCGTTCAAGTGGGATGATAAAATGAAATGAGAGACCTAAACTACCACAGCAAAGATTTGAGACTCGAAATCAAGGGCGAGACTAACAGACTATGCAAAGAAAACATGTAAAAAAAAAGTGTATTCTCCGACTAGTTAAAACCGTTCAAGTGAGATGATAAAAGGAAATGAGGGACCTAAACTGTCATAGCCCAAAATTTGAGACTCGAAATCAAGGGCGAGACTAACCGACTATGCAAAGAAAACATGCAAAAAGAGATAGATAAGAAGAAATTACGGAAAATTTTTAGCAATTAAGAAGAAGAATTCCAATCGAAACAAATCGTTCAAGCAGTGTAGGAATTTCATGAAAGAAGTATGTGGGGTACAAAATGTATGAAGTAACTATGCACGATATGTACAGACTCCTAAACGCCTCTAGACATTCCTCTGTGGCTTTAGGACTCCCACACGCTCTCCCGCCTCGATCATGACATCACTCACCTAAAAAAAGAAGAGTAAAAAAGGGATGAGTATAAGAATAATCAATAAACAACCTACTTGTAGGCTCTTTTCACATCTTTATCTTAGTAGTTATCCATGGCCTTGTCTCGGAGTTCGAGGGAGTGCGGACTAAGCTCCAACTCTCTTTTTTACTACTCAGGTGGCTTGCGTCATTCTAGAGACTATTAGTATTCTCTAATTCATTTTTGCATATATATGAGATATGTTAAATGAATATTTAGAATTCTTTTGTAAAAAGAAATCTAAAATAATGCATCTACACATATTATTATCTCATCTTATGTAGTGGATGATCAGTGTCTTGGGATGAAGTGCGACCTCACGAGTAAAACTGAGGGGACAGCATGGTTGGATCTGAATTAATATCTCTCTTTGCACATCATCCATGGAGGTTAGTTGAAAACCCTCCCACGAGACCATACTACCACTAAAATCGGGGGGTTGTGATCCCCTGTTTGTCGTTCAGCTACTAGGTTGTCCTACGTGGTCCCACGCTCCTCTGCTCAGGGACGGATTTCTACGGCTCAAAGATCCTATTCAGGAGACCCCTTAGCTATCACCCTAGGTTGAGGCACGAATGACACTACCCTGTCTAGCGCTGCCTGGCTCAACAATCTCGGAATCGGATTACAGTCTCGACGGTACAGTATTGGAGCAAAGAGGAAAGTGGAGGTTTTGGTGACACTATCCACACTGCTCAAGTCTGGCAGGCTACCTCGGTTGTCTATAGTTGTCGTGGTGTCCTACTAGGTCTTTCTAGGGAGAATCTTGGTGGCTCATACTTGGATTCATTCATCTCTAGGATTCTCGCACAAGGTTTCTCAAAACTGTTGTGGTCTGGAATACTGGAGTCTAGGTCTGCTGGTTATTCTTTCGCGGGCCTGAATGCACGGTATCCTAGAGGTATCCCATTCTAGGTCTAGCCTACTTAGTCTCAAAAGCCCTAGTCTAGGCTCGTCGTTTCTTCCTATTCTCAACAAGAAAGACAACACAAGCAAGCATGCATTTGAGTTAACATGCAACCGTTCATGCAATACTAATAAACATGCTCGACGGGAAGCTAACATTCATCTTCACTCGGAGCGTAGACTTCAAGAATTTTCCTTCCTCCTTTAACATGTATACGATATCACAATCTCATTCTAAAGTGAACTTTTAGTCAATCGATTCTAAGTACCATTAATTTTATTATTTAATTATTTTCCATAGCTTATATACTAATACGCTAGGTCCAGCTAGCTAGGATTTATTAGTTTGACAGCATGCATGCTTATTTCAAGCGGTTCCTATAAGTACTGCTCGTGGGAATCCAAATGGTTACTTATATGGTTGATGCGTGCCTTCCCGAACTCAAATTTCTTGCTGAAGAAGGTTCCAAAATTTCTAAAATTCTCTTGATGGGTCCTAATTCATATAAAAGTAAGGTCAGTAATGAATGGAAGCGAAAACTAGCCAACGGAGGCCGAACGAAGGAAAAATGACAACTCACACGCGTTGCACTAGCTATCAACATGCCAGGGGAAGGCTACGAGCGCGTACCACACGTAGAAATCCTGCACAGTCGCGGGTCGCTGGGTCAGAGTGGTTAGGTTGGGGCGATTTGTTGGATGTGGTTCGATTCGCATGATTCGAGTTGCGTGTGGATAGCTGGTTCAAACTCAGGTCAACCTAGATCCGTGTGTGCTGACACGTGTCTTCTCGCGAGCAAGACGTGTTTCTCAAGCGAAATTGTACCACGTGTTGTTTGTCGATTTCTCCGTGCTCCTCCATATGTTGGGCGACGCGTGGCGGTGGTTCTCTCTCTCTCGTTTTCTGTTCTTGACTGGTTCACCGTCCTCCAATTTTTGTTTGAGGTTTTCTCAAGAAATCTTGTTTCCTCTCGGATTTTCTTGTCGGGATGGACGAATCCATCACCCAAACTTTTCCTCCAACACCGAAAGGAGTCTCGATTTGAAGTTTCTTGCCTTGGACCATCTTCAACGGCGGATTTGAGGTGGCTGACTTCTCTCTTTCAAAACCCTAACTTCTTATCTTTTTTCTTTTTCCTCTTTTCCGTCTTTCTCTTTCTTCTTATGTCCCAACTATTCAGACCCCTCAAGTAGGAGTAGGGGCAAAATTATTTTGACCCTGACCGTTTTTTTCACAACTATCCCGAGCATGATTTCCTTCTTCATCGACTTGAGTCTCAGTCTCAATCTCCTCATCCTACAATAATATTTCATGATCTTATTATATGCAAGTATTTTGAATCTTAGGAAGGAAAACAAGGGTCGTTAATACCTCCTAAGCTCAAGTGTTTCAATTGAGGTCAACTCCCCACTTCTCAACTCGAGCAATGTGGGACAATTTCCCTTCCTTTTTTCCCTTTCTAATCTTTTAGGTTATTACAAAATCTGTGTGATTAAGACACCTTATTTTATATAAAAAAAATATATTTAATATAGTAATAATTCGAGTATGTCATATATTTTTTCAACGATATTTAAACACAGTCTCACACCGATTAACAAATACACGTTAAAAATGAAAAACAAATTAGAGGAAATGAATCAAAGAGACATTATTGAGGGGTCGATTTGATAAGCCCAAAGAAACTTCCTTGAAATTTCTTTGTAGTGTCCATTAGTGAGATCATGATAATGTGACACATTTGGACAAATATATCAAATCTTAATTTTTTTCTATAAATTTTTTTTAGTATTTTTTATTTTTTTATTTTCAGAGTATGATAGTCATATTCTTCAACTCATTCTTAATTAGTATAATGCAGGTGGATTTTCTATTTATATTATTTTTTCCCAAATAAGAAAAAAGAAAAATCGGAACTCTTTTATTGAATATGTTCACTTATTTTAATTTTTATTATTTGTTTTAACTTTTAAATTTCATTAATATCTCTCTAAATAAAAGTAATATATTTTTCCCATCATCCATTACTCTCAATTTCATTTGTATACAATTAAATATAAAATCTAACTCCTTACTAATTTTTTTTTCAGTCAACTCTTAACTAATTAACTATAATAAAAAAAATATAAAAATAAAAACTATCTAGGGTGAATTTGGAAATTAACGGTGTACATAGGTCGGGTTGGGTTGAGGTAATTTTTTAGACCAACCAAAAAGTTCGAGTTGATTGGATTGGGGTTGGGTTGTTGAGGTGTTAAAAAAAATGTAATTAAAAAAAAATTATTTATCCACCCTTCATAATTATTCAATACAATCTTAGATAAAAGATATCAAAAGTTTACAAATAAAAATAAATCAATCTATAATAATTCAAACAAACAAAATTTTCATCAATAATAACTAGCGAGAATTGTAACATCCTAACATAGTTCAGGTCAAACTGTACAAATCCGAAACACGAATTGAATTTATTATGTTTCAGAAAATTAACTCAACTCAACTCAAATACTAACTCAACCTAATCCAACTCCTGTAATTTGGGTAGGTTGGATCCATTTGGATGTTGGGTTCTATACGGCAGAAATTATGTTGATATTTTAAATAAAAAATAAGGCTGCCAATTAAACATTTGGACAAATGTCCAAATTATATTGGTAATCGAATATTTTCACAGACTATTACATTCTTAAAATTTATTTAAGACAAGTTAATTGGGTAACGAAGTCATGAATAATAAAAATTACCAAAATATCTTTACACTACCTTCGCTTAATATCTTTACACTATCTTCGCTTATCGATGACCATCACCCGTTACAATAGGATGTTGTGTCCATTGCCAACACACATAGCTACCATGACCAACAACCACTTCCGCAAACACTCTCGACAACAAGTTTGAGTACCATTTTGATGAACACGGCTAGCAATAAGTTCGACGAACACCGTCGAGACAACTTTGACTGACTGCTTTGAGAAGTATCGCCAAAAATATATATTTATTGTATAATTAAAACATTATCATCATAAGAAAATGAAAAATAATAATAATAATAATAATAACAATAAAATGAAAATTTCTTTTATAGGTCTTACAAATTTGGAAAGTTGTATCATGTTTGTAGTTGTTCATTTCCATTTTTGATTTTGTATTGCAAATAAATAAATAAATAAATAAATAACCTCCTCCAAATTCAATATTTTTATTTTTATCTCTAATATAATTCATTAGTTTGAATCTACAGTGTAAAATTAAAAATTAAATGTTTTTTCTTTCTAATATTGATCCTGAGTAACATAATAATAATAAGAAAAAAATCCGCTTTAGAACATAAAAATAAATAAATAATAATAATATTTATAAGTTAAATTTTGAAAAACTTTAATATGAAAATGTAACGACATCGATATGTGTGTAATATCGTAAAACTAATATGAAAATAATATTTATAGATATTGGTATTTTAAACATTTCCATTAAATTAAGACGAAAGTTATACTTTCTTGTAACGCTTGGCTAATATTAAATGAATCTAAACTCGAACCAGACTCCGACCCGAGACCCACTTACATAATAGGAAGCTAATTTAAGGAGTAGTATGAAGGTTCGTGGAAGGTTCGTAGTTTGTATGATGAGTCTATAAATGTTGTGTCCAATCCATAATAAGGCTCAAAAGGCATGGCTTCCCAAACAGAGCCTTGGCTACTGGAGAACGGCAGCGTTAAGTGCTTAACCAAACAGAACCGACAGGGCCATGGCCGAAGCCGGACAGCTCACAACATGTCGTCCTCTTCCCTCCGTATAAAGTCCGATTTGACCCTCGTCTCCAAACTCCAATTCCTCTGCCTTAGGAACCTCCTCGCTCATCTTCAGGAGGTCCTTTTGGGAACTAAGCTTTCTGTTCTCTTCCCTGCCATTCCGCTCGCCGTTTGGGCTCAATGTTATGCCTTTGGGAGAGTGAGTATCCCGTGAAACTACATGTCGTTTCTTCATTAACTACAAAAACATTGATTATTCATTTATTATTATTATTGTTTTTTTTTTAGCCTTGGATTTTTGCTTTGAGTTTGCTTGGCCTCACGCCATTGGCTGAACGTGTCAGCTTTCTGACAGAGTAAGCCTTTTATTTTATTTTATGAATTTAAATTAATTTTCTTCCATATGATACTCATTTATTTTCTTCTTATTGTTTCCATTCGGATTTGAAGGCAAATCGCTTATTTCACTGGTCCAACAGGTAATTTATTACTCCTTTATTATGAAACTAAATTATAAATTTTCTTTTGTAACCCGGGGTGAAAATGGAGAAACCTTCTTCTGTTGAGGATTGTCGGGAAGGAGTCCTACATCATCTAATTAAGGGATTAATCATGGGTTTATAAGTAAGGAATACATTTCTAGTTTGAGGCCTTTTGGAGAAACCAAAAGTAAAGTCACGGGAGATTATCTTGAAAGTAGACAATATCATACCATTGTAGAATGTCATAATTTCTAATATAGTATCAGAGTCATGCCATTAATTTAGTCATGTCAATAGAGTCCTCATATGTCGAACAAATAAGTTATGAGTCTCAAAGGTGTACTTTGTTTGAGGGTTCAAAGAAGGAGTCGAGTCTTGATTAAGAGCAGGCTGTTCAAGGGCTCCATAGGCTTCAAGGGAGGTTCTATGGTATACTTTGTTTGAGGGAAAGATTGTTGAGAATTATTGAGAGTAGTTTATAAGTAAGGAACACTATCTCTATTAGTATGAGGCCTATTCGGGAAACTAAAATCAAACACACGAGAGATTTATGCTCAAAGTGAATAATATCATACCATTATGGAGAGTCATAGTTTCTAACATCGTCGTCATTCGCATACTTTTTTATTTCCAAAAGGATCGGGACCATATTTTTTTTTTTATATATATTGGGTTGTGTTTTAAAAAATATATATTTATTGTCGTTGTTTTTGTAATTTTCGTTTTTGGGAGTGTGGCCATAGCATGACATCCACATCCACAAAAGACCATACCAGCAATGCCCAAATGCATGCATGCATGCTTTAGCTGATAATTAATGTTAATTATTGATTAAAATTAAAAAAAAATATTAATTTTGGTTTGGAATACAGTTGGAGGGCTTTTGAATGCAACGTGTGGGAATGCAACAGAGATGATAATAGCAATTCTTGCACTTACAAACGGGAAGATAGAAGTGGTGAAGTATTCTCTTTTGGGCTCTGTTCTTTCAAACCTTCTTCTTGTTCTTGGAACCTCTCTCTTCTCTGCTGGGGTTGCCAATCTATCAACCCAACAATTTTTTGATAGAGTAATCTCTCTCTCTCTCTCTTATTTTTATTATTATAATTCAAATAACGGCAAATTAATATGTCAATCTGGTCATAGATTAGTGGATAAGACACTAATTATCATCTCAAAAGTTGATTGTTCGATCTCTTAACTGAAAGAAATATGGGATTAAGATTTGGGTTAGCGAGTTTTCAAAGTTATTAATGTTTTGACTCGGTAGTAAAAGTTTTAATTTTTGGGTAGACGAGGGGTAAAATCGGTAATAAAAGTTTTTGTAGTGTATTTATTGAGGTGTTTTTTTTAGGTATTTACATAAAAAGGCATCATTTGAGTTTATAAATGAGTGATAAGACACTAGTTATCATCTGAAAAGTTGATTGTTCGATCTCTTAACTAAAAAAAAGATGGAATTAAGATTTGGATTAGCGGGTTTCAAAGTTATTAATGTTTTGATTCGGTAATAAAAAATTTAATTTTTGGGTAGACGAGGGGTAAAACCGGTAATAAAAGTTTTGTATTGTATTTATTGAGGTATTTTTTTTAAATATTTACATAAAACGCATCATTTGAGTTTATAAATTGTTTGATCTCTTAACTAAAAAAAATATGAAATTAAGATTTGGGTTAGCCGGTTTTCAAAGTTATTAATGTTGACTCAATAATAAAAATTTTAATTTTCGAGTAGATGAGGGGTAAAATCGATAATAAAAGTTTTGTAGTGTATTTATTGAGGTGTTTTTCTAAGTATTGACATAAAAATACATCATTTGAGTTTATAAACTAGTGAATAAGACACTAAAAAATTGATTGTTCGATCTCTTAACTTAAAAAAAATGGAATTAAGATTTGGGTTAGCGGGTTTCAAAGTTATTAATGTTGACTCGATAATAAAAATTTTAATTTTTGGGTAGACGAGGGATAAAGCCGGTAATAAAAATTTTGTAGTGTATTTATTGAGGTGTTTTTTTAAAGGTATTTACATAAAAAAAAAAAAAAAAAGGCCTAATTTGAGTGTATATTAATATAGTAAAATGAAAAAAAAGACAGCACAATGAATTAAAATCCAGCCAAGATTTTCAAGTATAATAATTATATAAAAAAAGTCAAATTTATGATTATTAAAATAAAAAAATTAAAAAAAAAAGTCAATGGTCATAGTTTTGACTTAAGAAAATAAAAAATTAACCCAATAATTATGTATTTATTTTTTGTAATTTTAACAGAGACAAGCAGATGTGTTCTCACTGATGCTGATGCTGTCATTTCTGTGCCATTTATTGCCGTTATTATTTGGGTACGCCGCCACCACCTCCGCCGTCGCAGCCGCCGCCTCCACCCTCCACCTGTCCAGAGCCAGCAGCATCGTTATGCTCTCAGCTTACATTGCTTACTTGGTCTTCCAACTCTGGACTCACCGCCAATTATTTGAAGCCCAGGTAAGATTATAATATTAAAATCCTTAAAAATAAAATTAAATAAAAATTTGAAAATTATTTATTAAAAAAATAGAATTATTATGTGAAAATTAATTTATTTTTAATTGGATTGGTGAAAAATTAGGAGGATGAAAACGACGACGTACCAGGAGAAGAGGCAGTGATTGGATTCTGGAGTGCATTTGCATGGCTTGTAGGAATGACACTCCTGATTGCTTTGCTGTCGGAATACGTTGTCAACACAATTGAGGTAAAACTTAGATGTATATATTTAAAGCCCTTTTTAACCTAAAGTTTTTATGAAATATTGTAACTTATATTATAAATATTATAACCTAAGAGTGAGTTGTGAGAGGAGATTATAACACATTTTTTAAATATTACTACATTTTGCTTTAATTGAGACTGTTAAAGATTTATGGGAAGAAAACCTAAGTCGGGTCGAGGGGAGGAGAACAAAACACTGTTTATAAGGGTGTGGAAACCTTCTCCTAGAAGACTCGTTTTAAAACCTTGAGGGGAAGCCCGAAAGGGAAAACCCAAAGGTGACAATATCTGCTAGCGGTTGACCAGGGTCGTTACAAATGGTATTAGAGCCAGACATCGGACGATGTGTCATCCTTCTCGCTATTCCTCGAAGGGGGTAGACACGAGGCGGTGTGCCAATAAGAACGCTGGGTCCCAAAGGGAGGTGAATTTGGTGGGGGTCCCACATCGATTGGAGAAAGGAACGAGTGCCAACGAGGACGCTGGGCTCCAAAGGGGGTGGATTGTGATGTCCCACATTGGTTGAGGAGTGTCCCACATTGGTTGAGGAGTGTCCCACATTGGTTGGGGAGGAGAACAAAACACCCTTTATAAGGGTATGGAAATCTTCCCCTAGAAGACACGTTTTAAAGCCGTGAGGGGACCTAAATTATTTTACTAAAATAAATATACAATGAGTTCATACAATTATTGGGTTTGACTGGATGTGGTCAGTGATGATATTTCAACCCAAAATTGACGTTTTCATTTTGTTTCGTAGGAAGCATCAACTACTTGGGGTTTGTCGGTGAGTTTCCTCAGCATAATCTTGCTCCCTATCGTCGGGAATGCAGCCGAACACGCTGGAGCAATCATCTTTGCCTTAAAAAACAAGTTGGTAAGCTCGTCATTTTTCATTCAAATTAACCTAAGACCTAACAAATAGAAATCAATATAAATGTTTGTTTTTGTTTCAGGACATAAGTTTGGGGGTTGCTTTGGGGTCAGCAACACAAATTGCACTTTTTGTGGTAAGAATATGTAATTAATGAAGATTTGAAACCCCTATAACAATTCAATTTGGGACCCTGGAAAAGGTTGAAATATCAAGAACTGACCCCAAAAGAATGGGTAATTAATTAATTAATTGCAGATTCCACTGTGTGTGATCGTTGCTTGGATAATGGGAGTGGATATGGATCTAAATTTCAACCTCATGGAAACGGCGTCGCTTGGATTAGCCATTATTACCACAGCCTTCGCCTTACAAGATGGAACCTCTCACTATATTAAAGGCCTTGTTCTTCTGTTATGCTACGTTATTATTGCTGCTTGTTTCTTTGTCTCCACGGCTCAACAAGGTCACCTTTTTTTCTCTCTTTCTCGCTATAAATTGCACATTTTGAGTAGTCGATCGGTTTCGAAAGTCTATTTCAAGTAAGTCATGGAGTCTCGGTTTGTCTAGCTTCTATCTGAGTTCGATAAAAGAACTTATGAGTGTTCGTATGACTCGAAAACCTGACCAATCTAGATTATTCAACCCAAACCATAAAGTTGGGTTGGATTAAACTTTTAAAATACCGAAAATTTAGGTCGATTGGCAAGTGAGTATTTTTTTGAGTGACCAATTTGAAAATACGATTACAACTCAAACCTACTTTTAAAATTTTTATGAAGATTAAAAATATTTGACATTTACAACTTATGTTAGTGATACAGTATCACTCGTGAACATTTGATATTTGAATTTTATGAAATTTTAGTTATAAGGCCTAGGGGTAAGGTAAGCTAAGGGAGGACAGCATAAGTGAGCGAATGTGTGTAAGGCCAGTCAAAGATGACTGTTCTAGCTGGGGCGAGCCACCTACCTTCGAATGGTCGTGGTTCTACGGACCGTGAACGAATTCACTTCTAACCTCTGGGTACGTTGGAACTAGAAAAACTGGTTTCGGAACTTGAATTTGTCTGACTCGTGTTTGGATTGTATAGAGAATGAGCACGTGTTCGAACTTCAAGTAATTTTATCGATCAAGTAGTTAGAATTATGTTTCGCTTGGAAATTATAATAAATTAACAATATTCCTAATGTCTTTTTTTTTTTTTTTTTTTCTTTCTTCACAGATGGTAGCAATATCCCCAATTTGGGAATCCAATCTTCAAACCAAGCAATCTTAAGAGCCTAAAGGTTAAAATAATTTCCTTCTAAATTAACTCAAATTAATACTTTTAATTCCAAATTAAAAAAATTAAATTAATAAACTTCGTATTAATAATTAAATGCAGGTTCAGAATATTTGGGCCCAACCAATTCATAAATGAGAAGAATTCTGTAGAAGTCTCCTTGGGATGAAGGACCAAATTGCAAAAAGCAAAGATCAGAGGGATTTGTAATTAAATTCTTTTGAATTTCAAAATTGGCCTCGATGGCTTGCCTGCCAAATTAACCATGCGATTTGCCGTTTTATATGCAATCAAATTTGTATTTTTTTTACCCTTTGTTTTTTGTGCTTTAAATTGAGTTGTTCTCGTCTTGAATTTTCAGGTGTATCATAAGAAAGGAACATTAATTATATATCTCGTTGCTATAATAAAATTGTCATATAGACTCAGTAGGTGAGCTCGTTAAAATACTTCTAAGGCATGGCTATGGGTTAGTGCATACTCACGTAGCTGAAACCAACAAAAAAGAAAGGAACATTAATCATATATCTCATTACTATGATAAAATTGTCACATAGACTCACTAGGTGAGCTCGTTAAAATACTTCTGAGGTCTGACTATGGGTTAGTGCATCCTCACGTAGCTGAAACCGACAGAAAATAAAGGAACATTAATCATATATCTCGTTACTATGATAGAATTGTCACATAGACCCACTAGGTGAGCTCGTTAAAAATAATTTTGAGGTCTAAATATGAGTTAGTGCATGCTCACGTAGCTGAAACCGACAGAAAAGAAAGGAACATTAATCATAATTCTTGTTACTATGATAGAATTGTCACATAAACCTACTAGGTGAGCTCGTTAAAATACTCTTGAGGTCTGATTATGGATTAGTGCATGCTCACGTAGCTGAAACCGACAGAAAAGAAAGGAACATTAATCATATATCATGTTACTATAATATAATTGTCACATAGACCTACTAGGTGGGCTCGTTAAAATACTCTTGAGGTCTGACTATGGATTAGTGCATGCTCACGTATCTGAAACCGACAGAAAAGAAATGAACATTAATCATATATCCCATTACTATGAGAGAATTGTCACATAGACCTACTAGGTGGACTCGTTAAAATACTTTTGAGGTTTGACTATGGGTTAGTGCATGCTCACGTAGCTGAAACCAGCAGAAAATAAAGGAACATTAATCATATATCTCGTTACTATGATACAATTGTTACATAGACCCACTAGGTGAGCTCGTTAAAATACTCTTGAGGTATGACTATGGGTTTGTAAGGGTTCGGATTTTTATTTCTTTTGGATTCTTATGTTGAGATTTTATTTTTGCTGCCAAAATGAAAAGATATTATGCTATGCATTTATTCTCGCCGGAAAAGGTCGCGAATTCCGACAAGGAAGTTATTACCTTAATAGAAATGTTATTGAAACCTTTTATATTTCTAAATTCAATCTTCTCTTTCCTTGAAAAACCACTTTTGTTCTTCAAACTCGTTTCTGTGTTCGTGGGTGTCTAGAGTACGGGAAAAATCGAGAGTGTTAGCAGGGAAAACGTGTGGGTTGGTTCGCTGGGTGGTTTTCTTTGTCGGTGAGTTGTCGGAACAAGCGACCTTGCTGTCCGGAGGGAGAATCGACGAAGGAGTCGGAATCGGGGCAGGGCAGCCGCATCGTTGACGCCGCAACGACGAGTTAGGGTTTCGCGTGGATTGCGGGTTAGGAAGACGACGAAGCGGGCCGGGTAACCCGCCTCACGCTCAGCCTCCAGTTCGGCCTAAACAGTAACGGATCGTGTTTCCATCGGCGGCCCAACTCCACAGACGCACGTCCAAAGAACTTGGTGGCTCCGCACGCGTACTCTCGGCTCCGCACGTGTACGTCGGCTCGATTCCGTCAATTCCCGCGGCTCGGCTTATCGGCTCGGTATCACTATAATATATCGATTCTTAGGTTTTCGGCCCTCCTGAAGCCGTTTCTGCCCTTAGTTTTACCATCTGAGGTCAGTATGGCTCCTAGCCGTCAAAGATGGATTGTGTCTGGAGTTTATTTTGATAAATAGCATGAGATTTAGCTAGGGTATGTTATGAATTGTTCCTAAGTTTTTATGTGGTTATTATAGGACGTATTTAACCGTTGGAATTAGCTTGTGAGTGACTTCGGCTAAGGCCATCGAGGTAAGTGACCTTACTGTTGGAGTTAGCTTACTATGTGTTGTATGATGGTGCGTGCCCTGTAGCCCTTACATGCACCATATTTTATGTGTTATGACTATATGTTGTATGGATTATGTGATTGTTTATGCTATGGATGATGTTGACTGTTGACTGTTTATGCTGTGAAAAGATTGTGGATCTGCTAGTATTATATGTCATGAAAATGTTGATCGATGCCATGGATACACCTAGTATTATCGAGTCATGTCATAAGATGTTTATGGAACTGGAATGTATCTTCATGTTATGTAAGATGCCATGTAATGTAAGTTATGTGACATGTCATGTAATGTAAGAAACGTATATGTAATGTTAGCAATGCTTATATAACGCCATGTTAGGTATGTTAAGGGACCTCATGCATATATGTATGTCACTTGCATCGGGATACTTCCCCTTTATGTTACGAAAGAATGAAATACGATATTTATGTTTGCCATGATATCATGCAGGCCCTTTTCTGTTATGTGGTGTCCGGCAACGTATATTACGTTGTGCCCGATCAAGCTAGGCCCAGGGAGTACGTATACGAGCCCACCTGGTGGGTCCATGTGCGCGTTCATGGGCCGTGTGTGAAGGAGTACCACACATCCAACCCTACTCGGAATAGAAAAGCGCCCAAGGCCATGTAAAGTTTATGAAAAGTTAGGTCCCGCTCATATGTTGCATGTGTTTGCATTTCTAACCCCAACAGTGGGGTGACTTACTGAGTATTTCATAAAATACTCAAGCCACGTGCTACCTACATTTTTCAGGTAAAGGCAAGGCACCAATGTACGGTTGACGGTGGAGCTAAGGACACCATGGAAGTGGACGAGGAGCATTTTTAGTAGTTTACATTTATTTGATTGTTTTAAGTTAAAGCATTAAACATTGTTTTATTTATAGTTGTTTTGAATTCAGTTACTGAAGGTTTTATTTTCGAAATAGGTTTTGTTTTGGATTTTCGAACCTTTAAGAAAGACTTTGTTGTGTTTTCCAAGGTTATTTATGACGAGCTTCCGCGTAATGAATTATGAATGCATCGGTGACGTCACTATTTAGGTTTAGAAAATTAGGGGCGTTACACTTGAGGTCTGACTATGGATTAGTGCATGCTCACGCAGTTGAAACCGACAGAAAAGAAATGAACATTAATCATATATCCCGTTACTATGATAGAATTGTCACATAGACCTATTAAGTGGGCTTGTTAAAATACTCTTGAGGTCTGACTATGGGTTAGCGCATGCTCACATAGCTGAAACAGACAAAAAATAAAGGAACATTAAAATATATATCTTGTTACTATGATAGAATTATTACATAGACCCACAGGTGAGATTGTTAAAATACTCTTGAGGTCTAACTATGTGTTAGTGCATGCTCACGTAGCTGAAACCGACAGAAAATAAAGGAACATTAATCATATATCTAGTTACTATGATAGAATTGTCACATAGACCGACTAGGTGAGCTCGTCAAAATATTCTTGAGGTCTGACTATGGATTAGTGCATGCTCACGTAGCTTACACCGACAAAAAAGAAAAAAACATTAATTATATATCCCGTTACTATGATAGAATTGTCTCATAAACCTACTAGATGGACTCGTTAAAATATTCTTGAGGTCTGACTATGGGTTAGAGCATGCTCATGTAGATGAAACCGACAGAAAAAAAAGGAACATTAATCATACATCTCGTTACTATGATAGAATTGTTACATATACCCACTAGGTGAGCTCGTTAAAATACACCGTAGGTCTGACCATGGGTTAGTGCATATTCACTGTAACACCCGCTCTTCGACAATGCGAATTACAGGAGTTACCAATAACACCGACAACCAATTATAATATTTCCAAAACATTTTTACTAACATCCAGTAAAATGTTTAAAACCAATACTATTTAAAACATTAACCACCAACATAAATTTTCAAACAGCGAAAGCATATATACATAAGCAGACCCTGACATGGATTCCCAATAGTCTCTAGCCCGCTGGTCTCGACCTCGATTGGCCTGCATCTACCAAATCTGGAAAGAAAAGTAACAATAATTTTGATGAGTAATTAAAATTACCCCGTAAGTAGCTAACTTAACTCTCATGAGTCATAACTAATCTTTCCAGCTGTTTTAAAGTTTTATTCGCCATTGACTCCTAGTTTCTCTTACTAGGGTCATATGTTCATTAATGAGGTATCTCAGCTACCTCCAACTTAGGTTACTAACTCTATCTCGATATGCTTATCTAGAATTTTCGGACTCGTATGTAAGACTCGCTCTCGGTCAAATACGGTCCGTCTACTAATTTCTCTGGCGGCCTATTTATCTAATATACCAACGGTCAGGAGTACTCATGCTCCCTGACTTAGCACACAGCGCGTTGGTCAGGAATTCCGCGGGAATTAGTAGACTATAATACTCATATAAATAAGCCATGACGCTCAATCTATAAGCATATCTTAGAGTCATAACCTTTCCATTAACCTGAACATTATACTCACATATGATACATGCTTTCATATGTTCAACACATAGAACATTCCATTAATCATTTATAACATGCTTACATCACAAGCAAGCAGTTACAACATACAGATAGACATTCAATATCATCAAAGCACATATTATCATACTAAGCTCTTATTCATGTAAACAACATACTCACATGTTGTAAAACTAGTTAAGAACTAGTTTAAAGAACGATATGCTACTTACCTGGTTTTGAACCCTTTTTTTTTCTTCAATGTACGTCTAATAGGGTATTTCAACACAATATCCTCCAATCAGACCTATATTTCACAATTTTCACGGTAAGTACAGGTCAATCCAGATAGAACATGTCAAAACTAGTCGAACGGGACAAACCGGAAGCCAAAATGATGTCTCACGCGCCTTCACGCGCCCTTACACGCAGGGAAATGTTTTCTCACGCGCCTGATCTACAAACAGTCGCACTCTCACTCGCAGTCTCCCACGCGCCTCGCGTGTCTCTCACGCGCCTCGTCTTCTTCCTCGCGTTTTCTGCAATTTTCCAACTTTTCCATTAATACCGATTACGTCCTGAAGCTATATTCCACCTCTACAACCCGTATTTCGTCCCGACTTCTTCTACAACTTTATCGATCTCCTCATTACGATTCTAACAAGCTCTATTTCATAACTTATTACGTAGTATAAACCAAGATATCGGGATATAAGGATTCGGTAAAATGGGTTTTGCATTACCTTCGTATAAACGTTCGATTCAGCTCGTCGTCGTGTCTCCTCCTCAAGTAATACTCAGTAAAACTTCTTTTTCCTTACTCTCAATCGACAGTCGAATTTAATCGATCCAAACTCACGCTAAATAACAACAAAATCTCAGATTTTCCTTCTCTGTTTTCTGGATTTCGTTTCTTCTTCTTCGTTTTCGTTTTCGTTTTTTTAATCTCACACCATCTCTCTCATTTCTACCACCCTTCAGCACCACCACACACCTCCACCTTTCTCTCTTTCCACCCATAAACCACCTGTCCATTCCTTCTTTCTCCATGGCAGCAGCTTGCTGCTGTCTTCTTCTTCTTTTTTTTTTTTTTTTTTTTTTTTAATTAATTAATTATTATTATTATTATTATTAAATACAAAACATTAATTCCAAAATACATTTTACATTATATATTTTTAAGATTATTACAATTCTACCCTCCTTTTAAGAACTTTCATCCTCGAAAGTTTCTAACTCTACAAACAAGTGCGGAAATTCTCGTTTAAACTCCTCCTCTCGTTCCCAAGTAGCTTCACTAACTTGCTGATTCTTCCATAAAACTTTAACAAAAGGAATATCTCTGTTACGCAAAGATCTTACTTCCCGCTCCAAAATTTTAATAGGTTGTTCTTTATAGCTTAAGTCCTCCTCTAACTCCAAGTCTTCATAACGAATAATATGCATAGGATCTGCAACATACCTCCTCAGCATCGAAACATGAAAAACATTATGTACAGCATCCAACGCTGGTGGTAATGCCAACCTGTAAGCTACTGGGCCAACCCTTTCGAGGTTTTCGAAAGGTCCAATAAAGCGCGGGCTAAGCTTTCCCCTCTTACCAAAACGCAAAACACCACGAACTGGTGCAATTTTTAGGAACACATGGTCCCCCACCTTGAACTCTAGGTCCTTCCTCCTTACATCAGCATAACTCTTCTGACGACTTTGGGCGGTCAAAATTCGCTTCCTAATCTTCTGTATTGCCTCATTGGTCGTCCGTAGTAAATCTGGACCCAACAACGTTTTACTACCTACCTCCTCCCAATAAATCGGAGTTCGACACCTCCGTCCATAAAGTGCCTCAAACGGAGCCATTTGAATGGTTGCCTGATAACTGTTGTTATAGGCAAATTCCACCAAATATAGGTAGGTGTCCCAACTGCCAGCAAAATCAAGTACACATGCTCGCAACATGTCCTCGAGAATCTGATTTAGTCTCTCTGTCTGTCCATCTGTCTGAGGATGGAACGCTGTACTAAACTTTAATTGTGTACCAAGGGCTTCTTGTAGACTCTTCCAGAATCGAGAAGTAAACCGTGCATCCCTATCTAACACAACAGAAACTGGCACACCATGCAATCTTACAATTTCCTTTAAATATAATTGTGCCCACTTGTCCACTGAATACGTGGACTTCCCAGGTATAAAATGAGTTGTCTTAGTCAATCTATCCACAACAACCCATATCACTGTAAACCCTAACTGGGTTCTAGGCAGTCCTGTAATAAAATCCATGGTCACCTCTTCCCACTTCCACTGGGGCACATTCAGAGGTTGCAATAGTCCAGCAGGTTTCTGTCTAGGTGCCTTAACTTTTTGACAAGTTAAACACCTACTCACATATTCAGCAACATCTTTCTTCATCCCAGGCCACCAGAAGCATGTTTTCAAATCCTGATACATCTTTGTGGCACTTGGATGTACGGTATAGGGAGACTCATGTGCCTCAGATAGAATCTTTCTCTTGATCTCTACATCGTTTGGCACACAAGTTCGATTCCGCCACTTCAAACATCCATCGTCTGTCACCAAGAAATCCTTGACTCGTTCGGTCTCAAGTTGCTTCACGACTTTCGCAAAATAAGGGTCTCTCTGCTGACCCTGACTAATTTGTTTCTGCAACGTCGGGCAGATAGTCATAAGAGCTAGCTGAGCTGTCGCTTCCCCGACCAGCACAGCTATATGAGCTCGTTCAAACTCCATCTGAATGTTGGGTTGTCTCGTCAACATTACAGATGAGTGAGCTGTCTTACGACTCAAGGCATCAGCCACTACATTAGCTTTACCCGGATGATGTAGGATCTCCACATCATAATCTTTCACTAACTCCAACCAACGACGTTGCCTCATGTTAAGCTCTTTCTGGGTGAATAGATATTTGAGACTCTTATGATCTGTATATACTTGTATCTTCTCACCATACAGATAATGTCTCCATATCTTCAAAGCAAACACCACAGCAGCCAACTCTAAATCATGAGTTGGGTAGTTGCGCTCATAATCCTTCAACTGCCGAGAGGCATAAGCAATAACTCTTCCATTCTGCATAAGCACGCAACCCAACCCATTCTTAGAGGCATCACTGTAAATTACTAGATTCCCAGTACCGTCGGGTACAGTAAGCACTGGGGATGACGCTAGTCTTTCCTTGAGTTCTTGAAAACTCCTTTCACAAGCTCGACTCCAATCAAATTTCTTTCCTTTGCGAGTTAACTGAGTTAAAGGTGCTGCAATTTTTGCGAAGTCCTGAATAAATCGCCTGTAGTATCCTGCTAAACCCAGGAAACTTCTCACCTCAGTAACGGTAGTTGGTCGAGCCCAACCTATAACTGCCTCCACCTTTGCTGGATCAACAACTATACCATTCTTGGATACCACATGACCAAGAAATACTACCTTCTGAAGCCAAAACTCACATTTCGAGAATTTGGCAAACAACCTTTGTTCACGTAGAACCAAGAAAACTTTCCTAAAATGTTCTACATGTTCCTCATTTGTCTTGGAATAAACCAAGATATCATCAATGAACACAATGACAGAAGAATCCAGAAAATCCTGGAATACCCGATTCATCAGCTCCATAAATACTGCAGGGGCATTGGTCAAGCCAAAGGACATCACGACGAACTCATAGTGCCCATATCGAGTACGAAAAGCCGTCTTCGGTATGTCCTCCGCTTTGACTCGTATCTGGTGATAACCAGAACGTAGATCAATCTTTGAAAACACTGCTGCCCCTTGGAGCTGGTCAAACAAGTCGTCAATTCGTGGCAAGGGATACTTATTTTTAATGGTCACCTTATTCAGCTCCCTATAATCAATGCAAAGACGGAGTGTACCGTCCTTCTTCTTCACAAACAACACTGGAGCTCCCCATGGTGACACACTAGGTCGTATGAACCCCTGGTTCAATAACTCCTGTAGTTGCAGCTTCAACTCTTTCAATTCTGCGGGAGCCATCCTATAAGGAGCTTTAGAGATAGGTGTTGTTCCTGGTTCAAGTTCAATGCCAAAGTTGACTTCCCTCTCTGGTGGCAAACCAGGCAGCTCATCAGGGAAGACATCCAGGAACTCATTCACCACAGGTACAGCTGTTACATCTGTATCAACTCGCCTAATTTCAACCACACTAGCTAGGAATGCCACAGCACCGTGACTGATCAACTTCCTAGCCTTTAAAGCAGTTATTGTCTTGGGAACACTTCCCGGCTTCGTACCCTGAAACCGGAAGCTGTTTCCCGTCGGGAGGTGAAAAACTATCTCCTTCTTATAACAATCGATACTGGCATGATGAGCAGATAGCCAATCCATGCCCAAAATAATGTCGTAATCATACATATCTAGCACCATTAACAACACGTCTAATGGTTGGTCAGATACTTCTACTTTATTCAGTTTCACTTTTTCACGAGTCATCAATATGACTCCTGAAGGTGTAGAGACCAGAACCTCATAACCTAAAGACTCTATTTGAAGTCGGGCTTGACGAACAAACGATAATGATATAAAAGAATGCGTCGAGCCAGAATCAAACACAGTATAAGCAAAGTAACCATAAATAGGCAAAGTACCTGTCACCACCGTGCTGGCATCCTCTGCTGCCTTGCTCATCGTGGCAAAGGCTTTGCCTCGAGCCTGAGGCGGTCCCCCAGCACTCGACTGACCTCCTCCTCCTCCTGGAGCGGGTCTCTCGGGGCGTATCACATTAGGATTCTTTGCATTACGACACACTCGAGATGACCAGTCTTACCACAGTTATAACATGTTTTGTCAGCAGCATTACAAAATCCCATATGAGACAACCCACACTTACTGCAAACTGCCTTTCCCTCACCTGAGGAAGGCCGACGGTCTACTCGTTTTATTCGCCATTGACTCCTAGTTTCTCTTACTAGGGTCATATGTTCATTAATGAGGTATCTCAGCTACCTCCAACTTAGGTTACTAACTCTATCTCGATATGCTTATCTAGAATTTTCGGACTCGTATGTAAGACTCGCTCTCGGTCAAATACGGTCCGTCTACTAATTTCTCTGGCGGCCTATTTATCTAATATACCAACGGTCAGGAGTACTCATGCTCCCTGACTTAGCACACAGCGCGTTGGTCAGGAATTCCGCGGGAATTAGTAGACTATAATACTCATATAAATAAGCCATGACGCTCAATCTATAAGCATATCTTAGAGTCATAACCTTTCCATTAACCTGAACATTATACTCACATATGATACATGCTTTCATATGTTCAACACATAGAACATTCCATTAATCATTTATAACATGCTTACATCACAAGCAAGCAGTTACAACATACAGATAGACATTCAATATCATCAAAGCACATATTATCATACTAAGCTCTTATTCATGTAAACAACATACTCACATGTTGTAAAAACTAGTTAAGAACTAGTTTAAAGAACGTTATGCTACTTACCTGGTTTTGAACCCTTTTTTTTTCTTCAATGTACGTCTAATAGGGTATTTCAACACAATATCCTCCAATCAGACCTATATTTCACAATTTTCACGGTAAGTACAGGTCAATCCAGATAGAACATGTCAAAACTAGTCGAACGGGACAAACCGGAAGCCAAAATGATGTCTCACGCGCCTTCACTTCACGCGCCCTTACACGCAGGGAAATGTTTTCTCACGCGCCTGATCTACAAACAGTCGCACTCTCACTCGCAGTCTCCCACGCGCCTCGCGTGTCTCTCACGCGCCTCGTCTTCTTCCTCGCGTTTTCTGCAATTTTCCAACTTTTCCATTAATACCGATTACGTCCTGAAGCTATATTCCACCTCTACAACCCGTATTTCGTCCCGACTTCTTCTACAACTTTATCGATCTCCTCATTACGATTCTAACAAGCTCTATTTCATAACTTATTACGTAGTATAAACCAAGATATCGGGATATAAGGATTCGGTAAAATGGGTTTTGCATTACCTTCGTATAAACGTTCGATTCAGCTCGTCGTCGTGTCTCCTCCTCAAGTAATACTCAGTAAAACTTCTTTTTCCTTACTCTCAATCGACAGTCGAATTTAATCGATCCAAACTCACGCTAAATAACAACAAAATCTCAGATTTTCCTTCCTTCTCTGTTTTCTGGGTTTCGTTTCTTCTTCTTTCGTTTTCGTTTTTGTTTTTTTAATCTCACACCATCTCTCTCATTTCTACCACCCTTCACCACCACCACACACCTCCACCTTTCTCTCTTTCCACCCATAAACCACCTGTCCATTCCTTCTTTCTCCATGGCAGCAGCTAGCTGCTGCGGTCTTCTTCTCTTTTTTTTTTCTTTTTTTTTTTAATTAATTAATTATTATTATTATTATTAAATACAAAACATTAATTCCAAAATACATTATACATTATATATTTTTAAGATTATTACATTCACATACCTGAAACAGACAGAAAAGAAAGGAACATTAATCATATATCTCGTTACTATGATAGAATTGTCACATAGATCCACTAGGTGAGCTCGTTAAAATACTCTTGAGGTCTGACTATGGATTAGTGCATGCTCACGTAGCTGAAACCGACAGAAAAGGAAGGAACATTAATCATATATCCCGTTATTATGATAGAATTGTCTCATAGACCTACTAGGTGGGCTCGTTAAAATATTCTTGAGGTCTGACTATGGGTTAGAGCATGCTCACGTAGCTGAAACCGATAGAAAATAAAAGAACATTAATCATACATCTCGTTACTATGATAGAATTGTTACATAGACCCACTAGGTGAGCTCGTTAAAATACTCTGGAGGTCTGACTATGGGTTAGTGCATACTCACGTAGCTGAAATCGACAGAAAAGGAAGGAACATTAATCATATATCTCGTTACTATGATAGAATTGTCACATAGACCTACTAGATGAGCTCGTTAAAATACTCTTGAGGTCTGACTATGTTTATGGTGAAAGTGTGAGGAAGACAGAGAGATAGAAGAATTCTCCCTGGTAGATCTCACACGCAATGGCGTGGACCCTTCCTCTCCGAGGCTCGACGTTGTAGTGAACGTAGCAGACCACCAGAAGTTTTGTCGCCGTCGTGAATTGTGGAATCGAACTAAGGAAAACGTCACCGGAGACGAGCTGTCAAATCTTGGGTTGCAATTTCGTTCTCGAGCCTCTGTTACGGGTGACCCACGCTGCTGCAGCATCCACGTCCCAGAAGTGCACGACCCAATACACGCAGTCCAACCTGCAACATGTCAGCGTAGTGCGCCTCGACCCAACCCGTACACCCACGCTTGACCCTTTTGATGACCCGCCTCATTCCCACGTCAGCTCGACTTGGCGATGCAATTGGCTCAGCTTGACGGTGCAATCGACTCAATTGGCTCAGCTTGACGGTGCAATCGACTCAATCTGCTCAGCGTATCAATCCTTGAGCCAACTGCTTCGTGGTCATACCACATTTCTAGATAGAGTCAACTGGATCAACTCTAAAGCCTACCAATCATTGAGCTTCCACTACCTTTTTGGATAGCTTCAACTGGATCAACCTTAAAGTCTATCGATCCTCGAGTTTCAACTTCTTCATGGCCAAGCTACATTTCTAGATAGTGTTAGCTAGATCAACTCTAGAGCCTACCAATCCTTAAGCTTCCACTACATTTTTTCACTATGTTTCTAGACAGTGTCAACTCGATCAACCCTAGAGCCTACCGATCCTTAAGCTTCCACTACATTTTTTCACAGTGTCAAGTAGATCAACCGTCTAGTCTACCAATCCTTGGGCTTCCTCTACGTTGCGTCAACTGGATCAATCCTAGAGCCTACCGATCCTTGAGCTTCCACTACACCATGGTAATGGAATCCAGCCCTCACCCTAGACAAGGGTTCGTGAAGATCTTTCTAATACAAATAATCTTCAATCTGCATCTTCTAAAAATCGATCCGACTTACCAATCCTTGAGTTTCTCGTTCTCAATCTTTAAACTTTCCATCTTTACAAATCGTGGCGAATCTCTTACGTCCGATACTAGTTGTTAGGATCACACAACTCACACACGATCTAGATGAAAAACAAAAGAGAGAAGATGCAACGAGAAATATAAGTGGTACACAGATGAAAAACGCTACCAAAGCTAGAAGTTTATATATTGATGACTTCAAATACTTACCCATAATCCATCTTAAAAAACGGCATAAAAGAATAGATAAAATTCTATCTTAAATAAAATTTTATTTTAAAAACTAAAAGAAACTAGGCTTGAAAGTAGTCACCTACTAAGTTTTTAAACTCATTATATTTTTTATAATTTAGTTTTATAATTTTTTTAATGTTGAAGTATTATATTTAGTTGAGCACGAGTGTCACATATATTATATCCAATGTTCGAATATTCATATTTTGGAGGGAATAATTATTTAGAGATCCTTAGTGATGAATTGGCCAAAATGGAACCATTTAAAATTTACAAGCAAACTCATAGCGCACAAACACTAAAACCCTTTTTTTCTTCATTGGCTCGACTTTACTTTGGCTCAAAACTAAAATATTAATAATATTTTAAAGCAAAATGCATCCGGAAAGGTGTATTTATGGGATAGATGTTAAGAAAGATTATTATAATTTTAATTAATAAAACAAAGATGACTCCATACCCATATTTGAGTTGGTGGGGGTGGAATTATTAAACATCTTATATCTAATTCAATACCACCATGACATCATCGTCACATTATCGATCTAAAATCAATTTTTTATATTTTAAATTACTCTAAAACATTTTTTTAATTATTATAATATAAAAACATCATCCAACCGCCTAAAATCTTATATTAATTTAATTTTTAATAAAAATACTATTTTTTTTTTTTGTCAAAATACCTTTACAATTAGCCTTGGATAAAAAAAACGGTTAATATTTTGTTTTAAAATAGTTTCAAAAATGATAAGAGCCCGCTGTATGCAAAGCTAGAGGTCATTCTAGTATCCTTGCTTCACAAAAAAAAAAGCCAACTTAACGAATTGATTCCAACTTAGGGCGGGTTAGAAGAATGAATAACTCTTAGATCGAACTTGAAATCTATGATGGTCACTCTTAGATCCCAAGACGACACTCTATAATTAGCTTAATCATGGCTAATCCAATGAATCGATTTTTACATCAAACCTAAAGCAAGGTTTGAAAGAAACATAACATAACATCGAAAGAGTTTCAAACACAAGTTTTTGTATTCCATCATTATTTCAAAATTGAATATTACATGTCTTTAAATAAACCAAAAAAGATAATTCACCGAATGTACAACTACCAACTACAAACTACTAATAAAAAGTCTTCGGATCACTTTCCAATATATTTTGTTGCTACTCAATTCTTTTCTTAATTTGATACTTAGAATCTTTTTGTATTGCTTCTTATAATTCCTCATTCCAGTCCATGCAAATGATCAGTTCTTGGATTCGTATAAAAAATACTCTTTAACTTTCAAAATACTATTCAGTTGAAATGATTCATTAATACCAACTTTTTTATTTTTAAAAGTTAAAAAAATGCCTTTAAATTTTTTTTATTTTTTTAAAAAATATTTACGATTAATACCCCATTTAAAAAAATACTCATAAACTTTTCAAAGTAACATCAAAACGTCTGTAGATAATCTATAAGACGTCAATAAACAGTTTTCATCTATATACTGATGGTTAGAACTTTTTTTTAACTATATTTTTATAAAGAATAGATTATTAATATTGCTTTAGATATTTTTGAATTTTTTTTAAAAAAAAGTAAAGGTATTAATAAAAAATTTTAAAAATTAAAAATAATTTTTTGAAATATTATTAAAAGCAAAAGTTTACTCAATATTTGTAAATTAAAGTTGGAAATTGAAGATTGTTTTTTTTATTAATTCAGCGTATTTAAATTTTAGTTCAATTAAAGAAATAATAATGGTGGATATATAATCATTATTTTTATTTTTATTTTTATTTTTATTTTTATTTGTATTTGGGAGGAGATATATCAATTGAATCGCTCCAAAAAGTTGAAAACAAATTTCCATTTTGTTGTCCCTCCCGCGTACCTTATCCTTTTCATGCTCCCTCTTCAATAAACAGATCTCTCTCCCATGGCGGAACCCGCGAGCAACGAAGGCAACGCCGCATTGGTATGGCGGAATATCCCAACCCTCAGAGCCTCTCTTCAATCTCCGCCTGATTTCTCCGAAGGATTATGGAGCAATAACGCTCAGCTCTTCCGTATGCCGGTGGCCGATTGCCGTCGCCTTCGATGCAAATTTGCGTGCGTTTCGGTTGTGGAAAAGAGAGACCAACACGAGTTCGCTCCGTCTCTGTCTCAGCTACTGACGCATCCACAGGCTTTTCTCGGTTTGGTGCCCGACAAGGCCGCGGTCTTTGCCGCAGGCGCCATCGCCGGTGCTGCTGCGAAGACCATGACGGCTCCTCTCGACCGCATCAAGCTTCTTATGCAGGTTTGTTCAACCTGGTGATGAACTGTTCTCTTGCGGTTATCTTCGAGGCTAATGGCGTCGTTGTTTTCTGTTTTTGTTTAGTTCATCTTTTTGCTCGTTCTTGAATAATGTTAGTCTCATTTTAACACCGTCAATTGTATCCTGTACGCCTAATTTTTTTTTAATTCTAGAGCCTGTTTGTCCTGATTATCGAATTGCTTCTTGCATGACGAAAGGGAACTGCTAGTTTTCTACTGTCTTGCAAAATTGACCAATTCGAAACTATTTGCTTTTGTTGAGTTCATTCGTGTGGAACATAATTTTATTTGAGTTGGGGTTACATAGAGTCAAATGTTTGAGGTCTTAGAATCTTAATATGTGGGCTACTAATGCGTAGTGAGATAAGAATAGCATGGGTAACTTTTGAACATATGACCTCGTGCTATCATTTTATATTAAATTTTCACTTGATAGTTTGATTTATTTATTTTTTTACTTGCAGACTCATGGTGTACGAGTAGCGCATGAAGGCACTAAGAAAGCAATTGGTTTCATCGAGGTATGGCTAAGGACGGTTGTTGTTTATAGCTTTGGAGGCAGAGTTTCTCACACGTTATTGATCCTCTTGCGTTGCCCCATAAGCTGTTGTAGACTTGTAGCATTAGAACGTGACGATACTTGTGGGATTGCTAGAACTTACGGCTTAAAACTTTCAAATAGCCAAGCCTAATGTTGTCTGCGAGCACCTCGAGCTAAAACGTAGCAAGTAGATCATGAACATTAGGAATAATTTAGGTGTCACGTAGTTAGTTGGAAAATGAAGATCTTTTTGCCAAATTGCATGTTGAAATCCGTGGATTATTGCCACTTGGTATTGCCAATTTGCAGGGACGAAACTCATTTAGGACCATTGTCCTATTCTTATCTCCTAAAGAGAGCATGGAAGACCCCTTTTCAATCCTAGTTAAATTGACTCTTGTGACGTTTGTTTTAGAGGATTGCAACATCTTAATCAATGGGCTTGGAACATATTTGATCCAAATTCTGGCAATTGAAAGAGTAAGAGTGGATAAACCAGTGGCATAGGTAGGACATTCACGGTTGAGAATGGGGAAGAGGCACACTATCTCAAATTTATTCTAAATTTCCAATTATAAATTGATAGTAATGACAGAATTTTGATAAGATTGGTAGTCTACAAAAAAAAAAAAAAAAACACTAATTTCGGAGTTATGTGGTTCACTAGGTTCATATGTTATCTTCTATCATTATGAAATAATCCTCATGTTTGCATGGTTTGTCCTAACTTACGTTTAACTGCAGGCTATAACAGCTATAGGTCAGAATGAAGGAGTTAAAGGTTACTGGAAAGGTAACCTCCCTCAGGTATTTGTTCTAAAATTACCTGCTGGTTCTTGGTGGTGTAAAATTTGAGTTTCTTCTGCTGTACTGATGAAGATATTGAGTTATGATTTCGTCATAGTTCCTTTTCGAATATTTCAGGTCATACGAGTTATACCTTATAGCGCTGTCCAGCTTTTTTCTTATGAAATGTACAAGGTATGTCCTACACTAAAAGGAAGCTTTAAATGTTGCATAAACACCCACTTCATTACATGTGGTTCTTATGCGTTTTCTAATTTCTGAACTGACAGAAACTCTTAAAGGGGCAAGATGATGAGCTATCTGTGCTTGGAAGACTTGCTGCAGGTGCTTGTGCTGGCATGACATCTACTTTTGTAAGAAATGCCCCACAATTTTGCTCTGCTCTTGTATTTTCGGACATCAGTAATATCCTTGACGTTGATATCCATGCATTCCAAAAAAATCAATGCCTATGTTCTGGTAATACATATAAAATGATGGGAAAGTCAATTTATACTCCTAAATTTTGCATGTTGAATCAATTAAAATTCTAAACTATTAAATATAATTGTATCCATTAAATCCTTAAAATTAGATTTATCATTTTTTTCATTGATAAAAAAAAAAAAAAACTTTTTATAACTATTTTCACTTGATTCCATTTAAAATTAACTCAAAAAATGCCTAAATAAAAGTATTTTTCTCCCAAAATCCTATGATGGTAGGAAGAAAAGTTCACATGTAATTCTTCCTAAATAAGTAAAATAAAAAGAGAAGATGAAAAACTGCTCATATTAATAAAAACCGCTTCTACCAATTTGGATAACATTTTCCTCTAATACTATGTTAATCTTTGTCAAAAGTTTACACATATGTGGAAATTAGAATTAACAGTTTTAAAATGAAATGAAATCGTAACAAAAGGTCTAAAACTAGTTAACCTATGAAAGTTTAGGGTTTTAATTGATATAATTATTAGATAAGAGTTTTAATTAATTCAACCTAAGAAGTTAAAAATAGATTTATCTATCTTCTCCATTTTGTTATCTCATTCATTGTGATATATCATTACAATTTTTCTAGATGGTGCTATTTGTTTTCTTGTAGATTACATACCCACTAGATGTACTAAGATTACGGTTGGCAGTTGAACCAGGTTATCGAACTATGTCTGAGGTATTATTAACTAGCCTGTTCCAATTATTAGAGTTAAATTCCATATCAAGATCAAAACTGTATCATTTTCAGGTTGCCTTGAATATGCTAAAAGAGGAAGGCATTGCATCATTCTACTATGGTCTTGGACCTTCCCTTATTAGCATAGCTCCTTACATTGCTGTAAACTTCTGCATGTTTGACTTGTGAGTACATCGGAGCTTCCCTATGTACCATTGCATGGAATTTAATACCTGATATAATAGTTCTTCTTTTCTTTTCTTTTTTTTACATACAGATTGAAGAAATCTTTACCTGAGAATGTTCAAAAGAGACCTCAAACATCTATACTAACAGCCTTGATATCAGCTTCCTGTGCTACACTAACGTGTTATCCTTTGGACACTGTGAGAAGACAGATGCAGATGAGGGGCACACCTTACAAGACAGTTTTGGAAGCGCTCTCAGGTAATGGAATGGGCATTAGTTAAATGGAAGGCAGGAATAAAACTTATCTTTTAAAGCTTTGCATAGACATTGATTTGTTAATATAAAGAATTGAAATTTGGTGGAAAGAATCATCTTGGTTGACATCTCTGATGTAGGTATCATTGCACACGATGGAGTCGTTGGCTTGTACAGGGGTTTTGTTCCAAATGCTTTGAAAACCCTTCCAGCCAGTAGGTTGGCATTCTCTCCTATTGTTTACTTATAAATGCTTATACCCAGTATGCATTTTATTGTTTCCCTTGAATTGAACATGCAGTATGCACTCACAATGAATTTTTGCCAATGAATTTTAAACTTCTATTTTCTTCGTGATTTTGATATTTTTAAGTCCAGAGTATTTATTTAATATTGTTTTTTGTTTCTGAGAATGGGAAGTCCTTGTTATGAGGATGTAATCAGTTGAATGACATAGTGTCTATTTAAGGGATAATTGTTCCATGATGTATAATCCAACCACTGATTTGCTTCATGCCAAAGTCAGGCATGGATCTAGGGGCCTTGTTTTCAAAGCTTGCTTGTAGCCCATTTGAACCGAGGTTTTGAGAACTGATTACCATTGATGATCAATACTAATATGATGCCCTCTCCTTTTCTTTCTTTCTTTCTTCTTTATTCTTATTATTATTATTTTTCTGGGAGTGATTAAGCTTTTTTACTGGCGTTACCATCACATGCAGCTTCATGCTAGTAAACCGGCTGTCCATTTTGTGAACAAGGCCTTTGATGTATCTTTATAAAAAAGAAACATAATAATAATAATAATAATTGTCCGTCAGAACTCTTACATCGATCACTTTCCAACGCTATTCAGCTGGTCGTTTGATTTCTTTTAAGTGTGAAGCTTTCTGTATTTACTGTCCAAGCTATTGATTCTTTACTTCATTTCTTATGCTGCAGCATCAGGCTTACGGTGTTTGACTCTCTCAAGGGTCTCGTAGCTATCGGTAGAAAAGAGTTCGAGCAAATAGTTGAAGATAATCGCGAGAAGAAACCCCAAACAAGTAATTGAACGATCCCGAAGTTTGTCTCATTTTAGTGTATGTAGTCGTTGTTTACTGCATATCCAATTTTGTGAGAGAAATTCGGCTCTAGGAAAAGCAAATATTTTTGGTGTATGCTAAAGAAATAGGCTAGAAATTTTTGAGATACTAGTATTTGTTATTGAGCTGTGTTCTTTAATTGTACACTTGTTTTAGTCAAGTTAGTTTCCCAACTTTGGCCTGCCTTCCAACATATGGTTTAGTTTTAGATGTCTTCAATGATAAATTACATCATGTTCTACTAAGCATTCATTGCTGCATCTTATGAGATGAAATTTGAGAAGCTGGAAATCCTATTCTCCAAGAACTTTTCATAGGCCTGATCTTTTCTTTTGACTTAGACTTAGACTTAGACCGACCTATTTTCGAGTTGAGTATAATTTTAAACGAAAATGTTTGGAATAGCAAGTTCAGTTTTGCCTTGTGTTCAAGTTCCATACTTGAGGCTATGTGCCGATATAATCCTAAAAGAAAGGAGTTTGTGGTGTTAAATCACTTCTACAATGCAGGACATCATGTTTCTTGCCATTGTTTTTCAAAAGAATGTGTGGTTTTGTGTTTACTGCAGGTGCAAAGTCAATTGGGAGGGCCATGTTGAATAGTCATTTACCTTATGGCTATAAACCAACTTGTTTAGACCATTTAGGGTCGGTTTGGTTTAATTTGAATTTTTTTTCTTCATAAAAAGTGACCACCACCTATCGCCCTAGTAGAGACCATATCTGCTTGCCTTGGGCAACCGCTCCAACAACTACGGGTTAGTCATATTATAATAACTTAAGTTCACCATTAGTAGATATTGTTTTCTTTGAGCTTTTTCTTTCTGGCTTTCTCTCAAGATTTTTAAAATGCGGGAGAGGTTTTTACACCTTTAACAATAATGTTTTGTTTCTCTCTCCAATCGATGTGGGATTTCACAATTCACTCCCGCCTTTCGTTGGCACTCGTTTCTCTCTCCAACCGACATGAGATCTCACAATTCAGCCCCCTTCGAGGCTCATCATCCTCGTTGGTACATCATCCAGTATCTGGCTTTGATACTATTTGTAATAGGTCAAACTCATTGTTGTAATAGGTTTTTAAAACGTTTTTTATAAAGAGGTTTTCACTCGTATAAAAGAATGTTTCGCTCTTCTCTTCAACCGATGTCATTTTCCTCTCTAATCGATGTGATTTGATACATATTGTTTTAACTACAAATTTAAATTCATTAGTTTATTATGAAAGTTGAGTAAACCAAACACATTTGCGCTTTAAATACTTTTGAGTAGAATAGCGTAAGTGTTTTTTTTAATATTTGATTTATCAAATTGCTTAATTGAAAATGCTCGTTTAAAAACGCTTAAATTAAAGATAATCAAAACAGGCCTTAATCAACTCTATTAGTTTAATGAGAGAATCCAAAATTCCAAGAACGGCATCTCCCTTTAGAGATCGAAGCAGGATCTTTGTTGAACTTTTGATGATGAAAGAGAAGGAATAAAATAATTATTTGGCTATATATCTTTTCAATTATTTATTAGTATATTTTACATTATATTTATTTATTCCAAAAATATGAATTTAACGCTAATCTTTTTAGAGCTTTATAAATTAAAATAAATAAATATCGATTCATAATATTTGGAATAATTTCTGAAAAATGTTTCTTTTTAACTAAATCAATTATTCCACAAGCAATTTTTTATTTTAATAGTTTAAAGTGTGTCCATCGTATCTTATTAAGTAATTTTATGGGATAAAAAGTTGCTTTTTTAAAAAATAAAGATTTCTCGAAAAATATTGAATTAATTAAAAACAACTTTTTTTTTAATGAACATGATCAAAAGTGAGAATGATTAGTCGGAAATCTCCCAATTATATAATAAATTAAAAGAAATTTATAATTAATAAATATATATAATATGCGAGTTATATTAATTTAATATACTATCAGTTATATTTTTGTGTCTATGACCATAGGTATGGCAAAACAACCCAATATATGTGGCTACAATAATTTATTTTTATTTTTATTTTTTGAATAATTAGTTTAAAACAATTAATTTATAGATATATTCAATTTACTTTTAAAAAATAGAGTTATTAAAAAAATCATTTTATGAGATTGGGCCGTAAATTGGAAATATATGAGCCCATTATATCATTTGGGCTTTGTTGCTGTCCAATTAGGAGATGGGCCGATAGGCCCGGAGAAATAGGATAGAGAGGTCGTCATCCCCAATGGCCGCGCGGCAAGTGACCAACCAGACAACCACCAACAGAATCTCTCTATCACGTCGCTTGGCTTCTCAAAGCGCTTTCTCTCCGCATGTCTAGCGCTGTGCAGCTCTCAATGCCTACTTGTGCGTTTGAGTCTTCGAGTTTGATTCACAGTGGAAGGCTGCGAAGTCGTCGTCAGATTTTCTGTAACCAAACCGACTTTCCTGGTGGAGAAAACGATGAAAAGAACGGTGTTGATCGTTGCAGGTACGAGATTTTTCTTTTGCATTCTTCTGTTTTGGTATCTTGTAAACTGGTGGATTTCATGGATGAAAAAAAGTGGAACATAGTTTTGTATTTGATCTATCTTTGCTTCCTGAAATGTCTTGACATCTTGATCAATTTCCTTCTGTACTGAGCGGAAAATGTCCGAGATGATATGTCTTGATATCTAAATGGCGAAAGAAAATATCAATTTAGAGGAAGCGGTTTTTTGTTACTCTGACAGTGATAATGCTACCAGTAGTATTCCATCTGATTGTATTATTTTTATTTTCATTTTGTTGCAGAGGACACAGCCAGCGGCGAGTAATCTTAGTCGAGAAATACGGAAACAGCGCTGTGAAGAAGTCGGTGATATTTGCCTTAGAATGCACTTTTTGTGTATCTGTTTATCTAATTCCTAAATATTTTTAGTAGAGATAATATATTCACGTTCGTATTGCTATAGTTTTGTACTTCTGTTAATATCACTCTATTGAGGCAATTTATATGTTAGATGCATTTCATGTGGATTGAAAACTATGCCATTAGCTTTCTGAGGATAGAGGTTCAAGTTTCTTTTAGAATAAAGTTGATAGTTGAGAGTTACTTACTGCCGAAAGAAGGGATAATAGAGATAATTAAAGATCTTGTAAACGTAATCAGCATTGTTTATTTACTTTGAGAACTGCATCTTTTTCTACTTCCAAGAGCTTCAATAAGATTTTCATTTCGGGAAATTTTGATTCCATGAACAGGTATTGCCTAGATGATAACCTCCAGTTTCAAACTTTTCTTGACGAACAAACATCTTCGACGTCCAAGGGGTTCGAAGGATCTCAATTTTCAGAAACAAAATTATCCTGGCTTCCAGATGTGATAAAAGATTTTATCTTACCTTCGGGATTCCCAGGTACCTATAATGCGTAGATTCTTTTCCTTTCTCACTTAATAATTTCTTCGTTCAACCTTTTTGTTAATTGATGTTTCCAAGCCAGAATATTTGAGTTCTACGTTGATTCATCCAATTAGATGTATTCCGTTTTTCTAATTGGGTTATTTTCTTTTTTAACCTTTTTTTTTTCTTTATCACATACATCAATCTAGCAAAGATTAGAATTATCAGTTTGCTCAATCCCTCTGGAGTCCGTGGATGAGATTGTTTGATGTTTGTGGGGCTAGGAATAGAGATGGTAGATCTATGATGGAGGAGGTGCTTCCGAGTCATCCTTTTTTAAGTGTTGTGTCTTGAGTTTCTTTGTCATTTTTTAGAATATTGGCTAAAATCACCTCCCTAAATTGGGTGAAAGTTCTCTCTTTATAATTAAATTGTTAAGGATATTTAGTACTAAATTATAGTTTACCATATATATCATCTTTGAAAATATCTAGATATTTGCTTTGTTACCATAGGTATCTTTCCATTTATTACTTTCCATATCCTTGTAATTTATTTGATTATAAATAGAGAACTTTCACTCCATTTAGGTGTCGTGGTTTTAGCAAATATTCTCACAAATAAATTACAAGGATATGGAAAGAGTAATAATAAATGGAAAGATACATATGGTAAGAAAGATATTTGCCTATAATAAAATATCAAATATGATATATATGGTAAACTATAATTTAGTACTAAATATCTTAACACCCCCTGCAAGCTGAGCTCCGGATTTGAATGAACGTGAAGCTTGGATTGAAAAATTCAAAGAGAGGTCGAGAAACACTTTTTGTGAAAATGTCAGCAACCTGGTTCGAAGGAGACGTCGAGAAACACTTTCTTGGCCATCGAAAATTGCAGAGAGATCGTCGCTCGGCGGCGATGTTACCCTGGCTCCGGTGAGAATATGTCTAACCACGAAGTAGAAGGGGGAAACCCAGAGGAAGAAGGAGAATAGAGAGAGAGGGTTCGATGGTGACTATGAAGAAGAGAGGAACAAGAGAGGAAGAAGAGGGTAGAAACTGAGAATGCGGACTCTGGGTGTATTTTAGACGAAGAAAGAGAGGGGCAGAGATGGAGTGGGGTCTGCGCCCTGTTGACTGGTTTGCTATCGAGCAAATGAGCACGAGTAAGAGTATCTTGTGCATATTTTAACTTACTAATAAAGAGACCATCAGAAGTGGGTGAGGAGCCACAATGATAGATCCATATACAACAATTCTATTCACAGCACCACCATTGCCAGGAGTGAAGGCTGGCGAAGGAGCAGTAGGCGGAGCCGGCGCCATAGCAGGTGGTAAAGTCCAATGGATGGAGAGGGAGCCACGTGTCACAACCATACTATGAAGAGAGTAGGTTGTGACCCTCACGTCATGACAAGCAAAGCGGCATCCCTCAGGAGACGCCCATCCGGCCACATGCGGGCCAATATAGAAGAGTGTTATGATGCGATCGAGGAGGTCGATGCATCATCCAACACACCACCACGCTAAGTGGGCATTAAAGACAAGTTGAGACATAAGCAAGACAGAGACATCATAATAGACATGAAGGGCAAAGATAGGCTTGCTGAAGGGCCGGGTAGGGCCCCGGGCCTTAACCTCAAAAGTTGGGGTTCCGGAAGGAATTTGGTCATGCGGTTCGGGAGTTAAGTCCGTCCATATGAAATATGAATGTTCGCCAAATTTGATGTCAATCGGACATCGGACGGACAATGCACAACACCGTATGACCGTTCACCAAAATCATGTCTACTCCTGGAAGATTGGAAATGGCTCAAAATGTACTATAGGGGTACCATGGTGTTAGCTCTCCACCACCCCTGGGCCCTATGGGCTAAGTGAGCTACCCTATGGCACATACGTGTGTCACAGTGTGGGCGAGCGTGTCGAGACGAGTGTCTCGGGCGACTTCCTTTGAAATGGGTTTTCGTAGGACAGTACCGAACGGCACGGGTGTGCCGGTATTGCGCCCCAACCCGCGTGTCAGAGGTTGCTACATACACCCGCTATCCGATACGGTATTCGTAAATGACTCGGCATGGGCACGGGAGGGCCTATGCCTCGATAGAGCCCGGATGGATGGATGTTCGAGAAGTCCCGATGAGATAAAAGACACGCAAGCCCATTCTCGATGGCATGACCGAGCGAGTTATGATGGCCGACGATATCCCGAGACTCGGGATGGCGTCAAGACATATGGACCTTGTCGATGGGGATCGAGATGACAAGACGAGATGCGACGTTGCATTGAGAGACCTTGGACCGAGCAGAGGCAAGGTCAAGCCAGATGACTTGGCCTAGTGTAGAGGCAAGTCGGTTGTGTCGCAGACGATTGAACATGCACGCGCAGGCGGCGTGTGTGGTTGGACAAGCTTGGATTCCGCACAAGCAATGTCCGATTGGCGAAGACAAACCTCGCTTAAGGTCCGACAAAGCCACAAAGCCGGGGCGAAAAATATATATGGGGCCTAATTCCAAGGCTGGTCGTGAGCGTGTTAGGATCACGACGCCGCACGGTAAAAAATGTAGGATCGTGACACCACGCCCCCCGGAGCAAGGAATGAAGACAGTGTTGAAGCTAGAAGAGTCGCAACAGTGGGCGAAGGAGCCAATTTTGGCGAGGAGGCCGGCGGCAACTTGGTTGGTGAAGAGGCCAGTGCGGCGCCCGGATTTCGAAGGTAAATATCTGCAGAATGTCGATGGACTTATCTTGATTCCGTATATTTCTGATGAGAACACGTATGAGGATCCTGAGATTAGGATTTCTGTGAAGGATGAAGTGCTGATTGGGAAGAAAATGAGAGGCTATATTGGTTAAGGGAAACCGATTGTGTTGGAGAAGGTGAAGTTGTATAAACAGAGTATGGCAAAGGGTGATTTGAGGTCAAAAGGGTGGAGCCGAAGAGTAATCAATCAGCTCCGCCTGCGGCAGCCATGGAGACTGCCCCTGCGGCGTCAAAACCAACAGTCATGGTGGAGAAGAAGATGAGTAAAGGATTCATAAGCCATTGAAAATAAAAGATTGCTAAACAAAAGGGCTATAATACCATGAGAATATTTGCTAAAACCAACATACCTAAATGGTGTGAAAGTTCTCTATTTATAGTCAAATAAATTACAAAGATATGGAAAGAGTAATAAATGGAAAGATACCTATAGTAAATAGACAAATATTAATAAAATATTAAATATGATATATATGGTATATTTAGTACTAAATATGTGGTGCATTTGGCTTGAGGAACAAAAGAATCTTTTGAGAGATGGAGATATCGTGTAAGGAGGTGTGGGAGGCGGCTAGATTTATTGCCTCCGTGTGAGGGTCAGTTACTAGGCCGTGTTTTGTAATTATGAGATTGATCTTGTTTTATTTTTTTATTTTTTTTATTTTTTGGATTGTAGTTTCTGTAGTTATGGTTTGGAATCCGATTTGGTTGGGCTTGGTTTTTGTATATCCTTGTATTTTCATTCATTTCTCTCCATAAAAGTACGGTTTCTTACCTAATAAAGTAATAAAATAAGAACAATAAATTTTCCTCCTTATCCGTCTCTTGATTCCCACCAATTAGAAAAGAAACTCTAAACGCTCCATCTTTTGCATTAGTCTAGATATTTTAAAATCTCTTCATTTCTGTACAAATTTTTCAAATCAAGGCTGCAACAATACCGACCCACTAGATTTTAGTCTTCCTAGTCATATCATGTGGCCGATGAGCATTTGGGATGGGTAAATATCACTGACCTGAGAGACTGAGCATATGATTAACAAATGTAATATCTCAAAAAAAAAATTCTGGCAGTATTTCGTTATACCTGCTCTCTTACAATTATATTGTTTTCATTGCAGAATCAGTGTCTGACGATTACTTGCAGTACATGATACTGCAGTTCCCCACTAATGTTACTGGATGGATCTGCCATACGTTGGTCACATCCAGTCTACTAAAGGTAGATAATTAAAAACTAGAATTCAACTTAATTGATAAATATTGCTAAAAGTACAGTTTCATTCTATTATAGTGGTTCTCTTAGCAAGAAGGAAAAGAAAAGGTCCTTAACAGTATTTATTCCACTCTTTTATTGACTATTTGCAGGCAGTTGGTATAGGCTCCTTCTCTGGAACTACTGCAGCCGCATCTGCTGCTGCCATCAGGTTTCTAAGTTTTCCCATAACATTTCTTTTGGCATCCTCCGTGAGCAATTTGTCTTTGAACTTTGTCTATGTAATAATGGACACTTTGCACAATCTTTTGGCATGTATTGTACCCTATGCAATCAATTGGTTTATTGTTTAAAAAAAAAATCAAACTATTGTATGCCATTATAGTCTTGTAATAGACTCTAATGTACGTTATTTTATTGACTACGCAGATGGGTCTCCAAGGATGGCATTGGAGCTGTTGGACGCTTATTCATTGGTCTGGAATCATAAAGAGATCTAAAAATATGGAAGGTTATATTGAATTTTTCAGTGAGTGTTGCCATCCTTTCCAGGTGGACGGTTTGGTAATCTTTTTGATGATGATCCAAAACAATGGCGCATGTATGCAGACTTCATTGGCAGTGGGGGAAGGTGCCATTTTCGAAGCTCTATTTGACAACGGAATTGTTGATTTACTATTAAAAATTGTAAAACCTTTAATTGTAATTGCCTGTGATGCAGCATCTTTGATCTTGCTACTCCACTGTATCCAAGCTATTTTCTACCATTGGCTTCTCTTGGAAATCTTACCAAGGTATTTTACAGTGCTAGTGGTGTTTCTGTTTTATGATTGGAAATTATGTAGAAAATCATAAAAAGACTATGTTGTTCATAATTATGCATTTATCATTAGTTTCTTAAACTGAAGGAAACTTCTTGATGATTGGAGTTTGAAACGTCTGCCAACAGTAATAATTGGTGTCCATTCTGATTCTGAAACTATGTAGGCTGTTGCGAGAGGACTGAAAGATCCTTCATTTCGAGTTATTCAAAGCCATTTTGCAATTTCAGGAAATTTGGGAGAAATAGCAGCAAAGGTATACACTAATCCTTTCTAATGTCTTCATCATGCAAAATTCATATCTGAATATTATGTTTTACATAAACTGCATATTTTTGCTATCGAAATAATTTAGGATGCAAAAGTCATCACATTTTATCTATACATCTATACAAAGAGGCACAAGGAGGCATTCCACATCTCAGTCATGGAATCCTAAATTTAAACATCCGGTTTTCATTGTTATAAAGTTTGCTAAGAATGTAACAGAAAGTATAGAGACTAGGGAAGTAGTGGATGAGATTTGCACAGGACATATTTGGCAGTCCAATTAGGAAAAGCATAAACTGTATAATTCAAAGACCACTCACATTAATCAACTTTCTGATTCCTGGCATATTATAATTACAAGGAAAGGAATTAGGAATAGAGATGCTTCATGTTATTTTCAGATATTCTTCCCAAAGTTTTGCTACTCATTCCTTACTTCAATGTATCAGGAAGAAGTTTGGGAAGTAGTTGCACAGCTGCTCGGTCTTACCCTTGGCATCCTAATCTTGGTATATCTTGTAAAAAATTGTATCTTTCAGAATGTAATCTCATTTCGAAACCAACGACTGCATGATTTGCTGAACTATTTGGCTTTCTTGTTGTCAACTTAGGATACACCAGGACTTGTAAATTCACATTCAGTGTTATCATTGACGTGGTTAAGCATGCGACTTCTGCATCTTTGGTTTCGGTACCAATCACTTGCTGTCTTGCATTTTAACACCGTAAGGGCATGGCAAGAGTCATTGTATATTGTGTACATACAGAAGTGTACTCGTTAGGTTTCGTTTCTGGTTTGGGAAGTATATGGGGATAAAAATATTCTCCTGATACAGAGTACTAAGTTATTATTTTATTTTACTAACAGATAAATCTGAAGCGTGCTCGTATTCTAGTAAGGGCTCACATTTTGCACAACAAAGTTCCAGGTAATTGATATTCAGGCTGTCTGTGTTGTCTAAGAGAAATTTCAGACATGATTTGCATAAATTGACCAAGTGTTTAATTAAAAATAAGAATGAGGAAATTGCAAAGAAATTACCTGGTTTTTCAAGAATGGTTTTTCTTCTCTTTTTCAGTGGGGAAATTTCCCTTTTGCCCTTGTTTTTAAAATAACATAAAACGTCAGACTTCAGACTTTCTGTACTCTGTCTCTCTCTCAAATATTTCAGCAACTGTTCTTGCTCTCTACCATTTTCAACCATTCTTCGTTGTTTCTTTGCTTCTCCATCTTCGATTGAAGGTATGAAGGTATGTTCATATTGTCGTCTCCATTTCTAAAATTTAGGAGGGTTCAGATTGTTAGTTAAACCAACATTAACGGTCTCCGAAATTTGTTTCTTGTCTAATAAATGGGGAAGTTGTCGAATTTTTGTTTATCTGCATATATAAGTGGTTTTTGTCATTGTTTGAGCAATGGATTAGCCACGTTTTTATTTTTGTTAGTATTTCAAACATTCGACAACTTCCTCACTCATTATACAATAATCAAATTTCAAAAATGGCTCGTGTTGGTTCAACTTACAGCCCTAGTTTTCAAAACCCTCCTAAATAGTATGAACAACATACCTTGACTCGAAGATGGAAAAGCAATGCAACAACGAAGAACAGTTGAAAGTGGTAGAGAGCAAGAATAGCTACTGAACTGTTCAAGAGGAAAAGCTTAAAGTTCAACGTTTTAGGGGTTTGGTGTTATTTTTATGGCGGGGCAAAGAGGAAATTTCACCATAAAAAAAAAAAGTAGGAAAACCCCCACTTTTGAAAAACCTGGTCATTTTGTGATAGAGATTGTTTTGGGATCTTTTTTAATATAATGGTTATTTATTTATTGGCAGATGGTGAGGGGTCTTTTAGTTGTGTATGAATATATTATGATATGAAAGAATCATGCATTGTCGCTGGATCTTGCTTTTGTTAATTTATCATTGACTCTTTCTTTACACGCCTGTGCCATTTTTCTGGAGAACCCTTGAAATTGGCCCCTCCCCTTGAGTATGCCCGTTCTTTTTGTCTTTTTTTTTTTCTTTCCTTGTTTTCACCGTTTCTATTTGGTGATATTCGCAGTTTCGATGATTAATTCTATAATTGTCACATTGTTTCTTTTCTTCTAGTCTATTGTTGACATCGACATTTGGTTTTCAAATGCTTTTTGGTTGCCTCATGTTTTTTCCACAGCATTGCTAAAACAACCCAACGTTTCTCCTGCACCGGCAAGTTATTTATTATACACCCCACAAGAATGATCGACATGTCAGTAGCTTTCTTTCAGGAACAGTTGACTGCAACAGCCAAGAGAACATATTACTGTGGGAAAGATTTACTAGGCCATCAATTATCTTTGGTGTATCATTGGAGGAGATGATGGGTGGTGAAAGATCTTCTTCCACGGTATTCTTCTACTCCCCGCTCCCCTCCCACATCGATTCGCTTCAGTATATTCGTGCCGAATTTTCTTTTGTAGAATGTACAACACAGATGGAAAGCAACTTGAAATGTTGCTTGAGGTCTTAAAAGTGGGTGGTTTGGTTTGGTTTATGATGATAACTGCGTTTACCATTCCATCATTTGTCAAGAAAAGCATCAATTTGAACTATTTTTCTTCCGTAGGTGATCAAACTTCTGAAATTATATGCCAATGAGAAATACATCCTCATGCTGAACTCACAAGGCAAAGACTTAAAAGTATTTGTTTCCTTTAAGGTATTCATGAAACAAATTCTCGTGGAAAATTTTGAAGATTATTGCTTGAACTGTACTAGTTAGTGGCTAACTCCTAAAAACTTCTTTACAGGTGGGTGCCTCTAGCATGTCAGTCTTACGAAGTATTTGGCAGACTTACTGGCTGGACAAGCACTGGGATGGCACGGAGAGCGTTGTCGATCAGCTTGCACGAAGCGTATCGGAAATGGAAGATAAGTTTAATGACTTTATGCAACTGTTGGAGGGAGCTGGATGGGATACACATCAATTGAGTTTGAAGGTACCAAACAAAGTCTTAATCGATTTTTGTTAATTAGTCTTGTACTTATTGGATCTTTCAGGTTTCAAGGGTTCATAAATTTGAAAAGTTTCTGCATCTCTATTACGCTTAATATCAAGATCCTACCTATACCCCTCTAAATTTCGTCGACCAAATTTGTAATGATTCCTTCAACAAACTTTGAATATGTTTTTTTTTTTTTTTTTTTTTGGGGGGGGGATGCTGCTTTGGCCGATAGTTTAAAGACACTTATTGGTTAGGAGGAAGAATTAGGAATTGGCGTAGGTGCCATGGATGAAACACTAGGAGGGGCATATGACCTTGGAAAATGGAACCTCACCTCCGGGCATACCATATATGTTCCTATTTTGATAGGAAACGATATATCAGTATTGAGATCTTTTCAGAACCCCATTTCTTGGAAATATGGTCTTGGCCAATTTTGTGTGATCTAATTCGATGTCTCATCCCATTTTATTTTTATTAAATTATGCATTTAAACAATCAACTTTATTGTCGAGTCTATGTTTTATGTGTTTTAATAAGCCTTTAAATATTTTAAAAAATATTTAATATGACCCACTTATACATAAACTCAATTGATTAAAACATATATCATTGACCTACAAATTAGAAGTTAAAAGTATGGTCCCTTTCACAAGTGGATTCTTGCATCATGAAAACGGGATTTCCCCAACCCTATATACTTACAAGGTTATTAGACGAGCATTTTGTTTTGTATGCATCTAATAAGTACAAAAAGTTTAGGTATTCCTACCATTTTTGTCTCAATTTTTTTTATTGTAAGAGATGATGTATATATGTTTTGAGACATTTCAGTGAGCAGTCTCTTTTGAGAAATGTGTTTAAAGAGAAGTATACGTTATTTAAGCCTGGCATATTAATTATTAATTGCATAAATAATAATGATATTGTCGATCCAGCTTTCAACAAATAATTACCCAAAGCTCAGTTGATCAAAAGGAAAGAGAAAAAAGAAACCATTTCTTGAACCTCCGAAAGGCAAGAGAGTGAGAGGCAAACTAAGTAGAGCTTTCAAAAGAGATGTATTTGATAATTTTATGTTGGTTATCAAAAGGCCAGAACACCCCCAGAAAGATTTTAACAATGTATATGACAACAAAAGCGATGCAGTGGAGGAGACCATTTAAACAGTAAGAAGAAGAGATATCACGGAAGTGCCATAGGACATTTCCCATTTTGCACACACAAAACAACAGAAACCACGCAAATTCTAAACATATGGACATACATGATGCTTATATCCCTCCCTCGATTTCGATTTGCCATTCCAAGTGTCAGAAAGATGCCCTTTCAATTTAGTCATCGTCTTCCTCATCGTCATCATCTTCCTCAGTATTATCATCATCTTCTTCATGCTCCTGCAAATCATTGAGTAATTAACATACCTGATACCTGTGGGAGGTCGAACTTCCAACCTCTAACTTCTCGTATATGCTCAGGTTGCTACTCTCATAGTTTCATTAATGTACACATACAGAATACCCTATAATCTTAATTTGCTTATTATGAACTGAAATGCACGCAAACAGTCTTATACAGGCACTGAAGCATTTGCATATTATATTGTCAAAGATACCTCCTCACTGGCCTCATCCTCGTCATTCACTTCAGATTTCGACCTCTCCGATTCTTCGTCTTCTGCTGCGCTAGCCTATTCCCAGATAAAAGGGTGTATAAGTATAAGCACTTTACCTTAATGGTCACGTTGTCATAACTTGATCGATACACAAAAAATACAGAGCACCACACCTACCTTCTTGTCATATGCCTTCATAAGCTTTTCATATTCGGCCTTCCTCTTTGCCGCCTTGGCTTCATATGGTGCTCTTTCCTTTTACATCAGTAAGGGATTAAATGAGAAAAACCCAACCAGTAAAAAACTGATAAATCCAAAAGGCAAGATAAAGAGTTCAAGAGATTAATATTAAGCCTGCTTCCATTTTTATGTAATACATAACATTACTTACAGACTGACTCAAGGATTTCCACTTCTGTCCTCCAGCTTTTCCGACCTGCAAGTGTGGAGCAAATGTTAACAATTTATCCTATATTTGCATCTCAAGTTGTGTAAATCTTAAGAACAATTTCAGTGATCACATACTGCAGACACAGACTTCACATTAGGATTTTCCCTTTTGTATTCCTTTCTGAAGTCCTCGCTGTTACATAAAATTTCAACAAATAAGAAGAAGAAATCAAACAAATAGGGTTTGGACTGAAGACAAAACAGAAAACGACGAATACGAACAGGAAAACGAAGAAAGCACTTGAAGGCCTCTTAGGTTTGTTGGGATCTTTCTTGGCCTTCAAATCTTTCTTTGTTGGTCGTTTGATTCCCTTATCGGCCTTGACAGCAGCCTTTCGCTTCCCAACCTTTCTGTAAAGAATTAGAGATATTTATGATCCGTCACTACAAAATTCCTGTAAACACTGTGTACACCACCAAGTATGTGGATATTACACATCAATAGAACAAATTAAACAAGCTGGAAAAGTCGGGACTCCAAAAGTAAATGAATGAATCATAACCCAAAATTATACAACCACTTATTTCATCAAACCAATAAGATATGAGATTTGTAGAGGAACAATGAGCAAAACACTACCTATCTTCCACTGGTTTCAAAGCTTCTTTCGAGACCTTTGACGTTCCCTTGCCCTTGGACCCCTTCATTCTTTAAGGCAAATACCTGTTGAAAATAACTACAGTGTTAATGATACGCCAAGTTATTACAAGTCCAATAGTTCATAAAACAACAACCTACATGCATAAGAATCACGACAAGAACAATTTGAGGCAAAATAAGAAAGATCAGTACCTCAAACAGTCCGGACAAGAATCAACAAAACAAGATATCTAACATAAAATACATGCCAAAAAGTGCAGAAATGCAGTGAAAGCAACCTCGAGAATCCGTTCTTACAAAAGTCAAAGGAACACTATACATATATGATAAGTAATAATTGATGAACATCCAGAAGCAAACAAATCGAGAAGTACATATTTGACCTTAAAGAGACTAGAATCCCTAAATTTCAATTGTAAAAGCTCTCCAAAATTGATGAACTATAATCAACCAGCTACAGGAAATTCACAGTAAAAACTACATAGAACAAGGAAAAGTGAACTCAACAGATTCCTGCGTATTACAGCCACGAAAAATCGACAGTTCAATCGCGAACAGAGCAGTATACTGAAAAATAAACCTAAAATGTAATTGAGTCAACACAACTACTTCAATTCTACTACCTCTTTCTTCAGTTCACTCTTTCGTTGAAGTTGTTAAACAACTCCAGTACAATTATTAAGACTCTAAACAATAGAAAACACAACAAATTAGTTCAACAAGGACAATCTTCCACAAATTAGATGAACCTTGAGAACGCAACAAATCGGTTTCGATCCAATTTTGCAGGCAAAACAAATAGAAGTAGATGAAAAAGTGGAACAACCAACTATGAACAGAGAAGAGAAGAGATCTAGAAAGACGAGAATCGATTACCTTCGAGGAACCAAGCCGTCCGATCCAAAAGGAATCGGAAAGGAAACAGAGAATCAATACCAGAGATTTTCCAAAGACCGAGAGAGAAAGAACAGTTCAGAAGAACCAGGGGTTGAATTCGAACCCGTGGAGAGGAGGAAATTGATTAGAGCAACCTGAACTACCGGTAACACTTGCCTCTATTGCCGCCACACGAACCCACCAAGACCGACCTCTAACCGGCTACAGCCGGTGACCGACAAACAATTAAAATAAATAAATAAGAAAGAAAGAATATATGAATATGATCGCAAAGGAATTATCTTTTGGGTTTTGTGGAAATGATGATTGCCGCCGAAGCGATTCCATACAGACAACGACAAAGAGAGATATTATATAGTCGCACGTGCTACCTTCTCACACGTGTGCTATTTGGGCCTCCAGGCCCAGTGTCTCTCCCACGGTTTCACGCGTGTAAGATTTTGGGCTCACGGCCCAGGTCACCCGTCTTTTTCCGAATCTTTAGGGCCACAAACAATTGGCCCATGGCCCATGGCCCATGTATTTTTTTTCTATTATATTATTGATCGGGAAATTTGTGTGATATTATTTTAAATATATCGGTGTTCTTTCAATTTAGTCCCCATGTATTTAAAAGATTTTAATTTAGTCCCTTGTTTTTTAACATTTTTCAATTTAGTTCCTTGAAATTAGTGAAGTTACAATAACAAATGTTAACATAATCTTTTTATATTATAAAAAAATCATTTGTTCTTAATCGTATTATTTAAATTTATATATTTGGTTTTATTTTTAAAAAATTAATACTAAAAATGAAATACAAATGTGGGACTCCATGTCTTAAACGTGACATAATCAACACAATTTTTATTATTAAAAAAATCCGAGAAGGTCTCCAAAACAAGTATCCATCGGGTAGGCCCATAAATATTCTCTATTGGAAGGGCCCAATTGAGGCCCATCACAATGACAACATTTGCCAAAACACATTCCAATAAGAATTAGAAAAAAAAACATTATTAACACTAAAAAAAGGAAAAATCATCGTGAGTTTAGAAAGGTCCATTTGCTCCTAATGGGACAAGAGTTTAGACGAGAAATGGGAGAGGAAGTAGAAAACATTTTCTTCCATTAGATTAATGGGATCTGGGATGGGACGGGATTATATTCCCTAGTGTCTTCGTCCTTGTTCAATTCTCCACCTGCTCCGCTGAATATAAATAGATTTTCAACACATATTAAAAGTATTATATATAAATATATAATAAATCCGTTAATTTTGTCGTTCCCACCACGTCATTTTAAGTCACTGTCATGTTTACTTGAGTATGACTCAACCGATTAAAATATATTCATCAATCAAAAAATCTTTCTATTTTCACTCGAGAAAGCACCATATAAATAAATAGAGAAAATGAGCATAAGAAATAATAATAATAAAATCATGTTCATTAGATCAAATTTAACGTAACCGGTATACTTCAATTATGACGAATAAAGTATAATAACTATTGTTGACATAACGTCTCATACTAATGACACAAATAGAAAAAGAATGGTTCGAATATCACCAACAGACCTCACTAAACTCGTTCCCGTGCACTTAAAAAAGGCAAAACACTCATTACTAGCTACGAACTTCGAGACGGTCTAGAAATTCAATGTTTGCTTTTAGAATGGTGGCCAATATAAGTAAGATGTTGACTAAGATATGCAAATAGGAATGTCTCTTTCATTTACAGACACATTTGATCACTATGAGTTCCCCCTTTGTCTGCCATAAACCCTCCAATCCCCATTACCCACTCAGAATCTAGTCCTTTTCAATATATTCCTAATTTATTCCTATCATCTTTCAACTTAGGTTTCAATATAAATTTGGTTGGAAATTTCAACTCTAATGTATTTCGAATACAAACTTACATCTATATTTCAAGAAATTTACTTAGCGTAGGGATGTTGTGAGATTCTATATTGCTTGGAGATGAGAACGAAACATCATTTATAAAGGTGTAAAAACCTCTCCCTGCACACACGTTCTATAAAAACCTTGAGAGAATTCGTTTTTAAAAGTATACTGGACAAAATAAATATTTAAAACGAAATAGATTATGGTAAAAAAATAATATAACAATGACCCAAATTAACAAAAGTTGAATATATAATGTTAATGACTTTGATGATTTAATACAATATCAAAAGATTAAACTTAACATTTGTTTCCACGTCTCTTAAAATCTTCTAGAGTGATTAGAATGATTGAAAGTTTATGAATCAAAATAGATATTTCGAAGGTCCACTCAAAATGAACATTAAATTATAAACTCAAAAGTAATGGAGTCCACGCCGTGTTATTACTTGTAGCCAAAAAGTGGAGAAAAAGAAGGAAGAAGAAGGATTTGATTACGAGATCTCGTTTGGGTATTTAGTCCAAAAGGTTGTCGATGAGTTCAGTGGAAAAGGGAAAAGGGATAAATCAATAGTCATCGGAGAGCTATATTCATTGAGTTGCAAACCGAGAATAAGAAAAAGTGGTATTGATATGAACTAAAACATCTTAATCATACAATGAATAACTTAGGTCAAGGGTTAAATGAACACGACTATTGATATTGTCCACTTTGAGTATAAACTCTCATGAGCTTACTTTGGGCTTCCTCAAAAGGCCTCATACCAATGGAGAGTGTATTCTTTGATTATAAACCCATAATCATTCCCTAAATTAACCGATGTGGGACACTTTCATCCAACACTTCCCCTCGAACAAAGTATGCCTCCCCTTAATCGAGGCTCGACTCCTTTGGAGTCTTCTTTAGTCACTTTTGGACTATGCCTTCGAGGCTCATAATACTTTGTTCGACATTTGAGGATTTGTCAATCTATTGACATGGTTAAGTTTAGGGCATGACTCTGATACCATGTTAGATGAACACGACTCTCCACAATGGTATGATATTGTCCACTTTGAGCTTCATTTTGAGGCTATATAAAGTCATTATGTTATCTTCGTGAATGACAAAAATGTAGTAAAAAGAACATTTTTGCTTTCCTTTAGCTGAAAGTTAAGTTTTTTTTTTTTTTTTTTTTTTTTTTTGCAATTTTGCAATTTTGTGTAGTTTAGATTGCAAGTTTAGAATCATTCATGCTAAACATTATCGATATTGCTTGTGGAGTGGTTCGAAATCTCAAACAGGTATGTATATTTAATCAACAAGATAATCTGAATTTATAGTGATTTTTTATCATATGACTTGATTTTAAATCGCGAGTCAACTCAAGAATTAAACGATGAATTATGATTAATTTATTGTATTAATCGGAGAAATTCAGATATAAAAAATATTCAAACAAAAGAAACTATTTAAAAAAAAATGCGAATTCTTAATATAAACAAACTATAATTGCTAATAAGTTTAATTTCCATTACATTTTATAAAAATAAAATTGAAAGCTACAACTACAAGCATAGCTTGAAGTAAAATTCTTTAGAGAAAAAGGCTAGGGATGCCACGTGGAGAAATAATAGGTAGCTTACGTGGCAGGAGAATGAGCAATAAGGGAGTGGTTGGCTTTGTTGGGCAGCTGTGTTTTTGGTCTATAAGGACTGTAAGCACGTGACAAGCACGAGGGCCCCTCAATCAGAATGTTTGTCTCCCAATCCCTCCAAAAAATCAATTTCGCCATCCCCTATTATCACTTCAACTTATTGAGTCGCCATTAAATGCTTTCACAAGAAGTATCATTTGTATCCCCAAAATACCCCTCTCTTCCACCAACAAATTACATTGTCAACATTATTGTTTCTGTGGGCTTTCTCTCCCGAATTTTCCCTATAAAGTTTTAAAACGCGTCCACTATAGAGAGATTTTCACACTCTTACAAGGAATGTTTGGTTCTCGTATCCGATCTATATGTGATCTCACAATCTACTATTTCGAAGGCTTATAAGTATCCATATGGAGCTATATTTATAGGTTACAAATCCACAAACCTACCAAAGGGAGTTATGGGTTCTAGCTCCTCCCGACTCCCTTTTTCAAATATATTTAGTTTATAATATTCTTAGATTTATAGCGTCTAATATATAATATAGTGTTTGAATCTATATAGAGTAGAGTAGAGAAACAATAAACCTAAGTTTTTATACTTGAGACTAGTTTCTCAAATATTAACAAAGGTTAATTATTATACCGTCTAAAAACAAATATTTGGAAGTAAAATTTAGAACACTTTTTATATTCCGACCAGATATAAGTTCTAGCTCCTCTTTACTCGCTCTTTCAAATCTATTTAGCTGAAATATTGGTTCAAATTAAGTTTTTTTTATATATTTTATTTTATTTTATTTACATTGGTTGGGTGTGGTGGACAAGGATTTTACACCCATATTCTGTTCTTAGGAGACAAGTGAGAGACAGATCACATTGGGGCTTCCAGCCAAATTCACTGAAATTAATGCAATGCTTCGCTTTTCTTTCTTTTTCTTTATCATAATATTATCTTAACCTTACTCTTTATTTTTATATTAACTTCCTAACCATATATTATATCACATAATCTATTTATTACAAGATTTTTTAATGTATAAACTCCGTCCTTAAATAATTTATAAGCCTTCAAAATAATACATTAACTCGGGTCCATGAAGAAACATAGTCACATGGAGAATAGTGTAGTTTTTAATGAGTTTTTTTGTGTGTGTGGGTATGCATTAATTTTTCAACTCCAATAATACGACCAAATTCAATTGCCTTCTTATCGACCCTTTAGCTACTGGAGCTCTCTTGCGATATCTCAGATTGGTTGGGGAGGAGAACGAAACACCTTTTATAAGGGTGTGAAAACCTTTCCCTAATAAACGCATAATGGAGAAGCCCATAAAGGAAAGTCCAAAAACCTTGAGGAGAAGCCCGAAAGGGAAAGCCCAAAGAGGAACGCATTTTATAGCTTTGAGGGGAAGCCCGAAAGGGATGCTAGCGGTGGACCTAGGCCGTTACATTCCTATACCAATGTTTATTTTCAAATTAATTATTTGGGATTGGATAAATATATTTAAAATCATTTTTGTAACGGCCCAAGCTCATCGTTAGCCGATATTGTCCTCTTTGTACTTTCTCTTTCGGGCTCCCTCAAGGTTTTTAAAACGCGTTTATTAGAGAGAGGTTTTTATAGCTTATAAAAAGACGTTTCGTTCTCCTCTTTGACCGATGTGAGATCTCACAATTTTCGTAATTAAAAAAAAAAAAAAGGTGATTATTATTGAGATTGAAAATCATTCAAACCCATTAGTAAGGATAACTTTACGAATTTTTTCACTGCACAAAATAATATTACACTATCTGGATAGGTAAATATAAAAAGTTTTCACATTTTTTTAACATATTAAAAAAAAGTTAATAATAAATGTTATTTCAAAATTTTAATTATTAAGAAAAAAAAAACGAAAGGAAACATGGGCATGCCCTACATGGCTGCACGACAAGGAACAGTCGGTTATTAGATTCGGATTTTTTAAGATTTTATTGTATTTTCAAAACTAGTTTTTGAAGACAGCACTTTTTTTTTTTTTTTTTTTTTTTTTTTCCTTCTCCTAACAAAATATGATAATTCATCGTAAAATAATATTTTAAGGTATGTATGTAACAAAAAAATAATAATAATAAATAAATAAATAGTCCGTTTAAATTTTTTTTTAAAAAATATTTTCTAAAAATAAAAACTAATTTTACTTGCATATCTCTTCCGTAACAATTTAATTTCTACCAATTTATTTTTTATTTTTTTAATTTAATTACAAAATTAATCCTTAAACTTGTGCCTATAATAATTTAGTTTTCAGTATTTAAAAAAATTATAATAATTTACTTTCTATAATAAAAAAAAATTATGATTGAGTTATTTAATAATTTATATTTTTTTATCTTATAAACATATTAGGTTGTTAATTATTTTAGTGATATATTGATATAAAAATTTGCTTAAAAACTAAATTTAAAAATTAAAAATATAGGAAAAAGAACCTGAATGGTGGAGAACTAATTACTTAAATTTTAATAAATAAATTGCATTTTTATGTTTGAAATAAATAAATAGTATTCTAATTTCACACTTTTCAGTTTTAATAATTTAGGTCCTTACATTTTTTGGATTTTTTTAGCTTTTATCTGCATTATGTTTTTATCATTTGCCATTGAAGACAAATGACCAAAATATTGACATATATATATATATATATACACGATAATGGTTGAGACGCGACTCGAAGGTCTCAATCACTCATCCTTCCTAATCCATATTCCAATGTCGGGAGGAAAGCTCAATATGGTATAGTTGAGATAGACGTCTCTGTGTGTGTGGAAAAAGAGGAGGAGCTTTAATTTGCCCGCCTTTGAGTAGGTAAGTTTATATGCGTCAACTGAAGATCATCTCTCCAACCAATAGAGACTGAATCTACCGATAGCATCTGTCTTTACTATCTAAACTATCAGTCAAGCAACTTTTATATATATATATATATTGATTGGATTAATTTCAATAGTTCTTTCATAATGTGTGTTCACCTAGAGTTTTCTTGTTCCTCTTTCAAATAGGGTTAAAAAAAGGTCAGATCTGAGCTTCTCTTAGAACTCATTGGGTTTCGGGTGTGTGAAGTGCACACCCTCATGTGCTCGATTTGAGCTAAGGCAGACGTTCGAGCCTCTTGATCTAGAGCCTCTTCACTTGGACCCATGAATTTCATAGAATCTCTATTTGATTCTAATGTCAAAAATTACCTAAACACCCGTTTATTTTAATTAAAATAGATAGAAACATTTGAATCTCAACGGTAATATCAAAACAAAAATGAGTTCATAAAATAAATAAATATATATATATAAACACGAGGTGTGGGTCAATGTGCATGCAAACAAAGCCAAAGCATGAAGGAGAAAGGGAAGAAAGTAATAATGGTTGATAATAATGGGTTGATGGTATGAAAATTTAGAAGGAAAAAGTAAAGAAAAAAAGAGAGTTGAAAAAGGCATGGGGTGGGAGGGGGTGAGGGCGATGGGCGTGCGTGGCCGTGGCCGTGGGTGCCCATTTGCATCGCACGCACCAAAGGCCCCAATGTTCCCCTTGTGGGCTTACCATTTCCCCCATTATTAAGTGTGTGCGCTTTATTTTACCCCTTTCTCCACCACAAAAGACCTTATTATCTTTATTATAATGGCATATTGTAAGATTCTACGTCGGTTGAGAGGAAAACAAAACATTCTTTATAAGGGTGTGAAAACCTCTCTCTAGTAGATGCGTTTTAAAAATCTTGAGGGGAAAGCTCAAAAAGGACAATATCTGTTAGCGGTGGATTTTTGGTTGTTACAAATGGTATCAGAGTCATACACCGAGCGATGTGTCAACAAAGAGGTTAAGCCTCGAATGGGGTTGGACACGAGACACTAAAGAGGGGTAGATTGAGGGGATCTCACATCGACTGAAGAAGGGAACGGGTGCCAGCGAGGACGTTGGGCCCAAAGTGGGGGTGGATTGTAAGATCTTATGTTGGTTGGAGAGGAAAAATAAAGGTGGAAAAACCTCCGCTACAAATATTCTTCTAACTCATGAAACTTTTATTGTAGGTTTGAATGACAATCTTGTCTAAAAATCTCTATTCTTAAATTTTTAAATTTGTGTCTTTGAATCTTAAACATATCACATATTTTTATAACTTTCAATTTTGTGTCTAAAGAAACCTTAAATTTTCAATTTTATTTATAGAATAAAAGATAAATAGAAGGAATAACTTACTAGAGACCACAATATTCCCTTGTTTATGAAAGTGGTCCAATGGTTCATATAATTCACAGAGAATTATTATATAATTCAAACTAGTGTAGACTAGAGTTGTTTATTTAATCTGTGGGCACATGTCTTGAATCAAGGAGAGAATAGAGAGAGATTTCTCCCAATCAACTAAACACGATAAAAATGGAGATTATATTTCCTGTCTTCGTCCTCGCTTCTGAACTTGTCCAAATCTCTGTCACTCCTCACTTATTAAATATAAATATTTCTTTACTTCTTTCCTTAGTTCACCCAAATACTATTAAAATTTTCATTTTAATGAGCGTAGTTTAGTTAAAATTTGTAGATAATCCCTACAAATCGATATTTTAAATCTAATAGCATGATATTTTAAATTAATAAATAAACATTTTATATTTTTAAATGAGCTAAAATACTTATCATAATATTATATAGCTTTTTATTTCCCTTAAATATGCGAATATCATAATATTATATAACTTTTTATTATCATAATATTATATAACTGGTCTAAAATCGTGAAGATTTATACCATGACGCAAACAATTAAGCTAAAAGATTCACACCACCACCCCCATTAAATAAAATTAAATAAAATTAAATAAAATTAAATAATTATTTCACCATCAACAACATAAATTAACTATTAATTATTAATTATGAAGTTTAATAAGGGACATTAAATAAAATAAAAAATGAAAAGAAATCCACTTAGCATAATATCTTCAGATCCATTGTGAAAATTACGGATTTTGCCATATCCTTTTTGAAAGCATCAATGCTCCTAAATAATTTAATTAAAAATCTTCTTCTCTAACACTTTTTTTATTCCTAAATTTGTTTTATACTATTTAGTTATTTATTTTAAAAAGTATTTCACTTAAAACGTTTTTTTCAATTTATTCAAATCTAAGGTTAAATTTGAATGAGCGGTTAAAACTATGTTTAATTATATGTCATCGGTCATGTTAATTAAATTAAAAAAATTTCAACGCACGTGCATCCCTAAACTCTCACAGTGTCCGTTTGACTTCCAAAATTTTAAATATTTTTTTATTTTGTTCCTAAATTTTAAAATTTTAATTTTAATCTTCTAAAAATTAAAATTACAAATAGCTATTAGATTATTTTAATTGGAGTCATAAAATTTATTTATTTGGTCAAATATGTAAAAAGAAAAGGGAAGGAAATCAATGAAAATCTTAGAATGTGTTAAACATTATTGAAAGAAACGAGCAAAATAATAATAATAATAATAAGAATAATAAGAATAATAAGAATAATAAGAATAATAATAAGAATAATAAAAAGGATCGAAGGCCGAGGAATATAGAATTAAAGTTTTAATCTAGTGGGCAGCGGGCAGCGGGCAAGCAATGTTGAATTTGGGACAGAATCACGGGGGATTTCCCGCCGCCGATACCACCGGAACCGGAGGCGGAGGCGCTGTACCGAAGCAGCGGTAACGCAAATAAAAGTATCTATTCAATGCTTCTGTCGGATTCAAATCCTATAAATTATTATGATTTCATGTGTTAATATTATTTCCCCCTAAATAAAAACATCCAGACAGACCCCGACATTTTATTTTATTAAAATAAATATATACTTTAACCTATGTTTAAATTAATTAAATGATATTTTATATATTTATTATATAGTTTCTGTGACACCCAAGTAAATTAAGG